>CM076571.1:958314066-959006566 GCA_034641835.2 Pinus albicaulis
TCTCACCTTCACCTTTAAGATATGCAATGGTACATCCTGAGCTTTTTTATGTGATACCAGGTCCCACAATTAGAGATGCGTTGATTGTCACCATATTCAACCCTCTGTCCATGGCCAGCACCCATGCAGCCCTTTCTGACAGTGTCTTGGCTAATGTGTACCATAACTATGAACAAGAAATATTGCATAATTAGAACAGGAATACCACATATACCCTAACATTGGCTATCTATTTCTGCACTTGTTTCCCTTTCTTCTATCAACTATGTTGCAGATTTTGAAGCATACTACAACCATAAAACAACACCTTATGAACAGATTGATGAGTAGCAATTTAGCCCTTGAAGACTTCTTTTCTACAACACATTTCCAGTGAACACATAAGGATCAAATGCATACATTAGGCCCTTTTCATCTCAAGTACACACCTTAAAGATGAATGTATCAAATTGTTTCTTCATCTACTAATTGGTAGAAAATGATAAACAGAAATATTCTATCGTATGACCTGCTTCAAAGTAGTTTTTTGTGACATACAAGTTCTCTCATTTATCCAAATGCCCTATGGCTCCATTAGCCCATAACTGATAGGCACCAATTTCCTTCCTTCTCATTCATTCCTTGCTTTTTTCCATTTTTGTTTCTTCATCCTATTTCATACACTACAACCACCACTCATCTTATTAAATCACCTTGTGCCCCCATTCTATAGCCTAGCAATCCTACCTTTTAGGGATGCCCCCTTGAGTTGAAGAAGAGTCAACCAAAAGAGAAAGGAAAAGCTACTCAAAGTGAGTAGGTAATATTCTTGCATTGTAAAAAACTAACACCATCGTGATTGAGAATTTATACTTTTTGTGGGTGCTAGGTTTTGTTGTAACAACAGGGAATCATAGTGTAGATGAAAGATTAGATATTAAACCAATTTTATAGTTCAAAATGTAAATAATTACGAAAACAAGACATAATCAAGAAATGTAAAAATCATTACCAATAACAAGGCATATATAAGTAGCAGTAAATGTGTTCAATGCAAATTTTCATACCAATTCAGCTCTAGGAAATAAATACATCCAAAAATATTAAAAATATAGGGTGATAATCACTAGTGTAAGTAGGGTAGCAGCAAATTACATATACAAATTCAAAGCTCCCTCAAAACAACTAAGGAATCACAATAAAGAAGGAAATGTGTGATAATGTAAACTTACTAGAACTTTCCAAAAATTGGAACACAGATTTATTAACCAATGAATTTTTCATAAATGACTCCGATATGATGCTGAGTAACAACATTAGTATCTCATAACATTAGGCAGTTGCAGATCCACTCCATCCACTAGCTTCCACAATATCATTTCGAAAATAGAATGTATTGTTGAATAAAGGTATAAAAAAGCTGAATGTCTGGAGTCATGGAAAAATAAACTTAATTTTCTTCAAAATTTGGAAAATTAGACTAACAATAGTGGAATGAATAAATGGTGAAATTGCAATGCCTTGTCTGAGGTCATTGACTTAATGTTGCTACATGATCAACTTCATCTAGAATTTATTCAATTTATGCATGAAGAAGCTCACTCAGCATGTTATCGACTGTCAAGTGATTCAAAACCACCAATAACCAGGAAAAAACTAAAAAGGTTCACCCTAAAATTAATTTCTTCAGTGTCAAGATTCAGTATGCAAGCGCACATAAGCAATGGATGGATGTGTGTCATAGCAAAGAAAACAAGAATGTAATTATTGTGGATTAAGAGGATAGCTTACTAGTCATGTTGAAATAATTATCAGACCCTAACTAAAAAATAGTTTTAAGCCATAACCAGCAGCTTTACCCCTTATTATCATTTTTCAATTCTATGACAATTTTCCCTGTATCAAAAAGAAGAACCTAAATATTTCTTGCGTACATAAAAATATATCGATTGATTTTTAGGAATTGATTGATATCCAAATTAGCCATAAATCCAAAATCACAGCAAAACCCATCTTGGAAGCCTTGAAAGTTCACTATAGAAGAAAACAGAACAAAATAACGTTAAAAATGGAGAAACCTTTTGGGGCTATTGCTTCTTTAAGGAAACCAATGAGTTACAGAGATCGATATCTGTGTATAGTAACAATATCATGGCTAGTTGCCTTCGTGACCTATTATTCTCCACATAATGTTCACAAAAGCGATGGTTGTAGCTAAACTCATTGTCTTCTCCAACTACCTTGGGATGGCCACATTACTTCCCCAATGGCCATCCTCAACCCAATGGTAGATTCACGTCATCACAAAGTCCAGTCACAAAGTCACCTTGTGGCTGGCCCTCCGAGGACCCATCTCTACAATTGGTTTAAGGATGGGGCATTCCCCAAAAAGGTTAAACTCTTACAACTGATTCATAAAAAAATGTATTCCTTGCAAATTTATTATGCAACAATGTAGTTGAGGGCTAACTTCACATACTAAACATCATTGTAATAAAAGATGGGAAAGAATATGTTGCCTAGTACCAAGTTTGTAGAAGAAACTACAAATATACAAGACTTTTTAACCATGGAGAAAATTCATTGCAACTGCATTACTCTATATTGATTTTGTTAAGGTCTCTCTCATATTAGATCCAATACATGTCAAAGAAACATCATAGCATGCCACGGGTATCCATTGAGATAACTGTAGAAACAAGTTTCAACTGCTTGAGAGGAAGAATCACATCAAACTGAAACTTTTGACATGGAAACTATTGAGTTCTTTTGTTCTAGCAGGAGATTTTTTCTTGCAGAAACCAGATTCTGGCCCGATGTATTTAACAAAAGGTATTATTGAACATGCAAATTTATTTCTGGACCTTGACTGTGGTTATAAGAGATTGAAAGTAAATAAGAAATAAAGTGTATAAACATGTGTACAAGAAGAGAAGTGGTCAAAGAAACAGTAAAAACACCAACAAATAGCCCTACATCAAAAGGAATGCCTTAGGCATCTCTAACTTGGGTATAGCTGAAGTGTAATGAAATGAAGGAAAAAATCCAAAAATAAAGAGATTGAAAAAAGCACAGTATTAAACATCTGAAATCAAATTTCAAAGAAATATCCACAGATAAGTACAGTCCCAGCCCATATTCAGTTATAATTGGTATTAATGTTATATACGTTCAAGGCTCAAGCACTGCTACAGGGATAATCTTATCCCAAATGCAGTTAGCACTAAACCGTCCTGAGAACGACAATAGATAGTAGTGTCAACTCGCAGCCCTAGTTTTGTACCCTGCACTAGTTAACTGGTATTAATGTTATATAAGTTCAAGGCTCAAGCAATGCTACAAGGATAATCTTAGCCCAAATGCAGTTAGCACTAAACCGTCTTGAGAATGACAATAGACAGTAGTGTCAACTCACAGCCCTAGTTTCGTACCTTCATGTGTTGATTTCTTTATAGAATAGTGTAACAATCCGTCTGAGAATGTCAACAAGTGCACTAAGATTGCAAGAAAATGTCACAAAAACATTGTTAGGCTTTTTAGATAGACAGGATTGAAACATGTGCAAATTTTGAGAGCTAGGAATTTGCTTCTCCTACCGTATATAATCCCAACTAAAATGTCTCTGATCCTGTAACTGCAACATTGGAGATCATTCCATTCACTTCATTTTATTGGTAATGCTTAGTAGATACTTAAACCCTAGATGCTCAGCTTAATTTGGGCATCCTTCTCTATTTTTTCTATGTGTCTCTCTGCTTTCCAAAAAAAAATTCTTGGAGTTTGTCCATTCTTCACCGTTTTCTTGGCCATCTTGACCTGAACAAAGGAATTATCTATACCATCAACATCCATGTCTAGGTAGAAAGTAACATAATGGTCATGGATGACACCAATTGTATTCTGAGAAAGCAATGTCCCATGAATCTCATCCTCGGATTTGATATGGTTGACACTATCATATTTTGTACCTTTGATCATCAAGATCCCACTTAGTCCAACCTGTGTGCCAAATAAAATGGTCAAAAGCTTAACCCTTCTAATCTGCGCTTGAGTAAAAATAACTTGACAAGTTGCTTTCTCAAGGAAATATTTCAGAGTTTCCTACCTTAATTCGGATAAACCCATCAGTCTGAAATTCCCAATCCACAATATAATCATAGTTTGCAACAGATGCTGCCATGCAGGCTACTAAGGTAACCTTTGGTCTGACTTCTCGAATCTTTCACACAATAGATTTCACAGATTAGAAATACAAACAATATGCCAGTGCAAATAGAATAAAGAAATTTTTTCAAGGTTTATACATGTGCCAAGGAAACAATATACCAGTGCAAACAAAAACATCATCTTTTTTTCTACGTTTATACAAGTGCCAAGAAAACATCTAAATGCCAAGGAAATTGTCAATGAGTACCAAGCAGCGACCTAATCTTACCCACCAAGGAAACAATATACCAGTGCAAACAAAAGCATCAATTTTCAATCTTCAATCTGGTAAATATCTGTGAATGTAAATTTAGTCCTTACACAAACAACCTCAACATATAACTAAGGGAATTCAACTCAAGTATGTGCAACTCTTGTTCTTCACCTAGACCCAAAAAGTAATTCCCCATTCGTCTTAATGATTTGTCTAATTTTTGCAGAAAGAATTATGGTGAATTTATTCCAGAATGATATGTATTTCATCAGCTTCCAGGTATCAAGTTGGCCCACAACTTTGCTAAAATTGGAATTGAGTATATATAAAGAGAAGAAAATGCTATCACAGAGCTAGGCCCTTCAAAATTTCTTTCAATTTTTCCCAAGTCTTCCTTACCTAGGTAAAACTATGGAAAAATGGCATGAAAATGAATGAAACTAGGTAAGTGTATTACCACATCAAAGGATACTTATGATCTAACCATGTAGCACAAGGTGAAAGTGACCAAGATGTGATTATTTAACCACCTTGATGTTGGTTCATGAAGAACATTATGCACGATTGAAGCAACCTCCATTGATAATCTAACCTTGTGAAGGCTAGAATCATCATTCCAACCAAGGCAACCACATTATTATCAAGGAGAATAATTATGCTGAACATCCAGGAATATCATCACATGAAGGACTACTCTCAACCAAAAATAAGTGTGTGTCTGTAGCCCTTGAGCATCCTAAAGTTACCCATGAAATATGCATTTACCAATCATGTCAACATTAGGGGTAACAACAACCACCAATGTGACCAAGTGGACAATGACAAGAACATTAATGTTGGGGTTCTCGACTGGAAAAGACAAAACCCAGTTCCAACCTTGACAAATTGATGATATTTTTCTTCAAATAGGATAAATTATATCCTCTGCTGAAATATTTATTGACTAGTAGATCATATGTACCAGTTAGAGCCAAGGAGAAAAACCCAATTCAAATGATTGCATGACCACTCCATGTCAAGCAGGCAATCACCACTTCATAGAGAATCCCAACAGTAAGAAACTCTAAAGATGAAGGGAGGAGACTTGGAATTTGAGTTACACACAAATACCAAACAATTTCAAGAAACAAGCTTGGATATTTAATCTGGGCTCCACAAGTATCCCAATCAACCAGTCCCATGAAAGGAACATTGGTCAGCATACCTTGTGCTGCATGCAAGACACACAACAAACCTTTACCCTTGTCTTCTGTCAATTAACTATGCTATAGCTAATGCACACAACCACCATTAGCAGACCATTAAATGCTTGGAAAAAACTAGTTAATAATTCCAAAGGGTCAAAGATTATGAAAATACAATGCATCGATTTGAATGTAGAAATTAAGTGAAAACTATACATACAATGAAATCCATCGAATCAATTATGTAGCATCCCTTTCACCACCAAGAATAAGTAAGAGGGTCCACAATCATCATACACAATCTCCAAGCAAAAATCAAGGTTTGTGCCATTAGCATACTTGTGAATTACCCCTGCAAAACTTGTCATGCGATGAGAATCACAATTTATCACTCATGCCAATATGAAGGGTAAGAACCATCACAATTGGAGTATATTTCCATGAGAGAGAGATACAGAGAGATGAATGACCACTCTATCATAGATATAAGAAACAACTTCACAAGGTAATGACAAAAATCATTTGGCACACCCCAACAATTGTAAGGGAAGCACTCTGCTTGTAAGCTACGTGCAAATTAGGATAATTAGTTGCATCTCCTAGATAACAATATATCTAATCTATTATAATTGTAAAGCAATAGAAAAGAAAAAAAAAAAAGTGAAGAGAAAGAGAAGCCAAGTATATGGCTAGTAGCTACATCAAATCAGGATGCACTTTTTGAAATGTATTCTGCAACATCCCATTATGGTGGTAGTAACATTTATTCATCACCTCTATGATATTGAACCAAAACCAGGTTTAAAAATATTTGAAAAACCCACTAATTGTTTCCTTGTAAGATGAACCCTCGCATAACTCTTAATATGACACCTTTTGTGCATAAATTTATCATTGGCAAGGATATCTCTCCAAGAACAGAGATATCTCTCCATTGAAAATTTTGAAACATTTCAAACTGTAACTATTATCTCCTTGTTGAAAATTTAAATTATAAGTTATAACATTAAGTCTCATCACCATGACAAATACTATATTTAGATTCACTTTAAAGCCCACAAATATCTAATCTTAGAAAACATATATGATAACTAATTAAACCGAACCCACTGTTTATAGATCCAGAGATGATTTCTAGCTTTGAAGAATGCTTCCCTCTGAAAATCCAACTAGAAAAAAAATTGAACCAAAATAAGAGGTCACTATAGGAGCAGGAAGGCAATTTTATAGTTGCTAAATCAAGGCAGAAAATATTTGACATCCATACATAAGAGTTGGTAAACATCTAATATTTATTCCAGATTTACCCAATTAAAGGAAAAACTATGCATAATAGTCCTTAATCTTAATTTTTCCTACTAAATAAAATTAAGGGAACATAGATATTTTGCTACAGGTTGAGATCAATTCAGAAATAAAAAGAAATATAATGGCTTGCCTAGAGGAATGCATGGGTTGCCAGCTCATTTGCAACCATCACATTAGCTTCTACTCCACCTGTTAGCGGTCCTGGGTAAGCCTATACATAAAGACTCACTGTGAATTATACATCACAATTAGCAAAAAACAGGTGTATGACAATTCATGCCCAACATTATAAGTATCCTTCCATCATGATATTACCATATTTGATTTGGAAATTTCATTAGTAGTATCAAATGATAAATCTCTCAAATTCCAATCAGTTTAAAGGTATCAAAAAATAAATATGGTGGGATTCATTCCATATTAATAATTACTCTGCTCTACTATTCAAGGCACATAAATAGGTTTAGTTTAAGTCAGAATTACATTTTCCAGTTTCCTTTCCTTCTCGGGGATTTAATTTAAACACCTAGTACATAATTACAAATTATCCCTAGTATCTACATAGATTAGAAGCATCTTATGATTAACCAATAGTTAAATAACTAATGTTATGGAAGTTTCAACTAATGAAGCAATTGGCAGTTCAAGCTTTCCTAAGAACTGTTTCATTTACAAACAGGCGATGATCTATGAGCAGTTGAACTTTTTTATTTATGCCTATCTGAAACTTATTGAAGCTGTGCCAAAAAATTATACAGTTTTTGTCTGGACCTATGCCAATGCGAGATTTCTTTGTCATATGATGTTTTATTTTTAAAATTTCCCAAAAATATGCTGCTTCTTTTTTTCTCCAATCAAAACCTCATAGGGAAATGCAAAGGATGCTTACCCATGGATTTATGCTTCTTCTTTTTTTTCCAAGGAAAACTGCACAGGTAAATCCAAGAGATGCTTACCCACATTTTGTGTATGTTATCCCTAGTGTCTTTGATCTAGGGTAATATGAACTGGGCACCTGTCTGCATGGAACTAGCCAAATGCCAAGTAACATTGGCAACAATGCTTGAGCTAACCCCTTGGGATATTTATATCTATCAAGAAGACATTAAGGTACATGTACAGATTAAGGAGCACATTACAAAAAATATGAGCAGAAAAACAGGCACACCATTGTGTAGCTCATGGGCCCAATGAAAATAAAACACCTGAAACTAATAAGCCAGATTATCTCTAAATTTACTTTTACAAAACATGCGAAGGAGAAACTTGGACTCAAAAACCATTACTAACAGACCAAATGAATCTCCCCCCTGCAAAATCACCGGGTGTCATGCAAGGAGACAACATGACCCTGGCTGCTAAATGTGGAAGCTAAGGCCAAGCAATCAACTGCAGATATTCACAACTCACAGGTGGCTAGCCACTGAGCCTGAAACCCTATTATCACCATGCCAAAAGGCCACAAAGGCATGTTGGTGAGCAAAACTATGTCCATGGCCATATTTATGAAAATCACAAAAGTTTTAGCAGAGATATGTCCCACAAAGCAGATGTGCTTCTGATTGGGAAAAAAATGATCTTTTGTCTGCTGCCAAGCTGGCATCCATGTGCATGCTCATGTTCAATGCTACATGGGAAAAATGCGCAGCATAGCTTAGATATCAGCAAATCAGGAAGAACATGTACCAGTATACCTGGACCCCTACACATGAAAATACTTCATAATATTACCGGGTATTGTATGGCTTCAGCTCTGGTTCAAAAAAAAATCCACCCAAAACCCTCCATTTCCCTGTAAATCTGGGCGTATGCAACCCAAAACCAGCATCATCATAGTAAATCTCCATTGCCCTGTAAATCTAGGGCATATGTAACCCAAAACTAGCATCATCCAGCATCATCAGCGTAAATCGTAAATCTGAGGCCGCAGGCGTACGCAACCCAAAACCAGCATCATCAACATAAATTAAGGGTGAATGCAGATCCAAAACCCTCCAACTTAGTAAATCGGGGCAAATACAACCCCATAAAATCATAGACCAGTGAATCAAAGGCAAATCCAACATTTCATGTTTTATCCGCACTTATTTTTTTTAGCTAAACCATAATAATTATTTATTTTTAAAATAATTTTGGGGCTATTTATACAAAACTATACAAAATAGGTTCTATATAAAAAATTCGCCCCTCTAAAATCTAAAACCCCTTAAATTTCGCCCTTGGGCTAAAATTCGCCCCTAAAATTTTCCCTCGTAAGAAGGTTAGAGTTAGATAGATTTTCATATGTAAAAGAAAAGTGTGATAAGGGTTTTCCAGTCTAAGTGCACCCTAATAAAGAAGAAAAAATGGTATAGTAAAGTATCTAGGGTAGGTAGATGATGTTGTTGAATTACCTGTGGTGAATGATGGCTTTTGATGGTTGAAATTTTAACTTTCATCACAAGTGCAAAGGCAGATAATACATTGGAAGAATGACAAGCAAGGCAAAGCAAAATTATTAACTTTCCCTCTCATTTTCCCTAAATATTTCACTAATTTCCCCTAAGTACTAAGGTATTTGAAGATTAAAGGGGCTCAAGGCATTTCCTTGACTTTTGGAGGGACCAGATCCTCGGCCCAATAATTGGAAAAAACCTAAGTATTTAAGATAATTCATCATCACACTAATTCATTTCTAAAAAAAAAAATTCTTTTCCTAAGTAAAATCCCATTTTACTTAGGAAAATCATACAATATTCCATAAAAACCCCTTTTCATGCAAACATAAGTTAAATACATTGTTCTGATGTTTTATACTTAGCGCTATTCATTTGTCATATTAACTTCTAAATTATTATTTAAATCCCTATTGAAATAACCTTTTCCTATGGTATATAACTCCTTTTATGTAGTAACCCAAAAACCCACTTATATAATTTTAGCCAAAGTTTATAAATCCCACATGTTCAAATAAAATACCCACTTTATAAATCCCTTTGGCTAAATATATCTTTTTATAATTACTCCGCCCCCTATGGTAAGCGAATCGCATTGGTTTAAATTACCATATAATAAAAATATATCAAAAACCTTTAAACATATGATTTATATGTTTAAAAAAAAAATAAACCCAAAGTTTAATTCAAACCAAACTTCAAAACAACCCATCCCTCACGCATTTTTCATCCCCAACTCTCATCGTACAAAGGGATTAATTAATCCTCACGATTAATTAATAACCTCCCCCGCCAATGAAAATGCTCCCGATGAGATTAATTAAAAAATAATCACGTCAGGCCCGCCTGTTAAGTCCCTGCCATCTCGATACTCCGACCACCGTCCGATCAACTGATCCAAGATCAACGACCATTAATGATATCGCTATCCATCCGCGTCCGAATGATAATGCGCGATGGCCAAGTGGTTTTCTGGATCGTACAAAGCCACCCATCGTTCATTGTATGGAATCGCTGCCCATTCCCTTAAAACCACCTTTCCCCAAAAGCGGTGCGATCGTGTACCGCTTACTGCCTCCCACTAATGACAAAACTTCAAATTGTCAACTCAGTGCCATCTGTCCACTGTTCATTCAAAGCTTACTCGCCAATATCAATCGTTTACCCGTTTAAACACAAACACCCTATTGTTGCTCATTTTCGCCTGATTGTGCAGTAAAACCCTTTGTAACCTAGCTACGCCACCTGAAGCCTCTGTTAACCAATTCGAGCATGGTTTACCTCCCAAAAATCATTCTAGATTCACTCCACAGACCTCTCAACATCAAATGAAACCTTTTCAACCTCCCCTGCAAACCAATGCTTTCTTAACAATATGTTTTGTTTTACAGGTGATAAGGAGACCACATCCTTGGATAAACAGTCTTAATACTAGTCATAAGACTTGTTTACTCCAAGAGTGTTATCAAATCTATTCAAATAGAGATGGAAGATAAAACATGCAGTTGAAAGACAAGCAAAGGAAACAGGAGATTAAACGATTTACTGTTGAAACAGACAGTAAAAACCTAAACTACACAATGAAGGTAAAAGGACACAGTAAAGAATAGTCAAAGAGTGTCAGGATTAAAGAGTATTAGATTGAAGACCAAGTCAAGTAAATCAGCTATCATGAAGATAAACAACAGGGAAGATAGTTACAAAACAAAACATACAAGTTCATGACAAAGTGAAGACAGATAAAAAATAGAGTGGTAAAAAGTAAAAAGTAAATAGTAAACAGTGAAAGTAAACATGAATATATTAAGGGTTAAACAAAGATGAAAACACTTTCACCAGCCACAATGAATTTTATCCAAAGTAAAAATGAAAAACAGTCAAAAGAAGTTTAAGGTTAAAAGATGAAATTAGAGCAAAAATGGTACATTCTTTAGAAATTTCTTGTTTAAGTCATAGTTTTGCAGAAACTATTGTGATCAATCCAAGATGAATTTTGAAAAACTGAAGGAGGTTTATGTTCTTAAGAGGATCATCTACGAAAACCTCTCTCACGTTTCTAATAGCTATTATGGTTTTGGAAATATTAAACAATGTTGGAAAGCACTTTTTGTAGAAAATTTCAGTTAAGTCATCATTTTGCAGTTAAGATTGTAGCCAATAAGAAATACATAATACAAAACTGAAGGAGTTTTTTGTTCCTAAGAGACCCATCTACAAAAAACTATCTCACTTTTTGCACAGTGATTTCAGAATGAGAGATACATGCACATCTTTACAGGCTATTTTTCAGACTCTGTAAAACTTTGTTTTACACATATTTTTACAGAGACTATGTGCACAGCTGGAGAGGAATTTTGGGAAACAGAAAGACATTTAGCTCACCAACATATTAATCCACAATAACCTCTTTCACTTTTTACATCTCTATTACGGATTGACAAATAAAAAGATATCATTGGACCCCAAGTTTGTAGAATTGTTGGAGAAGAATGCACAAAGAAAGGAAGCAGTTAGTGACTTGGATGCATCATCATCAACTAAGAGTTGGATCAAATTCGAATTCTCCTCTTTTTCATCACCTATCCATACAAAATAGTTCCAAATAGATGCATTAGTTTGAGTGTCCTTTACTTAAGTTCTATTTATGTAAAATAGTTGGAGAGATTTGTGAACCAATCTTGATATTTTTTCAAGATATTTTAGTTTAGAATTTGTATAAATACTTCACTCTTGGAAGTATTTTGGTGTGGATTCTTATACTTTGATGTAACATTGAATATTTTGGAATAAAGAGCTTTGGAGAAATTTTTCGTGGCAAAAATGGACAAGGAATTGAGGCAGAAGACTTTTCTCAGGATTCATGTGTCAAATGAAGGATCAATAAGTCATCTCTATCTCATGTTTTGAAGTTTCATATTTGTTTACAATATCATCTGTATTTCATTATCTTAATATTTAACGAAAAGGATTAAATCAGAAAGTACTTAGGTGTAATCTGATTTCAGTCGTTATTATTCTAAATGTTTTCTTCTAAACTGGTTTAAACAACGAATTATTAATTGCTCCTGTTTGTCTAGTTCATACATTTTGGGTTATTTAGTAAAGAATACTTAACTGCTCTTTATTGATAATCAATCTATTTCTCTTCTCTTGAATGTGTTGAAAGATTCTTTATTTCCTTTCATCCGTTTGAATTCCATTCCATTCACTTTAGATCTATAATTGTTTCTAGTTTGATTATCTTGCCTTGATAAACCATCTTTTGTTAAAAAACTTAAGCCAGTGCAGCCAATCCTTTGACTCCATTAGCCCATTGGACTGAAACTATTTGATCTTAATCTCAGCTAAAGAATTCCATCAACCTAAATTCAAACAAAACCCTTGGACTTTATAACTAGCCTAATACCTTGCGAAACAAAGCTAAATTTTACAAAGAGAGCCCTCTCTGGGTACAGATTGGCTAGATTCTGTACCTAAAATATTGGTTTGTGGTTACCTCAGACCCCTTTCCTCTTCCAACAACTTCAAGGAAAATCTGAGTGATAACATAGTGGTGACTTTGCTAGGGAACTGAATATTTTTAATGTTGTTGTTTATTTTATAAACTACAGACGGAGCCTGAAGTTAGCCAGGTAGCCTTTGAACTGCTTTTGCTCTGCAATTGCATAGTAAATAAATGCTACTTCAGTCTATCTCTGGTATAGTTTGTGAACTAAACTTTGGTTTCAAACATTTGATCAGTTCCTCTATTTAAAAATAAATCTTTGAGAAAATTTAAATCTCATATCTAAAGCCTCTTAAAGAAATCATAGAAGTTGTTTTGAAAATTCATAAGAAAACAAAATAATCATAAAATACTCAAAATTTGGTTTCCTGAAAGAACTAAATTTTCTTCAGAATTGTTTTACAGGTTTAGATCTGTTCTATGATGGTGGACAGGGATCAGACACACAAAGGTTAAAATCATCCACCTGGCGACTCAAAAATCCATTTCACAATCAAGACTCCACTGGAGGAATGAACCTGGAGGAACAATATGGAAAGATCAGGTTTTCAACTTGGATCTTAATCCAAGACATTATGTTCTTTCACGTTAAGAACGGTTTTCAATATGTATTGTATTTTATATAGAGATCTAACTTGGTTTTACAGATATCGTGGCCTTTCATTATGGTTGATTTTCAAGATGATCCAAGAATAAAACGAAGATATGCTCCCATGAGCAGAGATCACATACCTGGATTTCCACACAAACTACCGAAGGTAAATTGGGGTGAAAATCTGCCCATGTTTCAAGATGAGAATATTGATGATCCTTTACTACATCTCATTAAATTTCATATACACTCATCAATATTGAAGGGTGATTGGCATGAGGATTGCCTCATGAAGATATTCATGGGAACCTTAGAAGGAAAAGCAAGGGAATGGTACGAAGCTCTCAAACCTGCAAGTTTGTTTTCTCTAAAACATTTTCATAAGGTATTTTATGAGCATTACAAAGAAGATTTTCCATCTTTATCATTAGCTAAAAATTGTTGTGATCAAGATGAAGATATTATACATTACCTTAAAAATATTGATGAATATTTTGGAAATTGTTTTCCTGAATATTTATTAGAAGAAGTCCAAAACTTTCATTCTCAAGTTAAATATCATAATAATCAAGAGGAGTTAAACAAAGATGAAATAATTTAGGAGATAAATCAAGATCCACAAAGCCCCTCTGTATTAACAAATGATGTTTCATTTAATGTTTTGAATGAAGTTAAAGAAAATATTCAACCTCATGATCAACTTTTAGATAAGGGAAAAAACAATTGTTATTTCAATCTAAGAATTCAGAGATTCCCACTCCCCCTCACCGAAGAAGAAATCAATTTGCTTCTAAACATGCAACCATCCTCAAAATATTTACATAATGAAGAAATTATTTCTACTTCTTCTAATGTTGATGAATGTACAAAATTTTTTATCCATGAAGGGACAGAAGAACAAGTTGATGCTCATGTTATTCTACCTTCCCAAAAAGGCCCATTGCTTGATATCACGCCTATTGAACAAAACAATGATTTTCAAACATAATGCAACCAATCTAATCAAGATATATTAGGATTGTTGGAAGAGAAATCTACTGATCCATTGTTTATAATTGATGACATTCCTTCTTCTGAAGATTTTCCTAAATATGATCAGTATGATGATAATTATGTTCTCCCAATTCAAGATAATTTCCCAGAACAATCACTAGCTATTTTGAGGGATGAGTTATTAGAACTTCAGCTTGATGAGGATTTTTTAAGAGCTTTCTTTCTTCTTTTGAAATCAATAAAATGTTCTCCTAAACTGAAAATATGTGTTCTTGAGATAATTTCTGAAAATTATGAAAATGAAATCAAACTTTTGCATCCTCAAATTCAGTCATATAATTTCCAAAATCCTAAAGAATTCTTTGAAAATCTTCCTTCTCCAAAGCAAGAGGAAATTGTACTATCTTTTGACCTGCATATTGAGGATGATTATTCTTTCAAACACAAGACTGAGGAAATAATTTCAGGTATAATATTCATAATTCAATTGAACAATTAGTCATTGAAGGCCTAGAAGTAAATAACATACATCATGCTTTTATTGATCCTATAGCAAATTATATGGAGAATATTTTTACCTCAAATCTGCAAACATGTTTTATCTATAAGGATCAAATACATCAAAAGTGGCCTTTACACATCATATCATTTATTATAAAGGCACATGATCATAACATACTTCCAATTTTGATCACAAGCAATCAAGTTATCCATTTATTTTTACAGCTACTTGATTGGCTTCATTGGCATTTTTGTATTACCCGATTCAATAATATTTTTAGTAGATTGAGTAGATAGATGAGTGCTAATAAGCTTAGAATTTTAAGCATTTTTCTTTTTTAGTTTTCAATTTTCAGCTAGTTTTTCATTAAGTTGGTTTGAAAATTTTTGTGTTGTTTTAAGTTTCAGATCAGATTTCAGGTTGCAGAAAAAGGACTATATTCAATTCAAGATTTCCAGCCATAGTAAATGCATGTTTTGGATTGGACCAAGGCAGAAGATTTCCAAATGGGAAACAAAGTTTTAAGTTTTGAGTGGATAGTAACTTGCTGAAGTTGAAGCCCGAAGAGAAGGCCCTAAGCTTCAGAAATGTTACTGTCATACATACAATAAAGCAATAAGTAGAAGAAGATTCCATGGTTCAGTCAAAATCATTTTGAGGCCAACTGACCTGTTGTTCTTGACTTTTCACTAGGAAAAGCCATCCCCAAGTGTAGCCAGTGTTAGACTCCTATACCAATAGGTGTCATATTTCATGATTGACTTGATGAACTATGCAATATGTTCATAACCTTTTCTTGTTGCAAAGGTTTTCCATATTCTCAAAAAATCAAAAAATTTAAGAAATGTAAAGAGGGTATACCCTAAAAGAAAAATCAAAGGGTGAAAAAATAAAAATGGAAAAAAATGTGAAAGAAAATGAACCCCACCAAAAGAAAGGCCAAGGAAAGTGTGCAAGTCTAAATGCCACTACTTTTTACTCTTTTGTAATAAATAAAATTGTGTGCAACTTGTATCCTATGCCATAATTTGTGAAAAGTCAAACAGTTTAAGCTTGGCTAGTTCATCTTTCAATTTCATGTTTTAGAGATAGAGAATAAAATCTAACCAAACTGTTTAAACTTGGCAGATAAGTAGATAGGTAGAGTAAATAAAAGGAGCTCAATAGTTTAATCTGAGCCCTTGGATGTAAAATGGTTAGAGCTAGATAGATTTTCATATGTAAAAGAAAAGTGTGATAAGGGTTTGCCAGTCTAAGTGCACCCTAATAAAGAAGAAAAAATGGTAGAGTAAAGTAGGTAGGGTAGGTAGATGATGTTGTTGAATTACCTATGGTGAATGATGGCTTTTGATGGTTGAAATTTTAACTTTCATCACAAGTGCAAAGGCAGATAATACATTGGAAGAATGGCAAGCAAGGCAAAGCAAAATTATTAACTTCCCCTCTCATTTTCCCTAAATATTTCACTAATTTCCCCTAAGTACTAAGGTATTTGAAGATTAAAGGGGCTCAAGGCATTTCCTTGACTTTTGGAGGGACCGGAACCTTGACCCAATAATTGGAAAAAACCTAAGTATTTAAGATCATTCATCATCACACTCATTCATTTCTTAAAAAAAAAAAATCTTTTCCTAAGTAAAACCCCATTTTACTTAGGAAAATCATACAATATTCCATAAAAACCCCTTTTCATGCAAGCATAAATTAAATACATTGTTCTGATGTTTTATACTTAGCGCTATTCATTTGTCATATTAACTTCTAAATTATTATTTAAATCCCTATTGAAATAACCTTTTCCTATGGTATATAACTCCTTTTATGTAGTAACCCAAAAACCCACTTATATAATTTTAGCAAAGTTTATAAATCCAACGTGTTCAAATAAAATACCCACTTTATAAATCCCTTTGGCTAAATATATCTTTATATAATTACCCCGCCCCCTATGGTAAGCGAATCGCATTGGTTTAAATTACCATATATTAAAAATATATCAAAAACCTTTAAACATATGATTTATATGTTTAAAACAAAAAATAAACCCGAAGTTTAATTCAAAACAAACTTCGAAACAACCCATCCCTCATGCATTTTTCATCCCCAACCCTCATCGTACAAAGGGATTAATTAATCCTCACGATTAATTAATAACCTCCCCCGCCAATGAAAATGCTCCCGATGAGATTAATTAAAAAATAATCGCGTCAGGACCGCTTGTTAAGTCCCTGTCATCTCGACACTTCGACCACTGTCCGATCAACTGATCCAAGATCAATGGCCATTAACGATATCGCTATCCATCCGCATCCAAACGATAACGCATGATGGCCAAGAGATTTTCTGGATCATACAAAGCCACGCGTCGTTCATCATATGGAATCGCTGCCCGTTCGCTTAAAACCACCTTCCCCCAAAAGCGGTGCGATCGTGTACCGCTTTCTTCCTTCCACTAATGAAAAAACTTCACATCGTCAATTCAGCACCATCTTTCCATTGTTCATTCAAAGCTTACTCACCAATATCAACCGTTTACCCTTTTAAACACAAACACCGTATTGTTGCTCATTTTCGCCTGATTGTGCAGTAAAACCCTTTGTAACCTAGCTACGCCACCTGAATCCTCTGTTAACCAATTCAAGCATGGTTTACCTCCCAAAAATCATTCTAGATTCACTCCACAGACCTTTCAACATCAAATGAAACATTTTCGACCTCACCTGCAAACCAATGCTTTCTTAACAATATGTTTTGTTTTACAGGTGATAAGGAGACCACATCCTTGGATAAACAGTCTTAATACTAGTCATAATACTTGTTTACTCCAAGAGTGTTATCAAATCTATTCAAACAGAGATGGAAGATAAAACATGCAGTTGAAAGACAAGCAAAGGAAACAGGAGATTAAACGATTTACTGTTGAAACAGACAGTAAAAACCTAAACTACACAATGAAGGTAAAAGGACAAAGTAAAGAATAGTCAAAGAGTATCAAGATTAGAGAGTATCAGATTGAAGACCAAGTCAAGTAAATCAACTAGCATGAAGATAAACAACAGGGAAGACAGTTACAAAACAGAACATACAAGTTCATGACAAAGTGAAGACAGATAAAAAATAGAGCGGTAAAAAGTAAAAAGTAAACAGTAAACAGTGAAAGTAAACATGAAGATATTAAGGGTTAAAAAAATATGAAAACACTTTCACCAGCCACAATGAATTTTATCCAAAGTAAAAATGAAAAACAATCAAAAGAATTTTAAGGTTAAAAGATGAAATTAGAGCAAAAATGGTACATTCTTTAGAAATTTCCTGTTTAAGTCATAGTTTTACAGAAACTATTGTGATCAATCCAAGATGAATTTTGAAAAACTGAAGGAGGTTTATGTTCTTAAGAGGACCATCTACGAAAACCTCTCTCACTTTTCTAACAGCTATTATGGTTTTGGAAATATTAAACAATGTTGGAAAGCACTTTTTGTAGAAAATTCCAGTTAAGTCATCATTTTTCAGAGAATATTGTGGCCAATACGAAATACATAATACAAAACTGAAGGAGGTTTTTTTTCCTAAGATACCCATATACAAAAAATTATCTCACTTTTTGTACAATGATTTCATAATGAGAGATACATGCATATCGTTACAGGCTATTTTTCAGACTCTATAAAACTCTATTTTACACATATTTTTACAGAGACTATTGTGCACAACTGGAGAGGAATTTTGGGAAAATAAAAGAGGTTTAGCTCACCAACATATAAATCCACAATAAATTCTTTCAAATTTTACATATATATTACGGATTGATAAATACAAAGATATCATTAGACCCCACGTTTGCAGAATTGTTGGAGCAGAATGCACAAAGAAAGGAAGCAGTTAGTGACTTGGATGCATCATCATCAACTAAGAGTTGGATCAAATTAGAATTATCTCTTTGTCATCACCTATCCATAAGAAATAGTGCCAAATATATGCATTAGTTTGAGTGTCCTTTACTTAAGTTCTATTTATGTAAAATAGTTGGAGAGATTTGTGAACTAATCTTGATATTTTTTCAAGATATTTTAGTTTAGAATTTGTATAAATACTTCACTCATGGAAGTATTTTGTGTGGATTCTTATACTTTGATGTAACATTGAATATTTTGGAATAAAGAGCTTTGGAGAAATTTTTCGTGGAAAAACTGGACAAGGAATTGAGGCAGAAGACTTTTCTCAGGATTCATGTGTCAAATGAAGGATCAATAAGTCATCTCTATCTCATGTTTTGAAGTTTCATATTTGTTTACAATTTCATCTGTATTTCATTATCTTAATATTTAATGAAAAGGATTAAATCAGAAAGTACTTAGGTGTAATTTGATTTCAGTCGTTATTATTCTAAATGTTTTCTTCTAAACTGGTTTAAACAGCGAATTCTTAATTGCTCCTGTTTGTCTAGTTCATACATCTTTGGTTATTTAGTAAAGAATACTTAACTGCTCTTTATTTATAATCAATCTATTTCTCTTCTCTTGAATGTGTTGAAAGATTCTTTATTTCCTTTCATCCATTTGAATTCCATTCCATTCACTTTAGATCTATAATTGTTTCTAGTTTGATTATCTTGCCCTGATAAACCATCCTTTGTTAAAAAACTTAAGCCAGTGCAGCCAATCCTTTGACTCCATTAGCCCAATGGACTGAAACTATTTGATCTTAATCTCAGCTAAAGAATTCCACCAACCTAAATTCAAACAAAACCCTTGTACTTTATAACTAACCTAATACCTTGCGAAACAAAGCTAAATTTTACAGAGAGAGCCCTCTCTGGGTACAGATTGGCTAGATTATGTACCTAAAAGATTGGTTTGTGGTTACCTCGGACCCCTTTCCTCTTCCAACAGCTTCAAGGAAAATCTGAGTGATAACATAGTGGCGACTCCGCTGGGGAACTGAATATTTTTAATGCTGCTGTTTATTTTATAAACTACAGACGGAGCCTGAAGTTAGCCAGGTAGTCTTTGAACTGCTTTTGCTCTGCAATTGCATAGTAAATAAATGATGCTTCAATCTATCTCCGGTATAGTTTGTGAACTAAAATTTGGTTTCAAACATTTGATCAGTTCCTCTAGTTAAAAATAAATCTTTGAGAAAATTTAAATCTCATATCTAAAGCCTCTTAAAGAAATCATAGAAATTGTTTTGAAAATTCATAAAAAAACAAAATAATCATAAAATACTCAAAATTTGGTTTCCTGAAAGAACTAACTTTTCTTCAGAATTGTCTTACAGGTTTAGATCTGATCTATGATGGTGGACAGGGATCAGACACACAAAGGTTAAAATCATCCACCTGGCGACTCCAAAATCCATTTCACAATCAAGACTCCACTGGAGGAATGAACCTGGAGGAACAATATGGAAAGATCAGGCTTTAAACTTGGATATTAATCCAAGACATTATGCTCTTTCACGTTAAGAACGGTTTTCAATATGTATTGTATTTTATATAAGGATCTAACTTGGTTTTACAGATATCGTGGCCTTTCATTATGGCTTATTTTCAAGATGATCCAAGAATAAAACTAAGATATGCTCCCATGAGCAGAGATCACATACCTGGATTTCCACACAAACTACCCACAAACTACCGAAGGTAAATTGGGGTGAAAATCTTCCCATGTTTCAAGATGAGAATATTGATGATCCTTTACTACATCTCATTAAATTTCATATACACTCATCAATATTGAAAGGTGATTGGCATGAGGATTGCCTCATGAAGATATTCATGGGAACCTTAGAAGGAAAAGCAAGGGAATGGTACGAAACTCTCAAACCTGCAAGTTTGTTTTCTCTAAAAGATTTTCATAAGGTATTTTATGAGCATTACAAAGAAGATTTTCCATCTTTATCATTAGCTAAAAATTGTTGTGATCAAGTTGAAGATCTTATACATTACCTTAAAAATATTGATGAAGATTTTGGAAATTGGTTTCCTGAAGATTTATTAGAAGAAGTCCAAAAATTTCATTCTCAAGTTAAATATCATAATAATCAAGAGGAGTTAAACAAAGATGAAATAAGTTAGGAGATAAATCAAGATCCACAAAGCCCCTCTGTATTAACAAATGATGTTTCATTTAATGTTTTGAATGAAGTTAAAGAAAATATTCAACCTCATGATCAACTTTTAGATAAGGTAAAAAACAATTGTCATTTCAATCTAAGAATTCAGAGATTCCCACCCCCCCTCACCGAAGAAGAAATCAATTTGCTTCTAAACATGAAACCATCCTCAAAATATTTACATAATGAAGAAATTGTTTCTAATTCTTCTAATGTTGATGAATGTACAAAAGTTTTTATCCATGAAGGGACAGAAGAACAAATTGATGCTCATGTTATTCTACCTTCCCAAAAAGGCACATTGCTTGATATCACGCATATTGAACAAAACAATGATTTTCAAACATAATGCAACCAATATAATCAAGATATATTAGGAATGTTGGAAGAGAAATATACTGATCCATTTTTAATAATTGATGACATTCCTTCTTCTGAAGATTTTCCTAAATATGATCAGTATGATGATAATTATGTTCTCCCAATTCAAGATAATTTCCCAGAACAATCACTAGCTATTTTGAGGGATGAGTTATTAGAACTTCAGTTTGATGAGGATTTTTTAATAGATTTCTTTCTTCTTTTGAAATCAAGAAAATATTCTCCTAAACTGAAAATATGTGTTCTTGAGATAATTTCTTAAAATTATGAAAATGAAATCAAACTTTTGCATTCTCAAATTCACTCATATAATTTCCGAAATCCTAAAGAATTCTTTGAAAATATTCCTTCTCCAAAGCAAGAGGAAATTGTACTATCTTTTGACCTGCATATTAGGGATGATTATTCTTTCAAACACAAGACTGAGGAAATAATTTCAAGGATTAATAATAAGAATACAACTGAACAACTAGTCATTGAAGGCCTAGAAACACAAATCATACATTATGCTTTTAATGATCCTATAGCAAATTATATGGAGAATATTTTTACCTCAAATCTGCAAACATGTTTTATCTATGAGGATCAAATATATCAACAATTTCCATTTCACATCTTATCGTTGATTATAAAGGCACATGATCATAATATACTTCCAATTTTGATCACAAGCAATCAAGTTATCCATTTATTTTTACAGCTACTTGATTGGCTTCATTGGAAATTTTTGTATTACCTGATTCAATAAGATTTTTAGTAGATTGAGTAGATAGATGAGTGCTAATAAGCTCAGGATTTTAAGCATTTTTCTTTTTTAGTTTTCAATTTTCAGCTAGTTTTTCATTAAGTTGGTTTGAAAATTTTTGTGTGTTGTTTTAAGTTTCAGATCATATTTCAGGTTGCAGAAAAAGGACTATATTCAATTCAAGATTTCCAGCCACAGTAAATGCATGTTTGGGATTGGACCAAGGCAGAAGATTTCCAACTGGGAAACAAAGTTTTAAGTTTTGAGTGGATAGTAACTTGCTGAAGTTGAAGCCCGAAGAGAAGGCCCTAAGCTTCAGAAATGTTATTGTCATACATAAAATAAAGCAATAAGTAGAAGAAGTTTCCATGGTTTAGTCAAAATCATTTTGAGGTCAACTGACCTGCTGTTCTTGACTTTTCACCAGGAAAATCCATCCCCAAGTGGAGCCAGTGTTAGACTCCTATACCAATAGGTGTCATATTTCATTATTGACTTGATGAACTATGCAATATGTTCATAACCGTTTCTTGTTGCAAAGGTTTTCCATATTCTCAAAAAATCAAAAAAATTAAAAAATGTAAAGAGGGTATACCCTAAAAGAAAAATCAAAGGGTGAAAAATAAAAATGGCCAAAAAAGTGAAAGAAAATGAACCCACAAAAAGAAAGGCCAAGGAAAGTGTGCAAGTCTAAATGCCACTACTTTTTACTCTTCTGTAATAAATAAAATTGTGTGCAACTTGTATCCTATGCCACAATTTATGAAAAGTCAAACAGTTTAAGCTTGGCTAGTTCATCTTTCAATTTCATGTTTTAGAGATAGAGAATAAAATCTGACCAAACTGTTTAAACTTGGCAGATAAGTAGATAGGTAGAGTAAATAAAAGAAGCTCAACAGTTTAATCTAAGCCCTTGGATGTAATAAGGTTAGAGCTAGATATATTTTCATATGTAAAAGAAAAGTGTGATAAGGGTTTGCCAGTCTAAGTGCACCCTAATAAAGAAGAAAAAATGGTAGAGTAAAGTAGGTAGGGTAGGTAGATGATGTTGCTGAATTACCTGTGGTGAATGATGGCTTTTGATGGTTGAAATTTTAACTTTCATCACAAGTGCAAAGGAAGATAATACATTGGAAGAATGGCAAGCAAGGAAAAGAAAAATTATTAACTTCCCCTCTCATTTTCCCTAAATATTTCACTAATTTCCTCTAAGTACTAAGGTATTTGAAGATTAAAGGGGCTCAAGGAATTTCCTTGACTTTTGGAGGGACTGGACCCTCGGCCCAATAATTGGAAAAAACCTAAGTATTTAAGATCATTCATTATCACACTCATTCATTTCTATAAAAAAAAAAATCATACAATGTTCCATAAAAACCCCGTTTCATGCAAACATAAGTTAAATACATTATTCTGATGTTTTATACTTAGCGCTATTCTTTTTTCATATTAACTTCTAAATTATTATTTAAATCCCTATTGAAATAACCTTTTCCTATGGTATATAACTCCTTTTATGTAGTAACCCAAAAACCCACTTATATAATTTTAGCCAAAGTTTATAAATCCCACGTGTTCAAATAAAATACCCACTTTATAAATCCCTTTGGCTAAATATATCTTTATATAATTACCCCGCCCCCTATGGTAAGCGAATCGCATTGGTTTAAATTACCATATAATAAAAATATATCAAAAACCTTTAAACATATGATTTATATGTTTAAAACAAAAAATAAACCCGAAGTTTAATTCAAACCAAACTTCGAAACAACCCATCCCTCGCGCATTTTTCATCGCTGACCCTCATCGTACAAAGGGATTAATTAATCCTCATGATTAATTAATAACCTCTCCCGCCAATGAAAATGCTCTAGATGAGATTAATTAAAAAATAATCGCGTTAGGCCCGCCTATTAAGTCCCTGTCATCTCGACACTCCGACCACCGTCCGATCAACTGATCCAAGATCAACGGCCATTAACGATATCACTATCCATCCGCGTCCGAACGATAATGCGCAATGGCCAAGTGGTTTTTTGGATCGTACAAAGCCACACGTCGTTCATCGTATGGAATCGCTGCCCGTTCGCTTAAAATCACCTTTCCCCAAAAGTGGTGGGATCGCGTACCGCTTTCCGCCTCCCACTAACGACAAAACTTCACATCGTCAATTCAGCGTCATCTGTCCACTGTTCATTCAAAGCTTACTCGCCAATATCAACCGTTTGCTCGTTTAAACACAAACACCCTATTATTGCTCATTTTTGCCTGATTGTGCAGTAAAACCCTTTGTAACCTAGCTACGCCACTTAAAGCCTCTGTTAACCAATTCGAGCATGGTTTACCTCCCAAAAATCATTCTAGATTCACTCCACAAACCTCTCAACATCAAATGAAACCTTTTCGACCTCCCCTGCAAACCAATGCTTTCTTAACAATATGTTTTGTTTTACAGGTGATAAGGAGACCACATCCTTGGATAAACAGTCTTAATACTATTCATAAGACTTGTTTACTTCAAGAGTGTTATCAAATCTATTCAAACAGAGATGGAAGATAAAACATGTAGTTGAAATACAAGTAAAGGAAACAGGAGATTAAACGATTTACTGTTGAAACAGACAGTAAAAACCTAAACTACACAATGAAGGTAAAATGAAACAGTAAAGAAGAGTCAAAGAGTATCAAGATTAAAGAGTATCAGATTGAAGACCAAGTCAAGTAAATCAACTAGCATGAATATAAACAGCAGGGAAGACAGTTACAAAACAGAACATACAAGTTCATGACAAAGTGAAGACAGATAAAAAATAGAGCGGTAAAAAGTAAAAAGTAAACAGTAAACAGTGAAAGTAAACATGAAGATATTAAGGGCTAAAAAAAGATGAAAACAATTTCACCAGCCACAATGAAGTTTATCCAAAGTAAAAATGAAAAAGATTCAAAAGAAGTTTAAGGTTAAAAGATGAAATTAGAGCAAAAATGGTACATTCTTTAGAAATCTTCTGTTTAATTCATAGTTTTGCAGAAACTATTGTGATCAATCCGAGATGAATTTTGAAAAATTGAAAGAGGTTTATGTTCTTAAGAGGACCATCTACGAAAACCTCTGTCACTTTTCTAACAGCTATTATGGTTTTGGAAATATTAAACAATGTTGGAAAGCACTTTTTGTAGAAAATTCCAGTTAAGTCATCATTATGCAAAGAAGATTGTGGCCAATCAGAAATACATAATACAAAACTGAAGGAGGTTTTTGTTCCTAAGAGACCCTTCTACAAAAAAATATCTCAATTTTTGCACAGTGATTTCAGAATGAGAGATACATGCACATATTTACAGGCTATTTTTCGGACTCTGTAAAACTCTGTTTTACACATAATTTTACAGAGACTATTGTGAGCAGCTGGAGAGGAATTTTTGGAAACGGAAAGAGGTTTAGCTCACCAATATATTATTCCACAATAACCTCTTTAAATTTTTACATATCTATTACGGATTGAGAAATACAAAGATATCATTGGACCCCAAGTTTGCAGAATTGTTGGAGCAGAATGCACAAAGAAAGGAAGCAGTTAGTGACTTGGATGCATCATCATCAACCAAATTTGATAAATTGAATTCTGTTTTAGATGTCACCCCATCTATAAGAAAGGAAGAAAACAGCCAAAATAGGCATTATTTTTGAGTGTCCTTTTACTTTAAGTTCTCTGTTTAAAAAATAGTTAAGAATTTGTAACTAACCTTATATTTTTCAAGATATTTTAGTTTAATTTATAACCACCTCACTCTAAGTATTTTGTAGATTTTATAATTATTATAACATTGAATAGTTTTGAATAAAGAGCTGAAATTTTTGCAAAACTGGACAAGGAATTGAGGCAGAAGAATTTTCTCAGGATTCATGTGTCAAATGAAGGATCAATAAGTCATCTCTATCTCATGTTTTGAAGTTTCATATTTGTTTACAATTTCATCTGTATTTCATTATCTTAAGATTTAACGAAAAGGATTAAATCAGAAAGTACTTAGGTGTAATCTGATTTCAGTCATTATTATTCTAAATGTTTTCTTCTAAACTGGTTTAAACAACGAATTCTTAATTGCTCCTGTTTGTCTAGTTCATACATCTTTGGTTATTTAGTAAAGAATACTTAACTGCTCTTTATTGATAATCAATCTATTTCTCTTCTCTTGAATGTGTTGAAAGATTCTTTATTGCCTTTCATCCGTTTGAATTTCATTCCATTCACTTTAGATCTATAATTGTTTCTAGTTTGATTATCTTTCCCTGATAAACCATATTTTGTTAAAAAACTTAAGCCAGTGCAGCCAATCCTTTGACTCCATTAGCCCAATGGAATAAAACTATTTGATCTTAATCTCATCTAAAAAATTCCATCAACCTAAATTCAAACAAAACCCTTGGACTTTATAACTAGCCTAATACCTTGCGAAACAAAGCTAAATTTTATAGAGAGAGCCCTCTCTGGGTACAGATTGGCTAGATTATGTACCTAAAATATTGGTTTGTGGTTACCTCGGACCCCTTTCCTCTTCCAACAACCTCAAGGAAAATCTGAGTGATAACACTTGCCAAGGTATTGGCACATTGTAATGAGCACGACAATGGATATTTTATCCCATCAAACAATACCATTAGTGTTACTAAGGTATTGGCCTAAGGTATTGGCTAAGGCCTAAGTTATATAAGGAGATGGAGATGAAGGTGTTATGTGTGAAAGTTTTTTGTTTTCTATGAATGATTTTATCTGAAACAAGTGTGCACCAAGGAGCAAGGAAAAGACATGGATCCATAAAATATGATGGTATCATATGTACTTATTTGGTTTGAGTGTTTAAAATATATAACTGTGATAGATTTGTGGTTTTAATTCTAACATAAATATTAGACAATACAAGTTTTGAAGTATAGTCTATGGTTGCAGTGAAAGCGTGACTCGGTGATTCTAGATCTGTACGTTGGTTTTCCTCTAAGATATCATGTACATACGTTGATATTCTTTTGACAAGTCACATATATATTCTACAGTATAGACAAATATGTACGCATGTGTCAAGTATGAAAAGCGCGTACATATGCTAAAATTCGGTATAAGGGCCGCATACATCTGCTAGGGTATTGAAGTATGAGCTGATAATAATGGTTGATTTGTTCTGTTATGTTTGTTGTTGTCTACCGATGAATTATCTCTTACAATAATCAGAATTTGACAATACTGATTGGGTGGAATTGATTATGAAATAGAAATTGACTAAGTAATGATCTTACTGTGTGATTATATGTATTTGGTTCAGTGATTTATGTTGGCCTCAGTATATGATTTGGTGATTGATTCAGTGGCATAGTGATTTAGATTCAGTTATCAATATTTTGATATCTATATGCAAGTATTTTCAGGAGAAGCGTGTACATATGTAGGTATGATTAAGAAGAATAGTGTATACAATATGATGTATGTTTGATCAGGGTTTGCAGTGGCAACAATTGGTTTTTGTGATGGGTAACAATGTTTGGTTTGGTATATTGATGAGTGGATATGCATTGGCATGATCTATTCTGATATAATTGATATAGTTTCATTGGTTACATTAGTTGATTTAATAATTAATTTGGTTCATTATTTTCATATTTGATTTCAGAATAGTTGAGAATGCAACCAGTTTAAAAAAAATTGAAAAGTGATCCACAAAGAGTTGAGGATAGCAGTCTTCAGAAAGGCGGTTGTAGCTCCCTTCCAATAGGGTCGAGAAAATGGGAGAAGGTTTTAGCCTTATGCAAATAGGATCATGTGTACTGGTTAAATTATGAACCAGTACAAGATTGTAAGAATATTATTTTTAATAAAAGAATACAGATATGACAACAATAGTGGTTTTCTCCCACATTGGGTTTCCACCTAAAAATTCTTGGTGTTCATGGGGTGTGTGTTAATGTTTTTTTTGCTTCTTAACTGCTCATACTCACTATTTAATTAATGAATAATGGAATAGTTATGCACTGATTAATGTTGCACAAGTAATCAGATAAGTTATCAAAATATTCATGGGTTTATGTAGTAACAGTCGTGTACATACACTAGTTTCCTTGACAACAGTCGTTGTTGGAGCAGGGTCCCTTAGGACCACAATTTTGGGACAAAGATCAATATTTTTTTTAGTTTTGAGTTGTGTAAGTTGCGCAAGGAAGATTCAAGGGGCTTTGGGGTGGGTCAAAGTCCGTTCATGAGTTGTAAATGGTTAATGGATAAACTGGGGGTCTCAAACCACGATTTGAGGACCATAGTATGAGCGCAAATGAAGGCATAAATAGACGTATAGAGAGAGTCAGATAGAGATATAAATAGATGAATAGAGATTGATGATAGATCTGAGAAATTGAATTTTTTGTAAGTGTTTGTTTTTGAAAGGATCATGTTGGTTGTGTCCATGGAAACCTTAGTCCGGCTGTGTGTGGACCCCGCTGGCTGTGTGTGTGCATAGATATGGTGAATTGTAAGGGTTTATGTGAATTGTAAGGATTTCTGTGAAGACTGATTAATAAATACTATTTTTGAAACTCTACACACTGAATGCATCTATGATTCACTTATGCATATGATTTTTTTTTTTTGTGTATGATTTATGCTATCTGTAATCGGATCGGTTTGCGTACATGTTTATATTTATGATGTGTAAGATATTTGCATAGATCTGTTACTTTAAAAGATGAATATTACATTGGATAGATCTGTTAGAACAATTAAAGGGACTTTGGATCTACTTTCTACACATGGGCGTAGGGTTAACCTGTGCTAGTTGACCTAGGGTTTCTGGTACGGAAGATAGTCTATTTACTAAGATATATATGTGGACAACCACTTCATTTAATTCTCTCCCAGGGTGTGGAAACCTAGTTCTGACACCACCCCCCCATACTGCTTCAGGCGAGACTTTTTTCTATGCAAGAAGATCATTACTGAAAGGGATAGTATTAAGAGGGTTTTTTTGGTTGCGCGATAACTCCGAACCTAGGTCAGGACCCCTCAAGCCAACAGATGGTTCCGTTGTCGGGATCAGGATCATTTTGAGAGAGATTAGATGTTGTGGCAGCCATCAAATACTTAATTAGAAGACTGGTTTGAGAAAAAGATACGTGAATTATCCATCAGTTAGAATAGAATTAATAAATTGTCTACTGAAGAGTGGGAACAGAGGTACATTTTCAGAGAGTTCCACGAAATCTTCTTTGTGACCTTTGTGCACAAATTACAGGAGTGGTTATCAAGTTTAGCTGAGTTTCAAATTTGTTGGAAGGACGATAAAATCACTAAGTAGACACCTGAGTTGATCCAACAATTAGAAAATATTGATAACACCATCACTCGCACTGTAGACTATTGGGTTGACAACATTCTGGGTGGATTTGTGACATAATTTGCGGTTGATCAGTTTGTGTCATATTTTGAAGCAGAAAGGAGGTTCTTCAAAGGACAGAGAAGCAAGTTCATATGCTCTCTGCCTTTTTTTATTAAGATGTTCTTGTGCGAAAAGGGTGTTCTGTGTAGTCACACCGAGTGAATGAACCCAAACGAGTTGGAAAGCACTACACGCAGTGGGAAGTACTTTCGGGTCAACCAAAGAAGTGATAGATCGGTATACAACCCTCTAAGAAACCCACTATTGGAACAAGGTCCCCCAACTACGTTTTGATATATATTTTAAGCTGCATTTTTTATATATTTTGGTACCAATTAGCCTAGCAATGGGCTTTGGGGCGGGTCAAAGCCCCAATGTTTTGTAAAATGGGTCAAAGGGTAAACCTAGAGTCCACAAAGCACAGTTTGTAGACCATTGGATAGCAAAGGCTATGATGTTATAAATAGATAGATAGTTGGGTCTAGTAGGGAGGTACGACATAAGATTGATGCTACGTGCAAATTGTTGAGATCTGTCTTGGGTTATTTTGGGTAAGGACTCCTCCTATTTGTGTGCACGAAGATCCTCAATCCTATTGTGTGAAGACCTTACTAGGCTGTGTGCGCGGGTTCTATTTTGGGTTGTAAGAGGGTCTTTGGATACTAACGAATGCGGAATATATTTGAAGTATCTTTATGCTATCTGGATTGATCATGTTTATCACTGAAGTGCATTTGTGTTATTTATTTAAGCTGTGAATATATCTGTAATCTAGAATTAGCTATGATTATAATATTCTGTGATGGTAATTGCTGATGTGCACGTGGATGTGGTTGTATTGATTGGATCTATTAACTCTGTTATGATTACTTGTTGGTTATAATAGAATCCTGTGAATAGACCTGATTTGTGCAAACCTGCTAGTTGCAACACCGATCTCTCTTGATTACCTACTCTCTCCAAGGGTGCGGAAACCTGGTTCCAGCACCTTCCCATACTACTTCGGGTGAGACCTTGGCCAGCGAAAGTAGGTCATTTCCGAAAGGCCCAGTAGTATAGGGGTTTGTTGTCAAAACTTAACCTCCAAACCTAGGTCAGGACCCCTCAAGCCAACAAATGATTTTGTTGCCGAGACCGAGAGCATTTTGAGAGAGAGATTGGGTAATGCCACGAGGTCGTTGGAGACCTGAGAAACTGGAAAATGAAGACTGGTTTGAAAGAAAGATTCAAGAATTTTCTATAAAGGAGAATCATAGCATGAAGTTAACCACTGAGAAGTGGAAGAAAAAATATATTTTCACTGAAGTATATGAAATTTTCTTTGTAAATTTTGCGCATGAGCTCCAAGAGTGGTTGGCAAGGCTCGTAGAATTCCAAACGTGTTGGAAGGACGATCAGGTTACGCAGTGGACGCTAGAGTTGATTCAATAGTTGGAGAATACTAACAACACGATCACCCATATGGTATATCATTGGGTGGATAGCATGCTAGGAGCTTTTGTAACGAAATTTGCAGTCGATCAGTTCATATCCTATTCTAAGGCAGAGCGGAGGTTATCCAAAGGTTTCCGAGGTAAGTTCTAGCGAAAATTGCCATTGCTAATTATAATATTAGTGTGCGAAAAAGGCATTCTATGTAGCCAAGCCGAATGAATGACCTCTGATCAGAGAGAAATTAAAACACGAAGTGGTAAGTACTACTAAAGCAACCGAGAAGGGGATAGATCCATCTACAGTCCATTAAGAGAGTCAGATGTGCACAAAGGAAATAGTCCTCTAGCTACAATACCTTTGAGTCAACATAAGGGCAAGAAATCCCCCACACCTTTGCCACCACCAAACAAAGATATGGCCACACACATGAAGCTACCCACCTTCAAGGGTGTAGGAGACGAAGATATGGACCGATTTTGGTTTGTAGCAGAATCAGTATGGATTGCGCAGAATGTGGCTAGAAATGTTGTAAAGAGAGCGAAGTTATCCCTCACATTTGAGGGAAGGGCCCTGGACTGGTATATGGGGTATGTAGGCTAGCATGCAGACTTGTCTATTCAAGAGATCAAGAATGCTTTAAAACAATATTTTTGGAAGCCTAAGTCCTACTCGTAGCTAGTAACTGGCTTGAAAGATTTTAAACAAGGACCCATTGAGTCAGTATGGGAGTCTAATCAATAGTTAAAGAAGGTTATTAGAGATGTGGAATTTCAGTATGATGATAGACAACACAAGGAATGGTTCATCGCCATGCTATTACCTCACCTGCATGGAGCTATGGGTCAACAAGTGATTAAGATGCAAGAGAAAGCCTTGGAGATTGCTATGAAGCTAGAAGCTGCGCCAAGAGATGATGCCCAGTTTGGGGTACAACAGATAAAAGGACAGCTGGAGGCAATGCACCTCAAAATCCAGAATCTGCAGAAAGAATGAGGAAAAGAAGCTAGCCTAGACATATGGTGCATAAGATGCAGGGTGTCTAGCCACACTAAGGATCAATTCCCTTTGCTAGCGGACTACATGCAGGTTGGGGAACCTAGCACATTGCGCCCTAAAGAGGATGCGAGGCCAAGTGTTCTGAAATTATGGTGCAATGATGTCACATTTTCGGGCTACACGATACCAACCACTGTCCCTATCTTAGTGCTTATGTTCCAGAATTGAAGCAACAATGGTGCCGATTTTGCTCATCTGTGGGACATGACGAACATAATTGTCGGACATATGACTTAATGATAGACCAAAGAAACTTATATAGGGTGCAGGTTGACCCTTCTTCACTATTATCTCCTTTAGGTAGAGGAGGCTCCCCAATAAGAGGCAGGGAAGGGGGAAGGGGTGGAGGCGCAAGTCGAGGAAGAGGGAAATTGATCTGTTACAACTGTGGAGAAATAGGGCACTTTGCAAGGGACTATCTGAACCCTAGACAACAATATTGCCAATATTGTCGACAATTGGACCATGTGATCGAAGACTGTCCAGTCCCGATAGAAAAATGCAGGAAAAAAAATAGACACCTATGCATAATGTGCAGAGGGTTAAGGTAGAACTGCGTGATGAAGGACCAAGTATTAATGTCATAACTTGCAGTGGCATGGCTACTGGAGGACCTGAGGAGAAAGCAGTGGTTGAACCTCTTCTCTGGAAATTTTCTATCAAACATGAAACTTGTACCTATAGAAGGAGAAAGAAACCTTCATCGCAACTCGCAAATACTTTACTAAGGATGAGGCATCTACCTCCAAGGCTCCATCAAACCTAAGAATGGAAGTGAAGTTAAACCATTTCTATAGGCATGTATGAAGCTGCTACGTGACTAGAAGGCAGTATAAAATCTTCAAGCACTGATAGACTGCTTCACAGAAAGAACTGACCCTCCCACGAAAGTTTAGGATGTTCACAAACTATACAAGCATAAGAAGTGCATTGGTCAGGAAATGCGGCTAACGGTGCAGATTTCGATTATGAGATGGATCAGGTCATCCTAGATATGGGATCAGATGCGAATGTCCTGCCCAAGCAAACATGGTAGCGGATGGGAGAACCTAAGCTGGAATGGTCCACTATACAACTGTGCATGGCTAACCAATATAAAATCATACCATTGGGGAGGTTGTAAAAGATTATGGTAGATATCGCAGGAGTTAAGGTACGTGCAGATTTCAAAGTAATTCAGATTGTGGAAGATGCAGACCCTTATCCTGTGCTCCTGGGACTGGATTGGGCGATATAAATTGGAGACAGTATCAACTTAAATAAAAGGAGCATGGTTTTTCAGAATGAGGGTACGAGAGTCATAGTCCCACTTGAACCTGCGGAAAGAGAGCGGTATACAGAACCGATGCGCAAAGAAGATGACATGGATCACATTTATAAACTAACCGCCCGGGATGAGGATTGGATTAATCCAAAAGTTGATGGTGTGCTTTGCTGGGAGAAAGACAATGAATGCCTCTCTGACTCCGATGCAGAGATAGAAAATTGGTAGAATCAGTTACATGACGTATCTGCGCTACGATGTCTTAGGATCACGAAGAGCTTCTGGTGTATCTCCTTAGAGGTAAGAGAACTTCCATTATTTGATGGTTCCAGTAGTATTAGGGAGTTTTTGCAAACATTTGAAGCTGAAGTCCCAAGGGAGTGAAGGATGTGGGCACTTAACCTAGCCATGCGCGCAACCCCTTCGAGGTGGTGGGAAACTCATAAGGGGGTGCTCTAGGATTGGGAGGAATGTCGTGAAATGATGATTCTATGGTTCGAACCTCCAGCTCACCCCTGTGTCAAGGCTTTACTTGGCCAAGGAGATCTACATAGGCATGTGGCCACATGGATGGAGGCATGGTGTGAAAGGACCATGGAAGAATGGGTCCACCTATTTATCCATGCCTTGGGGCCAATTCCCACTGCATGGTATCTAGATGCAGAGCTACACTAGAGCACCCGCTAATGGGAGACCATGCGGGATGATTTTTTGGGGACGTTCGGGTTTATAGGCGAAACTGAGGCATTGGATGAAGCTTTACAAGACATTGATGCCTTGGTATTTGATGAATCGCGCCCTTGTATGGAGTATGGGGAACCAGCCTGGGATACGCAGATGCAAGATATTGTCAACTTCCACATTCTATCAATGGAGGAATGCGATGAAGACCCGCGAAATATCACTATCCCGGAATCGGAGGGAGAACGTGTAGTTGTTGGACCCCCGTTGCAGAATGTTTATGTGACCAAGCCTCTTAAGCTAACGGAAGTCAACATTGGAACATAGGAGCAACCTAAGCTAGCTAAAATAGGGGACTACTAGGATGATGATACTGTTGGGAAAGTCACAGAACTCCTCACAGAATACCAGGACCTATTTCCTATGAAATTTTCAGAACTCAAGGGGATTACATGGGACCTAGGGGTCATGCACATCATTTTGAAACCAGATGCGCGCCTTGTTAAGAAGTGAACTTATCGATTAAACCCCAAGTATAAGTAGAAATTTAAGGAAGAAATTGAAAAAATGCTAGCCACAGGTATCATAGAATCAGTCAAATAGTCAGATTGGGTAAGCCCTATGGTGGTTCACGAGAAAAATACTAAAGGAGAAATAAGAATCTGTGTTGACCTACGCAAATTGAACGATGCTTGCATTCATGATCCCTTCCCTATGCCATTTTCTGGTGAAATTCTTGATAATGTGGGAGGTCAGAAAGCATACTCATTTAATAAAAAGTTTTCAGGCTACCATCAGGTCAGGATCACACCTGAAGATCACAGAAAAACTATGTTCACCATTGAATGGGGATCCTTCCAGTACACCATCATGCCGTTTGGGCTCAAGAATGCCCCTGCCATCTTTTCGCAGGTGGTGTTCACAGTATTCAAAGAGTTCATCCACAATTTTTTGGAGATATATTTTGATTACTAGACCGTATTTGGGTTTGTAAAGAAGCATGTCTAAAACCTGTGCATGATGTTTGATGCCTGTAGAAATTACGATATTTCCTTGAATATTAAGAAGTGCATATTCTATGTACCATTTGGGATCTTGTTAGGCCACATAGTCTGTCGACAAGGACTGATGGTTGACCCTGACAAGGTGGCAGTTATCATCAACCTAACAGTTCCTACAACTGAGAAGCATTTGAGCTCTATCCTTGGACATACAGGCTACTACAGTAAGTGCATTCAAGGGGACACACTGATCACAACACCCAAGGATAAGTTGCTAAAGAAGGACGTTTTATTTTTTTGGGATGCGGAGTGCCAGAAGAGCTTTGAGCTACTCAAGGAAAATATGGTTTCTGCACCTATCCTCATACTTCCTGACTGGGAAAATATTTTCCATGTCGATGTAGATGCTTTAGGAATCACCCTGGGAGCTGTCCTTACACAACCCAGTGAAGGGGACATTGACCACCCAGTTGCATTTGCTAGTAGAAAACTTTCAAGTGCAGAGCGTAACAACTCCACCACTGAGCATGAGGGGTTGGCCATGGTATATGACCTACAGAAATACCGACATTATCTGTTGGGAGGACACTTTAAGATGTTCACGGACCACTCAGCTTTGAAGTAACTAGTGAATAAGCCTATGTTGGGGGAATATCTGCTGATGGCTTCTGCTATTTCGGGAATATGATTTGTAGATCATTGTGAAGCCAGGGAAACTAAATTTTGGGCCCCAGACCAAGATTGAAGGTCTAATAGTTTCTTTGATGGCATCCTGGGCTAAGGTATCAACTGTCAGGACTGAATTCAAACTTTAGATTGCGTCGTTGTAGGCCAAGCTTAAGCTTGGAACCCCCCCGAAGGAACGTGCCCAATGAGCTGCACTAGTTACAGAGGCCACTACTACTATCACTGCACAAATCAGTAAGGGTGTTGCTCTACTTGAAAATGCTATGGAAATCTGGTCCCAGGTGTAGCATGATCCTCTCCTTCATGAGATTGATCAGGAATTGACCTAGAAGGAGCAAGAATTTGAGCAACTGGAAGCTACGATGTCCACCCTTGTTCTAGCTCAACACTTCGCACACCTTAAGACCAGCCATGCACTTCATAATGACATCGTTGCGCTCCAATGGAAAAATCAAATCCTCAGTGATCATTTGACACCATGGTCGGAGGAGACCCTCAAGATCTCACAGGACATAGATGGGGCAGTATGCTAGTTGAACCAAGTTCTTGACAGTGTCACTACTGCCACAGAAGGCCCAACATCTCAGAAACTGGTGGAGATCCCACAAATGGCCGCCGTGCAGTGCCTTCAGGTGTTTCCTCCACTTACTACCGCCATGAAACAACTCAAAGAAAGGATGAATATCTCACCCCAGCTGCAACTCGGGACAACTCACAAGATTGTGTTGGGGGCGTGTTGGAACAAGGTCCCCCAACTACGTTTTGATATATATTTTAAGCTACATTTTTATATATTTTGGTAAAAATTAGCCTAGCAACGGGCTTTGGGGTGGGTCAAAGCCCCAATGTTTTTTAAAATGGGTCAAAGGGTAAACCTAGAGTCCACAGACCATGGTTTGCAGACCATAAGATAGCAAAGGCTACAATGTTATTAATAGATAGATAGTTGGGTCTAGTAGGGAGGTAAGACATAATATTGATGCTATGTGTGAATTTTTGAGATCTGCCTTGGGTTGTTTTGGGTAAGGACTCATGGTGGCTGTGTGCATGAAGATCCTTAGTCCTACTGTGTGCGGACCCCGCTAGGCTATGTGCGCGGGCTGTGTTTTGGGTTGTAAGTGGGTCTTTGGATACTAACGAATGCGGAATATATTTGAAGTATCTTTTTCTATCTAGATTGATCTTGTTTATCACTGAAGTGCATATGTATTATTAATTTAAGCTGCAAATGCATCTGTAATCCAGAATTAGCTACGATTATAATGTTCTGTAATGGTAAATGCTAATGCGCATGTGGATGTGATTGTATTGATCGGATATGTTAGTGATAGTAGCTATGTTATGATTACTTGCTGGTTATATTAGAATCCTGCGAATAGACCTAATTTGTGCGAACCTACTAGTTGAACCACCGATTTTCCTTGATTACATAATCTCTCCTGGGGTGCAAAAACCTGGTTCCAGCACCCTCCCATACTACTTTGGGTGAGACCTTGGCCTGCAAAAGTAGGTCATTATTGAAAGGGCCAGTATTATAGGGGTTTGTTGGCAAACCTTAACCTCCGAACCTAGGTCAGGACCCCTCAACCCAACACCCACCTAATAGTGATACAGAGAGTGGTGAAGCTACGCGTGTGGGAGGTAACCCTCCATCCACCCCACAATTGAACTCGCGCAAGGGTAGGTCATCTCCTACTCCACCTCCACCACTGCCAGGAGGCGATATGGTTGCACATATGAGGCTACCCACCTTCAAGGGTGTGGGAGATGAAGACATGGATAGATTCTGGTTTGTTGCAGATGTAGTATGGACTACACAAAACATCAATATCGATGTTTTCAAGAGGGAGATTATTGCTATGGAATTTGAGGGTCATGCACTAGATTGATTTATGGGATATCAGGCTTATAACGTTGACCCTACTATCGATGAGATCAAGAAAGCTTTAAAGCAGCAGTTTAGAAAAGAAAAGTCCTACTCACAATGTGTAACAGAGCTAAAATAAATCCGACAAGAGCCAAATGAATATGTTTGGGAGGCAGATCAACGATTGAATCACACTATTAGCGAAGGATGATTTTTTTATGATGATAAGTAGAATAAATAATGGTTCATTTCCATGCTCCTGCCGCATCTGCGTAACCCCCTAAATCAGCAGAAAATTGATTCTTAGGCTTAAGCTCTTGAATTTTCCATGAAGCTGGAAGTCCCGCCTAGAACTGATGACCAATTTGGAACTCTACAAATCTAGAAACAGTTAGAAGCAATGCATTTGGAAATTCAGAACTTGCGCAAGGACAAGAGGAAAGAGGCTTGCGCAAAAGTATGGTGTATACGTTGTAAAGGCTCTGGTCACACAAAATATCAGTTTCCCATGCTTTAAGATTACATGCAAGCGGGAGGGAAAAATCCATTGTGACCCAGGGACATTGTAGGACCGATACATACTCCCATGATATGGTGCTTTGGCTATCAAGTGGGTGTTTGGCACGACACAAAGCTTTGTCCTCGATTAGGAAGTTATGTACCAGAACTGAATCAACAATGGTGTAGGTTTTGCTCTTTGGTTGGCCACGATGAGCACCACTTCCACACATTCGATTTGATGATAGACAATTCAAACCACTATAGAGTGCAAGCCAACCCATCCTCACCAGTGTCCCCCTCTGGGGGTGGTGGATCCCCAGCCAAAGGAAGGGGAGGAGGGAGAGGTGGAGTTGCAGGTCACAGAAGAGGACAACTGATCTGCTACAACTATGGAGATGTTGGGCACTTTGCGCGTGATTTCCAAAACCATGCATGATAGTATGCAGGTATTTTAGATAGTTTGATAATGTTATTGAATAATTTCCTATTTTGATTGCTAGAATGCAGGAGAAGTAATAATAGACACCTACACAAAATATACAAATGGTTAGAGCTGAGCTGCGGGAATATTATCCAAGTGTAAACATAATTACACGAAGTGGTGCTGCCAATGGAGAAGATGGAGTGTAAACATAATTACACGAAGTGGTGCTGCCAATGGAGAAGATGAGGGAAAGAAGGCTAATGCAGAACCCTAGATCAGGAAAAATTCTAAAAATAAGGAAGGATTCAACCTACAGAGGGAGAAGGAGACTTTTGTAGAAGCTCGAAATGATTTTGCTGCTGCAAGTGCTTCCACATCTAAGTCAATCACAGAAGCAAATATCGATGATGAAGTCAGACCCTTATTGCAAGCATGCATAAAGTTATTTCATAACCATAAAGTAGTAGACAACCTTCAAGATCTGATAGATAGTTTCATGGATAAAGAGTTGCCTAGAACTGAGAAGAAGGTTGTAAACAAGATCTATAAGAATAAGAAGAGAATCATGTTGGAGGATTAATCCGTCTTGCGGACAAGACTGATCTCCCTAGTACTAAAAGTAACTAGCAACAAACAGCCAAATAGACTAATCTTTCTCTAAGCATATACGATCTATGAAAAGCTCTATAGAGGTGTTAAGGACTTACCGCTTGTCCAGTGCTTGTTTGAAGTTGCCGTTGTCCTTCGCGTGCTTGATGGAGTTCTCTTCGTAAACCTGTAGTCACAAACAAGAAAAATATTACATAGCACCTGTATAGAAATCATCATAAACCATGCTTATCATAGTGATCAAGGAATCTATGAAATAAACCATTGATTAAAAGCTTATTGAGAAAAATGAGTATATTTGTATTAATTTCAAAAGAAGAAAATCCTTACAACTTGAGCCTTGATGTTGCACAGGACTTTCCGGGGTCCGAAGCAGGAATCTCCTTTACTTTGATAAGCTCTGCACTCCTCAATCAAGACGAATAGAGGTATGTAATCTTTCCTCACAAAAGTCTTAATTAACTGAGTCTGAATCTCAACAACACTTAACTTCAAATATTCTAAAGCTTCAACTCCCTTTGAGGCTACCCAATGCCTCTTTTTATAGTAGAATAGAGGAGGTTTTCTGTTCCAACTATGAAGGGATAGAATCCTCCTTCAAAGGGCTAAGTTCCTCACATCAAGGGGTTAGCTCCATAAGGTAAGGGATACATGCACCTCATAAGAGCGGTTCTATCACCGCAAGATATTTTCTGGAAGCTTCTATAATTCACTTTTATTGAGATTTTTGGAAATTACTTGCGCCTTTTTGATCTTACAGAGGTCCGCACCTATAATAAAGAGAAAATGTGTTTAGGTACGCAGGATAGCTGAACATTGGGTGCGGGACTGCAGGCAAGATAGCAAGAAATTGCGATACCAAAGTTTAGGAGACTTTTAGGAACTTTTCTCTGATTTTCAAGGCTTGACATGAGGAACTGATATGTTAGACTTGCAAAGGGAGAAGCATGAGTAATAATGAGCTCATGCACATAACAAAATGTTAGGATGACAATTTTCAGTGTAATAGATTGCCCCCTAAAGTGCAAATTCTGGAATAGATGATGCTGAAGTCTGTCATATATGAAGAGTGTAGTACTTTATCATTTCAAGGATCATAATGTGGTCACCCCAGTCGGAACCTATAAAAACATTCAATGCAAAATACATATATATCATCGCTGAGGTAGGCATTCCCATACTCAGATCAAAACTAACTAGAGACTAATTCAAAATGTTCTGATACAAGAATGATCTTGAGTACATCACAGTATAGACATGTGTAGACACAGTATGGACGCAACCATCTGTTTGTGAATAGTCTACTGTATAAATGATAAAAAAATTCCTCGCAGCTTGGATGGTAGAAACTAGATCCAGGGTCTTGATTTCCGAATCTCGAACTAGTACGATTCTATCCATGTGAATGAATGTGTCGAAGTCGAACATGGTAGAAACCACTTGATTACCAGTCAATGATGTAAATTGTTAACAAGTGTGAGAGTAACCACCAGTAATGTCAATGGCTCTCAAAGTACCCAGTACAATCCATGAAATTTGAATGAATGAGCTGAAGTCGAACATGTCACGGAATCATTCGATCGAAGGTCAATGATGCAACCTGTCGTCGAAAGCGAGAAACCTGCCATTGAGGCATGCAGATTTCAAGGTACTGACGATTTCTGGATCAACTTCCTAGATAATGTGCTGATGTCGATAGAAAGTGATCTGTCATAAGCAAGCCCACAACACGAAATCATAGATCAAGTTTTGAAAATATATTGGCAAGGACTGACTCAGGGATGGTCAAAAATGGATGACAGATATTTTGCAGATGAATGGTTTTATTTGAACTGTTCTCTTGGACACATAACGACACTGCATATGGCTTGGTGACAATTGACCCAAAGCTAATACCCAGAAACCGGCTGAAAATTTTCAATGTGGTTTGATTAACTGTTAGGCAAAGGATTTCCCAACCCAGGTGAATATAAGTGTCGTGTCCAAGAGTGGTCGACTGATTTTCGGACAATTTTAAAATACAACAAACATGCCCATTTTTCTCTCTTTTCCCCCACCATTTCTGGAAAGTACCTCTTTATTTTTGACAAGCTTGAGGAGGATAACATTTGCTTGGTTATAAGCTCATCCTTCGGATGAGTCCAACTTAGTTTAAAATTCGAACCCTAAGAAGGAGTGGTTCGTTCCTGTTGAAAATTAAACAGGTCATTTACTGTTAAGTTTTAACGAGTCCAGTATAGGAGAAACTCGGTGTTTTTCAGTTTTAGGGAGTCAGAAGAAAAACTTAAGAAAACTCCATGGGTGTACTTTTTCGTAAATTTAGTCTCTTGAGCCCGAAAAAGGATAAAATAATGCGGGAGAGAACTCTATTGACCGTAATTAGTCAACGTATACCTTTTTCATAAATAGTCCATTTCAGTCCGTAAAAGGGGTAAACTTATACTGAAGGGACGATCATTCATTTACTTTAACGAGTTCGAAAAATCAAGTACTTGGAAATATTTTCATGTTTAGAGAGTCTGAAAAGGGCTTAAAAGAGAACTCCAAAGTTTTAATTTTTTGTAAAATTTTGAAAGAGTCCGAAAAAGTGATAAAAGTATGCTCTTTGTTGAAAAATGGTCAATTCTCCTGATAAATCCAATTTCTGCACAAAAACTTGAAACATTACACATACCTGTCTAAAATAAGTAAAAACGCTTTCAAAATACCCTTTTTAAAGTGAAAAATAAATAAATTAAAAATTCATCTATTCGAAAAAACTTATAAAAAGGACTTTTTCAACTTCATTTTTACCGTTCAAGTTCAGAGTGCAAAGTAGAAGCTTTTGGGTAAAAAAATTCCTGTGAAGATTCTGGAAGATCCGTCCAACTAAATTAAGAACCGTCAGTCCTAGGTAATCCATGACCTCTTAATCTTGCTTTTCATCCATTTACCATTCTTTTTAGGCTTAAGTTTTCATTTTTTAAGGGAAAAATATGTTTAAGAAATTACCCGCGGGGGTCCGCAGGCACAACACACATGACCTGCGGACCCCGACCTTTTTCTCTGTAGAAAAAGGTCATGGGTCCGAAATTTTAATATAGAACACATGCATTCCTATGCACTGTGTATGAAAGAAAAGTGTGGTCCCCGCGCAATTGAATTTCAAAATAAAATTTTCCATTTCCCGCCCAAAGATTTTCAAATTAGATTGTTCTAACTTATATTTTTATGCATTGTAGGATTAACAAGATGTTTATTTGGAGATAATGTGACCATGAGGATGTGGATGATGCTGCGATGCTCCATTTTCCCACAATGCAGGCTTTAAGAGCGTGCGGTTTGTATAAATTTTGGGCCATTCAGGGCATGAGGGCACAGGTAGACCTCCTGACATGGTTGGTAAACAGGTGGAATGTGCAGGACCAGTGTTTCATTATTGGTGGCCACCTGCTCAAAATTGAGCTAGAGGAAATTTATTTTCTGACTGGTTTTTCCAAGAGGGGCGAACAACTTTCCTTGTTTGGGACTAGGCTAGGTGGCCAAACTGTCGCTAGTCTTCGAAAAGAGTTTTGTAATGATGAAGCGGATCCCAGGGACAAACGGATTGATATAAAAAATATCATCCGTCCCGAGCTGAAATTGATTGCATTTACTATTACCAGACTGTGTGGGAGTGTCGCACTGCATGTGGCTACCGGTTCCCAGATGCGTATTGCTGTAGACTGTTTCCGAGGCACCATTTTCAACTGGTGCGAAGCTGTGTTGGCCAATGTAAAAGGCGAACTGACTAGAGAGAAAAATTTCAAACTAAATAACTTTGGATATGGATCCATCGTGGTCACTTTTGCTCCAGAGCGGGTACCCATGCTAGCTCCGCAAAATATTCCTGTTGATGTCAGTCGACCCCGAGAACCTAGGATGGTTTGTTGGGTTGCATTGATAGCCCGTCACGGAATTGAGGGCGCTGAGATTGTTCGATTTCCTCCTTCGTATTTTCGTTGGCTGGACCGCCAAATTTTTGTCATTGAGGACTTTCTGTATGCTGGGATAGACTTCTGCTGTGACCGGGAGATGACTCTCCCAGCAGGGGAACAGTGGGATGAATCAGGTAAAAACATTTTCAATGAATTCTAAATTCTAATTTTTATTTTTTGATCGTCTTGTCAATTAGTAACCAAAATTTTTTTTATGAATGCAGATGTGGGTCCATGATGAACAGCCCATCTCCAGCCTTATGACAGAAGACAACCAGTTGCAGCCGCACCAGCCCCAGTAGGCCAATCAGCGGAAATTTTGTCTGATTTAGACCATCATCTAGAGCATCTGACTCTAGATATTCCAGAGACGGACATAGATGAGATCCCACTCAGATTGTAGAGATACGTGATTGGTGTTCCAGGACCTTTTAGGAGGTTCCTGTGTAGGGTGGCTCGGGCAGTGGTTTCTTATCGTGATCACCATCAGTGATGGGATGATTGTGTTGTAGACTCATATTTTTGACTTTTGTGTTACCATTTTGTCGATCATAAGGTGTTTCCAACCTATTATCGAAGACGATGTATATTTTTAAAAACTTCTATACTATGATATATCACTATTTACCAACTATCTATATACATATTATGGATGTTGTTTGTTTTACTGCTTTGATTATTGCAAATGTCGATTTATCATACTGGAAGAAACTGCATCTGCTAACGTATTAAAATGTCTTGGAATATGTTGATATTCAATGTAATCGAATTCCAAGAGAAGAACTCTTAAAAGTAACCATAATAACACCGGATTTGTAATGGCATAAACTCGGTTCAATTATAATACAACAAGTTCAGAATCCAACCTAACAATCAAACTCCGAATTCCAAATGAGATGGATTCAGATAATAACTCAATCACTGCACTATACTCGGCAATGTTATTTGTTGTTTGACCAAGGCTTACTCCATGCATGGATACTAACTCATCAGAGGGTGAATAAATAACCCAAGCCATGGAAGAAATGTTCCATGTACAACGACAAGCACCATCAGCAAAAACAATGTAGGTTTGAAGAGACGTTGACATATGCAATATCAAGAGTAAAACTCAGATAAGCAGGAATAGTGATAAAAACACACTTCTAAACTAAGCACACTTTTCTAATCTAACACACCAGCAGTAAAGAAATCTAATCTAATAAAAAATCTCCATACCAAGTTAAGCATAGTATCGCTTCAGATAAAGTCCATTTCTGGGTTTATCTAAAGGGACACTGTCAAAATCTATCAGCTCATAGGCCCCTTTAGCTAGCTTTCACTTGACAATAAAAGGGAAATGCCACATGGGCACGAATTTCCCAGCTCCCAGCTTATCGTTGGCTTGATCATAAACTAAGACTAGGTCTCCTTCTGAAAAATTTCGAGGGGTAACACTTCTGTCATACTGAGCTTTTATTCATTTAACATGAGCCTCGTTTTCTATTACGGCATTTCGTCGATTCTCATCCAGCTGAGCTAAGTACAAGAGACGTTTCTCCTCCTCAGACGTAGTTGGGAGTAATTCTATGGCTAATTTCAGTGACGGAATTTCACATTCAATCGGAAACACAACTTCCAAACCGTAAACGAGTTGAAAGGGAGTGAAACCAGTTGATGTTTTTACTGAGGTTCGATATGCCCACAGTGCTGAAAATAACATGGAATGCCAATTCGTTTTGTGAATACCAATAATTCATCTAATCATGGTGAATAAAACTTTATTTATGGCTTCAACCAGACCATTAGCTTGTGGATAATACGGAGTGGAATTATCGTGACACAGGCTAAGTTGATTTGTCAGTTCAGTCATCATGACATTACGAAAATTACTTCCATGATCTATAATAATGGCTTGAGGAACACCGAACCTAGAAATTATGTGATTAAATATGAAAGTTGTAGCAGTCTTGCCGTTAGCCGAAAATGTAGGCATCGCCTCGACCCACTTAGTAAAATAATCTACTGCTAAGATAATATATGCATGCCCCCCAGCTGAGTGAGGGTTACATGTAATAAAATCGATACCCCATTTCACGAAAGGACCAACAGCAATTATGGGATGAAGAGGAGCGGGTGGCGCGCGCATTTTATGATCAAAAAGTTGACAATTGTGGCATTTCTGAATTGCATAAATACAATCTTTGAATAATGACGGCCAGAAATAACCAGCGCGCAATATCTTTTGGGCTGTGGCATACCCAGACATATGACCGCCACATGCTCCAGAATGGCAATCATTTAACACCTTTTCATCTTCTTCATGAAAAAGACAGTGTCTGAAAATAGAATCCGCTCCACGACGATAGAGTGTTTCCCCAATAATATTATACTGTTGGGATTGGAAACGTATTTGCCATCGCTAAGATTGTGAGATTTCAGGCCGAAAAGATTGGGTTTGGAGATAAACAATAATATCTCCATACCATGGATCTAAAGTACTGATAAGAAGCAGAGATTCGTCCGCAATGGACTCTTCTGCCACTGTTTTAGTATCAGTAGAGGGAAAATCACACATCAGTTCTGTAAATACCAAAGATTTCTTTGCCTTGGATTTCTCAAACTCCAAGTCAAATTCCTGCAGGATGACTATCCATTTGGAATACTTGCCCCCTAGCAATTTTTTGGTTAAAATATACACCATAAGGTTGCAATCAGAAATTACCGTGGTTTTACACAACAAGATGTAATGTCTAAATCTCTAGACAGCTTGGACAGTTGCCAATGCCAATTTCTCCACATGTGTGTATTTTATCTCAGTCGGATGCATATTCCGAATAAGATAGTAAATCAAATGTTCAGTGTGAGGTTCATCTTCCTGAACTAACACCATCCCAATGGTGGAATGAGAAGCAGCGAGGTACAAAATGTAATCCTGGTTGTAGTTGGGAGGATGCAATAACGGTGCATGGGTCAACGCGTGTTTAAGTGCATCGAAAGATCGATCAACGATCTCATCCCAAAGGAATGGAATGTTCTGTTTCAGCAACCGGGTAAAACCCTTTGTAAGCTTGACATAGTTAGGAATGAAATGACGTAAAAAGTTTGCTTTCCCCTGCAAACTTTGGAGTTGGCGTAAAGTCGAAGGAGGAGGTAATTTAACAATAGCTTCGATCTTCGACGGATCGACGCGAATGCCTGATTTCGAGACAACAAAGCCTAGTAAACGACCCGACTCTACACAAAAAACACATTTGTGTGGATTCAGCCTAATCTTATAATGCCGACATCTCATAAAAATAGCTCGTAAGTGTGTGATATGGTCGGCCCTGCGCGATGAATGAGCCAGTAAATCATCAAGATACGGCTGCACAATGTGTTTAATGTCATGAAACGCATAAGACATTGCCCTTTGAAAAGTTTCTCCAGTGTTCTTTAAACCAAAAGGTAGTTTGCGATAAGCAAACATCCCCCATGGACAAATAAAAGCTGTTTTTGGCTGATCAGCAGGGAGTATGTTTATTTGATTATACCCCAAAATGCCATCCATAAAGGAAAACGTTTCACTACCGGCACAATCATCGATTATCTGATCGATATAGGGAGTTGGATAATTGTCTTTGGGACAAGCTCGATTAATATCCCTATAATCGATACATACTCATATCGTTCCTTGTTTTTTAGTCACAGGAACAATATTTGATATCCAATCTGTTAAGGGAATTGGATAAATAAAACCTGCACGAAGTAATTTTTCAACTTCTACTTTGATAGCAGCAGCTTTTCTAGGATGTATTTGACGTAAATGCTGACGAACAGGTTTGGCATCCGGGTAAGTCTTGATTTCATGTATGACGATTGACGGATCAATTCCTAGCATTTCTTCATAAGACCAGGCAAACACATCACGAAATTCTTGAAATAGGGCTTTATAAGCTTTAATTTCATCTTCAGTACAGCAAGCACCTATATGAATGTTTTCAATTATTCCTGGTTTTACTGAAATGTCAATTGGAACCGTTCGAGAAATATTTTCCAAATTTAACTCAGAATCAGAATTTTGCAATGGATTATGGGGTTCTTTGACATATTCAACAGTAAAAATTGAAGCGAAATCATCTTCAAAATGATCTGGTTCAGGTAAAAACGAAGATCGGTGATGCAGATCTTCCCATGGTAAATCATCAACAGACAAAAATTCACGAATCTTCTCATCAGTATGAACAACATCCGGAAAGGTCGTTGTGGCTGAACCGGATATAGAAAGTGATTCCTCAGTGATCCCATTCATTGGATCAATTCCGGTTGAAGAGGTGTCGGAAAGTGACTGTACAGCCTGGTATGCAAGTTTAAATGGACTCAAAGGCATCATGCCATCAATTGAATCTATCTCGGAATCAGAAGGTATGATCCAAGGATCATAAAACATAATAGTATTTGACGAAATCATGTGAATAGTTGCAACAGTAGGTGATACATTAGGAGGAGGAAAAGAAAAAGTTCCCAGTAAACCATAATCCTTAACTAATCCTACTCTAACATCCTTATAAGGGATAGTCACTTTACCAACGTGTTGGATTGTTTCTGTAGAGGCTGGGTCGGAAGAGAAATAATTTAATCGATCTATTGTGATGATCTTTCCTCGATATGGAAATTTTATGAGTCAAAAGACCGAAGAAACAATAGCAGTCATCGCATAAGACCAACTGCGACCTAGAAGAAGGTTGTAATCTAGAGGGGCATCAACCACTTCCACATCTAGATTTACGGTTTTACCTTCGACCCCTATGGGTAAATCCTGCAAAATACCAAAAGGGTGGAAACCTCGACCATCAAAAGCCTTAAGAATCGTCGGAGATTGGTTAAGTGTAGGAGAACCAAGAGATTTCCAACACTGAATCGACATAATACTGAAGCTCCATCATCAATCACAGTCCAATAGATCAGTCTGGTTTTTACGAACACTGGTATCTGGAAAGCCATTTGATGAGGTAGACGAGGTGTACTATTTTCTAAATCGGAGATTATAAGATTAGAATCCTGAACATCTACAGCTCCTATAGCAGAAAAAAGCAATTTACGCTGTGCTGGGCATGATTGCAGCACTTCCAAAGCCGACATTGCTAAAGGGGAAATAGCTAAGTCTTCAACAATGTTGTAATTCTGAGAAACTCTCGCATGTGGATTGAAAGATGATTTACGAAGAACACCTTTAGCAGGCGGTTTGATTATTAAGTCTGGATTTTGTTTCTCGATCTGTAGCGGACCAGAAATAGGAGGAGGTGTAGTTGATGCATTTGCATTAGAAGATTCTGCTTCTTTCCCATCAATAGGATTCTTAGTACCATAATCTTGTGATTGCGTCGCAATCCTTACATGAGACATCATCAAAATAGGTTCTTCTAAAGCAGTCGAAGTGGAACCAACCATCTTTCTATCTTGAGTTGGAAAAGGATCCTTCAAGACAACAAGTTGTTGTGAACCTTTAACGAATTTTGCAACCTCTGCACGATGTGGACATTCCTTAGTGAAGTGATCCTCATCACAAATGTAACAAGGGTAACGAGGTTTGCGCTTTTCGTCATTGGATTCATTTTTATCAGTTTTCTCTTTCGAATTTTTCTTGTTTTTACTCTTCCCTTTCTTTTTACCACCAGATTTAGATTTAGCCATAGATGTCTCTACGACATGAATGTCGGTAGAAATTTCAGGGGAAGATTCTCCTTTCGGGGAATCTGGTAAGGTTATAATAGGAGAAGAATTCTTTGAATATTTCTTCTTACTTTCTGTATTGAATGTACCAATCATGCCATCAGCAGCATGAGACCCTGAAGGAGCAGCAGCTATCTGACCTTATTTTGGAGGGTCGGGGATTTTTTCGTGTAAAGTACCTGACTGCATGTAAACGAGGTCAAGGTACTGAGCTTGAGAAATCACTTGCTCTTCAGTAACAACACCGGCCTTAGCTACATCTTCAGTAATCTTGGGTAACAATGATTTAACAAACCACACTGCCAAAATTTGATCCAGAATATAAACTTTCACCAAACGTCTTCTATGTCGCCATTCGTGAATATGATCAGAAATATACGTAGACGTAGATTGCTTCAGTGAAGTTAATAATTCCGTGCCATTGTAGTATCTGACAGGAAACTGAAAATGAGTCAAGAAGGCAGTCGCTAACTGACTGAAATTATGAAACGAGCCTCGTGGTAACTCAATGTACCATTTGGCTGCAAGACCAATAAGAGTTCTTTGGAAAAGACGTAAGCGAATCGAATCATCAATAATTCAATTAGACGCACACCAGAGGTGATAAGTCATGACATGATTTGATGGATCCTCTCCTGACTTACCTTCAAATTTGGGTATATCACTGGGCAACTTATGTGGCATTGGCGGCCAGTGCGGATAATAGAAAATCGGATCATTCGTAAGGCGTGTCAAATCAGGTAAATCCAAAGTTGCAATAAATGGTAACTGACAGTTAGGGTCACGAAAACCTTGAGTAGCCAAAGCAGTTCCAGGAGGTGGATACCTAGGATAACTGGGAATTGGATTTGCGTTAGGAATTGTGTAACCTCCTGGAAAACCAGGATTAACCGGACCAAACTGGTGTTGTTGAGGCTGCTGATAAGTGTAGCCAGGGTACGGTTGATACTGATAATTTGGATTTTGTGAACCAAGACCGAATTGAGGATATCCCTGGTACGGTTGATACGTGAATTGTGGTTGAATTTTGATAACTGTACTCGCACCAGCTTGTCCTCTAGGCATCTGAACCGAAGTCTGAACTAAAGGCCCTGACTAGGGTACAGAGACTTGAGGGATTTGCACGGATGCAGGGATAGACGAACTCGGCGTTACAGATACTCCAGAAATAGGTGTTACAGGTTGGACAGACGTAGCAGTAGTTACAGCAATTTGAGGTGTACTAGGCGCAGACTGTTGAACAAAACTAGGTGCAGGAGTTTGAATAGTAGGCTGGACAGGTTGCTGGGTTGGACCAGAAACCAAAGGTTGTCCAGGTTGAAAAGGTAACTGCACATTAGGCTGCATAGGCTGTTGATATTGGGACGGATCCCACACCATATTCATTCTGGGGTATTGTCCCGCAGAAGGTTGAACATAAGGACCATAACCTAGTTGAACGTAGGGTTGATAAGTAAGTGGTAAATTTCCGGCTCCTTGAAAAGATGACTGACCAGAAGGCTGTTGGTAACCTTGAATTGGGTACTGACCTTGAGGTTGATAACCCTTAGGCGCGTACTGAAGCTGGGGTTGATAAGGACCCTGAGGAGAATATTGAGCTTGGGGTTGACCCTGGGGTCTGTACTATCCTGAAGGTTGATAACCCTGAGGTATGTACTACCCTTGGGGTTGTCCCCCAAAATAATATGATTCCACAATTTGTCCTGGGAAAAAGATACCTTGAGTTTGACCCCCAGGTGGCAAATGACTTCTTGAAGGTTTCCCCCCAGGCGGTAACGGACTACCTTGAGGTTTCCCCCTAGGCGGTAACTGATTTCCCTGAGATTTCCCTCCAGGCGGTACCTGACTGCCTTGAGGCTGCGGATTCAGAATATTACCAGAAATCATAAAACTTTTCCCTTCGTTCGACGTTTGATTTTTAATTCCACTTAAACCAAATGATAACACACTTTCAATCGTTTGAGGAGCTGCCCCCGAGAAAGTACCAGACAGAGCCTGATATCCCGAAGGAACAGAAGGACCACCATGTAAAAATGATTCCGGTGTCTCGGAAAACATGGATGATTCTCCTGCCATAATGGATGACGGATAATAATCTCTGGGTGTTGGATGAAAAGGAACTCGAGGTGGAGAAAAAGCAAGACCAGATTCTCTAAAAAATTCGTTAAGGATAAGTACCAAGAAGTAGTTCTAATAGGGCTATAGAAAATTGATTCACGCTCCCTAAGATTTAACGACTGAGGGGTATTGGGAAGAGATAACTCTTCATCTGGATTAGTGAGTTCTTCAATAGAAATTAGTCCAGATGGAAGATCGTCAGTGACAATATTTCTTACCCTAGGTGAACCAAGATCGCTAGAAGTTGGTGAAATAAATCCCGAAGATGTTTCCAAAACAGAAGGTTTAGTTTCAGGTTCAGAGATTTCAAGTTCGTCAGCCCATTCACTAGTAGGAGAAATACTACCAGTAACTTCAGAAACCGAAATTGGCTCTTGAATGTGTTATGTTATGGGTGTTTGATAATCAGGATGAACCACTATGGATGAAGTTCCAACTTCTATTGATTTAATCCTACCGCTACTAGACGATACCAGAGCACGAAGCCCTTCAAGCTGACTTGGTGAATATTCAGGGGGTTTCCCTTGTAGTCTCCGGGATTGTCTTGGAAATTCCGCCACGATTAAATATTTAACTAATCACATGCAAACAAAGAAAATTTCAATGAAAACACCTAAGGCCTCTAAAAAACAAACAGCTGGATCACACGCTTAAAAATCTAGGAGTTCAAACCACACACAAATAGTAACTTCCCGTACTAAAAACACTAGTTGGTGATGAAATCCAACTTAGTAGAAATTTAATACAGAAAGGGTGGTTGGAAAAGTTACCCCGACAACCTGCTTAATGAAACATACTGGCACAATTTTCCTCACAAAACCATCTCGTGTGAAGAGAAACCCCCAGAGAGTCCAAGTGATTCTAGTCGACGTCTGCTCCAGGTACAGTGAGATCTTTCCTTCACCGTCACCTTAGGAAATAATCTTAATTTTGTGGACACTAAGGTTACCAATAGCAACAAATATAACTGGGGGAATAGACTTCGATCCGATCCCACGCGCAAGGGTAGAGTAACAAAGCTCAATCCCCTTGAAGGTTCCTCGACATGGTTAATCCGAGGTTTACAGACAAGTGACCCCAGGCTCTTCGACAATGGTTAATCCGAGGTTTACCGTTTGTAATACGCGCAAAATCTTCTATCTTCCCCAATGAAACAAAATTGATTGTCTCAAAGGTTCGGACATGATCTCGTGATTGACTTCTTTAAGAGAAGCTTCCCGGATTATACAAATTACGATTGGGTTTATTTCGTATCGCAAGATTTGTTTACTTGTTTGTTTTACTACCTTGGAGAGTTAATTACTCCCTATTCCAAGATACTAGCCTAAGATATGTTGGTGATAAGAGCCCTAGAAAATAAAAAGATTGCTAGATGGATTTTAATTAAGTGTTACTTTTAAGAGTTGTTTCTTAAGTCAATGGGTGCGAAAGTGAAACTCTGATGGTGTGAAAACTTGACTTCCAAAAACACTAAAAATGCACCTAAAAAATGATAATCAGATCGTTTCCTTTCAATGAAGTTCTAATTAAGGAAAAGTTGGAGAATGCAATTTTTTAATGAACAATTCCTTCTTTAAACATTAAGAGCAATTGAAAGAAAATATTTTTGTCTTTTCAGCAATAACTCAAAAATGAAATAAACTATCAAAGCTCATAAGAAAATCCTTTCACTTTCAAAAACTTGAAGCTACAAAACAAGTTTTCTTCCAAAGAGATCTACAAAATTCTATGAAAAACACTCAAAACTATCAAACTAATTATGAGACCTACAAATTTTAATAATCTAATTAAATCAAAGCTTTAAGAAAAAGAAAAAAAAATTGAAGAAGGTTTTACTTAGCTATTCAACAAACTAAGGATCTATTCGTTTAGAATAACAAACAGATCAAAAACATTCAATTATGTTTTTATAAAAAATGAAATTCAAAAACCAATAACAAAGTTTCTTTTTGAAGGTTTGCAAAGAAACAGGTAACTCTATTTCTTAATAGAGGATGACTTCACAATCAGGCCAGATTCAGCAAAAGACAAAAGACCAATGTAATCTCAGGTATTTTAAACAGTCAATGCTTCGAATCGCTACAAAGACCAAGTGAAAGACAATCCAAAACGCAAAACTTCTAGAAAATCATCAAAACACCAATACTGCTAAGATTCATTCACATAAAGCTTTTGACAGAAACGATCATCAATCTGGGCAGAAACCAAAAAACTCTAAATCACAATAAAGATAAACTAAAGAAATAAATCCAAAGTTTTTTCAAAATTTTAACAGGGTCCGCAGGCTTGTAGAAGTAACAGGTGCGGTACCGCACTGTTTACTAAAGCAAAAATGCGAAACTGCCCGCACTGTGCAAAGAAGGCAAAGTGCGGTCCCAGGAAAAATTAGAGAAAAACATAAAAGATCTCAAAATTTTTAAAAACAGAGAAAACCTAAGCTACCCAGGCAGATTTCTATCAATAAAAAACTATGAAAACGTTTCCTCAAATCAAAATAAAAGAGAACCAAAAACAACAAGTTTTTTCCCCAGTGGAGTCACCAATTTGTTGGAGGATTAATCCGTCTTGCGGACAAGACTGATCTCCCTAGTACTAAAAGTATCTATCAACAAACAGCCAAATATACTAATCTTTCTCTAAGCATATACGATCTATGAAAAGCTCTATAGAGGTGTTAATGACTTACCGTTTGTCCAATGCTTGTTTGAAGTCGTTGTTGTCCCTCGCACGCTTGAAGGAGTTTTCCTCGTAAACCTGCAGTCACAAACAAGCAAAATATTACATAGCACCTGTATAGAAATCATCATAAACCATGCCTATCATAGTGATCAAGGAATCTATGAAACAAACCATTGATTGAAAGCTTATTGAGAAAAATGAGTATATTTGTATTAATTTCAAAAGAAGAAAATCCTTACAACCTGAGCCTTGATGTTGCATAGGACTTTCCGGGGTCCGAAGCAAGAATATCTTTTACTTTGATAAGCTCTGCACTCCTCCAATCAAGACGAATAGAGGTATGTAATCTTTCCTCACAAAAGTCTTAATCAACTGAGTCTGAATCTCAACAGCACTTAACTTAAAATATTCTAAAGCTTCAACCCCCTTTGAGGCTACCCAATGCCTCTTGTTATAGTAAAATAGAAGAGGTTTTATGTTCCAACTATGAAGGGATAGAATCCTCCTTCAAAGGGATAAGCTCCTCACATCAAGGGGTTAGCTCCATAAGGTAAGGGATACATGCACCTCATAAGAGCGGTTCTATCACCGCAAGATATTTTCTGGAAGCTTCTAGAATTCACTTTTATTGAGCTTTTTGGAAATTACTTGCGCCTTTTTGATCTTACAGGGGTCCGCACCTATAACAAAGAGAAATTGCGTTCAGATACGCAGGACAGCTGAACATTGGGTGCGGGACCGCAGGAAAGATAGCAAGAAAGTGCGATACCAAAGTTTAGGATACTTTTAGGAACTTTTCTTTGATTTTCAAGGCTTGACATGAGGAACTGATATGTTAGACTTGCAAAGGGAGAAATATGAGTAATAATGAGCTCATACACATAGCAGAATGTCAGGATGACAATTTTCAGTGTAACAAATGGGAAAGCTTGCCTCAAGCATATTGCTTCATGTCAAATCAAGCAATTTGGTATCAGGATCGAGAGAATCTACACATTTGAGGAAGATGCATACACAACCTTAAGGACCAAAGCAAGAATTAGAGATGTTGTGGTTGAGAGGGTGAATGATTTAGCTCTCAAGAAAAAGCCTCATCCAGTTGGCAGTTGAGTTGACCCCGAGGATGATGATGAAGAGGATCAATCAGAGACCTCCAGTAGGAGGAGAGTTTGAGCCAAGTGGGAGGAGGGAGCACATGAACCCACACCTTGAGGAGTGAGGTGGGGTGATGTAGATCCTTAGTACAAGAGTTTCAAAAATTTGGGCATGGTCCATTGAGGCATTATACTCATGGATAATTACCTTTTTATGTGGGCCCACAGTATTCAGTAGAAGGAGGATCAATGTTAGTCAAATACTGAGGAGTGCAGAGGATTGTTGACAACAGAGCAGGAGGATGAGTAGCAGAGTCATCAACAACACAATTTTCCCAGTAGACAGTTGCAAATTGATTCAGTGATTATTTTTTATTTATCATTTTCAGTTGCAAATGTTGTGGTAGCAGCAGCAACAGTGAGAGGTGTTGCATGGAATACATTCCAAAGGTTATGGATCGTGCTATATGTGAATCCCTTTCTTTTTGATAGGGAGTATTGAAAATGGCAACAAGAAAATATTGATTTAATTTTCCCTTGAATTAAACTACAATAAATTTTAATTCCACATCACAAGACATCTTGTATGAGTTAACTAAGTTAGTTTGACTTAGTTGGTTCAATTAATTCAAGTTGAGGGGATAACTTGAGTCATGTATAGTGTCTCCTACTTTATAGCAGCCCAGGCTGAGTTTATTTTGAGTTGTAATTAACTAATTCAGTAAATTTGAGTTAAAGTTAGTTTAACTAGTTCAAACTGTTGGAGGAACTAGTGGGAGGTAAAGTAGTGGGGTGTGTACTCAGTGATCAACCATTTAACTGATAAATCAGCCATAAATAACTCATGCATGTGTAATCTACGACTTACCCAACAAATATTGGAGTTCAATGGCAGTGTACTATCAGTTGTATAATAATTCAAATTGTACACATGGTGCATGCAGTTAAAGGAAGGCCCTAGATGGATTTTGCAGTATTGGATGGGGGTTTCCCTAATTAATAGGAGCTAATTACCCAAGGAAAAAACAGAAGGAAGTAAGGATTTGGGCAAGCACAAAATTTGCTAAGTATTGGCCTAGGCTTTTATAGGAAGTAGTGAGATAGATAGAGATAGTGCAAAGATTGCTCATGCATGAGCAAAGCATTGCAATCTTCTCATATTTTTTTACTAATGTAATATACAGATAGTGGGGTTTTTAGCTGAGGCTTTTCCCAGGAAATCATTGTGTAATGTGTTGATTGATTCTTTATCTTATATGCTTTGTGATTTCGTGATTGTTTAAATTGATTTTCGCAATTGGTAGAGTAGATTCAAGTCTATTACTTTAGCATGTTACAATTAGGAGTTTGAATCTACAAGGAAATTCTACACTTCCCTGCCGCTACGTGGTCCACTTTATGTATTTATATTCATAGCTCCTTGTTGACACTATTATTCGTCACTTTCAGATTTTGCAATATAACTGAAAAATAAGAACACCGCTTCCTCTTAGATGAAAAATAAAATTATGTCTAAATGATTAATTGACCATCAGTTAATCTAAGACTAAGAGGGAGGGAGTCCCCATTGTAAAAAAAAAAAAATTCTCAAGTGGTGAAGTTCAACCATAACATTGTCCACTCCTAAGTTTAATATTAATAATAATGGTTTGATGACTACTTTTTGTTGTACATATGTTATTATTCCATGTAGCAAATGATGAAGTGTTGATCACATTTTCTGCCTATATACATAAGTTTGAGATTGGTAAAGTGTTGATTAAAGGAAGCACAGTGGTATAGGTTATGGTTGCATCATGATTAGAGTGGACAATATTGTTAAGGGTTTATTGCGTCATGTTTTTAAAGGGATAAAAGAAAAATTAAAGTTGTTGCATCCCTATTATTGTGACCTTACATATATTTCAATGGTTATCAATGTTTGAGCAACTTATATTGTTACCTTAGAAGTCGCATTACATAGTGCAATATGCATGTACAAGGCATAGTTTCATATCTCATATGGTTGATTGGAATTATTTATTGGGATCATGATATGTTAAGCGGAAATTATTGATTGGGATTATGATATGTGATATAATAGTGGATCAGATTATGAATATGGGATAATGTTAGTTGGTTATGTGACTCCACACACTCCGATGAGTTGGCATTGCATGAATTGATGGAAATGCAGGAAGGTGGTGTAAATGCGCCAATAGTCCTGGAAATGAAATGATGTGGTAGTAAATGCCTCTCCCTATCATTCGATCAATGACTATTGTGCTAGGGTTTGGAGATCAACAACATATGTGAATCTAGATTTATTTTGGCAAGGTTTTAGAAAAATCTTGACATTTGGCTCATTCATTTGGGAATTTCAATGTGTCTGAATATCGCTAAGATGAGTTAGCAACCCTAACCTCCATGGCATACAAAGCAAGAAACAAGTGTGGCCGCAATGCATATTGGGTGAACATTTGGCATATTGGCAACTAGAAAGTGTTGTAACAGGTTAGTAAATTCGGCACTTATGGTTAATTTTGGATGGCTATTTATTAAATGGTTGTTTACATGCGTTCTTCCCTCCGTATTATTTGTTTACCTTCATAAATTTCATGCACAGAAAGTTAATTGACGGGCCTATGTTCGTTTGACTCAAATGACATGGCCATCGTTCCCTCTGTCCATTTCGTTCATCTCACTATGTATATAGTCATAATTTCACCATGGATACTTTGTCTCAACTACATCTGTAAATTAAATAGTGTGTTGTTGATTCATCATTTAAAACATGCCATTCTTCATCGTTTTCCCTTTGGGACATTTATGTCATCGTCAAGTCAAAGGTTTATTTTGTTTTGGCTCCATGTGGTCATTTTTATAAGAATAAATCTTGTTCCCTTTGGAATTTATTGTAACCCATCAAAAGACTTCATAGTTGCATAAGTTCAATTCGAATGAGCCCAAATTGGATATGATACGCACTTGTTCATATTCTAGAAATTAAAATTATTCAAAAGCTCCAGGAACCTTATGATTTTGTAGCCCTCTGATCGAAATCTAGATTGGGCCAAAATTTTGGTTAAAAATGAAAGTGCTCAGAAATTATTCAAACTAGAGCGACCGGATAGAGCTTGTCACCAGGATTCCAATGCAACTTGTTTCATCAAAATCCGAGTTCGTATGAGTCAGTTATGGTTTGATGTTCGTTTTCCCAAATAGGTAAAAATTGTGAAAACAGTGACAGACTGATGACTTTGAAATCTAATCAGCACCTCAGGAATCTCCAGGGAATATTCTCCAGTTTTCGGCCAGTGACATTGTGACAAGTGTCATCACCAGATTCACCAATGTTGCTTGGGGAAGTTGAATTTTTCCTCCTAGACATAAGTTGGAAATTTCTACTATGGTGGCTTATTATTATTATGGTGAATTTTTTTGGGCCAATGGGGAAGCGCCACGTGCCCCCCATGGCAAGGTTGGAAGGCGCATACATTTTTATTTCAAGGTCAAAGGTTAGTTGCATATTTATTTTAACAAAGTTTTGAAGTATTGGTGGAAACCATAGTCGAATGGCACATATATATGTATCGACATATCAATATTATAACTAAAGTTTTAAGACTATGGTCCAAGCCTTTGCACGTTCAACAAAATTTATGTGGTCGGGGTTGAACCCATGACCACCCACACCACAATGCAAGGCCTTACCACCTCACCTACCACCGAAGTTCTTAACCATAAGGGCTTCCGCACTTATTTAAAGTTTGATGGCAGCATATATGGGGGTTCGGAGTGGGCCAGCCCCCTCCCACACGATCACGCGCCCAGAACCAGGAGCCAGCACATTCAATCCAGCAGAGTTTTTAATTAATACTAGAACGTGTTTATTACATTAATACGTGGGTTTATTACGATAATTCGAGATTAATGATAAGTGTGAGTTAGCGCTAAATGCGCTTTCAACCCACTTATCACCCACTTATCTTAACATTAATCGTGTACTTATCTTGGCGGAAAATATGGCAGACCTGTGAAGTGCGGAGTAGCTCCACATTTAGTGGAGTTAATTGGCGGACTTCCAGATTTAGTGGCAGTTTACTAGTCCTTGAGTAAATGAGGCCTATCTTGAGCAATATTCGACCAAATTGGGCTCAGAAAAAGTCATTCCTAGCAGATTGGCATGCTAGGAATACATTGGAATATTTTTTAGAGGCAATCGAGCTCATCTACAGGTGATTTTGAAACGTTAAATCATTTTGAAGCCTAGGGCCACCAGGAGGGAAGACCATGCCTAGAGGACCTATAGACCAATTGAAGAACCAGAAGAGGCTACTTAGGGGTTTCTGGAAGCTCTGAATCCATTGGTAATTTTTGTTTTATGTTTAGAGCACATCTTCAAGTTCAAATTTCATATTGAACCAGGAGGGTGTATGGATCATTTAGATATTGAGCCAGTTCTTGGAGGATTTTGAGATGGAGATGATCTTACAGGGATCTTCCAACCTCCATATGTTTGCAGCAGTGTTATAGCATTTTTCTCATATTTTCTCTTTATTTGTTTTAGAGAAAAATATTGTTGATGTACTTATAGTTATTGAAGTACAAATTTGATGCTCTTTCATATTTGAATAAGGGATCTTGGCAAGATGACCATGTGTTGCTGACAGTAAGTGTATGGTAAAGAGACTTTGCAGGAGTTTTCCTTTTAGGAGAAACTTACCATTTCAGTTCAGCACATTGATGTACTCTTCATTTTTAAATTGGAGCATAATAACAATGAATCATGCCTTAGAGCTGATTCAAGGAGATCTAGCCCAGGCAGGGCAAACTCCTTCATAAAATGGCTTGTGTTTAGCTATAAGATGTATTTTCCTTTCATGTGCTTAATGGTTTCATGTCTATAACCTACTCATGGAATTACATATTGAAAGACACCAAAAAGAAATCCTTGATCTGAAAGCTTAGTAAAATTTCCTATGCACATAAGAAATACATTTTTAATACTGATGAGGGAGCTTGCATAGCATTAACAAGTTTTCCCACATTCATATCACCCTCAAAGGGTTATAATTATGTTTAAAAGTTATATTTTGGGTACAAAATAATGAAGTACAACCTGCAAATATCGTTGGGTTTCTGATTCAATTTTATGCCCTAGCCACATGTACACTATTTTGCTTGAAATTGTAAAGTCAAAACCCTCCATCATGCATCGTCGTGTACTTGCTCATGTTTTTTTTGACCTTACATATGTTTTATAATTTGTTTAAAAAATGTTATCACGAAGTTGTAAAGGGAATGAGATCATTGTTATGCGAGATTGGGTATCATGCATTGGCTAATGATTGTTCTTACCAGTTATGAGTTTCTTCTCCAGAGGTTTGGGAAGATGAGGCAAAGGAAGAGGAAACATGCCATTGGGAATTTGGCAACAAGGAAAAAAATGAAGGATTCGGTTTTCAATTCACTTTAATGCAGATTTTGATGATTGGCTACTACAAGGCACCTTCACCTAGGTCCTCCACCTACAATTAGCCAGCCAACTTTGTCTAATGAACCTCACCAATATACTTTGTGTCCATATCCAAATTTTCATGAAATACCCTATCAAAATAATGATGGTTTGGATAATATTCCTTTTGGTAAATCATCACCGGGATATCAAGGTTGGGAAGAAATCAATCAAATCCCCATTAAACCGCCCGAGTCTTCAAATAGTCATGTTAAATCTGACTCATTTGTGCATTCTAATACGTCAACTTCTATCATGCATAGTGCTACTATCCATCCTTCTACCAATCATGATAAAGCGCCTGAATTTCCAACCCCATCTGTGTCTCATTTAGATGATGTAATTGTTGATAGGTTCCCACCAAGGAAAATGGCCCGTGAAGTAGCCAGATCAACACTCCAAAAGAGCTTGGACAACAGTGAACCAAAAAGAGAATTAATTTAGATTAATTCTTCTACTGTATGAGAAACATCCAAGCATTCTGGTTATTTTCAACAGTTGTTTAAGGAAAGTGGCAATGGGCTAGAAAATGCTTACGTATTTTAATTATCATTTTATTTCATGGTTATGATGCAAGTCTTACTCTGCTAACATTATTTTTGGATAGTATATGATGATACAAGACTTCATGCCCTTTTTATATATAGTGTGGACTATGGTTATGTATATTTTGATTACTAGCATGACCCATATGTTTGACAATTGGCATAATTTTGATGAATGGGAAATATTATGACCCATAATGATTATGATATTATATCATTATATTTTCATAATGTGCATTAAAAGGGAGATATAAGGAGCAAATATTGCAATATTAATAATATTAGTTTCAATGTTTTAATGTTTCTACGTGGATGGTGGGCCTCCCTCCCTCTTAAGTCTATTCCCTCCTCATTTATTTTGGTCAATTCTTATTTTAGTAACTTTTCCTATCCCCTCCATTTTCTTCAGTTTTGATAAATGAGTGATTAAATAAACCAACATATAACCACCTGACATTTATGAGCACCTGCTTAAAAGGAAAATGGATATGAAGAGTGAAGGATCCTCACTTTTTCATTTTGGTATGATTTATTAATAAGTTCAGTTCAATTTTGGGTTGCTTTGAACTTGCTTAAGAGTGTTAGGAGACTGATAATCTTGTGTTGCAGGTCACCTTATAAAAATTAGTAGCAACAGGGTGTTGAGGAGGTAAATCCCCTCTGCGGATAGAGGCGATCCTACCCAGCCCCGGCGGGGGTACGCGGTTTCTCAGGCAATGCTATAATATAATGTTCCTAGTTACGAATGAAAGACTGGAGATAGAAGCCTGCAGTTGTCTGAATCTGAAGAGAAGTGTCCCCGTTCCTCGGCCTTCGGCGGATCCACCAAATCCCTCCACGATCTCAGCGGATGAACACACATGCACATGGAAGAAACGAACGAGATACAAACGCAAACCGGCCTCCGCCTTCAGCATGGTCGAAGAAGGACATTACTTGCATTAACGATTAACTGATGGAAAACGGGGGGAAAACAAAACACGGGGGTGGCGCGCTGGGGTGGCCCCAGCGCGGGCGTGGGTGGCGGGTTGAACAAAGCTGACATGCGCGGTGGCGCGGCTGTCGGGTTAAAAGCGCAGTGAGTTTCTCGGCAAAAAAATAAAAGCAAACTCTATCTGGAAGCAGGCCGTCACAATGGCAATCGAAGTAAAAACACAAAAAGAACCCAACCCAGAAGGCTGACCAAGCAAGGAAAATCAAGAGACAAACAGCAAGGCGAGACAAAGACTCCGAGTTGTTCAGTCCGTAAACGAAACCGGAGATTGACTGAAGTAGCGTCGATCTACTCCGCTAATGCAAGGCAGAAGCGTTTCGAAGGCTATCTGGCTGTACTTCAGGCTCCGTCTATAGTTTACAAATCAAACAACAAGCTGGATCCCCAGCGGAGTCGCCAATTTGTTGAGGAGGTAAATCCCCTCTGCGGACAGAGGCGATCCCTACTAGCCCAGCAGGGGTCTAGCAACAATCAAACAATGCTATGACGCAGGTTCCTAATTACGAATGAAAGACTTGGAATAGAAGCCTACCTGGATTCCAACGCTAGGATCTGAAGAAGAAGCGTCCCCGTTCCTCAGCCTCGGTAGATCACAATCCTCCCACGATCTCCGCGGATGAACACCTGCACATGGAAGAAACGAATAGATACAAGCATGGAAACCAGCATACGTAACTAAACATCAGTCAGAAAGGACATTACTCGCATTAACATGATGGAAAACGGAGTGGAACCATAATCATAATCATCTATTAAATAACCAGCGAAGAAAGATTACAACCAAGTTCTGACATCGCGGTCTCCTTCGGACGGGTCTCCAGTAGTCCACGTCTCGCAAAGCTCGCCAAGGAAAGGGAAAACCTCTCCAGAGTCTCGTGACAATGGTCTCCTTACTTGAGTCAGCCTTAAGGGAAAGAGAGGGTGCTTTACAACGCAAAGGCTCTTGGGAATATGGAGATTCAGAGCTTAGGCACTTCAAGACTAGCTTGCCATTGATTTGAGCAAGCTTTTATAGATGGGGAAGGAGGAGTTGGGATCCCTATTATTATGGGATTGGCCCTATCAACAAGGAAGGTTCCATGGGAGGTGGCAAAACCACTTCCCTCCATAGAACTCCCGTAGCCAAACCTCCCAACTCAAGATAGGTAATGGTTTGTGAGTTTGTTAGAACTCAACTTCCGCCATCCTTATTTAAAAAACAACTCCCAAAATGGGTGGCGCGACTACGGCTCTATTACAGAGCGCCAGTTGGCGCGACCTCTTTGCAGTAATTTCCTCATTGGCGCGAGCACTGAACTGCCCGCCCGCGCCAATGCCAAAAGGGATGTTTTTCATGACTTTTGCAAGGAGATGTCTTAAGGGAAAATAAAGCTCATGTTCAGAGGGATGCATTGACGGTGTTTCCAAGGCATGACAATGTTCACAGGTCACAGAATGGGTCCTCCATTGTGCGGGATGGGAAATGGTAAGGACGGTGACAAATTACTGTGTAACACAGGGGTTATTTAAGTTTATGTTCTATTGGATCAGGCAATCATAGTTTGGTCATTGATGGTTTATTAAAACTATTTTTTATTTTCTAACACTGATGAGCCTGGTATTTGTGCAATGTACCAATGTCCAAGGGTTTGAATCTATACTAGTTGCAATAGCTTGAACTTGTGTTAGATTGTTGATTACTTGAATTTGATTAAGTGGTTACAGAAACACTGTCATTTGTAAATGGTCTTGATTACATAAATTTGATAGTCTATCAAGCTTATTTCCAGGATTTCTAAACATTTTTAAATCGGATTCCATGAAAGATCTTTTCATGATCTTTCCATTTTTCCTATCATTTCTTATATTTGTCTTTCTTACTTTTATTATAACAGCTTCCTTTGTCTTGTATATAATGTTTGTGTTGGCAATGAGTTTCTATTATAAAAATGTGTTGTAAATATTTTGTTTTCAAGGTATATTTTTTCTTTTGTTACATGTTATGGAGTATAATTGTTGTATAAGACGTAATTGGTGTCATCCATGGATTACAATTGTTCTTTTTTATGTCTTTTAATTGTTTAAGTATTCAACTCCCCTACATTCTATTTGTTACAGATATAAATATTCGGGCCATGTTCTCATTGTTCCTAGACTAGCCATTTAGGAATTTCTCAAGGTGTTGGATGATAGAAGGTGCAATTTTTGTCATCAATGTCCTTTTTGGTGACCACAGTGGGAGTTCAAATTGCTTTCTTTTTGTTTTAATTGTTTTCAGCTTCATTGTAGTTTTTCCTTGTTTTTTCTATTTTTCTTTACATTTTTCTTGTATGAAATGTTATGACAAGGGCTACCCATTTAAGCATGTTTGATGAGCAAGAAGATATTTTTGCTTCAGTATTACTGCTTGCTAAAAAATCTGAAAAAGAGAAACTTAATACATGTCAGTTACTTACATTCTCCGCTTTACTTACAAGATATTATTATGAAAGGCTTCCTTTACAGCAAGTTGATTAAGTTGAAATGAATGGCTTATATGAGACCTGTTCAACCTTATATTCCACTAAGGATTTCCAAATCAATTTAGTATATCTACCGATATGTTCAATCTTATGTTAGATACTACTAGGACCATAGAAGAACTCGAGAGAGCTTGGGTTTCTATATCTATTGACATAGAATTGGTTGATGCTCAAGAAAGAGAAAGGCTTGCCCACCATAATGCGAATTAAATCTTTTGATAAATGCAATCATCTACCCATTGGCCAAGGTCTAGATCTCGCGCACCTCAGGATATTGCCAAACAATCATGTAGGATTAGGGGGTTTTCACCAGATTTTGATTCATTGGTTGAAGTCGGAAAACGGAAACAAAATTTTAAATCTACTAAATGAAATATTATATGTTTCATGTCTGATACTCAACTAATTCCTATATTTCAATTACAAGCCTCAGCTACAAAAGGTCCTAGGACTAGTTTCCTACCTTTAATCGCTCAGATGGAAGGAAATTATCTTTTGGGAAGTGTCTTTAGGGGTTATACCCTGCAAGCTAAAACCAATGATCTTAACAAATTTATTAAAAAAAATTGCATTTTCAAATTTTCTGCAGACCACAACATTACTCCATGGCATGTACCGTCACCATTAAATATGGCACCTATTACCCAAACTCTTCCTAAATTTAAGGATCATATTCCTAAGTTTGTGGGATATGGGACATGCACAGTGGATGACCATTTATCTACTTTTTTGAATGCCTATAATAACATTGAGGAAAATTCCAATAACATCTGCATGAGGTTGTTTATGAATACCCTTGTACAGAAAGTTGCCTTTGATTTTTATAATTTGCCTCCTACAACTTTTTCGAATTGGATTGAGCTTTTTTATTGGTTTAAGTCTACTTTTAGACAGTATACGGGCCCTACTGATCACCTTAAATAATATAATGTCATGATATTTCAAAATGGAGAAACTATTAGGGCATGCAACTTAAGGTTTAAAAAGCTTTACAATAAAATACCTGAATTAATTAAACCTCAAGGTCAAGCAGCCTTAATACATTTTTACAACACCATACCATCTATCTATAAGCAAAGGCTTGAAGAAAAAATTGTCGCAAATGTTGCAGATGCCCTACTTACTTGTTTGGAGCATGAAGATCAGCTTAATAGAACTGTTTTCCTAGTTGCAGAGTCAAACAAAAGTCCTGAAATGAACGTTATCTTGCATCTTATACAATATATGAACAATTGTATGATTTCTTTCGAAAGAAATGTTTCTCCTGCAATTGTCAGCTTGCCTTCAACCTCCAAACCTGAATTTTCCTCACCCGCTCCAGGTCTTTTTCTCCAAAACAAACCATGGTGTAACTTCTGTGTCGATTTCCATGATGAAAAGACTTGTGAAACCATGAAGGCTTCCAAAGAATAAGTCTTTGGAAAGAAAACTCTAAGTAAATAATTTACCTTTTGTAAATACTCTTGGTTGGTTCGATGAATCAGAGGTTCTTGCTGTAAATACTCAATCCAAAAATTATAATAAGAAAAATAACAATAATAACTACAATAAAAAACTTGCTAATTTGAATTCAAAGGGGTCTTCAGCTGGAAAATATAGCATAATAACATAAAATTATGATTCAGGAAATGGAAATCAATCACATGTAAATAATTCTATTGCTGCTATAACATAATAATACAAAATTCTAGATTATTTGGCGAAAATTAGGTCTAATGGAACCTTACTAGATTTAGCTAAGACTTCTGAATAGCCTAGAAATATTAAAACCTTCTTAGGAGATCAGAATAAATCAAAATCAATAGCTTCAGCAAGTACTATTAGTGAAATTGAAGAAGAAGATGGAAACCTCTCTTTAGGTGATGTTTTTACTATTTATGATTCTAAAAAGCCTAAAAATCATCCCTTTTACATCACAGTGAAAATAATGGGTAGAATTGTGCATTGTTGTCTTATTTCCGGAGGATCAGGTCCTATGTTATATCCAAAATTATCATGGAAGAGTTAGGTTTGTCATGCATTAATGAAAGTTCAAAACCCATGTTGATTTTTAATCAGCAGAAACAACCTACGATAGGTGAAATTAAATATGCCACTTTAGTAATGTGTGCACATTCTTGGATTAGGAAAACTTGTAATATCCAAGTTCTAGACATGGGTGTCAGTAATTATTCAATCATTTTAGGGAGAGAGTTGAAATCCCTTACAGGTGGCTAATACTCTATGGATGGCACCCATCTTATTATACCAAGAGGTACTAAGAACATTATTGTTTATAGAGAGGAAAGGATAGTCCCCTATGTTGAAAATCTATCACAATCCTCTATTAACTTTATTGAGGAAGATCTAGGAATTTATACTATCTTTGTTGATGAAGAGGTAACCGAAAATCTTCATAAGGGTCCTCCTCTTGATCCCAAAGATGTATGGTAGTTGTTTTTTGATGGGGCTGCCTCTGAACATGGTAATCGTGCAGGAGTCCTATTGCAAAATAATTATGCGCAAAAACACATTTTCGCTTATCATTTAAATTTCGCTTGTACAAATTATACCGCAAAATTTGAAGCTTTAATTATTGGTCTAGAAAATGCATTGAAACTTGATTGCTCAAATGATCCGGACTTATACAGGAATGCAATAAAATATAGAAATAAGCATAAACGCAGAGATGCAGCAGGAATGACACTTCATTTCATTAATATCAAATATTGAAAAATGCTTATAGACAAAATAGAAAATAAACTAGCTCAGGCGATGGTAGCTTATCTCTGAGAAGATATGTGGCGGATACATGCCTCTAAACTGTGTTACAATGAGGCTCAGTGGAATTTTTATTATTAAACAATAAGAGAAAACCCTAAACAACCAAAATCTTGTAACACGAAGAGTTTATGGGCCCTGTTGGGGTTAGTTGGGCAGCCAACTTCTTGGGGTCGTAACTTGGTCATATTATCTCTATTTGGCGCATATGATATATTGTTGGAAAGATCTCTCTGAGGACGTACAACTGATGATGCAATTTATATGAAATTGCAAGAGGAATCATGCCTAAAAAACATCGTTTGGGGCCTCAAAATGACTTCAGAAGTCCAGAACCTGAAAAACTACTAAAAATAGTAAATAAAAAACTAATGAAACTGACTAGGTGGAATAAGCGGATGGCCACCAATATCCACTTGGATCATTCCTCCCCCCTTAGGAAGTAATGGTCCCCATTGTGTTTATTTTCTCCATGACATGGGGGAACTTCTACTGAACTTGACCCCTAGTGAGCCACTTACCTTGGTGATGGTGTATGGACCATATCGGAGTGGGTGTAGCTTGCGGTGGGGTCCCGAGAGTCATTCCTTCTGCAAATGTAACCAAAATTTTTGTCCCACATGGAACTTGTGTGGCACCCGCTATTTATCACATCGCTGCTTGTGCTTGGCATTGGATTTCTCCAAGATGTCATGGACCTGCTCGTAGATGTGTTGGATGCGTTCAATAAAACTGGTTGCTTTATCATCCTCAGACAGTACATGTGTCGATTCCGTTTGTGTGGTCGCATGAGGTATGGAAACATCAGGCAACCACGCACCTGGGGTCATATCAATGGAGTGCTTGACCTGGCAGTGTAGAGGAACCTTTGTGGGTGAGGAGAAAATTTTCTTGTATTCCTCCACATCTTTGTCCATCTGTTGTTGTCGTGCATGGGCTTTGTTTGGAGGCTACAACCACAATATTCTTCTTGTCCTGTGGGAAAATAGTAATGAAAAAAAATTTCCTATTTTGGGAAATTATCTTACTGCATTGCATTGCAGTACTCAAAGAGATGGCGGAAGGGGGTACTACCTCCTATATCTTGTACAACTTATTTCCCAAAGTAATAATAACATAAAAAGGCCTAGACTCATACACAGCATGTCGCTTCCTCAAGTATGGTTGGCCTAATAATACATCAGACACATCAAGAGGAGCAACATCACACAATACCTCATCCATGAAGGGCTTGATGATGTACGAAAGGCAGCATTGTTGGCAGACGTGGAGATCTCTTCCTTGGTGAATCCACCCGATGGTATATGGCTGCAAGTGTGCTATGGTCGATAGGCCAAGTTGCTTCACGACCTCTGCTGAAATGAGGTTCTTCTGGATTTCGCTATCAACAAGGAATTGCAGTGGATAACCCTTCACCCACATTTGGGAATGGAAGAGAAGCTCCCCCTCCTCTAAATCTTCGAGTTCTTGCTTCTGGATCTTGGTGGTGGAAATGGTGGCACTAGGTTCCACATCAATGGTTTTCTTCCCTTTTTCATCCCCCTTGTCTGATTTTGACTCAGAATCAGAACATGCATCTAATGTGGATACCTTCAGTTCGGCCACCAACAATTGTTTGGTTCGACACTCGCGTGCGTTGTGAGTGGAGCTATTATGAAATTCACACCACTTCCCTATGTCCTTCTTTGGCTTTGTGGTGTTGCTCTGAGTCGCCCCGCTTTGAATTTTTCCCTTATTATGTGGTTCGTGGGCACCTGTCCCTAGCTTCGGATTCGCACATCCAAAGTCTTGCTTCTTCTGATTAAATTTTTTCTCGCTCTTGGTGGAATATCAATATGTCGTGCCAAGCGAGGTATGTCGAGGAACTCCATTTCCTCCTAAATGTATCTATGCAAACAGATGTGGTACTTGAGCACCAAATGTTTCTCTCAACATTTAATACCCAAATTTATGCACATGGTATGGAACAAATTCATCATCTCGAGCACATATTGATCCCTTTGATGCCGTAGCATGGTCCATTGGATGTACTTGTCCTCAATAGCTCCCCACAAGGTAATATTGTTCCTTGATGCCATCTCTAAATGAATTCCAAGTGGGTGCGGTCGATAATATAGAGGATTCCCTCTTGTCCTTTTGCTCACAGTAGGTTTCCCACCAGTCTTTGACATGGGGGGCGGCTTGTAGGAGTGAAAAAGTAATCTTTTCAAAAATCATGGACTTAGAAATACCTTTCCAGCAAATTCAAACATCTATCTATGGTTTTTGAATCTATTTGGCCTTCAAATACAAGAATGTATAATTTTACTTGTACCTTGAAAGGAGTGGCGCCTCCAGAGTGGTTGTTGGATGTAGATGTGTCATCGATGGGCATCCGTTGAAGGATCTGGGCAATGTTATCCATCATTACATTCCTTTTTTTCTCGAGGGCCTTCTCAAGCAATATTATGATAGGATCACCTGATCCCTCATCCTTATTTTTGTTCGCCATGGAAGGCCGTTGGGTTTTTTGAGGCTGATCTTGCAAGGGTTCAACCAGATCGAGCCCTAACTCCTTGTACCCTGACGTCGTTGGGGACATGCAAAGAAAAACAGAGAAATAGCAGATCGCTCTGATACCATTGATCCAGACTTATACAGGTACACAATAAAATACACAAATAAACATAAATGTAGAGATGCAGTAGGAATAACACTTCATTTCATTATATCAAATGCTAAAAAATGATTACAGACATAATAGAAAATAAACTAGCTCGGGCGATGGTAGTTTATCTCTTCGAAGAGATGCGGCAGCTACATGCCTCTGAACTGTGTTATAATGAGGCTCAAGGGCCTTTTTATTATTGAACAATAAGAGAAAACCCTAAACAACCAAAACCCTAACCCGAGGAGATGTAACACCAATATTTTATGGGCCCTGTTGGGGTTAGTTGGGCAGCCAATTTCTCGGGTTGTAACTTGGTCATATTATCTCTGTTTGGTCCGTATGATATCTTTCTCGGGGTTAGTTGGGCAGCCAATTTCTCGGGTTCTATGAAATCTCAATAGGAATCATGCCCAAAAAATGTTGCATGGGGCCTCAAAACAGCTCTGGAAGTTCAAGACCCGAAAAAACTGCTAAAAATAGTAAATAAGAAAATTGAAGAAACTAACTAGGTGGAATAGGCGGGTGGCCACCAATATCCACCTAGATCATCGAATTTACAAGTTTTTGGAGATTCAAATTTGATCGTCAATCTAGTAAACAAGGCCTACAAACCTTCTAATAAGCTTATGCGTAAGTACTCCGCTCTAGCCCTTGAATTAATTTCAAATTTCTCGCAATTTAATCTCTCTCATGTAAATAGAGGAATGAATTTAATCACTAATAATCTTGTATCATTTGTTGTAAGACCGAACATGCATGAAATAGAAAACAAACCAGAATATCCTATAATCACCTTGTATAGACCGCACACTTGTCGAACAATGATGATTATTGGAAAATTTTCTAAGATGATGATACCTTACTGGATTTCCTCATAAACGAAAGTATTTAACCATCTGAATTATTGATATGGAACAGAATCAATTTCCAAAATGGTTAGCACCCCTGGAAGACACTTTTTCACCTAGTCATGCATCTAAAATTAATTCTGCAGAAAGAAAATTCATGAAAATAATAGATGAAATAGAGCAGGTAAATATCAGAACTATTGAAGAACCTAAAATTTTAAATCTATCAGAAAATTGTTCGACACAAGAAAAGGAGAAATTCCTTTCTCTCCTTCATGATTTTGCAGATGTATTCGCATGGTACTACAACGATCTCAAGGGTTTTGATCCTGATGTGATTAGTCATGCTATAGCTCTTAAAAGGGAAGCCAATCATGTCAAGAATGTAGAAATTTGAATAATTGATATGTTATCCACCGAGATTCTCCTGATCACACACTATTTTAACTTCATGCACAATACAGAATCTCTTCTACCATTTATCATTAATTGCGGAAATAAAAACAATCGCATGCGCACATTAAAACCATAAACAATCACACATATGAACACAGTATTTTATGGGAAAGATTAAAGCTGAAAACCCCCAACTATATATATATTATATGTCATATAGATCATGTAACAATCATCATACAAAGCTCCTCACAAGCTCTCAGTACAATCTCCAATTGCTACACACTAATCAAGCTAGATCTAGCAAATCACATGCTCCAATCTCTGCCACCTGATAGCCTACCTCTACTGCGCAATCAATGCTGAAGAATGGCTCATAAATAACTTCGAACCACCTGGCTTGTACTGCGCAATCCTCATTGGCATCTCCAATCAGTTGTTGCAAATCATGCAACGATATAAAATTCACCTTTGCTCTTTCACCCATCTCTTCCTTTGGTCTCCCGTGTGTCCATGCAAGGATTGTGATGCTGTTCTTTTAGTTGGTGTAGGTTTATAATTAGTGAATTAATTAATAATTAATTCACACCACTCTCACTAGTGTATCAATCGGTTAGACTAGATACAACTAGCTCAACTGTGTCTAACTGAGTTAAACTGAACACAACTCCACCAACTACTTCTACAACTCCACCAAACTCTGTCACATGAGTTATAACTGAATTCCTCCATGCAATAGCTCTAGTTAATCCTCAGGAATAGCGTAATTCCTTCTATCAGCTCATGTGCCACATCTATGCACTTAACTTAAGTGCTCCAAGAGAATAAGATAATGTTTAGAGTCCAAATATTATTAAGAGCTAATAATATTCGACATATCTATTTTTAGACCGGCAATCTAAAAAATAGATTCCACCCAATATGTCTAAAAATATAAGTCCATCTATTTTTTCCAACTTGACCAACCATCCACAAATAGCATCCTGCAACTCATAGAACATGATCCATATGTCTAAAAATAGACATAGTCTAAAAATAGACTTTGCGCCAAAAATAGCCTGCAGGCCCACTTAGTGAAGCCGACTCCTTTCCACTAAGCTCATAATCTTGTTGCAATCTCAACACTCCCTCTCAACAAGATATGGATTATCTGCAAGCCCTATCCTGCCCCTATGGTATTCGAATTTGCTCCTGGTGAGCGCCTTCGTCAAGATGTCAGCATCCTGATCCTCCATAGGAATGTATGAAAGTAACATGACCTTCCGCTGCACAAAATCTCTGATATGATGATACCGGATGTCAATGTGTTTAGATCTATCATGAAATACTAGATTAACCGAGAGTTTGATGCAACTCTGATTATCACAATATATCATAGTAGGATCTAAGTGTGAACTGAACAACCCGACCAGGATCTTCCTCATCCATATAGCCTCGCATGTAGCCAAAATCGCTGCCATATACTCGGCCTCTACTGAACTGAGTGCCACGGATCTCTGCTTCCTACTATACCAAGAAACTGTTGTCGACCTGATACTAAAAATCCCTCTAGATGTGCTCTTTCTGTCCGTTGGGATCCCTGCCCAATCTGCATCCGTGAAGCCACACAGCCTCACCTCATCCGACTGTCTATACCATAATCCATATCCCGATGTGCCTCTGAGATATCTCAATACATGCTTTCCTTCCTTCCAGTAGAGCTTGGTAAGTTTAACCATAGCTTGTGAAAGCTAGTTAACAGCATAGCATATGTCGGGTCGTGTATTGACCAGATACATAAGAGACCCCACCAATTGTCGATAAACAATGGCATCCACTACCTCTGCCGATGTAGCATCCTCTTTCCTCCAACCACTAGGAAGAGGTGTGTCGATAGGCTTGTAGCCATGCATGTTGAACTTCTCCAGTATCTCCCGGGCATACTTGCCTTGAGACACAAACAGTCCATCACTGCGCTGCCAAATTTCCAATCCCAGGAAATAATGAAGGAGGCCCAAGTCCTTCATCTCAAACTCCTTTGCAAGATCAGCCTTGCATGAGTGTATCAACAATTCATCACCCATCAAAATCAAATCATCTACATAAAGTACAATGATCAGCAACTTACCCTCCACCACAATCTGGTATAGGTTCGGATCCGCCTCACTCTTGGAGAATCCAAGTCTGGTGAAATAACTGTCTATCCGTGTGTACCAAGCACGAGGTGCTTGTTTCAACCCATACAGCACTCTTTTGAGCCTGCACACATGCGACTCGCTGCTGAAGATCTCGAAACATTCGGGTTGCTCTATGTCCACCTCCTCCTCAATCACCCCGTTGAGGAACGCAGTCTTCACATCCATCTGATGAATGTGCCACCCCATCTGCGCTAAGAGAGCAAGAATCATCTGTATGGAAGAATACCTTACGACAGGTGCAAAGGTTTCCTCATAATCGATCCCATCAATATGTGAGAAGCCTCGGGCAACAAATCTTGCCTTGTGCTTCTCCACACTCCCGTCAGCTGCTTGCTTCACTTTGTAGATCCATCTTGAACCCACCACTGATTTCCCTTCTGGCCTTGGGACAATCTCCGATGCACTATTTCTGACAATCGAATCATACTCTTCCACCATGGAATCTACCCATGCGAGATCCTCCACAGCTTCCTCGAAAGAGGATGGCTCTGTCATGATACACTTGCTCATAAGAGCCATGTATCCAGTATATCGGTCAGGTGACTGTCTCTGTTTGCACTATGATGTAGGTGCTCCTACAACCTTCTCTACATCTTGAGCCAGTCGCTCAGCTTCTGTAGTGCGCTTCCGCCCTTTGATGGTTGGCGCTGCATGAGTGGTCTCTTCCACTCCATGAACCCCCTGTTGTGGCTGATCCACATCCTGAGGCTCATCCTTAGGAACTAATAGCTCATCATCTACATGCAAGTGTGGCTCCCTCTCAAGCGAACACTTCATGGCTTTCTCCTCATGAAATTTGATATCCCGTCGCACAACAGTCTTGCGACTGTATGGAAAATACACACGATAGTTGTGGGGTATATCAGTGTACCCCAAAAATATCCCAACCTCTGCGGTCGGCTCCAGCTTCTTCCTGGCATCCTTCATCACATGAATGTAAACAAGTGAACCAAAAATCCTCAAATGGGAAATATCAGGCCTCTTACCAGAAAATGCCTCCTCAGGTGTACTCATGCCAAGTATCCCATGAGGACAACGGTTCTGCACATATACTGCAGTATTGCATGCCTCAGCCCATAAGTGAATGGGTAGGCCCTGATCATGAAACATCGCTCGTGCAGCACCCACGATCGTTCTTTTCTTTCGCTCAGTAACCCCGTTCTGCTATGGGTTATGAGGTGCTATGAGCTCTCTTCGAATTCCTTTTGCGCTGCAAAATTCCTTGAATTCGCTAGAGATGAGTTCACCACCATTGTCGCTCCTTAGAGCCTTCACTTGCTTCCCCGATTCTTTCTCAATCCTTGTGACTCAGGCTTTGGGCATATTAATATAACCATGAAGAAGATCCAACACTTCCGAGAAAAATCATCAAAAAATATCACATAGTACATGTGCTTTGCTATCGAAGCTACTGAGAAAGGTCCACACACATCTATGTGAATTATCTCAAGTATCGTCGTGGCGCGACTATCCTTCTCGTGAAAGGTGGCTTTCACAAATTTTCCCAAGGTACATCCCTTGCACCGATCTGACTGCGCAAGAGTACCCTTAGGAAGCCCAGTAGAAATCTGCTGCAGTATCTTCAAAGCTCCATGGTGAAGGTGGCCCAATCTCCGGTGCCACAACTCTCCATCATCCCAGCTCACCACTCCTTCTGCCTTGCCTGCCACTGTTGCGCATCCATCTACCTACAATTGATAAAGTTTCTTAACTCGAACCCCTATCCTCCGGGTCTCACCAGTTGCCTTACTGCGCATGAAAGCCTTTCCCTCGCTAAAGACAACATCATATCTCTTGTCTTCTAACATCGTCATAGAGATAAGATTCTTCTTCAATCCTGGAACATGCATCAATTCCTTCAATACGAAGGGTTTACCAGACTCCCTCTCAAAGGAAATGTTACTGATACCGGTCGCACTGTATCTACTATCATCGCCCATCTCGATGTGCACTCCAATATATTTCTCATCCAGATTAGTAAACAAATCTCTATCTCCTGTCATGTGAAAAGACGCACCACTGTCAAGAAACCACACTGAACCCATCATGCTTGAGACCAAGCATGCGATCAGTGAAAAATCCAGCTCAAAATGCGAGGCTAAGGCCTCTCCAGCTACAGTCCCAGCAGCCTGCTTATTTTTCTTCTTCTGTGGAAAATTAGTGGCGTAATGTCTGTGTTGGTGACAGTGAAAGCACTTCACCTTGGACATGTCCTGCTTCTTGCCTTTCGCACCAGATTGAGAAGCATTCTTCTTGCTTTTCCCCTTCCTTGCTTTGGCAGCCAAAGCGCAATTTTATTCATCTGATTTCTTTGATGAAGATCCATCCCTGGTACTTCGCCTTATCTCCTCTTGCACAAGATTCGACCAAAGTCGCTCCCATCCTGCCAATTTCTCCCAACCATTGACAGAGTCCTGATAGGAATGCCAACTCTTCGGAAGCCCAAGGAGAGCCAAGCTCACCAAGTCCTCGTCATCAACAGTAACCCCCACACTTCCCAGCTCATCCCTACATTGGATGAACTTAGTGAGGTACTTGGGCATACTGTCGCCTTTCTCCATTTTTATGTTCCTGAGTTTATCCTTGAGTGCCAACTTCCTCTGGTCGCTCTTGCTTTGAAAAAAATCTGTCAAAGCTTTCCACATCAAGAATGGAGAATATTTACCATGAAGGCTGGACACTATGTGATCCTTCACACCTTCCAACAAAATCCTTCGACACTTTGTTGTCTTCTTTTGCCATGTGTCAAGTACGGCAGCATCACTAGAAGTAGGTTTTGGAATTTCTGCATCTATGAACTCCTTCAACCCATTGTCATCCAGCACCGCCTCTATCCTATCCTTCCATGCAATATAATTCAAGCTGCCCTCAAGTGCATACTCCAATCGCAATCCGTTGAAAGACATATCAACTTCGACACCAAGAAAACACTACTGCAAATTTGAATTCCACCAGCTCAAAACTCAACCGCTTCAATGTTTTGCAATTGCTCCAATGATCAATATCGCTCTGATACCATGTAGAAATTTGAATAAATGATATGTTATCCACCGAGATTATCCTGATCACACACTATTTTAACTTCATGCACAGTACAGAATCTCTTCTACCATTGATCATTAATTGCGGAAATAAAAACAATCGCATGTGCACATTAAAACCATAAACAATCACACATATGAACACAGTGTTTTATGGGAAAGATTAAAGCTGAAAACCCCCAACTATCTATATATTATATGTCATAGAGATCATGTAACAATCATCATACAAAGCTCCTCACAAGCTCTCAGTACAATCTCGAATTGCTACACACTAATCAAGCTAGATCTAGCAAATCACATGCTCCAATCTCTGCCACCTGATAGCATGCCTCTACTGGGCAATCAATGTTGAAGAATGGCTCATAAATAACTTTGAACCACCTGGCTTGTACTGCACAATCCTCATTGGCATCTCCAATCACTGGTTGTTGAAAATCATGCAACAGTATAGTCGCAACTTATAGTCACACTTCTCTTTCACCTATCTCTTCACTGGTCTCCACTGAAACTGTCCATGCACTGAAGTTAACTGATGTATTCTTTAGTTGATTAATGAGTTTATAATTAGTGAATTAATTAATAATTAATTCACAGCACTCTCGCTAGTGTATCAATCAGTTAGACTAGATATAACTAGCTCAACTATGTTTAGCTTAGTTAAACTGAACACAACTCCATTAACTTCCTCAATCAACTCCACCAAACTCTCTCACATGAGTTCTAACTGAAGTATTCATGCAATAGCTCCACTTAACCCTTAGGAATAGCGTAATTCCTTCTGTCAGCTCCTGTGCCACATCTGTGCACTTAACTGAAGTGCTCCAAGAGAATAAGATAATGTTTATAGTCCAAATATTATTAAGAGCTAATAATATTCGACATATCTATTTTTAGATTGGAAATCTAAAAATAGATTCTGCCCAATATGTCTAAAAATAGAAGTCCAGATATTTTTCCAACTTGACCAACCGTCCACAAATAGCATCCTGCAACTCATAGAATATGATCCATATTTCTAAAAATATACATAGTCTAAAAATAGACTTTGCGCCAAAAATAGCCTGCGGGCCCACTTAGTGAAGGCGACTTCTTTCCACTAAGCTCATCATCTTGTTGCAATCTCAACAAATAAAATACAAAGACCTTTAAATCCAGCTCTAGGATCTACCATTAGAGTGGAATTATATAAACTTCTAGCAGCTCACATTATCTTTCCTATCCGACATGTGGACTGGATTGCCAATTTAGGTCCGGTTAAAAAGAAAAGTGGTCAGATTCGTCTGTGTGTAGATTTCAGATTTCTAAATAAAGCAAGTGTTTGAAACAATTATCCCCTTCCTAATATGGAGTTGTTGTTGCAGCAAGCTTCAGGCTCGCAAATGTTATCATTGCTTGATGGTTTTTCCGATTATAATCAAATTCATGTCAAAGGAATTGATAAACATAAGACTACCTTTACTACAAAATGGGGAACCTTTTCTTTTAATCGCATGCCCTTTGGATTAACAAATGTGGGAGATAATTTTCAAAGGGCCATGAACATTGCTTTTGACATACTTGTAGGAATTTCCATCCTTATCTATTTAGATGATCTGACTGTATTTTCCAAGAAAAGAAGTGACCACTTTGATCATTTAAGGAAAAAAAATATTCGTTGTCATAAATATGGAATTTAATTAAATCCTTCCAAATGTTTATTTGGGGTCGAATCAGGTAACTTGTTGGGACACATTGTCTCAAGTTCTGGAATCGGTATTGACCTTGAAAGGTTTAAGGCCATTCAAAACCTTCTCCCTCCTAAACATAACAAGGATATTCAAGCATTTATGGGTAAAATAAACTTTGTATGAATGTTCATTCCTGAGTTTGCTCAAATTATTAAGCCCATCCATTCCATGATTAAGAATGATAAATTATTCTAGTGGAATTTCGATGCCTCTAGTGCATTCCAGCGAATTAAATACTTAATCTCTTCAGCCCCTAATTTAGCTACTCCAGATTTTACGAAATATTTTATTATATATACTAACGCAACAGATGAGGTTGTTTCAATTATCCTTCTTCAGAAAAATTCTGAAAATGTAGAGCAGTTGATATCTTTTATTAGTCAAAGTCTCTCTTATATAGCCTTCAAATACTCTTTTATTGAAAAACATGATTTTGGATTGGTAAGGCTATAGAAAAATTTAGGCATCTTATCCTTGGAAAACACACAGAAGTCAGAACACCCTTACCAGCCGTGAAATTCTTGTTATCTCAAAAACTGCATTCTGGAAAGCTGGCACATTGGTTAACGAAGATACGAGAACACGATCTAACCATATACTTTAAAAACTATTAAAGTTTGTGATTTGGCATTACATCTCACTCAATATTTAGAAAAAATCAAAAAAGAACAAAGACAAAACCTTGATGATGAATACATTTCTAAAATATTCTTTGTTCACGAACAAAGTATAGATTTAAAAAATCACCCATGGTATTCAGATATAATTCATTTTCTTTTCTATCAAAAATATCCTGAAAACTTAGAAAAAATAGGAAGAAGAAAATTAAGATTAAATGTGATCAAATATACTCTTATTGGAAATTATATGTTCAAAAAATCACCTGATGGCATGCTTCTTAGACATGTCAATGAAAAATCAGTTAAATACATTTTAAATTCTCTACACAGTTCAGTTGAAAAATCAAACCACGTAGGTGGCCATTTTGCTGCAAAGGCCATTGTTCACAAAATATTTATAGCTAGGTATTATTGGCCAACCATCTTTAATGACACTTTTAAGTTTGTTAGAGCATGTAATGAGTGTCAGCAAGCACCAGGTAAGCTACAATATCATGTTATGCCCCTCTAGCCTACTATTCCTACCTGCCCTTTCATTAAGTGGGGTCTAGATTTCATCGAACCTATTAATTTTCCTTCTGCTGCTAGGCATACCTTCATATTAACCGCAATAGATTATTTTTCTAAATGGTCTGAGGCTATCCCACAAAAGTATCCCACTGACAAGGTAGTTATAACCATTTTTGAAGAGACCCTTTTACCCATGTTTTGAGTTCCTTTACACAGTATTAATGATAATGGACCCGCCTTCATTTCAAATGACTTCTCTCTTTTTTGCAAAAAAAATAATATTAAACATTCTTTTTCATCTTCTTATTATCCATAAGGGAATGGACTCGTAGAGTCTACGAATAAACAATTAATCAAAATTTTTAAAAAGATCATTCATGATAAGCCAAGACAGTGGCACACTTTGTTGTCATATTCCCTCTGGGTAGATAGAACAACCACGAAAGTCGTTACTGAAATGACACCTTTTCAACTATTATATGATCAGGAGGTTGTGATGCCAATTGAACTAGAACTAGCATCCTTTATATTGGATTTTCAAAATGAAGAATTTAAGGAATATGATTTAACTAATAGATATCATACCCTTCTAGTTCTAGATGAACAAAGAAATTAAGCTTTATAAAAATTTGAAAAAAGACAGAAAGATGTCAAAAAGTATTTTTATAAAAGTGTTAAAGTCACTACTTTTGAAGAAGGGCAAGAGGTTTTACTATGGGATGCAGCTCATGCATAAAAATTCAAGCATACTAAGTTTCAAAAACTTTGGTTTGGCCCATATACAATAGTTGTTGTATTAGGGAGTAACTCATATCTTCTGAAAGATGATGATGGATGCTTGTTTTTATACCCTACAAATGGAGCTCACCTAAAACCTTTTGTTGATCCTGCTACAAGATCAATCCAAATCTAAAATTGATTGCCTTTTACTTCTTTTTTGTGTGTGTGTTTGTTTTAACCTTTCTTTATTCTGTTGCACCTTTTATTTGTTGTTTTTAGTTTGGCTTGATTATGTGATCCTTCTTAAATTAGCTAGATAAAATGTCAGGCATGCACAAGAAGCTAACAAAATTTCTCATGCTGAAAATGGAACATACAATGAGGACTGTGGTTATTGGTAAGTGTCATTTTCTAATATTGGCAAAGAATATCTTTTTCGCAATGACTTATGTTTCCCTTCGCTGAACTGAATTTTCTCACCCTTGAGTTGCTCTTGGAAAATGGCTTCCCCACATATACTTGCTTTATTAGCTCCTAGAAGTAAGGTGAGTATCATTTTCTTTATTTTCTATGTGAGGGGGTTAGGTGTGTGTTTAATATATGGTTTCTCCCTTTTTGCGAAACCAAAATTTATGGGTTCATACAATCACCTGCATTCGCCTTGGAGTCACCAATTGTTGACACTATTATCATTCACTTTCATATTTTGAAATATAACTGTAAAATAAGAACACCCCTTCCTCTTAGACAACCAATAAAATTATGTCTAAATGATCAATTGACCATCTATTGACCTAAGACTAAGAGGGAGGGAGTCCACCACTGGAAAATATTCTTGCTCAAGTGGTGAAGTTCAGCCATAATATTGTCCACTCTTGTGTTAATATTAAGAATAATGGTTTGATGACTACTTCTTGTTGTATATATGTTGTTATTCCAGGTAGAAAATGATGAAGTGGTGATTACAGTTTATGCCTATATACATAAGTTTGAGATTGGTAAAGCGTTGATTGAAGGAAGCATAATGGTACAGATTATGGTTGCATCATGATTATAAGGGACAATATTGTTAAGGGTTTATTGCATCATGGTTTTAAAGGGATAATATTTTTTTAAGGTGTTACATCAGTATGATTGTGATCTTACATATATTTCAATGGTTATCAATGTTTGAGCAACTTATATTGTTACCTTAGAAGTCGCATTGCATAGTGCAATTTGCATGTACAAGGCATAGTTTCATATCTGATATGGTTGATTGCAATTATTGATTAGGCTTATGATATGTGATATAATAGTGGATCAGATTATGAAAATGGGATAGTGTTAGTTGGTTATGTGACTCAACACACTCTGATGAGTTGGCATTGCGTGAATAGTTGGAAATGAAGGAAGGTGGTGTAAATTCTTCGATAATCCTGGCAATGAAATGATGTGGGAGTAAATTCCTCTCCCTATCAGTCGATCAACGTTTATTATGCTAGGGTTTGGAGATCAATAGTGTTAAACACCATGTTAAGCACACACATGGTGTATGAGGAAGATGAGCACACACACAAGAGACTCAACACACAATGAAAGATAAGCGTGAGGCTTTCTTATTTTCCATTATACAAAGATGTACATTTATAGTACAATGGTGTGACTCTTGGTTTCATATTCCAAGGTCACTTGGACTCCATTGTGACTTTTCGCATTCCACACCTACCCATGTAGGATTAGGTGTTCCAACATCCCCCCTTAATCCAAAGGGGTATGTGTGAGTCCAAGAAAAGAGTTGTAATACAAATCTGCAAAGTATACATGGCAGCACTTGGGCTGAATCAACTCTCTGAAATGTTGGAAAAAAAGAGGTGGTTTTAGGATGACCACAAACACTGGAAAGCAATACTTGTTGCAATTCCCGAAACTCTTCCAAAACTGGCAAGAAGCTGAAAGCTTCTGCTAGAGGAATTGTCCCTCATATAAAAGGGAGACCTTCAGCCTAAAAAAAGGGAGGTCTACTACCTGTGATGGTTTTAGGATTACCAACAACTCTGGAATGCTTGAAGCATTTCCTGGAACTCAACCAAAGCTGGCAAGAAGCTGAAGGCTTCTGCTAGAGGAGGTGTTCCTCATATATGAAAGGGAGACCTTCGACCTGAAAGAATGGAGGTCTACTACCTGTGGTGGTTTTAGGTTGTCCACCAACCAAAGATGATGGTTTAAGGTTGTCCACCAACCGAAGGCATGCTCATGGGCATCCGTGTCTCTGGCTACATCTTTGAATCCGGAATGACGAATTGTGGCTCAGGCTCGCTTGAACTGCTGGCTACAACTCTGAACATGGAATGAGAGATTGTGGCTCAGGCTCGCTTGATCTGACGTCAAATCTTGTGCATGACCACCATTTTCGCCCCTGTCAGGGACAAGGTGAGATGATGGCGAAAAATCAACTGCAAGTTTGCTCACTATCTGAGAACATGTTCTGACATGTGTCGTAAATATCTTATTGGCTGCTGATGCCCATTGCCAAGAAGCGATCCATCCAAGATGAATCTTGGTTCTTGCAGGAGGCTTGTGTCTGAAGCATCTGTCTGAAGAATGAGTGTGCCGACCACAGTGCTTGCATGGATGAAGATCAAAACAGTGATCTTTCATATGGACAACTCGATCACAGTGTTTGCATGTTACAATCTGATGTTGTTGTTGTGGAGCAGGATCTGGAATAGCTGCAGGTGAACTGTCATACATGAATCCGGCACTCTGAAATATGATGGGCTTGGTGTAGTCTGGAATATGAAAGGACACATCCTTGTCATATCCAAGGCCAGTTCGGTGCTTGTTGTGGACAAGCTCTTCCCAAGGTCTGATGATGGGCTTGAGAAGTGCAGGTTGAACTGTTGCATCTGCATGTAAATCTGCTCTTGTGCAATGAACTGAATGGGAATCAACTGCAACTTTATCTTCTTTCTTCTGATGAGAGTCCTTCACAATCTTCTGAACAGAAACAAGTTCAGAATGGTGACTCTTTTGCTGAAGTTCATCTTGTTGGAGTTGAGATTCCAACTGCAAAAACTCAATCTTTTCATGTGCATCTTGCAAACAACTTTGAATGTTACAAAGAGCATCCTTGCTCATTTTTATCATGTCATCAACATTGGAATGAATGAGGTTATTCAACAACACTAATGCCTCATTGATTTTAGCCATTTTCAACAATTTAGGCTCAAAAATAAATGAAAGGGTGTCGGCTTCAACCGAAAATGCACCCGTTTACAATGTGATGCAACAAGAAATACAAATGACTCAAAATAATTCTCAAAGTACAAAGTGTGCTCCTCAAATGACGGAGGGCAATCAACAATGACTTACATCAACAACTCAAATTCACTGATTCCAACTATGAATGAAGAGGCAAATTCAACTCAAAATACAATGTTAGCTCAATACATATCTCTGCAAAATATGTGCAGCTGAAACAGTAGTCCAAGGGGCCTTTAAAGCAGCTGAAATTTCCTTCAAAGAGCTGTTTTGCAATGATGGCAAACTTGTCTTCAAATGTCAATTTCTTCAAAAAAATCACTCTTATATATGCCACAAATCATAAAATACCAAATCTGCAATTTTATCTATGTGTGGTCCATGTGCTCACATGTCATTTTCTCTTCATTTCTGCTGTTCAAATTTTCTCCTCTTTGCTCTTTCTCTCTTTCTGCTCTTTCCTCTCTCTCTGTTGTTTTTTTTTTTTTTAATTAATTAAAAAATGGATTAATTAAAAATTGAAATTAGAAATGGGAATTAGTTAAAAAAAAAGGGAATGGGATTAATTTGAAAAATTGAGGGGAATATAAAAGTGGAGGGAAATTTATAAGGAGAGGGATTGTAATAATGGAAAGGGATTTTAATAAATTAAAAAAATGAATTAATTTAAAATGGGTGGGTAATTTATTTAAAGGGAGAATTATTATATGAAATGGGAGGGAATTAAAAATTGGGGAAATATTAAAATGGGATGGGATAATGGGTGAGTGGGGTTATTAAAAAATTTATTAATGAATTTAAAAAGGAGGGGGGTATTAAAATATGGAGGAGGGGGATGGTAGTAAAAATGGAGAAGGGGCATTAATTATATGGGTGAATTAATTTAAAAGAAATGTGGATTAATTTAAAAGGAAATGGGAGGAGATTTAAAAATCGAAAGGTTGGAATTATTTTAAGAGTGTGAACGTAGAGTGCATATTGGGAGGAGACCGTGAGCGAGCGTTGTGAGAGATAAGTCTTTTGAGAGGGCGGTAAGGGGCGTTGTGGCAGAGGGGGGAATGAGAGTATGGATTGGTTGAGTGGAGCCGAGTTAAAAATTTAAAACGCGTGGAGTAAGGCGTGGGTAAGTGAGAAGGGAGGTAGCATAGAGAGCCGTGTAGAGATGAAGGGGCTGTAGGGAAATATGGTGAGAGTCGAGTTGTAGGTAGGGGGGCCGAAAGGCCGAGTTGTTACAGAAACTTTTTTTTTAATTTTTTTTTTTTTTTTAAACATCAGAGAATAGAGAGCAGAGAGCAGGAAATAGCAGAAATTTCAACTTTGAAAACAGTAGAATTTTTCTCCTTTCAAATACACAGCAGATTTTTTTTCTTCAAATGTATAGCAGAACAAATCCAGCAGCATTAGAAAGTGTAGAAATGAGGGCAACTTCAGAATTTTTTTTTTTTTTTAATTAAAAACCACAAACTTCTTCTTTAGAAACCCAATTTAAAACACTATTCCAGCAGCTCTTTTAAGATTCAGAATTTAATGGGCAGAAATTGCAGAGAAAATTTAGAATGAAAACCTTCAGATGGGCAATGTTGCCTTTCTTCAAAGTCAATTCCTGAATGCTACCAATTTCTGAATGCTGGGATGCTGAATGCTTCTCCTCTTCAGAACACTTCTGAATGCTGCCAAGGAATTTTGAATGCTGCTCCTTCTTAAAACTAATTCCGGAATGCTGCAAAATGTTTGCAAAATCACTGCTGCAAAAACTCTCTAAATGTTGCAAAAATGTCAACAATTTTGCAGATATGCACAGGCCATAAACACAAATGGCTCACTCAATTTGAAGCAGGGCCAGCAATCGCCCGCTCTGATACCATGTTAAACACCATGTTAAGCACACACATGGTGTATGAGGAAGATGAGCACACACACAAGAGACTCAACACACAATGAAAGATAAGCATGAGGCTTTCTTATTTTCCATTATACAAAGATGTACATTTATAATACAATGGTGTGACTCTTGGTTTCACATTCCAATGTCACTTGGACTCCATTGTGACTTTTCGCATTCCACACCTACCCATGTAGGATTAGGTGTTCCAACAAATAGCATATGTGAATCTATATTTCTTTTGGCAGGGTTGTAGCAAAATCTTGGTGTTTGGTCCATCCATTTGGGAATTTCACTGTGTTTGACTGTGACTAAGTTGAATTAGCAACCCTAACCACCATGGCATGCTGAGTAAGAAATAATTGTGGTTGCAACGCATAGTGGGTGAACATTTGGCATATTGGCAATTGGAAGGCATTGTAACAGGTTAGTAAATTTGGTACTTATGGTTAATTTCGGATGGCTATTTGTCAAATGGTTGTTTACATGCATTTTCCCCTTCGTTTTATTCATTTCCCTTCAGAAATGTCATGCACAGCAAGTTAATTGACGAGCCTATGTTTGTTTGACTCAAACAACATGGCCACCGTGCCCTCTATCCATTTCATTCATCTCATTCTGTATATAGTCATAATTTCACCGTGGAGACTTTGGCTCAACAAACTATGTAAATTAAATAGCATGTTGTCAATTCATGATTTAAAACATGACACTCTTCATCATTTTCCCTTTGGGACAGTTATGTCATCGTCAAGTCAAAGGTTGTTTTTGTTTTGGCTCCATGTGGTCATTGTTATAAGAAGAAATCATGTTCCCTTTGGCAATTATCGTAACCATTCAAAAGACTTCATATTTGAATAAGTTCAAATTGAATGAGCCTAAATTGGATATGATATGCACCTGTTCAGATTCTGAAAATTAAAATTATTCAAAATCTCTAGGCACCTTATGATTTCGAATCCCTCAAACGGTTATCGTTTTGTCTAAAAGTTATATTTTGGGTACAAAAGAATGAAGTCCATCTTGTAAATATCGTTGGGTTTCTGATTCGATTTTATGCCCTAGCCACCTATTCATTATTCTGCTTGCAATTGTATAGTCAAAACCCTCCATCGTGCATTGTTGTGTACTTTCTCATGTTGTTTTTTACCTTGCGCATGTTTTATAATTTGTTTAACAAATGATATCACGAAGTTGTAAATGGAATGAGATCGTTGTTGTGCTAGATTAGGTATCATGCATTGGCTAATGATTGTTCTTTGCACCTATGAGTTTCTTTTCTAGAGGTGCGGTTAGACGAGGTAGGGGAAGTGACAACGAGCCATTGGGAATTTGGAAACAAGGCAAAAATAAAAGGATTCAATTTTCAATTCTCTTTGATGTAGATTCTGGTGAAATTAGGCAACTGGCCACTACAGGGCATATTTACCTGGGTCCTCCACCTGCAATTATCTAGCCACCTTTGTCTAATGAACCTCACCAATCTGCTTTGCATCCACATCCAAATGTTCATGAAATACCCTATCAAAATTATGATGGATGGGATCATAGTCCTTCTAATAACTCTTCACTGGGATATCAAGGTTGGGAAAAAAACAATCAAATCCCCATTAGACATCCTGAGTCTTCAAAGAGTCATGTTAATTATGATTCATATGCTCTTTCTGATAAGTCAACTTATGTCATGTATAGTTCTATTGTCCATCCATCTTCCAATCGTGATAAAGCACCTAAAGTTACAGCCCCATCTGTGTCTCATTTAAATGATGTAATTATTGTTAGGTTCCTAACAAGGAAAATGGCCCCTGAAGTAGCCAGCTCAGCACTCCAAAAGAGCTTGGACAACATAAACCAAAAAGAGAAGTTATTTAGATTAATTCTTCTACTGTAGGAGAAACATCCAAACATTCTAGTTATTTTCAATAGTTGTTTACAAAAAGTGGCAATGGGCTGGAAAATACTTACAAATTTTAATTATCATTTTATTTCATGGTTATGATGCACTTGCTCTGCTAAAATTATTTTTTTACAGTATATGATGATACAAGACTTCATGCCCTTTTGATATACTGTGTGGACTATGGTTATGTATATTTTGACTATTGGCATGACCCATATGTTTGATAGTTGGCATAATTTTGATGAATGGGAAATATTATGGATTATTTTCATGATTATGATATTATAGAATTATATTTTCATAATATACATTAAAAGGGAGATACAAGGATGAAATATTTCATTATTAATAATACTATTTTCAATGTTTTAATGTTACTACGTGGAAAATGTTCCTCCCTTCCTCTTAAGTCTATTCCCTCCTCATTTAGTTTGGTCAATTCTTATTTTAGTAACTTTTCCTATCCCCTCCCTTTTCTTCAGTTTTGATAAATGAGTGGTTAAATAAACCAACATATAACACCCAGACAATTATGAGCACATGCTTAAAAGTAATAGGGATATGAAGAGTGAAGGATCATCACTTCTGCATTTTGGTATGATTTATTGATAAGTTCGCTTCAATTTTGGGTTGCTTTGAAATTTCTTAAGAGTGCTAAGAGACTGATAAGATTTTGTTGTAGGTCACCTTTTAAAAAGTAGCAGCAACACGGGTTTGTTAAGTTTATGTTATGATCGATCAGGTAATCATAGTTTGGTCATTGATGGTTTATTAAAAGTATTGTTTATTTTCCAACGTTGATGAGTCTGGTATTTCTGCAGTGTACCAATGTCGAAGAGTTTGAATCTATACTAGTTGCAGCAGCTTGAACTTGTGTTAGATTGATAATTACTTTCATTTGATTAAGTGGTTACAGAAACATAGTCATTTGTAAAGGGTCTTGATTACAGAACTTTGATAGTTTTTCAAGCTTATTTCCAGCATTTATGAACATTTTTAAAGCAGAGTCAATGAAATAGCTTTTCATGATCTTTCCATTTTGCCTATCATTTCTTATATTTGTCTTTCTTACTTTTATTATAACAACTTCTTTTGTCTTGTGTATAATGTTTATGTTCGCAATGAGTTTCTATTATAAAAATGTGTTGTAAATATTTCGTTTTCAAGGTATATGTTTTATTTTGTTACATGTTGTGTAGTATAATTGGTTTATAAGACATAACTAGTGTCATCCATGGATTACAATTGTTCTTGTTTATGTATTTTAATTTTTTAGGTATTCAACTCTCCTACATTCTATTTTTTACGGCTATAAATATCTGGGTCATGTTCTCATTGTTCCTAGACTAACCATTTAGGAATTTCTCAAGGTGTTGGATGATAGAAGGTGTAATTTTTGTCATCAATACTCCCGACGGGATAATATTATTCCTTGATGGCATCCTGGAAAGAATTCTAAGTGGGTAAGGTTGAAAATAGTGAGGTTTCCCTCTTATCCTTTTGTTCACAGTAGGTTTCCCACCAGTCCTTGACATGTGGGGTGGCTTTGAGGAGTGCAAAAGTAATATTTTCTAGATTGGAAAAGTCATGAATCGTAAAAATATCCTTCCAATGGATTTAACCGTCTATCTACGACGTCTGCATATATCTGACCTTCAAATATGGGAATTTCAAAGTTGACTTGTACCTTAAAGGGAGTGGTTGTTGGATGAAGATGTGTCACATGTGGATAGTCGTCGAAGGACCTGGGCAAAGTTATCCATCATCGCATTCCTCTGTCGCTCAAGGGTTTCCTCGAGAAATATTTTTAAAGGATATCCCCCTCTATCGTCTTTATTTTCTTCCACCATGGGCGATCGTTGGGATTTGTGAGGCTAGTCTTGCACAGGTTCAACCAATTCGAGCCCTAATTGCATATACCCTAACCTCGCTGGGGACAACAGCAAAGGAAAACAAAGAAAGAGAAAACCACACTGGTACCATTGATCCATACTTATGCAGGAATGCAATATAATACATATATAAACGTAAACATAGAGATGTTGCATAAATTAATCTTTATTTCATTAATATCAAAGAACTAAAATATGCTTACAAGCATAATGGAAATAAACTAGCTTGAGCGATGGTAGCTTATCTATGAGAAGATATGTGGCGGCCACACGCCTCTGAAATGTGTTACAATGAGGCTCAAGGACCTTTTTATTATTGAACAACAAAGGGAAAGCCATAAAAAACCAAAACCCTAATCCCAGGAGATGGAATGCCAAGAGTTTGTGGGCTCCATTTGGGTTAGTTGGGAAGCCAATTTCTCGGGGTTGTAACTTGGTCATATGATCTTTGTTTGGCGTGTATGATACCTCATTGGAAAGATCTCTATGAGTACTACAGGATTTGGTGTAGGCCCTTGCCTATGGCTACGGGCCTATTGCAGACCTCAAAAGAAATGTCGTTTAGGGGGTCAAAACAACTCCTGAAGCTCAAGACCTGAAAACTGCTAAAAATAGTGAATGCTGTTATAATCAAGGAAACTGATAAAACCAACTGGAGGTCTAGGTGGAATAGGCAGGTGGGCACCAATATACACCCGGATCACCGATAGATACTTCTTCCTGAAAATTCTCTCGTACTCACTCCAAGTCAACTCCTCTTCATGAATACCTTTGACATTATTTACATCTTCCCACCAAATGTTTGCTTTAACTTTAAGACTAAACATAACTATTCTAACCTTCATGTTATTTGAGTAATCATGCAATGTGAAGAAATCATTCATCCCTAGAAACCATGCTTCTACACATTGTGACTTCTTCATTTCTCCATCAAATGTAGGTGTTTTTGCTTTCTTGAACTTATCTAGTAAATATCCCATGTCACTCCTCTTGTAAGAATGATAGCGATGATGACCATGGTACTTGTTCGAACCAGAACTAGAGTAAAGCCCGTGTCCACTGCCTCATCTGTCAAGTGTATCCAAGAATCTGCCATATCTGACCATGTCATCTTTGTCTGACCTGTGCCCACCATGAGACCTTCTACCATAGGCTCCACTAGTCATGTCCTCCTGTCCATGACTGATCCTAAGTGGTCCCTGCCCCTACAAGTTTGACAAGTTATGAAGGATGGTTGCATTAACCTTTGCTTGTTTCTCATGTGCCCCGAAAATTCCCTCTTGTGATTGAATGATTCTGTCATTATCTGCTTTGCAACTCCTTATTTATGCCTTCAAACTTCTCAAGGTGTCTGTTATGTAAGGGGAGTAATCATCACCATGTTGCTCATCTGATATATAGGGAGAATCTCGTGAACTATAATCCACCATTTTGCTAGTCATCTATGATCTTCTTATTCCTGCAAGCATATCATGTCAGCTAAACCAAAACATAAACATAACCAACATACCTTAGTATAGTTCAGGGGAGGATATCTCATTTTCAAGATCAAACATATTATCATAATACATGTATAAACATAATCATAGCAGTATATACACATCCTCTCAATCATCATCCCAGTTACCATGCATGATGTCACAAGTATAACACCAACTAGAAATTATGTGTGCACAACAACATATAGACACTGACATGCATAACCAATGCATATACAACCGACATGCATTTACAACAAACACATCCCAACAATAACATCATTAACTTCTACATTACAACACAACTGTAACAATGACTATCGCCATGCATACATAATAAAAACATAGACCGCAAGCATAACGAACACATAAGAAAGACATGTATGCATCAAAAACACATTCTGCCCATCCTTTCCGAGGGTTGAACCATGATCTGATACAATCTGTGGTATCATATATTGCCCAAAGAAAACGAAACCCACTATGATACCACTCTCTAACACCCTCCTCCCACACTTACCCAAGTTCACCAATCCACCGAGGTAAATATGTGACGAAAAGTTACTATGATATGATTCAACTCCCCAAGTACACTTAAGGAAGTGGAATTGACAAACCAAAACCAAACTGACCATCCTTAGGAGCTACAGGACCCCCAGAGGCTAACCAACCACTCTAGGTGCCCAACCCATGATTTAAATTTCTTTTTAACTGAACTAGATGCTCAATTTCTCCCATGACAAGCCCTCCATACAACTATAACCCTCCATTCACTCCCATAATAAGGAATCCATGCGACTATTGTATTTTTCAAGCAATTATGTGCTAGCAACCCTGAAATTTGAGCATTTTTTTCAGGGCTGGGACTAAGGCCTTTGCCCATAACTTGATGAAATTCTTAGAAATGATAAGTAACAAGAATACAAGGCCTCTAATGAAAAACTTGAACAAGGACCTAACCTAACTCATCCTAACCATGACAGGCATTTTGTCAAACACGTCGTGGACATGTAAGGTACAGGTCAAAAAAACACATTTGAACATAGGGACTTCATATTTATCTGAGATTCGTCAAGACGATGTGATTCCCTCTCATAATAGATGAAAAATCATCTATTAGGTCTTACATTCATTAACCATTCATTTACTAATCAAAACATGATGAGAGCCATAGTCAGAATCTATCATAAATCAACACTTATAACCAATGTATAACTAGTAGAATAACAATGATATAAGAACCAATAAAGATACATAATAACAAGTACGTTTACTCATAAAATACAAGAGGAATGAAACTCTTATTATCATATTAAAATGCAACCACGTCAGGGACTTCCACGTACCACTCGACCACAGATTGGGTTGAACCAAATCTCTCTTTTAGCCAATCTCCCCCGTGCCATATTCCAAGCATGAATGTGGGATATCATGGAATAAACTAAGCAAAATCAAATTAGGGCTTCCAGAGGCCAAAATGCCTCAAACCTCAACAAATGATTCTACCTCACGGTTGGACATCACTAACCTCATCATATCGATCTCTACCAAAGTTTTACAGGGCTCCAGAGCATTTTTTCCAACCCGGCTTCCAGGACTAGTAACTTAACCCACATTTGTCGCCGGGCTCCAGGACTAGTGACTCAACCCACTAAGGGCTCCAGATCATTTTTCCAACCAAGGCTTCCAGCAATAGTAACTCAACCCAAGTTGTTACAGGGCTTCCAGAGCGTTTTTCCAACCAAGGTTCCAGGAACTAGTAACTCAACCCACAACCATATGGAACATGACCACCAACCAATCAGAAAACAAAAGGGAAAACCCACAACACCATGGTTATCCAATAAATCGAAAGGCTAGGAAAAACCACTTTCAAGCTAGGCAATCCTCCATGCCAATGACATATCATAACTAAATAACCACATGCACATGACATGCATGTCAAAACTAGCAAGGAAATCATAAATACAACTCGATACCTGCAAGAAAAACCCATTGTTATTGTTGATATCGTTGTCCTGTTGCGCTTTCCTACTCTTCATTTTCCTTTTTGCTTTAAATCCCAAGTAAGCCACACTCCTCCAAGAGCGCTTCAAGAAAAATCCAAGTTTCCAAGAGCATGAGAGAGAGAATATAAGAGAGAGAGCTCTAAGAAAAAATTGACAAAATGGTTGTGAATTGATCTTCATAAGCCTTTTTATTAATGAGACCTTTATTTTCTTCATTTTCCATTATTTTCCTTCATTTTCCTCCTCACATGCAACCTGTGAATTTTCACCTTCCTTTTCTCCTATTTTCCATTATTTTCATAAATAAAATGCCAATAAATGCCTTGTCCTTTCAAAAGCCTTTGCCATGGCCTTTGCAAAATTCCATAGCCATTAATTAATCACAAGTGATCCTTGTCACTATGTTTTTTCCCAACATTCAACTTGGAATACGTGTCCCATGACCTTGGTTATTATTTTTACTTTATAAACTTTATTACATGGATTTTTAACCCAGGGTTGTTACAATATTCATGTGAATTACCCTTTCATAGTCTTATAATTATTGCTACTTGTTTTTATTTTTTTGTGGTTTTATCACAATAATTTTAAAGGTTATAATGCTTGAGGTGAATTAACTTGTGTTGAAAATCCACATAGATTTAAATTGATAATTGTAATATGCTAAAACAATATACTTGAATATAATCTACCAATTGCATAAACCAATTATGATCGCGAAATCACAAAACATGAAAGAGAAAGAATTTCAATCGCACATTTCACAAATATTTTCTACGGAAAGCCTCAGCGAAAAACCCTACTATCTATATATTGAATAAGTCATAAAATATGATAATATTATAATGCTTTTCTCCAACCAGAGAAACCTTTGTACTATCTCTATCTATATCATTGCTTCCTCGACAAGCCTTGGCCAATACTTAACCAATTTTCTACCCTTTGGGATCCTTATTTCGTTGCATTGTTTCCTTGGGTAATTATCCCATATTAATTAGGGAAATTCCCAATATGAATTGTGCAATACATCTAGGGCCTTCCTCTAACTGCATGCACCACCTATACAATTTGGATGATTATACAACTGATAGTACACTGCCCTTGAACTCCAATCTCAACTGGGTCTTTCTCATAACTTATATGCATGAGTTATTTATGAGTGAATCATCAGTTATATGATTGATCACTACATGTGGTTCAAGTCCAAGTTCCACTCTTTGACCTCTCACTAGTTCCTCCATCGGTTAGAGCTATTTAAACTAATTTTAACTTAGATAAACTGATTTAATTAATTACAACTCAAAATAAACTCAAGGAGGGCTCCTATAATGTCGGAGACACTCTACATGACTCAAGTTAGACCCTCAACTCGAATTAACTGAACCAAATAACTCATACTAACTTAGTTAACTCGTAAAAGTTTTCTTGTGATGTGGAATTATAATTTTATTCTAATTTAATTCAAGGGAAAATTAAATTAGAATCTTTCTTGGTGCCATTTTCAACACTCCCTCTCAGTAAGAAAGGGATTATCTGATACCCCGGTCTTGCCTCTATGGAACTCGAACTTGCCTCTTGACAATTCCTTCGTTAATATGTCTGCATCTTGTTCATCTATAGGAATGTACTCTAGCATCATGATCCACTTCTGAACACAATCTCTGAGATGGTGGTACTGGATGTCGATATGGTTGGACCTATCATGAAAAACTGGATTAACCAAGAGTTTGATGCAACTATGGTTGTTACAGTAAATCATTTTAGGATCCATCTATTGACCAAACAACCCAAAAAGGATCTTCCTCATCCAGATAGACTCACAAGCTGCTTGACTAGGAGGCATGTACTCTGCTTCTACTAAACTGAGTGCAATTGATCTCTACTTCCTATTGTACCAGGAAACTATTGTTGACCTAGTACTAAATAATTTTCCTAATGTGCCCTTCCTGTCGGATGGACTCCCTACCCAATCTGCATTTGTAAAGCCTTGAAGCTTCACTCCCTCTATCTGCCTATACCTAATACCAAGCTGAGTGGTGCCTCTAAGGTATCTCAACACATGTTTGATTGTCTTCCAATAGAGCTTGGTTGGCTTAACCATTTCTTGACTAAGTTAGTTAACCGCATAACACATGTTCGGTCGTGTGTTCACCAAGTACATAAGTGAACCCACAAGCTGCCTTTAAATGGTAGATTTTTCCACTTCACCTGAAGTAGCATCTTCCTTCCTCCAATTCCCTGCTAGAGGAGTCTCCATGGGTTATTTTCTCTCCATGTTAAACTTCTTCATTATCTCATTGGAATACTTTCCCTAAGAGACAAACAGTTCCCCGTCTCTTTGACAAAATTCTAAACCAAGGAAATAATGCAAGAGCCCCATGTATTTCATCTCAAATTCTCTTGCCAAATCTTCTTCCCAAGAATTTATCATCTTCTCATCACCTGTTAGAATTAAATCATCGAAATATAATACTATAATCAATAATTTACCTTCAACCACAATATTGTAAAGGTTCGCATCTGCTTCACTTTTGGTGAAGCCCAACCCGATGAAATAGTTGTCAATCCTAGTGTACCTAGCACAAGGTACTTGTTTTAGTCCATACAGTGCTCACTTGAGTATGCACACATGTGACTCTCCGTTAAAGGTCTCAAATACTTCTGGCTACTCTATGTACACCTCTTCCTCAATCACTCCGTTGAGGAAAGTTTTCTTTACATCCATCTGATGTATTTTCCATCCCATCTGCATTGAAAGTGCTAGAATAGATCTAATTGAAGAGTACCTTGCTACTAGAGAAAAGGTATCCTCGTAATCTATTCCCTCCATCTGAGAGAACCACTTGGCCACCAATCTAGCCTTGTGATTATTGACACTCCCATCTACTACTTGCTTCACATTGTAGATCCGCCTGGATCCTAAAACTGACTTGTCCTTCAGTCTTAGGAAAACTTCCCATGCATTGTTTCTGATAATGGAGTCATACTCCTTTACCATGGAATCAACCCATATTGGTTTTTGTTGTTGAAAATGCAACAAGATGATGGAGCTTAGTGAAAAGAAGTCGCCTTCACTAAGTGGGCCCGCGGGCTATTTTTGGCGCAAAGTCTATTTTTAGACATATGGATCATGGCCTATGAGTTGCAGGATGCTATTTATGGATGATTGGTCAAGTTGGTAAAAATAGATGGACCTCTATTTTTAGACATTGGGCGGTTTCTATTTTTAGACTGCCGGGCTAAAAATAGAACAGTCAAATATTATTAACCCTTAATAATATTTAGACTATAAACATTATCTTGTCCTCTTGGAGCACTTCAGTTTGATGCTTGGATATGGCACATGCAGCTGACAGAAGGAAATAAACTTTTCCTAAGGGTTAGTTGAGCTATTGCATGGTTGACTTCAGTTAGAATTCATGTGGCAGAGTTTGGTGGAGTTGATGAGACAGTTGGTGGAGTTGTGTTCGGTTTAACTTAGTTGAACTAGTTGTATTTAGTCTAACTGATAAATACACTAGTGATGAGTGGTGTTAATTAATTATTAATTAATTCACTAATTATTAACTCATAAATCAACTAAAGAATACATCAGTTAACTGCAATGCATGGACAGTTCAGTGGAGACCAGTGTTAGAGGTGGGTGAAAGGGTGAGTCTACTATCAGTTGTGACTATAGCTGTGCATGAGATTTGCACACACATTGATTGAGATTGCCAATGATGATTGCGCAGTACAAGCCAGTGGGATTCGAACTTGGATCTCATCATTATTCATCTTGGATTGCGCAGTAGAGGTAGGCAGACAGGTGGAAGAGATTTGAACTTGTGACTTGTTAATATCTGAGCTAGTTTGTGTGTAGCATGTGATATAGTGCTGAGAGCTGTGAGGAGATTTGTGCTATGTATTGTTACATGTTCTCTATCATTACAATATACAGATAGTTGGGGGTTTTCAGCTGTAAGCATTCCCCATTACATACTGTGTTATATGTGTGCTTGATTATGTTTTAATGTGCGCATGCGACTCCTTCTATTTCCGCAAATTGATGATCAATTGTAGAAGAGGTTATGTATTATGCATGAAGCTTAAATAGTGTGTAATTAGGATAATCTCGGTGAATAATTCAGCTATTATTCAAATTTCTACATGGTATCGGAGCGAAATTGATCATTGGATCTATTACAGTGATTACAATTTATTTCAGTAGACAAAGTCTGTAAGCGGGCCAGGTAGCCTCTGGATCCATCCTTTCTCTAAAAGGTGATATATCCAGTAAACGCCCCTACAGTCGATCTTTGTGCTAGAAATAATTTGTTCTCACAGATCCAGAATCAGTTGAGTTTTGAGCTTGGAATTCGAATTTTGCAACAGTTTGTTTCTTGGTGCCGGAGTTGAAATGTCTTTCAACGGTTTGTGACTCGAGTATGCCCTTGAGGGAAGTTCAAATTATGTTGCATGGAAGGATAGAATGGAGGCGGTATTAGATGATAACGAGCTGAAGGATTTCATAGATGCTGAGGTCCCAAAGCCTACTGATGCTGCTCAAGTTGAGGCTTGGCAAAAGAAGATGGCGAAATGTCGAAGGATTTTGTTGGAGGGCGTGAAGGATCACATTGTATCCAGCCTGCATGGAAAAGCTTCTCCATACTTGATGTGGAAAGCGTTGACAGATCTATTCCAAAGCAAGAGTGACCAAAGGAAGTTGGCGCTCAAAGATAAACTCAGAAACATTAAGATGCAGAAAGGCGACAGTATCGCCAAGTACCTCACGAAGTTCACTCAATGCAGAGATGAGCTGGGAAGTGTGGGGGTGACTGTCGATGATGAGGACTTGGTGGACCTGGCTCTCCTTGGTCTTCCGAAGAGTTGGCATTCCTATCAGGACTCTGTCAATGGTCGGGATTATTTGCTAGGATGGGAGCGACTTTGGTCGGATCTAATGCAAGAGGAGATAAGGCGGACTACCAAAGACGGATCTTCATCAAAGGTATCTGATGAAGAAAATTGCGCTTTGGCTGCCAAAGCAAAGAAGGGGAAGAGCAAGAAAGCTTCTCATTCTGATGTGAAAGGCAAGAAGCAAGACATGTCCAAGGTGAAGTGCTTTCACTGTCACCAACACAGACATTATGCCACAAATTGTCCGCAGAAGAAGAAAAATAAGAAGGCTGTTGGATCTGCAGCGGGAGAGGAATTGGCCTCCCAGTTTGAGCTGTATTTTTCGTTGATCGCATGCTTGGTTTCAAGTGTGATGGGATCAATATGGTTCTTGGACAGTGGTGCGTCATTTCACATGACCGGAGATCGGGATTTGTTTTCAAATCTGGAGGAGAAAGATCTTGGAGTGCACATCGAGATGGGCGATGATGGTAGATATAGTGCGACCGGTATCGATACCATTTCCTTTGAGAGGGAGTCTGGTAAACCCATCGTATTGAAGGAAGTATTGCATGTTCCAGGATTGATGAAGAATCTGATTTCTGTGGCGATGTTGGAAGACAAGGGGTATGATGTGGTCTTCAGCGAGGGAAAGGCTTTCCTGCAAAGTAAGACAACTGGAGAAACCTAGAAGATAGGGGTTCGAGTCAAGAACCTTTATCAGTTGCAAGTATATGGCTGCGCAACAATGGCATGCAAGGCGAAAGGAGTGGTGAGCCGGGATGATGGCGAGTTGTGGCACTGGAGATTGGGCCACCTTCACCATGGAGCTTTGAAGATACTGCAGCAGATTTCTACTGGGCTTCCTAAGGGCACTCTTCCGCAATCAGATCAGTGCAAGGGGTGTACCTTGGGAAAATTTGTGAAATCCACCTTTCACGAGAAGGATAGTCGCGCCATGACGATCCTTGAGAGAATCCACACAGACGTGTGTGGACCTTTCTCAGTAGCTTCGACAGCAAAGCACAAGTACTATGTGATCTTTGTTGATGATGATTTTTCTCTGGAAAAATGATCTTCTCATGCTTAAGAAGAGTGAGACATACTTAAATTTCTGTGAGTTCAAGGCACTGGTTGAGAAAGAATCGGGGAAGCAGGTGAAGGCTCTTAGGAGCGACAATGGTGGTGAATTCATCTCTGGCGAATTCAAGGACTTTTGCAGCGCAGAAGGAATTCGAAGAGAGCTCATAGCACCTCATAACCCACAGCAGAACGGGGTTTCTGAGCGGAAGAATAGAATGATCGTGGGTGCTGCATGGGCGATGTTGCATGATCAGGGCCTACCCATTCACTTGTGGGCGGAGGCATGCAATACTGCAGTATATGTGCAAAACCGTTGTCCTCACAGGATACTTGGCATGAGTACAATAGAGACCTCTATTTTCTCGGCAAGAGGCCCAGATCATCCATTTGAGGATTTTGGCTCACTCCGTTTACATTCATGTGACGAAGGATGCCAGGAAGAAGCTGGAGCCGATTGTAGAGGTTGGGATATTTGTGGGGTACACTGATACGCCCCACAACTATCGTGTGTATTTTCCAGACAGTCGCAATACTGTTGTGCGATGGGATATCAAATTTCGTGAGGAGAAAGCCATGAAGTGTTCGCTTGAGAGGGAGCCACACTTGCATGCAGATGAGGAGCTATTAGTTCCTAAGGATGAGCCTCAGGATGTGGATCAACCACAAGAGGAGGTTCATGGAGTGGAAGAGACCACTCATGCAACGCCAACCATCAGAGGGCGCAGCAAGACTACAGTGGAGCTGAGCGACTGCTCAAGATGCAGCGAAAGAGAAGGTTGTAGGACCACCTACAGCATAGCGCAGACAGAGGCAGTCACCGGATCGGTACACTGGATACATGGCTCTTGTGAGTCAATGTGTTGTGACAGAGCTATCCTCTTTTGAGGAAGCTGTGGAGGAACCCGCATGGGTTGATGCCATGATCGAAGAATATGATTCGATCGTCAGGAACAGTGCATGGGAGATTGTCCCAAGACCGGTTGGGAAATCAGTGGTGGGTTCGCGATGGATCTACAAGGTGAAGCAGGCAGCTGACGGGAGTGTGAAGAAGTACAAGGCAAGATTTTTTTCCAGCTTCTTACGACAGGGATCGACATGAGGAGACCTTGCACTCACGTGCAAGGTACTCTTCCATACGGACGATCCTAGATCTCTCAGCGCAGATGGGGTGGCACATCCATCAGATGGATGTGAAGACTGCGTTCCTCAATGGAGTCGTTGAGGAGGAGGTGTACATAGAGCAGCCCGAAGGTTTCTAGATCTTCAGCAGTGAGTCGCATGTGTGCAGACTCAAGAGAGCACTGTATGGGTTGAAACAAGCACCTCGTGCTTGGTACACACGGATAGACAGTTATTTCACCGGACTTGGATTCTCCAAGAGTGAGGCGGATCCTAACCTCTACCAGATTGTGGTGGAGGGTAAGTTGCTGATCATTGTACTTTATGTAGATGATTTGATTTTGACAGGTGATGAACTGTTGATACACTCATGCAAGGCTGATCTTGCAAAGGAGTTTGAGATGAAGGACTTGGGCCTCCTTCATTATTTCTCGGGATTGGAAATTTGGCAGCGCAGTGGTGGACTGTTTGTTTCTCAGGGTAAGTATGCCCGGGAGATACTGGAGAAGTTCAACATGCATGGCTGCAAGCCTGTTGATACTCCTCTTCCTGGTGGTTGGAGGAAGGAGGATGCTACTTCGGCGGAGGTAGTGGATGCCACTCTTTATCTACAGTTGGTGGGGTCACTTATGTATCTGGTCAATACACGACTCGATATATGCTATGCAGTTAACCAGCTTTCACAAGATATGGTTAAGCCTACCAAGCTCTTCTCGGGATACAAGTGTGCAAGCATGTATTGGCGTTATCTGAAAATCAGATATGGCTTAGGTATGACAGAGGGATGAGGGTAAGCTATGTGGTTTACTGATAGACAAGGGTGGAGCCCAACAGCATAAAGACACATCCTGGAGGATCCTAAAGATCGGGTCGTGACAAAGAATTTCTTGGTACAAGAGGAAGCGTAGATCCATAGTGACTGGGCCCACAAGAAAGGTCGAAATATCTCACGAAGAAGCTATCGTGGTTGGTGTCATTGGATGAGGAAGATTCTCGGGTCGGATTGTTCGGGTCGCACTTGGAGCCTACAGTGATTTATTGTGATAACCAGAGCTGCATCAAGCTCTCGTTTAATCCAGTATTTCATGATAGATCCAAAACACATCGACATCAGGTACCATCATATCAGAGACTGTGTTCAGCGGAGGATCATGATGCTTCCATATATTCCCACGGAGGATCAGGATGCTAACATCTTGACGAAGGCGCTCACCAGGAGCAAGTTCAAATTCCACAGAGGCAGGATAGGGGTTGCAGATAATCCATATCTTGCTGAGAGGGAGTTTTGAAAATGCAGCAAGATGATGGAGCTTAGTGAAATGAAGTCGCCTTCACTAAGTGGGCCCGCAGTGTATTTTTGGCGCAAAGTCTATGAAGAAACTATGTCTATTTTTAGACATATGGATCATGGTCTATGAGTTTCAGGATGCTATTTATGGATGATTGGTTAAGTTGGAAAAATAGATGGACTTCTATTTTTAGACATACTGGGCGGAATCTATTTTTAGATTGCCAGTCTAAAAATAGATATGTCGAATATTATTAGCTCTTAATAATATTTGGACTATAAACATTATCTTATCCTCTTGAAGCACTTCAGTTTGATGCCTGGATGTGGCACATGCCGCTGACAGAAGGAATTACGCTATTCCTAGGGTCTAAGTGGAGCTATTGCATGATGACTTCAGTTAGAACTCATGTAAGTGAGTTTGGTGGAGTTGATTGAGGAGTTGATGGAGTTATGTTCAGTTTGACTTAGTTGAACTAGTTGTATTTAGTCTAACTGATTAATACACTAGTGATGAGTGGTGTGAATTAATTATTAATTGATTCACTAATTATTAACTCATAAATCAACTAATGAACATATCCAATGCATGGACGTACTGAGACCAGCATAGAGGTGGGTGAAAGGGTGAGTCTATTATCAGTTGTGACTATAGCTGTGCATGGGATTTGCACACACATTGATTGAGATTGCCAATGAGGATTGCGCAGTACAAGCCAGTGGGATTCAAACTTGGATCTCATCATTATTCATCTTGGATTGCGCAGTAGAGGCAGGCAGACTTGTGGAGGAGATTTGAACCTGTGACTTGTTCATCTTCCGTGCTAGTTTGTGTGTAGCATGTAAGATAGTGCTGAGAGCTGTGAGGAGCTTTGTGCTATGTATTGTTACATGTTCTCTATCATTATAATATACAGATAGTTGGGGGTTTTCATCTATTGCTTTCCCCATTACATACTGTGTTTATGTGTGCTTGACTATTGTGTTTATGTGCGCATGCGACTGTTTCTATTTCCGCATATTAATGATCAATTGTAGAAGTGGTTATGTATTATGCATGAAGCTTAAATAGTGTGTAATCAGGATAATCTCGGTGAATAATTCAGCTATTATTCAAATTTCTACATGGTATCAGAGCAAAAATTGATCATCGGATCTAATACAATGATTACAATTTATTTCGGTAGACAAAGTCTGTAAGCGAGCCAGGTAGCCTCTGGATCCATCCTTTCTCTAAAAGGTGATATATCCAGTAAACGCCCATACATTCGATCTCTGTGCTATAAATACTTTGTTCTCACAGATCCAGAAGCAGTTGAGTTTTGAGCTTGGAATTCGAATTTTTCAATAGTTTGTTTCTTGGTGCCGGAGTTGAAATGTCTTTCAACGGTTTGCGACTCGAGTATGCCCTTGAGGGCAGTTCAAATTATGTGGCATGGAAGGACAGAATGGAGGTGGTATTAGATGATAATGGGCTGAAGGATTTCATAGATGCTGAGGTCCCAAAGCCTACTGATGCTGCTCAAGTTGAGGCTTCGCAAAAGAAGATGGCGAAATGTCGAAGGATTCTATTGGAGGGCGTGAAGGATCACATTGTATCCAGCCTGCATGGAAAAGCTTCTCCATAATTGATGTGGAAAGCGTTGACAGATATATTCCAAAGCAAGAGCGACCAAAGGAAGTTGACGCTCAAAGATAAACTCAGAAACATTAAGATGGAGAAAGGCGACAGTATCGCCAAGTACCTCATGAAGTTCACTCAATGCAGAGATGAGTTGGGAAGTGTGGGGGTGACTATCGATGATGAGGACTTGGTGGACCTGGCTCTCCTTGGTCTTCTGAAGATTTGGCATTCCTATCAGGACTCTATCAATGGTCGGGAGAATTTTCCGAGATGGGAGCGACTTTGGTCAGATCTCATGCAAGAGGAGATAAGGCGGACTACCAGGGACGGATCTTCATCAAAGGTATCTAATGAAGAAAATTGCGCTTTGGCTACCAAAGCAAAGAAGGGGAAGAGCAAGAAAGCTTCTCAGTCTGGTGCGAAAGGAAAGAAGCAAGACATGTCCAAGGTGAAGTGCTTTCACTGTCACCAACACGGACATTATGCCACAAATTGTCCGCAAAAGAAGAAAAATAAGAAGGTTGTTGGATCTGCAGCGGGAGAGGCATTGGCCTCCTAGTTTGAGCTAGATTTTTCGCTAATCGCATGCTTGATTTCAAGTGTGATGGGATCAGTATGGTTCTTGGACAGTGGTGCGTCATTTCACATGACCGGAGATCGGGATTTGTTTTCAGATCTGGAGGAGAAAGATCTTGGAGTGCACAACAAGATGGGCGATGATGGTAGATACAGTGCAACCGGTATCGGTACCATTTCCTTTGAGAGGGAGTCTGGTAAACCCTTCGCATTGAAGGAAGTATTGCATGTTTCTGGATTGATGAAGAATCTGATCTCTGTGGCGATGTTGGAAGACAAGGGGTATGATGTGGTCTTCAACGAGGGAAAGGCTTTCCTGCGCAGTAAGACAACTGGAGAAACCCGGAAGATAGGGGTTCGAGTCAAGAACCTTTATCAGTTGCAAGTAGATGGCTGCGCAGCAATGGCATGCAAGGCGGAAGGAGTGGTGAGCCGGGATGATGGCAAGTCAGAACGTAGATTGGGCCATATACCTTCACTGGTGGAGCTTTTAAGATACTTCAGGGCAGAGATTTTCATCAAGCTTCCCTAAGGGCACTCTGCGCAATTTCGATCACAAAGGTACCTGTGTACCAGAAAGCCACCTTTCACGAAGATAGTCACGACGATGATCCTGAGAGAATCCACATGTGACGTGTGTGACCTTCTCGTAGCATTGCGCAAGAAAGGCCAAGTACTAGAGGATATTTGTTGATGATTTTTCCTGGAAAGTGTTGGATCTTCTTCATGCAAGTAATAGCTATTACACACATACTCTCAAAGTTCTTATTCTGTGAGTTCAAGGCGTTGGTTGAGAAGGAATCGGGGAAGAATGTGAAGGCTCTTAGGAGCGACAATGGTGGTGAATTCATCTCTGCTGAATTCAAGGACTTTTGCAGCGTAGAAGGGATTCGGAGAGAGCTCATCGCACCCCATAACCCACAGCAGAACGGGGTTGCTGAGCGGAATAACAGAACGATCGTGGGTGCTGCACGGGCGATGTTGCATGATCAGGGCCTACCCCTTTACTTGTGGGCGGAGTCATGCAATACTGCAGTATATGTGCAGAACCGTTGTCCTCACAAGATACTTGGCATGAGTACACCGGAGGAGGCGTTTTCTGGCAAGAGGCCTGATATTTCCCATTCGAGGATTTTTGGCTCACCTGTCTACATGCATGTGACAAAGGACGCCAGAAATAAGCTGGATCTGACCGCAGAGGTTGGGATATTTTTTGGGTACACTGATACACCCCACAACTATCGTGTGTATTTTCCAGAGAGTCGCAAGACTGTTGTGCGACGGGATATCAAATTTCAGGAGGAGAAAGCCATGAAGTGTTCACTTGAGAGGGAGCCACACTTGCATGCAGATGAGGAGCTATTAGTTCCTAAGGATGAGCTTCAGGATGTGGATCAGCCACATGAGGAAGTTCATGGAGTGGAAGAGACCACTCATGCAGCACCAACCATCAGAGGGTGCAAGCGCACTACAGAAGCTGAGCGACTGGCTCAATATGCAGAGAAGTTTGTAGGACCACCTATAGCACAGTGCAGACAGAGACAGTCACCAGACCGGTACACTGGATACATGGCTCTTATGAGCAAATGTGTCGTGACAGAGCCATCCTCTTTCGAGGAAGCTGTGGAGGACCCCGCATGGGTAGATGCCATGGTGGAAGAGTATGATTCTACTATCAGAAACAGTGCATGGGAGATTGTCCTGTGATCAGAGGGGAAATTAGTGGTGGCTTCGCGATGGATCTACAAAGTGAAGCAGGCAGCTGACGGGAGTGTGGAGAAGTACAAGGCAAGATTTGTTGCCCGAGGCTTCTCACAGATAGAGGTGATCGATTATGAGGAGACCTTTGCACCTGTCGCAAGGTATTCTTCCATACGGATGATCCTAGCTCTCTTAGCGTAGATGGGGTGGCACATCCATCAGATGGATGTGAAGACTGCATTCCTCAATGGAGTCATTGAGGAGGAGGTGTACATAGAGCAGCCCGAAGGTTTCGAGATCTTCAGCAGTGAGTCGCATGTCTGCAGACTTGAGAGAGCACTGTATGGTTTGAAGCAAGCACCTCGTGCTTGGTACACACGGATAGACAGTTATTTCACCGGACTTGGATTCTCCAAGAGTGAGGTGGATCCTAACCTGTACCAGATTGTGGTGGAGGGGAAGTTGCTGATCATTGTACTGTATGTAGATGATCTGATTTTGACAGGTGATGATTTGTTGATACTTTCATGCAAGGAGGATCTTGTTAGAGAGTTTGAGATGAAGGACTTGGGCCTCCTTCATTATTTCCTGGGATTGGAAATTTGGCAGCGCAGTGATGGGCTGTTTGTTTCTCAGGGTAAGTATGCCCGGGAGATACTGGAGAAGTTCAACATGCATGGCTGCAAGCCTTACGATAATTTCTCTTCCTTAGTGCCGGAGGAAGGAGGATGCTACGGGCCAATGGTTAGGCAGATGCCAATCGTTTATCAATGGTGGTTGCTATGACCAGTCATTACTCAATTCGATATATGCTATGTTGTTAACCGCCATGTTGAAAAGGTTTCTGCCTTTCTCTGGAAGGCAAAGCATGTATTGCGTTATCTTAGAGGCACATCGGGATATGGCTTGTGGTACAGACAGGAGGATGAGGTGAAGCTATGTGGCTTCACGGATGTAGATTGGGAAGGGAGCCCAACAGACAGAAAGAGCACATCTGGAGGGATCTTTAGTATCGGGTCGATAGCAGTTTCCTGGTACAGCAGGAAGCAGAGATCCGTGGCACTCAGTTCGACAGAGGCTGAGTATATGGCAGAAAGCTTGGCTGCATGCGAGGCCATATGGATGAGGAAGATTCTGGTCGGGTTGTTCGGGTCACACTTGGAGCCTACTGTGATTTATTGTGATAACCAGAGTTGCATTAAACTCTCGGCTAATCCAGTATTTCATGATAGATCCAAACACATCAACATCAGGTACCATCATATCAGAGATTGTGTTCAGCGGAGAATCATGTTACTTTCATATGTTCCCACGGAGGATCAGGATGCTGACATCTTGACGAAGGCGCTCACCAGGAGCAAGTTTGAATTCCACAGAGGCAGGATAGGGGTTGCAGATAATCCATATCTTGTTGAGAGGGAGTGTTAAAAATGCAACAAGATGATGGAGCTTAGTGAAATGAAGTCGCCTTCACTAAGTGGGCCCGCAGGCTATTTTTGGCGCAAAGTCTATTTTTAGACTATGTCTATTTTTAGACATAGGGATCATGGTCTATGAGTTGCAGGATGCTATTTATGGATGATTGGTCGAGTTGGTAAAAATAGATGGACCTCTATTTTTAGACATTGAGCGGTTTCTATTTTTAGACTGCCGGGCTAAAAATAGAACAGTCAAATATTATTAACCCTTAATAATATTTAGACTATAAACATTATCTTATCCTCTTGGAGCACTTCATTTTGATGCTTGGATGTGGCACATGCAGCTGACAGAAGGAAATATGCTTTTCCTAAGGGTTAGTTGAGCTATTGCATGGTTGACTTCAGTTAGAACTCATGTGGTAGAGTTTGGTGGAGTTGATGAGACAGTTGGTGGAGTTGTGTTCGGTTTAACTTAGTTGAACTAGTTGTATTTAGTCTAACTGAAAATGACACTAGTGATGAGTGGTGTGAATTAATTATTAATTAATTCACTAACTATTAACTCATAAATCAACTAAGGAACACATCATTTAACTGCAATGCATGGACAGTTCAGTGGAGACCAGTGTTAGAGGTGGGTGAAAGGGTGAGTCTACTATCAGTTGTGACTATGGATGTGCATGAGATTTGCACACACATTGATTGAGATTGCCAATGAGGATTGCGCAGTACAAGCCAGTGGGATTCAAACTTGGATCTCATCATTATTCATCATGGATTGCGCAATAGAGGCAAGCAGACTTGTGGAGGAGATTTGAACTCGTGACTTGTTCATCTTCCGTGCTAGTTTGTGTGTAGCATGTGAGATAGTGCTGAGAGTTGTGAGGAGCTTTGTGCTATGTATTGTTACATGTTATCTATCATTATAATATACAGATAGTTGGGGGTTTTCAGCTATTGCTTTCCCCATTACATACTGTGTTTATGTGTGCTTGACTATTGTGTTTATGTGCGCATGCGACTGTTTCTATTTCCGCATATTGATGATCGATTGTAGAAGAGGTTATGTATTATGCATGAAGCTTAAATAGTGTGTAATCAGGATAATCTCGGTGAATAATTTAGCTATTATTCAAATTTCTACATTTGCATTGCTTCCTTGAATGAGGATGTCTCAGTCTCTACACTCTCGCTCATAAGAGCCATTTAGCCAATATACCGATCTGGGGAGCCTTCTCTATCTGCGTTGTGATGTGGGTGCTCCCACATTCTCTCTAACATCATGCATCAACATTCCAGCCTCTCTGGTGCGCTTCCTTCCATCTCTAGATGTATCTACTTGAGTGGGTGCTTCCACTCTTTACTCCTCTGCTTTTGGTTGCTCCACATCTTGAGGTTCTTCTTTTGGAGCTAAGAGCTCCTCATATGCATGCATCTAAAACTCCCTCTCAAGGGAAATTTGCATGGCCTTTCCTTTATCGAATTTCACATCTCCATGAACCACTGTCATCCTATGAGATGGAAGGTACACCCGATAATTGTGAGGTGTATCATTGTACCCCACAAATATGCCCAACTCAGTTGTTGGTTATGGCTTTTTTCATGTATCCTTCGTAACATGACAGTAAACTGATGAACCAAAAATTCTAAAGTGCACCACATCTGGTTTCTTATCGGAAAAGGCTTCCTCTAGTGTACTCATTTGGGGGATCTGATGAGGACTCTTATTCTGCACATACACAATTGTGTTGCATGATTTTTCCCACAAGTGCAATGGTAGGCCCTGATCATGTAACATCGCCCATGCAGCTCCCACAATGCTTATGTTCTTCCTTTCTGCAACCTCATTTTGTTGTGGGTTATGGGGTGTTATCAATTGTCCTGCATGTGTCTTTTTCAGCAAGTGTTTTGAACTCACAAAATTTTGAGAACGTCCGGTCTTTCTTCTGCATGAATAATATCCAGCACTTGTGTGAAAGTCATCTACAAAAATCACATAATACATGTGCTTGGCCATGGAGGATGTCGAGAATGGTCCACACACATCTCAGTGAACTCTTTCAAGGATCGCTTGCGCTCGACTATCCTTATCATGAAAGGTGGCTTTGGTGTCCTTCCCCAATGTAAACCCTTTGCATGTATCACATTTCTCAAGTGCACCCTTGGGAAGTCCTATAGAAATCTGTTGCATGATCTTCAAATCTTTGTGGTGTAGATGGCCCAATATTCTATGCCATAACTCACTAATTTCTCAACTCTCCACCTTCTCTGCTTTAGTGCTCAAGGTAGTACAATCTTCTACATCTAGTTTGTATAGGTTCTTTACCTGAACCCTTATCTTCTTCACCCATCCCATGGCTATGTGACGAAGTAACACATTTCCTTTACTAAATATCACATTGTAGTCGTGGTCTTCCAACATAGCAATTTAAACCGAGTTCTTCTTCAAACCAAAAACATATATGACATCTTTTTATGTGAGAGGAGAACTAGTCTCCCTCTAAAAGGTAACAATACTAATTTCGGTTGCACTATACCTCCCATCGTCTCCCATATCGATGTGCATCTGGAGGTCCTTCTCCTCTAATTCGCTGAAGAACTCTTTGTTGTCGGTCATATGTTATGAGGCTCCACTATCCATGTACCACACATAACCCATCACCGATGACACCATGTATGTGATGAGTTTAAAATCCACATTGAATTGTGAAGAAAATGCTTCGCCTGCCACTCCTCCTGAGGGATTCTGGCCGAACTTCTTATGTGGACACTTCATGGCATAATGTCCCATCTCATGGTAGTGAAAACATTTAATCTTCGACAAGTCCTTCTTCTTGCATGCCTGACTAGAATCTGATTTGGAATGGGATGAATTCCCTTTCCCTTTCTTTGCCTTTCTAACCAAGGCATGGTTCTCCTCATCATCATGCTTTGATGAAGATCCATCTTTGGTGTTCCATCGAATCTCTTCTTACACCAAGTTGGACCACAATCGCTCCCACTCTGGTAGCTTCTCCCTCCCATTTACCGAACCCTAGTAGTTGTTCTAGCTCTTGGGAAGGCCTAGAAGTGCTAGGCTCACCAGATCATCTTCAACAACTGTAATACCAACACTTTCAAGCTCATCCCGACATTGGGTAAACTTGGTCAAGTACTTTTGTATTGTGTTTCCCTTCTCCATATTTATTTTCCTGAGCTTTTCCTTCAGTGCCAGCTTCTTGTTGTCAATGTTGTTCTAAAAAAAATTTGTTAAGGCCTTCCACATTGCATATGGATTTTCCTTTCCATGGAGGTTCAAGACGATATGATCTTGAACTCCATCTAGTAGAATTATTTTGGCCTTTGATACGCACTTCTTCCACTCTGTTAGGTCTTATGCATCAGCTAGAGCTAGTTTTGTGATTTCCTTGTCAATGAAATCCTTCAATCCATTGTATTCCTAGATTACATCCATTTGGTCTCTCCAGGAAATGTAATTTGAGCTACCCTCAAGGGCATACTCGACCTGTTAGTTCCCAAATCCACCTTAGGCTGAAATAAGGCAGAAGAAGGACAACACCAAACCACGCTCAGCCTCGTAGCTAGCCCTACGAGGACAGGAGAGGGCTCTCTCCGGGTCAATCTCAATGAAAATATTCAAAGGGGCTTGAGATGACTGAAATAAAAATTGATCTTAGGCTAGATAAACAAATAGGAGGGTTTGATTTTGATTCTTGGGGTTCTTGTTGGAAAAAGGGAAAAACAATTTTGGGCTTGGGGATGAGGCCAAATCTTGCAGAGTTCAAGTTGGGGAAGGGTAGGCAATGGCTTTGATGTCTTAGATCGAGTAAATGGATGGAAAAGACTATTGAGGAGATGAAGAGAGTAAGAGAGTACAAGTATCCTCTTCAAACTGACGAAAACATGTAAAATTAAACAAAAGTCTAAGGCAGAGCACCAGCAAATCAATGAATTCTACCTCAAATACTCATTTGTTTAATTCAGAAGCATAGAGAAGGGAAATGGAATACATATAAAATTAATGAAACTTACAATAACATGAGAAGAACATCATCAAAACTCAGAAGCCACAAGGATCCCAACAAGTGCTGCAAAACTCTGGTCTTTCCTTTGCCAAAAACTGAAAATGTATGTACAATGAGGTGCCAAACTTTTCCCAAGTATCCAACCCTGAAAATGTCTCAGAAAGTACAATATATAGACAATTCTAACCCCTTCCCATGCCTCTAGGGGTCGAGCTCATGCTTCTAGGAGCAGTTTGAACCAATTATAAACATGGATCTAAAATCTAGGCAGCCAAACAACTTGCCTCTATAAGCTAGGAAACTGATCCATTCACTTGATTTTCACTTTTTAGTGAATGAATCATCTAGAACAAGTAAATACATGACAAAATTACATAATGGTTACCAAATTACATCAATATAGATCAATCCTCTCATGAAAAAGTAAAACTAGTCAAAACTGGTCGAATTCCTGAGCTGGAAGGTGAAAAAAAAGTTGAATTCCTCTATGCGCCGCGCTCAAAAGCTCTATGTGTCGCGCTACTTTGGACCTATTTTTGGAGGACTTCCCGAAGTCCAAATCGAGCTCATGATAGCTCGTTGGAAATCCCTGGATGTATACTATCCAACCCAAGTGGAATTTTTCAATTTGGAGCTCATTTCCCCTCCAAAACTTCAATCTCCCAAAAGTACTTCCTGTTGGTGCAAAAGGTGGCAGAAAGGTGATTTTCATGGTGCTTGTGGCCCTTAAGACCACCCAGAATTTGATGAAATGCTTCGGCCATTCCTGAGCATGCATAACTTACCATGAGAAATCCAAAAATATCAAGTTTTCCTCCAGAAGGTGTCCCAATCATAAGCGCGCGTCGGGTGGCGCGACGCATCGGGCGGAAAAACCTGTTTTGCAACCAAAATTTTCAAAATGACAAAATATTCTCCAAATTGGCTGAAATTTGGAGTGAAGGTCTCCCATCATGTCTCATGCTCAGCCAAGGAAGCTTCGGCCAAGATTCAGAGTGGATCCGGCCTCTTTCAACGTTTCAGTGCCTTTCTCAAGCTTGCCTTCAGGATCTTCATTTTTGCTCTGCAAACGTGTGTACGGGCCCAATAGTGAGTCTTCATGTGTCTGAGCATGTATTTTTCCCTATTGGCCTTTTCCAAGAGCTTCTCCAGATGAATGTTGACGTGTGTGAGGCAATTCTCTCGCTCAACCGGTGTCATGTCACCTGGTCTCTTCCAAGCCAATGCACGGTCTTCACGGATTTGCCGCAACTCGATGAGTGTGTGTTGATCCTCCAGCTGTTTATTACGCTGCTCCAAATAATGTATAACCCACTGAGCTCTCTGCAACTTCACGGTCAAAGTGTCAATCTCAGCCTTTTGTTCTTGGATGATCTCTTTCAGCTTCGAGCTAGGAGAGCTCGCATCAACATCGATCAAAACAAAATCAGTATCTTGGCCTCCCGAGGGGCCCTCGTCGTGCATAGGCCTCTTGCCTCTGTCCTGAACCTGTACCTGTGCTGATGTAGAAGGCAAGACCCCTTCCACGCCATGTGGAGATAGTACTCGCGCCGCTGATGAAGTCAACGAGACCCCTTCCACCCCTGGTGGAGATAGTACTCGTCATGCTGCTGAAAATAAGGCTCTGGCGCCTCTCTGATATGTAACTGCCACTGGCACACTAATAGGCTCAATCTCAGGAACATAAAACTGGTGTGAAGGCTCTCCCTCATCATGAACTATCTCAGGAGGAGGCTGTGGCGCTGCAAATAAGTCACGGGAAATGAACTCATCCCATGCGATGCCCTGCTATGCGAGCTGATGTACCACCATGATCTTGATGAGCGCGTAATGGTAAATGTTGTTATGCTACTGCGCTAGGATCTTCTTCTGCACAAGGACCGTCATCCACTCTATGTTACGGTACATGAAGTATGGAATGCTCATCAACCGCACTCTCGTGAAATGCATTAACAGCCGGATGTGATACGCATACAAGCGTGAAAAGCGCCCTTCACAACTGAAGTACCTAATGATAAGTTTCATCAATGGTGCATACTCTTCCTTCAGAAATAGGAATGGAAATACCCTGCTCAGCTGCCTCAAATATCGAGGTCTGATGTAAGGCTCATAATATGCTCTATCCAGCTTCTGTCGTTTATTCCAGTCTTCACCGATGTTTGGTATCCCGGTCGCCTCAGAAATAGTCTCTGGTGTCACAGTGAAGTTTACTCCAGCCAGGTTTACATGACCATTATGAAAATGTAGGACAAATAGGCGAGCTAACTCATGGTGATGCTGAGTTTTGGCAATCATCTCACAATAATGGAAGCATGACTGACGCTGAAAACAATCCATTGCAAGCAGGCAAGCCTACAATTGTGTCAAAGAAGTGGGCTCCTCCCTGACATGCCTGCCACTTTTATGAGATCTCCTTGGCACATTTAGTTCTGCTATAGAATCACTGTCCTGTTCATATCCCTGCTCATATGGTGAATCTGTCTCTGACATGGTGCTGAAATCAAGGTGTTTGACAAATATATGCTGATATATGTATGGTGAACACAAGAGTTAGGTGTATGTCTGAAAATGATGAATTGGTGCTTGCCTTTCAATACCAAATATGCCAAATGTATCAAGCATGAAATGAGAGGCTGCAAGGAAGTGTCAAAGTGAATACAATGGACTGTTAAGTGACTTTGGAATGGACAAACATTTACTCACTGCTTTGGAAAAAATTGAGATCAGACACCTTTACAAATGATATGGGAATGTGTGATAGTGATGAGGCTTGTAGCGTGATAGTGATGGGACTTGTAGTTTAGGAAAAAGAGTTAATGAAATGGAAGAATATAAGTGCAGTCAAAAACATGAAGACAGCCATTGAATCTTGTGGAAACTTAGATTTTTATCAATGAAGGGGAGTGGTAACAAGTGATAGGGTTTGGGAATTCATTGACATGGGAACAAAAGGCAAAGGGATATAGGGATATTGGAAATAGGAAGGGAATGCGGTATAACAACAATGATAATAGCAGTGAGAACAATGATATGATAATAATAGTGACAAGAGCACAAATAACAATGGAATGAGATCGTTTTGACAAGTTCTAGCTTTGACACCCAATTTCAAATTACAATCACCTCTCTTCAAACACTATGGAGCAAATTTCAGTATAAGTATAGGGTTAAGTTTTTCACCAATTAAACTCTTGATTTCTTCACTTCTAAACCACAGTACCATAGCCAAAAATCATTAAGCAAGCTTTGACAAACTTACTTGGAGGCAAATGAGTCGATTTGAAATGAGTTTTGGTGAAGGAGGATAATTTTTCAGCCTTAGGGCTCTATGCGCCGTGTGCAGACCCAATGCGTCGCGGCCTTTGAGTGCGCCGCGCCTGTGGCAATTTCAAATGTTGATTTCGGCCCAATGCGCCGCGTCAATCTTATGCGCCGCGCCTCTTTTGTGTGCGTCGCGCGCAACCTTCATACACAGTCACGGCCTTTCTAACACACAACTTGCTCTCCCAATCTTCAATTCAACTTATCCTTTGGATTTTTGGAATGTTTCTTGATGCAAATGGGTTAAATAGCTTTGAAAAATATCTTGCAAAGAGATGGTTTTAATTTTTCCTTCTCACAACCCATTTTGTAATGTTTTTTTGATTTTGGCACTTTGTCATTTAATGAACTCTGTCTTTTGCTTTTCACTGACTTTCTGAGCTTTAACTGATGAAATTAGTTGATTTTTTCAGGGATGTTGGCGTTGATGTTTGGCAAAGGAAAACCAGAGCCTGCTTTGAAATCTTCAAGACGGAAAAATACATGATTATTACAAAGATGAATGCGACAATTTCTTATTCAAAACAGAGTTTTGAACAAGAAATGTCCTCAAATATGTCTGATGATGAAAAACTTTGATTTGAAAACTTATTGAAATTCTCCTCATGGCCTGTGGGCATTTATTAAACATGTCAAAAGACCAAACCCTAGACTCAGAAACTAAAAGACTCTTTTTGACCAAAATAATCATTTATGACTGTGAATGACATGAACTGAACTTTGATAAATTTGGAGGAGTTTTGACCAACCCAGCAGGTACAAGCATGAGGGAAAACAAGAAAACCAAACCCTTCCGTCAGTCAATGGCATGCCCCTAACGGAATGCAGATGAATGAGCGGAAGGAGACACCTAAACAATGAAATGCAAATAGAGAAATGATCTCTGACGGAGGGCTGTAAGGACCGACTCTAACACGACCCTCAGAACATAAAATGCCACACTGATCATGTTGCTAGCTCTTGAATATTAGCTCTGCAAAACTTGTTCCTCGTGCAAGTACAAACTCATATTCTTCTCTTCTATATTGATTCCTACTCTGATAACATGTAGAAATTCCACGTAGATTCAAATTGATAATTTCATTATGCTAAAGCAATATACTTGAATCTATTCTACCAATTATAGAAACCAATTACCATCGCGAAATCACAAAACATGAAAGAGAAAGAATTTCAATCACACATTACACAAATATTTCCTAGGGAAAGCCTCAGCTAAAAACCTCGCTATCTGCATATTGCATAAGTTAGAAAATTTAAGAATATTACAATGCTTTTATCCAACCAAAGAAACCTTTGCACTATCTCTATTTGTCTCACTGCTTCCTAGACAAGCCTTGGCCAATACTTAACCAATTTTCTACCCTCTAAGATCCCTATTTCCTTGTGTTGTTTCCTTGGGTAATTAGCCCCTATTAATTAGGGAAATTCCCAATATGAATTTTTCAATACATTTAGGGCCTTCCTCTGACTGCATGTACCACCTATACAATTTGGATGATTATACTGATAGTACACTACCCTTAAACTCAAATCTTAACTGGGTCTTTCTCAGAACTGACATGCATGAGTTATTTATGAGTGAATCATCAGTTATCTGATTGATCACTAGATGTGGTACAATTCCAAGTTCCACTCTTTGACATCTCACTAGTTCCTCCATTAGTTAGAACTATTTAAACTGATTTTAACTCAAATAAACTGAGTTAATTAATTACAACTCAAAATAAACTCAACTAGGGATCTTATAATGTAGAAGACACTCTACATGACTCAAGTTAGACTGTCAACTCGAATTAAATGAACCAACTAAGTCATACTAACTTAGTTAACTCGTACAAGTTGTCTTGTGATGTGGAATTACAATTTTATTCTAATTTAATTCAAAGGAAAATTAAATTAGAATCTTTCTTGGTGCCATTTAGAACAACTTGGATTGTGGAATGATAGCTATATTTTTGCATTACTTTTCCTCTATCTTAGTTTAATTCTATTTGCACGAAACGAATCATATAACTCCTCTAGTGACTAGTGTCATGAGGGTAATACAAATCCTAACACACTACTGATTTTGATCTTTGTGATTTGATTCTATAAGATTAGATTCATGGGAATGTTATCTTTCTGTGAGTTAAACTCATACATATGATGTGTTATTTCTATATTATACCATTATTATCTGACTACTTGTTTGTTGATTTGATTCATGCATAAATGGTTGGAATATTATCTAATAGAAAGTGATATAGTAGCCCTTTTTCTTTTAGTATTTTGTCTCAGTTGAGGATTAATTATCTAATATAGTATCATGATTCTTAATGTGTGGTGCATTAACCAATGGAGTTTGATCTTTGTTAGTCTAAAAGAGATGAAAAAAGCTTTTATGTAGCTTTATCTATTTCATTTATATCACATTATAGAATCATTTTCTCTTAGTTTAATTTATAATTGCATTTATAAATTAAATATTAGTTGATATATTTCATTTCGTTGTTGTGTAATTATGTTAAGAAATTCATTTGTGTTTTATATACCATTTACACCATGTTCTCGTCATTTTTCATCTGTAATATAATTGTATACATTTCCTGTATCATAACACTTTACTTCTATTCTTGTAGTGTACTTTTCAATAATAGATTTTTGTATTATATTTTAACATTTTTAGATTCTAATTTATAAATAACATATACAAATTAGAATTAGTACATTATAATAGCTTGGTGAAACATATAGTCCCATTCTCTCTATAACGATATCAAGTTGGACTATTTTTATTTTGTTGTTTCACTTGTATAGTTAAACTAATCATTAAATTTTAATTTAGATTTAACCATAGATTATTATAAAATTAGTTTATATTAACATAGGATAACCTTAGTTTAGATTAGGATTAGTTTTTGAGGATTAAACCCTTCATAAGATGAAAGGATCTAAGGCTAATGGAATTTATAAACCTGTTGAGGATAGTTATACCAAACAACTTGGGCTACTAAAGAGCCCCAGTCTAGGCTATTCCTCCCTTGTTGACTTAGGTGTATAACACTCACATCAACAAAATGGCACTAGAAGGAGGGCCTGAACCTCCAACTTTAAATGGAAAAAGGAAACCACAAACACCAAAATGTTAGGTCACCTATTATCACCCAAAATCACATCGACCCTCCCCTTGCTGAGACTTCAACCAACGCTCAACCACAACCCGAGCAGACCAATAATGATCCCACTATCTCGACTTGACCATATTCACAAGCTGAAATTGACGAGGCCCTTCAAAGATCTTGAGAACTCATATCTCAAACTGAGGTAAAATTCGAAATAACTTCTTCTCTTCAAAGAAGATTATCACAACACCTAGTCACACCTCTTGATTTTCACTTGCAAGAACCCGCGATACTAGATTCACAAGAAGGAATCCCTCAGACTATCGTCATAATAAATGAGAAGTTACACTATATTCTTATTGGCAAACTTATTAACATGTCTGAGTTACCCACTGGTGAGACTAGTCAACCAACTCTATTGGGAGTTTTTTATTCTCCTCCCTCTCCACTTATTTCACCATCGTCCTTAGGAAATTCTTCTGGTGAAGAAGGCTCTTCTGAGTCCTCAGAATCGAAAGAATTGCCTAGGATGGAAAACATTCAGGGTGACAATCAGGACAACCAACAAATGATCCTGCAACTCCATAGCTTAATAGGGATTTTGTGGTTGTGCTCGATGTGCAACATCCTCTACTAAGGAACCTGATGCAGGGGCATTAGACACTAGCCAGCAATGTAGGAGGTTTTGTCCACATGTTGTGGCTAGGAGGGTTTGAAATTCATCAATTTGTAACAGCTAGGTGTCAATACCTCAGCTGACTGTATTATTTAGAATAGTTAGAACTTGTAGGAGTCGAGCAGTTAGGCTCGATCTAGCTATCAGTTCAGTTATTGAATAAATTGTAATTAGGCTTTTGGTTTCTGAAACGGTCCTCATAGAGGAACCGAAGAGTCACACTATCATGTATATGATTGTATCCTTCGGATGTATAGGGAGGGAGAAGAAGAATAGAGAAATTTCTGCAATACACTCTGTACATTGTCGATTGCTTCCAATTAAATGAATTATGCTTTGTTGATTATCTAATTGCCCTGAAATGTTAATTGTGGGGAAATTGGTTTGATTGTGAGGCGTTTGTGTACTGGTATTCCGTTCCTTGTCTTTGAACTCTCGTAAATTGTTTGAATAACCCTGTGAATCTACCCCAGCCACAGGCAAGGTCTGTACAGGGAGTCCTGGCCGTGGAACTCTGTTTTATGGTAATGGAAATCCCGCATAATAAAGAAAATTACGTTGTTTGTGTTAATTGAATCCCCCAACCGGAGATTGAACCCGGAGTTAATAAACGAGAATAACCGAAGGAGAACGCAACTCAACGAGGAGCCCTGGTTAAACACTGTGCAAAAACCGCGAGTGGTTTTGGAAGGTAGATTGCCCCATTTCACACCGCTTTTGGTGTATAGGCAGTAATTCCCTGAACGCGGGCGATTCCATAGACTATTTGACACGTGGCTTAGGCTACTTTTCCAAAACCGCCCCTTAAAGTGCGCCTTCGCGCGTTAAAAACTGACGTCGGATGCCGAGTGGAATGCATACGAGCCATTGATTTGGAAAGAGGAAATCGGACGGTGGTCGCTTGGGGAAGATGCGCGAGGTTTAAGAAAAGAGCCCACGGTTTATTGTAAGTCATTTATATAAATCGCGTAGAATATTATTATAAAGTGCAAAGGTTATAACTTTAGTCCTAAGTCCAGAGAAAATGTATATGAGCCGGGAAATACAATATAAGGTATTGGAAGTTTAAACATCGGCTATAAGGTCGGGCGGCGTAATATAAAGCGAGAGATATATTTAATTTTTCAAAGGTTGTCAAATGATATTTATTTATCAAATTCCCCGAATTTGATAAATAAGATTCCGTCTGAAAAGAAAAAGAAAGAAGACAGAGCCACGTCACCGACTTCTCCTTGGGTCCAAATTCAGTTTGGCTACGTCAGAACCCCACAAGTTCCTACCAAAGTTTGACCCTGATTCGAAGCAACCTAATAAGGATTACATCAAAGAATTTATGCTTGCCAGCAGGAAAAAGAGTGTAGGCATGAGGTTGTAGTTTGTAGATTGTTCCCTCTTACCTTTGAGGGAAAGGGAACTACATGGTATTTTTCTCATCTTCCCTAGGGCATCATTTCTTGGGCATAGTTTGAATCAACATTTCTTCAAAAATTCGAAGACAACAAGCCACCATAGGTTTTAATCAATGAACTTTCAAACATGAAAATCTAGAACAAAGAAAAGGTAAAGGACTTCAACATTAGATTTATGTCATTAAAAACCAATATACCTATTAAATCCTTGTCGGCTCAAAATCTCATAGTCGCTTACTACGTGAAAGCTTTACCTAATGATATAGCCATGTGGGTAAAAAGGGATCAGAAACCCACTTTACAGGTAGCCTTTGAGTAATCCTTGTTAGTTGAAAAGGACATCCTTCGTCTGAAACCTACTAATGATAAATAATCAAAATCTACATCTTCTCTAAGAAAAAAACTAGAATCGTTAAAACAACCTCCAGTCAAGAAAGACCATTCAACTTCAGATCTAGAGAGCCTTCAAAAGGTTATAAATAAATTATTGAGTGAAATAATTGACCTCAAGAAAGGAAAAGCAGAACAACTGACTGATAGGGGAAACTTTAAACAAAAATTTAGGAAATCGCCTCTTCAAAAATCACCTCCCCTTAATGAAGGTTTGGAAACTGAAGGTCTAGAAAATATTTTGCACGCTTTAACATCAGATATTAATTTAACCTCAAATAACAATGAATAAAATTAAATTGAACTTGATTATGAAAATCAAAATGAAACTCAACCTCCTGATTTTTCATGAATCTATTTGAAGAAGATCTTAGCCCTATTTTTACCCATAGTAAAGGTTTAGTTGAAAGCCAAACACTATCTACACCAGATAAAAATATAAATAAATAGACACCTGGAAATCAGAAATATATTGTTTTAAATCTAGAATATGAGCCAGTAGGTGACCTTAAGAAGATAAAAGATAATATCTCCTTGTATTAGCTTTGGAAAATTCCTATAATTCAAAAGAAAATTTCACCAACATATTGTTGGCTTGAAAACACTTGAAAGTAAAGATATAACTTCTTTTGACAATCCCTCCTTGGAAAATACTAAAATATTGAAACACCCCACAAACAACTCTTCCACTCAAAGAAAGAAACCCCCACTATTTGTATTAACTCTTGAAATTGGTAACCATGATATCAACAATTGTATGATCGACACAAGTGCAATGTGATGCCAATTTTGATTTGTAAGAAGATAAATGAACATATGAAACCTTCTGATATAAAGATTTTACAATTGGACAGAACTTATGTCAAGTAGTGGAGGAATTGAATGATTTTTTGATCAGATTTTCACAAGACCATAGAGTCAATTACATTATTAATATTGTGATTGATGACATTATTGAAGTATATGGATTGTTTTTAAATAGGGATTGGCTATAACACCTTAAGGTATTTATGGACACTGATTTGACTCAATTGTGGCTACCTTGGAAAGTAGAGCCAAATAAAATTAATTTAACAGTGAGCCATACATGAAACATATCATTAATTATTTAAATGAATCAAATGGACTAGTAAGGACTGGTGATTTCTTGGTAGTTACCTCTCTGTTTGGAAATTGTGTTGTTTCTTTTTCTCCAATTTTGAATTTAGAATAACAACCTAACTTATAAATATTCAATGCATTACTTACAATTGATCATAAAATTCTTGATATCAGTAATGTGTCAAGTCTTGCTAAATCTAAAATTTGGTCATTGTTTTTTTATGGTTCTAAGTCTAAAGAAGGAGTTGGTGTTGGATGTATGCTTTTAGATCCTAAAGGAAATATTTTTTTATCACATGTAGATTAGCATTTAAATGTACTAACAATGTTACAGAGTAAGAAGCTCTTATTCAGGGACTCTGCAAAGATCCGGATCTTGGAGTTGAATGTTTGAGAGCCTATGGTGATTATGAAATAATTGTTATACAGGTAAAAAATTATATTCACTGCCTTTCAACACATTTGAGGGATTACCAATCACAGGTATAAGATTTAATATCAAAGTTTCCAACTTTACCTATTGATTCTATTTCTATAACTGCAAATCAAGAAGCAAATTTTTAGCTAATTTAGCTTATAGACTCGTTCCAACTGGAAATTTTGAACTAGATTCTTTTTCAGTAGAATTGCTTTTTAGACAATACATACCTAACGATGTCAATAATTCGCGTGTGTTTGATGTTGATAAATATATAATCAACTTTTTACATATGGAGGGCCTATTCAAAGATGTAGCCATTGATGAGTTGACTCATGATGAGAATTTGTGGGATTTTTCTCAGAATAACAAACACCGGTCACCTGATGAACACTTTGAGATGGTAAAATTGATCCCTAAATCTATTGAAAATTTTGAGCATTTCTATAACTTGCATGATGGATTTAAGAGGGCTAAAGACTGCAAAACTAACAAATCTATCATGGAAATTGAATTCATAAATTTGAGGTCAAAATATAATCCAGAATGCGTCAATTTAGGAATAAAATGTTCTCCTAAGGAAAGGTCTAATTTCATTAATCTGTTCAAACAGTATAGAGATGTATTTGGTTGGACTTATAATTATCTATAGAACTTCGATCTAAATATTATGCAACATGTAATTCCTATGAAACCCCAAAAAAATACCTTAAGTAGTGTTATAGGTCAATTTCGGCATCATCCATCATGACCTGGTCAAACTGGACATCATCCCCAGGACCAATGAAACAGGGTCTATCATCCCCTTATATTTTAGTTTCTATATGCCCTAAGAGAAGAACAATTCATTCATGGCTTCTATTGTGAGATTTCCAAGGTTTGAAGTATATGTTATATCACTTATTGACTCACCAACGTAGCCTCTAAAGGGACTAACTACGTTGCAATGCAACATCCTCCATTCAAGGGTGCACTGCAATGCACTTCAAGACATTCAAGAGTGCGTTGGACACCTTGGAGCGGAATTCTCATTGTTTCAGGAATCTCCACATGGCCAGTGCCTTCTAGAAGTTTCCATATGTGTCAAACTTCGAATCCAAGTGTCCATATAACACCTCTGAACTTGGGAACATGTCTTGCCTATTATCAGAAATTCATTCATTGAGAAACTACCATGAGTTTCCTTATAAATTGAGCTCTCATTCTAGTACTAGGGAAGGAAGAAATTTGGTAAATTTATGATGTTGGATTCTCATTTGAGAGATTGAAAGTACTGATATGTTGTTGGTATGATGTTGGATGTGATGAGGCTAGGATGAAGCTGGAGCTGGTGACAACAAATTGATCATTGGTTGTAACCTCCCCCTTCTATTCTTTTATCAAGATTGATGTTCATTTTCCCATATATATGTCTCTATTTCTTGTGCAATATATTCTTGAATGATATATATATTTCATATCTAATCGATTTGATTGAGTAAGATAAGTAGATATCTATATATTGCATGTTGTTTGTTGTTCTCTTTTTGTGTTTGCAGGAATCGATTTGGCGATTTGAGTTGGATTGAGAGCGACGACAACATCGACAGAAAGAGAAGGAGAAGCGATTGAATCACAAGTAGGCTCTTTCACCATTCTGTATATCTACTTGTTTTAGAGAAAGTGATAGTAATTCTTTCCTCTATTGTTATAAGTGACTAGCACCACACTTAGGGAAATTGGTTTATCCGTAGACCACAATTTCGCATAACAAATTGGCAACTCCACTGGGGAATATCCTATCATTCCTGTTGTTTTTCCTCTACATATCCTCATCAGTAGCATCTACTTTTAGTTATTAGACATTTGAATGAAAGAATTGCATTAGAAGTGTGTTTTGTTGCTTATTTTTTCAATCCTTGTTTCGCCCAACTCACTGTTGGTCAAGACATAGTGCATTGTAGTGCATTGTCTCCCACTCAGGGGTGCTCTACAATGCACTGTCTCCCCTTAGAGACTACGTTGGCCCCTCAACCAACCAAATTCCATCTAAATTTTTCATTTCTATCATTCTCAACCACTTGTTTGTTGTATTCTCAGATGTCTGATACGTCTTAGAGACTAGTAAACTTTCATGATTCGTCCTCCTTTGAAAAGTAAATTTGTTCAATGTCTCTTTGGTGTTTTTCTTTATCATTGGAAAATCAAATTCAAAGTATTTTATTTCTGCATTAGATCAATTTGTTTTCGTAAAGGAAATTGTTTTTTCATTCCTCATTTCCTGTAGGAAAAATTGTAGTTCCATTCTTCATTTTTTGTAAAAGAGAAATTGTTGTTTTATTCCTCGTTTCTCAAAGAAGAAAGCACTTATTTTATTGATTAATGCATATAGTTTCCTTTCTTGCATTCACATTAAGGGATCTGAAAAGAAAAACATGCATGTGCATATAGTGAATTTTGTGTGTTGCATAGGAACAAGTTAGGAAAGATGCATTTTAGTTTGTGCTCTTTGTTGTTTGCTCTAAAACTGATTGCTTTTTCCCTTAGTAGCTAGGATTTTCATTGAAAAATATAAATTGAAAAAGTTTGCTTATCATTTACTTTTAATTTTTAGGAATTTCCATCACATCACGCGGTGAACTGTTGGCGAAAAATGAGGTCTCAGGGAAAGACCCAAGTTCAGATTTGAGGCCAACAAGGTTTCCGCAGTAGTCTAGAACAACGTCGGCATTTTCACCCTACTCAAAGGGAGTAGGGAATCTCACCCGAGGTGTACCGTGACCTTAATAAGATTAGAAGCTAGATCGTGTAGAAGACAAACATGAACACAAATAACAGCTATGGAGATTTAGAAGCCACATATATATCTTAACTCTAGGAAGGAGATATCATTCATTAGTACCTGTTCAGAATGTTGAATTAAAAATTAAATCTAGGCATATATTCACCACGAGCATTTAACCATCAATCAACTCGCGATATCACACACACAGTAACAACTCTTTTTCATTAACAATATCAAAACACATGTATGTGCTCTGTAGAGTATATTATATTCCACATCAGTACAAAAGACTTTACGCAGAGCTCTCCTGAGGCTCTGCTTCTCCGTGGCCTCTCGCCAGACTAACTAACCAACTCCTGAACTGATTGACTGCTTGCCTATTTTTTTTCCACTGACTGACACTGTCAGTCCTTTCTCCACTCTCTTCTTTCTCAGTGGGAGTTCTGTTGGTTGTTCTTGTCCCCTACCTCTGCCATTTTTGTTGTTCTCTGCCAATGTAACGCCACCTGTCTTCTATCTTTCCACAACCGTGACAGCTCCCTGTCTACCTTGATCGCATTCCGCCACCTGTCTTCCACCTCTCCGCAACTCAAAACTATTATATCCAAAAACAGAGGCCCCAACAGGCCCCAACCAAATTCTATTGACTTGTCCCGAGTCAATCTTTCCCTGCTGTTGCGATGTCGGCTTCCGAGGCTGGCCTCGTTTCTCCTGTTGTTTTTCCCTATCCAAACAAAGGCCCTAACTCGGAAACCTTGCTCAATGCTGATGTCTTGAGTTATGTGAACTCAGCTATTGCATGATGTCATTCTTTAAGTAAATGATCTGTTTGGGTGACGACTCTTTCGGCCTCTATTTTAGTCGCCACAGGTGGTAACTTGCTGAACACCTCCTGTATCTTTGGCTCGGGTTCGGCTGCCATCTGTTGTATTGATCTGGATTTATGCAGGAACGTAATAAAACACATAAATAAACATAAACACAAAGATGTAGCGGAAATAATACTTCATTTTATTTAAATCAAATTACTGAAATAAGCTTACAAACATAATTGAAACAAGCTAGGGCGATGGTAGCAAATCTTTGAGAAGAGATGTAGTGTATGTGGGCCTCTGAATTGTGTTACATTGAGTCTCGAAGGCCAATTACAGACATAATGGCAATAGATGAGCTAGGGTACTGGCAGTGTATCTCTGAGAAGAGATGTGACGGCTACCACACCCTGAACTGTGTTATAATGAGGCTCGAAGGCCTATTTATTGTTGAGAAACAATGTAAAACCCAAAACATCCAAAAACCTAACCCTAGGAGATGAAGCGCCAAAACTGTGGGCCCTGTTTGGGTAAATTGGTGTTTCAACTTCTCGGGGACGTAACTTTGGCATCTGATCTCCATTTGACGCGTTCAATGGCTCGTTAGAAAGATCTGTCCGAGGACTACAACTTTTGGTGCGAGCAACATGGGTCCCAGTTTTCCCAAAAAATGTTGTTTAGGGCCTCAAAATAGCTATGGAATTTCAGGAGCTGCAAAACTGCTAAAAATAGTAAGTTGTGATGAAACTTAAAAATGGAAAGAACTGATGGTGGGGGTTCAAATGGAATAGGTGCGTGGCCACCAATATCCACCTGGATCATTAATGCCCAAAAATGGCTCCAGGTGTGCAGGACCCGAAAACCAGCTAAAAATAGTAAGCTGTTGGAAGTGAAAAGCTGCAAGAATTGATGTTGGGGGTCCAAATGGAATAGGTGGGTGGCCACCGATATCCACCTAGTTCATTCCTCCCTCCTTAGGAAGCAATGGTCTCCATTGCGTTAAGTTCCTCCATGGGGGGGTGGATTTTAAGGAACTTGGTATTGATTTGTCCAGGATGTCGCAGAGGTATAAGCACATGCCGGATGCAGATGTGCCATACCTGTAAGGCCACAAGAAGGATCTGGGAAAATTTATCTATCATCGCGTTCCTCTATTTCTCGAGGTCCTCCTCGAACAAGATTTTGATAGGATATTTTGCTCCCTTTTCTTTCTTTCCTTCCGCCATGGGGGGTCATCGGGGTTCACAAGGTTGAAATCCTTATACTCTGGCTGTGTTAGGGATATGAAAAGAAAAATAGAGAAAGAGCAGACCCGCTCTGATACCACTGATCTGGATTTATGCAGGAAAACAATAAAACACATAAATAGACATAAACACAGAGATGCAATGGAAACAATACTTCATTTTATTTAAATAAAATGACTAAAATAATCTTACAAACGTAATGGAAACAATCTAGGGTGTTGGTAGCGTATCTTTGAGAAGAGATGTGGCGTACGCGGGCCTCTGAATTGTGTTACATTGAGGCTCGAAGGCCTATTACAGACATAAGGAAAATAGATGAGCTAGGGTACTGGCAGCGTATCCCTGAGAAAAGATGTGACGGCTACCAGCCCCTGAACTATGTTACAATGAGGATCGAAGGCCTATTTATTGTTGAGAAACAATGTAAAACCTGAAACGTCCAAAAACCTAAACCTAGCAGATGAAGCGCCAAAACTGTGGGCCCCGTTTGGGTAAATTGGTGTTTCAACTTCCCAGGACGTAACTTCGGCATCTGATCTCCGTTTGACGCGCTCAATAGCTCATTAGAAAGATCTGTCTTAGGACTATAACTTTTGGTGTGAGAAACATGTGTCTTGGTTTTCCCAAAAAATGTCGTTTAGGGCCTCAAAACGGCTCCAGAAGTTCACGACCCAAAAAACTACTAAAAATAGTAAGTTGTGTTGCAACTTAAAAATAGAAAGAACTGATGGTGGGGGTTCAAATGGAATAGGTGGGTGGCCACCAATATCCACCTGGATCATCAAGGCCCCAAAACGGCTCCGGGAGTGTAGGACCTGAAAACCTGCTAAAAATAGTAAGCTGTTGGAAGTGAAGAAATGAAAGAGTTGATAGTGTGGGTCCAAATGGAATACGTGGGTGGCCACAGGTATCTGGTCATGTGCCTCGACCTTTTTGTTTCTATATTGCCTTAGCTCTTTGAGAATTTTTTTTGTGGCCGCTGAGTTGTTTTGGTCCTTGGTTTTATTGGATCTAAAATGGTTGCTGAGGTGGACGGAGTGTGGGTGGGGTGGTCCCTGGATGTGAATGAAGTGTGTGGTGAAGAATTGTGTGTATGAAGTGGATATGATGTATGAATGTTTAGAACTAAGAACAGTCAAACACAAGCAGCGCAGAGGTTGTTTGGGTGGAAACCTTTGGCTCTTCTTGAATTAGTACACTTGTAGCTATAGGTTGGGGTTGGTATTCTCCTGTGAGATCATCTGCCATTTGAAATTTTCCTGATTTGTGCGCTGCTGGTTTGGAGTGCTAGTCCCAGGAGGTGGCAGTGCTTGCGACAAATAATTGAATGTGGTGGATGGCAAAGCCAAATGTGTCGTCAGGGTTGTTTGTGGATGGGGATGCAAATTTCAATGTCTAGGCGAGAAAAAGTAGGAAATATAGTAGATGTGCTTGTAAGAGTTTCTATTACCAGGTTGAAGCCTTTTACCCGTGTGTCGATCTGGTCCAGTAGTGTTCGTAGTTGCAGTTGTGAGATCCTTTGCGCTGCTTCTTTCGGCGTCTCTCTTGGGAGAGCTTTTGGTAGCATTTTCTCCAATGAGTAATGTGGGATCTCGCTTCTGACTTCCATCTCCACTCCTGGCCACGAAAAAACCTCTGCATGGAAGGCCTCCTCCTCTACTTGGAACTTCAGTGGTCGCATTTGGAAATTGTTTTCACCCACGCAACTAGGTCGGATATATGTCTTGTTATGGGTTACCCAAAACCATATTTCAGAGAGTATCTATCCAATATGTCCCTTGGAACCCTTTGTTGGCTCCCCACCACATTGACCATCTGTCTATACCAAAATGTAAAAGCCTCCTCATTGACTTCTTTGGTACTTGGATCTCTCGATACTCTCCATGGCGTGAACCTTAGTGCCATTGGTTGGTTGTGAGTGATTTCTGCAAGCTATCTGATCCCTGGGTGAGTCCACTTCCACATTGCAAAGGCCATGATGAGATAACCATAGATGAATCTCGTGGCTCACCTGTAGTTGTCTTCGCAAGCCTCAAAGAGTTCGTTTAACACAAATGTGCACCAGTTCAACTGTGCTCCTTGAATGCAGTGTTCCACGACTGAGATTGTGTCCAGGGTGCATTCTCCTTTAGTATAGTGCCTCATCGTCTTCCCAGCTATCAAATAGCAGACAAATTTTATCACTGGGTTGTTGATGAGGTTGATTTTTTCACCCTCTCCGCCTCTTATAGTCTCATAATTTTTGTATTAATCACAGTCCCTTGTCTTTTTAGCTCCCTTAGACACATTCTGGAAGGCCATTGAGACGTCGCTTCCCTCCACTGATAGTCTTGTGAGTCTATGTATGTCCTCTGCATGAATTGGGATCTCCCTCCCAAGCCATAATGATATGTTCTGAATTCTGCTCATCAGGAACTTTGTGCATTTCATTGTTGCTCCCGTTGTTCCAAATACCGGGAGGATCCTGAGGTGCAGGATAGTCGACCTCTGGATACTTCTGAAATCTGGGTTCATCTTTGCTGCTTCACCTCCTCCCTCCATTGCATAATTTTCAATGTATACTTGCCTTTTCATGGCCAGGAACTGGTACGAGTCGGTGAAGTCTGTATCTATCAATGAGGCATTAACGTATTTTCCTATCAACGACTCTATTATTTGAATTCTTGCATCGAGCTCTGGCTCGATGACTGAGGTTTCTATCTTTGTCATCTTCTTTATTCTATTGTACACTTGAATTACTGTTGTTGGTCTATTGCTGTGAGCTTATACTACTGGCCTATTTCTTTGAACTTATGTTGTTGATTGGCTACTTTGAATTTTTGCTGCTGAAATTGTGCTTGTCTTTGTAGCTGTTTATGTTTATGCTAACTCAGGAATTTCCGGAATTCTGGTGCTTTCTTCGTTCATGCGAGTTAAGTAATGTTACCATCACGAATGAGGTTGATATGACCTCATAAATAAGTAATTCTTGATGTCTTTCCTGCGGCTATAATCATGTGATTAGTTACCGTGGTGACGTGTATTATGACATTGCTGATGGTGGCTTCGGAGTTGGGTAGACGTGATGGGTAATAATTATGGCTTAATATGGTAACTTTATTACGGTATGGGGGTTACTAATTACGACAGTTATTTTTCAAATTCAGGTGATCCTACGGATTGACAACATTATGATGGGTCATTATGAGTGAATGATATTTGACAGGCTTAGGCTATCTAACAGTGTAGACTCTCCCCGACCCGCCCCCCGCAACCACAATTGGTTGCGACGTGGTCTTCGCATCGCAACATGTCTGATTGTTGTTCTGCGGCACTGTGTGGTCTTTTTATTGGGGATTCCTATACTAATGAGCTGAAAAAGATTAAAATATGGTAATTCTATGTCTCATCTTGGTTGTGAGAGAGTTATTGACTCTATCTATTCTACTCTACCCTACTAACTGCTCTCGGGTGCGAGAGTTATTAAAAAATAATTTGTGGAACTTACTCATGATAAGGTTTCAAGTGTGCGCCATTCACCCATCCTTCCAGTATTTGTCCATCTAGTTGCGCCATTCTGACCACGCCTGAGTCTTTAATCTCTATAACATGATATGGTCCCATCCCAGGTGATTAAGGTTTCACAGACTTAGATTCATTTATTGGTATGTGAACTTTTTATCCAACAATTGAATGTTTTGTGTGATGTGTGGAGTCATACATGGGGATGCATATCTTTTCTTTTATCTTTATGCCGTTGGAAATATCATGAAAATCATCTTCTTAGCTCATGTTGATTCATGGAGTATTCATTGATTAGATCTTCATCTGTCATATGTGTAGTTGAAGCAATTAAAAGGCTTGGTAGCGATAAATTGAGTTGATATTCTTCTTTCTTTCCGTCATACCAAAAGCTGGAATGAATGCGATTGTGCAAACTCTTCATGGTTGTCTATATGCCTGATATGGCTAGTGTCTTTTCATCGATCATCGGTTGTGTTGCATATCATTGTTTGTTCCTTTTTCTAAATTTTTGATACCTCCGACAGGTTTCCATTTGCTTCTGTGGGGTGGTGAGCTACTTTGTAGATTGTGCACTGAAATTTTCGACATTGATTTAAGCGTATCATTAATGAAATGTGTGCCTTGATCTTGTTGAGAACAACCCAGGATAGCGAAGATCTGCTAATTATGTTCTCAAACCATCTGGTTGTTGTATCTGGCCTGTAGAAGGTAGCAGGGTGTGCTTCTCACCCATCTGTGAGATACATTCCGTGTGATTTTCTGCCTTTGTGATGTAGTATTGGTGCCAGTTGAGTCCTCACTAAATTGACGGCCATTTCTCAAATGCCTGCATAGCCCTCACAGGATGCAGCGGTAACTCATCCCGATGTGACGATCACCCTTTTCTTTGGCGAGCATCGCATTTTTTCACATATGCCTTGCTATCTTTGTGTATTGTGGGCCATTATAACCTTGCTTGTAGTACCTTCATTGCGGTTGGTTTTGTACCCACATGGCCTCCCGCAACTCTATTGTGACATTCCCACAAGATATCTTCTCTTTCGTGATCCAGGACACATCTTCGCAAGATATGATCCAATCCAATTTTGTATAATTGTCCTGCCATTATTTGATATTCAGTCGCTTTTACTACTAGATGTCTCTTTTGGGTTGTTGTGTATTATGTTGGGCATTTTCCTATGGCCAGATATCCCGCTATTTTCTCGAGATAATCTGGGATGGCTTCTACTCTGAAGAGATCATCATCCAGCAGTTGGTCATCTAGGGATCCCCCGTTTTCCCTATTTTCCAATCTTGATAAGTGGTTAGTGTTGAGCCTCAAGATTGTGCTTTCTTTCATCTTACTTTACCTCATTTTCCTTTGTCCATTGTTATCCCAGACCCAATTGATTGATAGATTTGGTTAAAATTACTTTTAGAATGGTTTACATGACTAACTTGCTAAGTTTTGTGATTTTATGAACGAGGATGCATTTTGGCCAGGAACAGAGGTAGATACGGACAAATTAAAGTAACTAACATAGAATTCTGCATTTGCATCTGATTTGGTGTGTTAGGGTAGCTCTAGAAGCATGGGTATATTCAGTTGTCCTCGTTGTTCGTTGCTCACCTTTGAACCATTTGAACAGTCTGGATATGGTTTTGTTACAGTGGGAATTAATGTCCATTTGAAAGCCAGACCTAATGGATTATCTTGATCAGATGTCTTTCACTGGTCCTAATTTGAGAATTCCTAATGTGATTTCGATAAGGAAAGACAATGATCCTGGAATTGTTGCAAGTCTTGTTATGTAAATTTGTTATAAAAAACACTTGGGAAACCGAGAGCTAGGCTACATTTTGTTCCAGATTTTGCTTAGATTTTGTGCTACATTTCTGAAGACGCAGATTGCTCTGTTCAAGTTATTTCACCTTTAATGAAGAAGACAGTGTTGTTTTGAAAAGCGTTGAGTTGATTTGGTGTTAGATTTCGTCTGGTGGTAGAGGGCCCCTGCCTCCTGCACGGTTTTAATTGCGTAATTTAGATAAGTATCTTAGCTGCCTTTACGTTTTTGAAGTTTGAATTCGTAGTTGTTTTCGTTAGCCACTACAGTTATACTCGTTCTAAAAACTCTTCCAAAAGAAGAAGCTCTTCCAAAATATTATGATAATGAATGGGAAATGGCTATAGTGTTGTAGGATTTAATTGAAGTTTCTTTTTGTTCACTATCACAGTTACATTTGTTCTAAACACTCTTCCAAAAGAAGAAACTCTTCCAAAAAATCCTTATGATGTCCAAAGCATGACTGTGATGATGATGAATGTTTTAGTTGTTTGTTTTTCACTAAGTAACATAGTTGTTCTTGCTCTTAAAATGCTCTTCCAAAATATCATAATGATGGGTACGAGATAGTTGTGTTATCTTAGTTTTTAAATTGCTTTCAGTCTTTAAGTTTGCATTTGCACTAAATTGTACAGTCAGGATTGTTCTAAGAAACTCTTCCAAAATACCAATCATGATGGACAAACAGGCTGTATAATCCCATAGAATAATGCATGATAGCTTAGTTAGGATACTCCGGAGTTTGCATTTAACTCATGCTCTGTATTTTGTTTTGAGTTTGATAATGACTTGTTAGTTCAGCATTGTTTTAGACTAGTGACATCTTAAGTTCAGTTTTAGCTTAACTCATTGCATTTGCACTCCACATTCAGTTGTCATCCACTGCATATTAGATTACTTCAGTTGTTAAACTTAACAAAAAAACCTTCATTATTTACAAACCTCTTCTTGTTCCAAATCTATAATTGATTCATAAACATAGGAACAAAAGACAGTATCATTTCAAGGCCTGAGGTACTTTTGCAACTTCTTTACTACTTCATAAACAGAGCCTTTCCTCAAAAGACTACTTTAAAAAGAAATCTATAACTCTTGGGCGAGGTTTAGTGATGATCAACTAAGTTGCAAAATAGAGTTAGGAACTAGTCTTAGAGTAGAGATCCTATGATGGTATCAATGTTTTCCTCCGAATATGCTTCAATAAATCTCTAATCATGGATAAAATGTTGCATCATTATAAGCTAGTTGTTTAATTGTTTAGATTGGGATAATTTGCATACTTAGCTTAGGAGAATTTGCATACTTATTTGACCATTTCTTAATCTCTTTCAAAATACCTTTGACAAAAGAATGGGACAAATTAGGTTTATGTTTTGATTCATTTTTCTAGAAGTCATTATCAAGCTTGGAATTCTGTTTAGTCATAGTTTAGATTTGATTTTGTTTCAGTAGTTGCCTTTGCATTCACCACTTGTCATCAACCAATTAGGCTTCACTCTGTTTTAATCATTAGCTTCTTTCCACTAGCTTTCTAGTCATTTTCCTTGTGAACATAAAACCACCAAAAAGACCAAAAACATCATAAATCATCACAAAAGACCAAAAACATCATAAAACAATACACACAATGCATTAAGAGACAAACACCTAGGCACATACGGTGCACTTCACTTCAGCAGTTTACCAACCCTGGTTGACAATTAAATGAACTCAATTTAGGAGACTAGTTTGAGACCAAACAGTTAGGACATACGTTTAGCCTTCCCGGTTTTACTATTACTTCAAAAGTGAACTCCTGGAATAGTAGGAGCCATCTACATATTCTTCCTTCAAGCATGGGTTTGTTTACCATATATTTCAATGTTGAGTGATTTGTGAAGAACTTGAATATACATCCCAATAAGTAATGACAAAATTTTTGTAGAGAGTATACCATAGCAAGAGCCTCTCTTTCTATGGTTGTATAATTTCTTTCAATTATGGACAATGTTCTACTCATGAAGTACACTGGATGATAAATGGAGGTTTCTCCTGGCTAAGCTAACACCACTTCCAAAGCAATGCTTGAGGCATCAATGTGGACATGAAACTGTTTATCCCAATCAGGATGGGCCAAAATGGGTGCACTTGCTAGTTTCTCTTTCAATGTGTCTAGTGCCTTCATGCATTCACCGTTCCACATAAATTGTTCTGACTTCCGCAACAGTTTTTCTAATGGTACTGTTATTTTTACATAGTTGTGGATGAATCTTTTGTAATACCCTGTGTGTCCTAGTAGTGATCTCAATTAATTTACAGTCTCTGGTGCTTCCATGTTCACAATGACTGCTACCTTTGTTGGGTCCACACATACACCCTGCTTACAAACGACGTGTCCCAATAGTGTTCCAAAAGGTACTGCAAAGATGCACTTCTTAAGGTTGAGAGAAATTTGAAGTTGTCTACACCTATCAAACATTATTCTGAGAAGATTTGCATGGTTCTTCAGTAAACTGTAAACTTCCAATCATCCATATATACTTCCAGGAATTTATGGATATATTCTCTGAATGTTGTTATCACTATTTGTGAAAACACAGCTGGTGCATTCTTTAGTCCAAAAGGCATGACATGGTATGCAAATGATCCCCACTCTGTTGTGAAATTAGTCTTCCTTTTGTCTTCTTCCGCTATTCTCACCCGATAATATCCTGAGAAGCCATCTATGAATGAGTATGCTACATTGTCAAGAACCTCATCGCTAAATGGAATTGGAAACGGATCATGAATGCATGCGTTGTTGAGACTTCTGTAGTCTACACATACTCTGATTTTTTATTTATCCTTTTTACTTTGTATTACAATGGTACTGACCCATTCTGCTTCCTTAACTAGAAAAATCAAGCCTGCCTTCAGCATTTTATCTATCTCTGCCTTAAAATTTTCTTTTGCTCTCGGATTTAGCTGGTAAGGCCTATGCTTCACTGGCCTTGCGTATGGTTTTAATACTGTGTGCATTTATCCCATATCTCCTTTAATCCCTTTGAGCTTTGTCACTGAAGATGGGAACAAATCTTTGTATTCCTGTAACAGGTTAAAGATTTCCTTTGTTGTCTCTATATGCCAATAATCTGTGATAGATGCAATCTTGGGTTTCTCTGCGCTTCCAATATTTCACTTCTTTGTCTTCAAAGGTAATAGGTGTAGTCCTTTTGTAGTTGGTTCTTCTTGTACTTCTCGCTCTCCTTCTTTCTCTTCAAAGTATAGATGTCGGAGATTCTCTAAGTCATCATCATATATCTCCCGGTCTATCCTTTTACATGCTACTGATTCTTTGACTTTCTGCTCTGATAACGATATTTCTTCGTCTTCTTGAAGCTTTGGAAAGAACAATACTCTTTTAATTGCTTGGAGGGCATCTGTGAGTTGTTTCGTATCTCCTTCGAAAGAAAAACTTTGCGTAATTTTTTCCACAACTGCTTCCCAGGTACCAGTTCCTCTCTTCTTCTCTTCTGTCAGATACCAAGCCTGTGGAATGGTATCCAGTGAGTGTATAAAGTTGTGCACCCACAAAGATTATGGATACCCTTCTTTCCTCCACTTATACTCGCATCTACATAAATGTTCCAAGGGGTCAGAATCCCCTTAGTACTTCTCTTTGAATTGTGGTCCTGAAGCTTCACGAAACCTAGTTCTTAATGCTTTGGCAATATATTCTCATCGCGACAGAGAGTTGCAATGGGTAGCCCACCACATTGCCGACGTGGATTGTAGTGATACGTCCAAGAGAGGGAATTTATGTCCTACTGGTACTTTTTCTTCCACTTTAGCAATGAATGTATTTAGGACATGCATATTTGAAAGAGTTGGATATCCTCTTACCTCTGTAACAATATAGTTGACTCCCTGAATGTTGGCGCATCTTCTGGTGTTAATTTCATATCCTCCCTATTGCCAATCATCCCATGTTACTTCTAATCCCAAGTCAGAACTTTGAACACTTCTCCAGCTTACGATCCCTCCTGCTGTAGGATTGATATAATATTCTCTCCTTCTCGACGTCATCTGGTAGAGTTGATCTAGAATATAAGTGTCATCTCTGTTGTCAAAAATCTCTGTGTATCGAGGTCCTTGATATGGGTCCAACGGCTGAACTACTCTGACTTCTCCATCTTCAAATATCATTAATTCCTTCATTAAATCAATCACTGCATAATTCTCGAAGGCCCAATCTATCCCTAGCAAAGCAGGATATGGATCCTTGTCTCCCATGTTGTCTTTTACTTAAAAGTTTGTATAGGTTTTTACTCCCGCAAAATCAACTTCGACTTCTTCCAACCTTTCTATTGGTACAATACATTATTGATTTTCCATTCTGAGTTGTATTGGTGAATATGTCAACTTTGGTTTCCCTAGCACTTCCCACATCTTTCGGGGTATAATGTTGACATATGATATGAGATCAAGCATTGTATCTCTGATTTGAAATCGTGTGACCTAAGTGTTCACATGGAACTCCTTTCCAGTTCTTTTCTTGTTTCTTTTCACCCTTCTTATGTAATTTTCTGTTGAATTCCTTGAGTCTCCAGGTTCTGAATTGCCTTGCACGACTGATTCTATATTTTTCTTTAGTTGCTCCAGCATTGGTCCATTGTTTACGATCTTCCGAAACAGTCGGAACCATTCCTCAATCAATGTACTCGTATGGATTTCCTTCTTCCGCTAGATGGCTGTGGAATTTCCATACTCTAATATCTCCCTATCTGGGAAAATGTTTCTAGTGCTTCTTTAAAATAATTTTTCTGTCGGTCTGGGTTAAAAGCTTTCTTTGGGGATTCTGGTTTGATTAACTTTATCGGGTCCATGTCTTGAGCATCCTCTCATGTTTTCTTCCCTCCACATGTCACTATAGCTACACTTTTCATGGGTTGAGATTATGTTATTCTTGGTTCTGCTTTAACCAGGTTAGCTACTCTTTGTCTGGCTCTTTCTTCCCATCTCTTAATCAGCTCTGGGCAGTCTTCAGTTGCATGTGTGTTAACTCTACATTGAGAGAACCATGGTCTCCTGAGTAGTGGGCATTCCCTTGCTACATTCCCTTCCTAATCATAGTTATAACATCTCACTGGTCCTCTTCCTCTAGTTCTGCTACCTATCATTCCTCCTCCTCGCCCCCTTGGAGTTTCATTCACTCTATAAGACGCCTTGTCTATCCAATGCATCTAAGGCTCTACATTGCCCTGTATTATGCGTTGTAGAAGCACAAAATTCACAGTATATATTGTTTGGAACATTAGAATATGACGTAGAAAATTTGATCCAGGTGGATATGGGTGGTCACCCGCCTATTCCACTTGGGGCCCCACCATTGTCTCTTTCAGTTTTTCAGTTTTGGCACAATTTACTATTTTCAGCAGTTTTTCGGGTCCTGAACTTCTGGATCCGTTTTGAGGCCCTAAATGACATTTTTTGGGAAAACCGGGAGCAACATGGGTCTTTAGATTGATGTTTATCACTCAAAATTTTTAGTCCTCGGATAGGTCTTTCTAACGAGGTATGGTTCGTGTCAAACAGAGATCGTATGCCAAAGTTACGTCCCCGGGAAGTTGAAACACTAATTTACCCAAACGGGGCCCATAGTTTTGGCGCTTCATCTCCTAGGGTTAGGGTTTTGGATGTTTAGGGTTTTCCATTGTTTCTAAATAATAAATAGGCCCTCAGGCCTCATTGTAACTCAGTTCATAGGCCTGTAGCCACCACATCTCTTCTCAGAGATAGTTACCAGCGCTCTAGCTAGTTTATTTCCATTCTATCTGTAAGAAAATTTTAGTTCTTTGATATTAATGAAATTAAGTGTTATTTTCGCTGCATCTTTATATTTAAGGTTATATGTTTATTCTATTGCGTTCCTGCATAAATTCAAATCAGTGGTATAAGAGCGGGTTGTTTTTTCTCGATCCTTCTTTGCATGTCCCCAACAAGGTCGGGGTATAAGGAGTTAGGGCTCGATCTGGTGGAACCTTTGCAAGATTAGCCTCACAAACCCCGACGGACGCCCATGGGGGATGAAAAGAAAGATGGGGGAGCAAGAGATCCTATCAAAATATTGCTTGAGGAGGCCCTCGAAAAACAAAGGAACACGATGATGGATAACTTTGCCCATATCCTTCAACGGCTACCCACTGGCGGCGCATCTGCATCCAGCAGCCACTCTGGAGGTGCGACTCCCTTTAAGGTACAAGTAAATTTTGACATTCCCATATTTGAGGGTCAAATAGATGCAAATTTTGTAGATAGATGGTTGAATCTATTAGAAGGATATTTCTCGTTTCATGACTTTTCTGACCGGGAGAAGATTATTTTTGCACTCCTCAAAGCTACACCCCATGTCAAGGACTGGTGGGAAACCTACTGTGAGAAAAAGGAAGAGACAGAACCCTCTCTGTTCTCAGCCGTACCCACTTGGAATTCTTTCCGAGAAACCATCAAGGAACAATACTATCCCGTGGGGAGCTATGAGGACAAGTACATATAATGGACCACGCTGCGAAAACAAAGGGATCAAGATGTGCATGAGCTGACGAATTTGTTCCATACCTTGCGCACAAAGTTGGGTATCAAAGACTCAGAGAAACATCTGGTGCTAAAGTATCGCATTTGTTTGCACATATACATTCAGGAGGAAATGGAGTTCCACGACATCTCCTCGCTTGGTACGGCATACCGGTATGTTGCCGAGATTCAACAGAAATTCGAATAGAAGAAGCGAGACTTTAGATCTGCGAATCAAAAGCAAGGGAAAGGTGCTCCCAAACCACGAAACAAAGGACAGAGCCAAGGCATGGCGGCTCAAGACAACCTGTCAAAGCCACAAGCAAAGAAAAACACCGCAAAGCCAAAGAAGGACATGAGAAAGTGGTGTGAGTTCCATAAGAGCTCCACTCACAACACAAGTGAGTGTCGGGCCAAGCAGTCACTGGTGGCCGAGATGAGGGCTTCTGAGTCAGATGCATGCTCTGACTCTGAATCAGAACCTAACAAGGGGAATGACAAAGGGAAATAGATTATTGATGCGAAGCCCAATGCCACGGTTGCCACTACAGAGATCCAGAAGGAGGAACCGGAAGATCTAGAGGAGGAGGAACGTCTCTTCCACTCCCAGATGTGGGTAAAGGGCTCCCCGGTACAGTTCATTGTCGACAATGGGAGCCAAAATAACCTCATTTCAGCAGATTCCATGAAGCGGTTGGGCTTGCCGACCACAGCTCACCCACATCCATACACCATCGGGTGGCTTCACCAAGGACGAGATCTCTGCATCAGCCAGCAGTGTCACCTTCCCTATAGCATCAAGCCCTTCATGGATGAGGTATTATGTGACATTGCTCCTATTGATGTTTCTGATGTATTATTAGGGAAAGCATACTTGTAGAAGCGTCATGCTATGTATGAGTCTCGGCCTCGCGTTGTTATTGTTACTTTGGGAAATAAGTTGTACAGGATACCAGAGGTACCACCTCCTGCCGCTATCTCTTTGGTTACTGCAAAACAATGCAGTAAGCTCATTTCCCAAACCAGGAAATTCGTTTTCCTGATGATCCGCCCCCATGGAAAGAAGAAGACTGTGGCCATGACCTCCAGACAGGGCTCCTCTACACGACAACAACAGATGGACAAGGTTGTGGAGGAGTACGGGGACATATTCACCTCACCCACAGGGGTTCCTCTGCACTATCAGGTCAAGCACCCGATTGATCTGACCCTAGACACGTCACTACCCAATGGACCGATCTATAAGCGCTTTGTTTCGGAGAACAATGAAATCAAGAGGCAGATTCAGGATTTGCTGCAAAAAGGTCACATCCGACCAAGGTCATCGCCCTGTGGGAGCCCGATCGTGTTGGTACAGAAGAAGGATGGGATGTGGAGACTTTGTATTGACTGTCGGGAGCTGAACAAGATCACTGTCCGAAATAGGTACCTGATCCCATGGATTGATGACCTTCTAGACCAACTCAAAGCGGTGAAATATTTCAACAAGATCGACTTGAAGTCTAGGTATCATTAGGTACCAATCGAACCCTTCGATGTGTGGAAAACTGCCTTCAAAGCCAAGGAAGGCCTTTTCAAATGGCTGGTCATGCCTTTCAGGTTGACGAATGCTCCCACAACCTTCATGAGGTTGATGGATGACATCTTGCAGCCATTCACCAACTCATTTGTAGTGGTGTACTTGGATGACATTCTGATCTTCAGGCATACTTGGGAAGATCACCTCCACCACATCCGACAAGTCCTCCAAACACTGTAGCAACATAAGTTTTGTGCCAATTTGGAGAAGTTCACTTTTGGCATGACCCAGGTTCAATATCTGGGATACATTATTGATGAAAGGGGGGTGCATGTGGATCAAACCAAGATCCAATTCATTCGGGATTGGCCAGCCCCAACCACTATAACATAGCTTCACAGCTTTTTGGGTCTTGCTAATTTCTACCGTAGTTTCGTGTTGGGATTCTCTCATATCACTTGGCCCTTGATTCAAGTCACCAAGGGAGGAGCGAGAGCAAAATTCTTTTGGTCAGAATCTCAACAGAAGGCGTTCACATAATGGAAAAATCACCTCTATTCTGCCCCAGTGCTCACATTACCAGACTTGCAACAACCATTTGAGATCGAGTCATATGCCTCTGACTATGCTATTGGGGAATTTCTTACTCAACAGGGACATCCAGTGGCATATCATAGTGAGACATTGTCTGACACAGTTCGCAAGTATCCCACTTATGACAAAGAAATGTATTTCATTGTGCAAGCTTGTCGACAATGGAAGCATTACATTCTGGGGAAGGAAACAGTCATCCACACAGACCACCAGCCCTTTCAGTTCATACAGACACAAGGGAAGTTGCAGAATGATCGCCTTCAAAATTGGTCCACATATCTGCAATAGTTTCATTTGAACATCAAGTATAAGAAGGGTAGCACCATCAATTTTGCAAACTGCCTCACCCGACCACTGATCGTGGCGCTCACAACTGTTCTCAACTCTTATGGGCACGAGACTTTTGATTCGTTGCTTCTCTACACGAGAGACCCAGAATTCGGCCACACATACAAGGCACTCTTCGGGGTACGCAAGTTCCAAATTTTCACCTCCAAGATGCACTTTTATGTCACCTGGGACACCTTTGTGTTCCTTCAAGCGAGTGTGCCAAGATGATATGGGAAGCACACTATAGTCAAGTCAGTGGGACTTTCAGGGTCAAGAAAATAGTAGCAGTACTGCAGAAGTATTTCTATTGGTCGAACCTTTGAAAGGATGTTGGGAAGCACATCAGATCCTGCACTACTTGTGCCATTTCCAAACCGACCATCAAGAAGCAAGGCCTATATACTCTGCTACCTACCCCTAGTCGACCTTGGGAATCCATCTCCATGGATTACATGTCGGCCCTGCCTTCTACTAAGCATGGAAATGATTGTGTTTTCATGGTCATCGACAGATTCTCGAAGATGGCCATTATGGCGGCCTGCAAGAAGAATATCACAGCAGAAGCCACTGCTAAACTCTTCTTTGAACGAGTGTGGGTGAACTTTAGGATCCCACAGTCTATCATATCAGATTGGGATAGCAAGTTCCTCAACACATTTTGGTCCAGCCTTCGGTCAATGTTGGACACCAAGCTCACCAAGTCCACAACTTTCCATCCCCAAACAGATTGCCAGACAGAAGTCATCAATAGAATGATTGTACACATTCTGCGCATGTACAATTCAAAGAATCCACGCACATGGGAGGAGATCCTCCCCTATGTACAACATAGTTATAATCGAACTCTCCACAACTCAACCTGCCACAGCCCCTTTTAGGTGGGCTTGGGATTCCAGCCACTATGCCCCATTGACGTAGCCATGCCATTTGCGGCTACTCAGGCCGATTCGGCTCATGTCCAGTCTGAAGTTGACAAAGCAAATAGCTTCATCAAGCACATTTATCACATCCGCCAATAGGTTCATGACATATTGGACAAATCCAATGCTAAGTATAAGCAATTCCATGATCAACATCGGGTGCCACACAACTTCGAGGTGGGCGACAAAGTGTGGCTACATTTGTAGAAGGAGCACCTCGCTGGACCCCACCGCAAGCTTCGCCCGCTCTGATACGGGCCATACACCATCACCAAGGATGTAGGGAACAATGCCTTCGAGATCAGTATTCCACCATTCCTTGGTCTGCACCCAGTATTCAATGTGGACCGCCTTTGTCCCTACTTCCCACCTCTACTGGAAAACAACTCACACCAACAGAGTTAAACCTAGACTGTATGGAACAGGCCACCACAGATTGTATCATGGACATGCAAATCAAGAACACTCGCCAACAGAAAATCCAACTGCATCGGGTTGTCAAAGCCGGCCAACTCTTGCACCAAGGAAAGTGGTTCACCAGGGACCAAGTTCAGCAGAATTTTCCTCATCTCATAGAGGAACTTAACGCAATGGGGACCATTTCTTCCTAAGGTGGGAGGAATGATCTAGGTGGATATTGGTGTTCACCCACCTATTCCACTTGGGGTCCCACCATTGCTTCTTTCAGTTTTTTAGTTTCGGCACAACTTACTATTTTTAGCAGTTTTTCCGGTCCTGAACTTCCAGAGCCGTTTTGAGGCCCTAAATGGCGTTTTTGGGGAAAACCGGGAGCAACATGATCCATGGACCCATGGACCATGTTTCTCACTCAAAATTTGTTGTCCTCGAATAGATCTTTCTAACGATGTATGGTTCGAATCAAACGGAGATCGTATGCCAAAGTTACGTCCTCAGGAAGTTGAAACACCAATTTACCTAAACAGGGCCCATAGTTTTGGCGCTTCATCTCCTAAGGTTAGGGTTTTGGATGTTTAGGGTTTCCCATTGTTTCTAAATAATAAATAGGCCCTCGAGCCTCATTATAACTCAGTTCAGAGGCTTGTAGCCGCCACATCTCTTCTCATAGATAGCTACCAGCGCCCTAGCTAGTTTATTTCCATTATGTCTGTAAGAAAATTTCAGTTCTTTGATATTAATGAAATGAAGTGTTATTTCCGCTGCATCTTTGTATTTATGGTTATATGTTTATTCTATTGCGTTCCTGCATAAATCCGGACCAAAAGTTGAGTCTTTTATTTCTTCTAATGCCAGGGCTCTAATGATGCCAAATTTCCCTAGTACTTTAAAACTTAATCTCGATTTGAATATATGAAGCCTTATTAACTTAAAAATAAGCACGAATTAGTCTTGGGTCCCACTTTAAATCTTTTTTATCCTAGTACTTTCTGTCTTTAATAACGGTTCCCTTAATTTCTGTTGGATGATGGATCTTCCGCCATTGATTTTATTTCATTAATGATCCAACAGTATTCGCATTTCATTTCTCCAGCAAATAGCACACCCGATCACGCGCGATAAAATTGGTTTTGATGGTTGACGTGTCAACCTCCGAAATTTATTGCATTACTTTGATTTTTACCTCTTGCTGATCAAAAGCGGTGCGATATTCACTAGTGGTTTTCTGAAACCACTCCAAATCACACTGTATTGTATTGTTGCATGAAAAATTGCCCAACTCGATCCAGTTATTGAACCAATTGTTCAACACTTCTTTCTGGTGAATCAATTCATCAAATTAAAAGGAAACTTAATACTTTTCATGCTTTTACACTATTAAACATTCATCTAACCCCAACTCCACACAGGAATTTCTACAAAATTTCTCAAATTCAAAATCAATGCATTATAAGACTATTAATACACATCGAAACATGAAATTTCCACACATACAAATCCACACTATTTTTGATATTTTTCATAAAATATTTACAAAAGAAAACATTATGTTTGACTGTTGTCACTCCTCCTCCATGAGACCCAGCTGTTGGTTTTGGGCCATCATCTAACCTCTCGCTCACTAATCTTTTCTCCTGTCAACTATCCCCCTCTCTCATCTTTTATTCAAAAGATCACAATTTATACAATTATGGATTCATGAACCAAATCAGTTCAGATCTAGAAATCTCTCTCCTTCTCCTAAAGTATCTCTTCAGCTCCACTCTTTTCTCACAAAATCCTAAATTAAACTTTTAAATCCCTCAAATCCTCACACCTCCTAGGATTAATCAATTGTCTCTAAGATCTCTTCATTCACGACATATTCTCCACAATGTTAATTTACAATTTAGAATTTCCTTAAACTCAACTAAACTTAGGAAAATAAATAAAATGATTAAGGGAACCCACTCCCTTTAGTAAATGTGAAATAAGACTCATGGGTATTATAAGTTTTGACAAATGCTCCTGCATCAAACTCCTTGAGTTGAAAGTTTTCATGACCTCCTGGTCATGTGTTTCTTCCGCTAAATCATCCAGAATCCCAAACATTACTATGTAACTTGTCATCTCTTTCACCATGTTGCTGCTCCATTTCTTCTGTCATTGTTGCTTTAGTCCTTCCAGGTTTCCAAATCTTATGTTGTCACTGTCCTCTTTCTTTGCTGATGCAGATTTATTTTGTTAATTTCTCTTCTTTGTTGGTTCTCTTCTTGACTGACTTCTTCATCCACAATTTCTCATTTTCCTCTTTGCACTTTGCTCTCAGTTGAACTCCACTGACAACTAACTGTTGTACATTCTCTTTTTCCATAGAAATTATGAAATCTCTATCCAAAATTTACCTGGCCTCTCTCATTTATAACCTATTGGTTGCACTTTACAACTTCCCCTTCATTGCTATGAAAGTCAATCTTCTCCTCTATATTATTAGGTTCACTTAATAACTTTTCCAGCAAATTTATTTTTCCCTCATCTTTAATAAGCATGTCATTTACATATGGCTTCTCTTTCCTGTATAAAACAGAATTTCCATCACAATTGTCAGATTTAAAATTACTATGTTTTTCAGTCTCCACAAATAATTCCGCCGTCAAGTATTTACGTTGATTTTCTGCAAGATTCATGAAACTGTCAGCACTTTCCTCTGCATTACACAGTGTTCCTTGTTCTGACACAAGGCTATCATTCAACAATTCAATAGCTAGAATATCCTGGAGCATATCATTGTGAAATATCCTTTCATCTTCTGTACTGATACCATTGCAACAAAATGATGTTGTTTCATCTTCATATATAACAGAAATAAAATTATGTTTTTCTAAAGCTTCTTCATGGTTTACAGACTCATAAAAATAATCAATTTTAAAATTACAGAATTCCTGAATTTCTGTATTTGTCAACATCGTCATACATTCCTTCACATTTTCTATAATACTTCTATCTTGATTTTCTACTGAAGATGCTTCATTCTAGTTATCATCACAAACTCTCATTTGCTTATCTTCAGTTTCTTTAATTATAACAATTTCCCTGCCAATGCCATTATTCTCAAAATTATTAAATACATGCTCAAAATACTTTTCTATTCCCGTCATTTCTTCCAGTAATCTTACTTCTTCATCAACATGCATAAGCACATTGTCCAATTGTTGTCCATTACTTGTCAGACCTGAAAACATACACAACACATCAGTTTTAAAAATATAAGGCTATTCATTTGAAGCCTCAGTGATCATATCTTTCTGTTTCTTTGAACTATTTTGATAGTTCACTAAGTTATTGAGAAATTTTTCCTCAACATCTCTGATTTCTTTTTCATCAAAGAATACTTCTTGGACTGCAGCTTCTTGACTATGATTGGCAACTTTATCATAGGTTTGTATAATACCTTCCTGTTCTACACAATTCTCTCCATAACCCAGTTTATCCAAGTAATACAATAATGTCTTTCTCTCTTCAATGACAAGACTTTGATCCTTCAAAATCTTCCTTGACTTAACTTCTTGAGCTGAGTTCTCTGTGCCAGCTTCTCTTCTCTTCACTTCACAAACCTGCAATGCATTTATTTCCTTTTCTCTGTCCACTTTCCATTGGTTTTCTATCCATGTTAAAATTCCTTCAAACATGATCCAATAAGTTTTTAATAAGAGAAGAGTCAACCATTGATTCATACCTTTTATTTTTCTCCACCAATTGAAGTCTTGAACTTCTTTATGAATCTCCTTTTGTTTTTTTCTTGCTTCTGCCTCTTTCACTTTTTCATGCTCAGGCTCAATTTTATTAAGTTTCATACCTGCAAATGTACATTCACACAAATAATTAATCCCAAAAATATGAGACTCTCTTGTCTATGTAGATGCTACCAGTACCTTTCTATCATGCTAATCTGTATAGATCATCTCTTCATCATTATCATCATTGTCTCTTTCCCCAAGGATAGGTCATTTATATGGTTTACAAATGGATTCTCTTCTTTCATTTTCAACTGTTTGGAATATTAATTTCTCAGCAAATAATTCCCTGACATACCACTTAACTCTTTTCCCCACATAAAATCCTTGTTTCAATTCCTCTTTGATTCCTTTCTGTATCAGCTTTGTCAAATGACAGAGTTCTGTCTTCATCTCAGCCACCTCTATGTCAATTTCTTCCTTACTCATTCTTTTGAATTCAACTGCTTTGGCATTCTTTTCTCTCTGTCTGTGACTTTCCTTTGTACCCCTATTATGACTAACAATAGTCAAATTCATTTCTTCCTTTGGTAAACTTTCCTTGTTCACTAGTGAGCTGCAACCATGCCTTCTTTCTTCTGTAACAATTCTGTTGCTTGTCACCCATACCAAATCATCCTTTTGGTATCTTTTCTTTTCCAAGTTCTCTACACTATAACCCTTTATTCTCCTTTATTTTATTGTGGTTTCAGAACCTCTTCTATCTCAGTTATGACTATCATAGTCATCTTTGTCTCTATCTTCATGAGTTCCTCACTCACTATGAGTTGTACTAAAGCCTCTGCAACAGCAAGTCCTCCCTACTGCCACTTACCCTACCAAGATTTCCTCTATACTTGGTCTTTTGGCAAGTACTGGTTCTCTATTCTCTGGAACCTCTTAAGCATTCTCTCTACTCCTTCTAGGCTTCAACACATCTGCACCTTTTAAGAACACAACTGTCCTTTTTTATCCAACCTTTGTTGGAATTATTTAAGGTTCTGCCACATTCTCCTTTCACTTAGAAATCACTTACCAGCTTCCTTGACCTCTTTTGCTTAGATACTTCCTCCTTGTCTGCATATTGATATTTGTAAACATAATCTTCAACCCAGAGTTAAAATAACACTTACCATCTCACATTCAAGATCTCTGTGTGATATCGTTTCATCATTCATCTGCACTATATCTCTATGTGTTGCAATCTATCAAATTCAAAATCTGATCTTCTCTCTCATATTACCATTGTACCTGTATAATCTTACCTCAAGATTCATCAAATTTTTTCTTCAAACCTACCAAATTTCTTCAAAGATGTCTTAAAGCTAATTCCAATTCCATAAATTAAATCTTTGCCAAATGATTCATGTGTCCACTATTTCATTCTTCATTCAAAAGACTTCATACAGTTAGCAACTATTTCTCATCTTACTCTTCATAATGAACACTTCAGCTTTTAAGATCAATTAAGATTCAATCTGAACTTCAACAATATTTACAAAATTCATGATAGACACTATAAATTCCTTCTGATAATGTTTTTGTAAGCAAATATTTTCTTGCTTCTGCAAATTTCAAATTTCAAATTTCAATTCTTGTAGTGGCTCTTCTTTCATATCTATTGAATCCAGTCTTCAATCTAACTGTTCCTTCAACCATCAATATCATTGTCTTCACAATACTTAAGCAATCCTCAATCATTCTTCAGTTTTTACAAAATTCTTTAAATCATTTAAATGTCTTTAGTGCCATATAAAACCACGCTTCTATTTGACTTTAAATTCAATACCTTTTTTACTTCAAATTACTTTTTGAATCAAACTAACCATTCAATCAATCTTAAATTTAAACATTACTAAGCACTGACTTCAAATATATAAATTTCAATTGCCTGTAAGGAAAATATCTTCTCCTCTGAAATTTCATTCCCTTACTGTTCTGTAAACATTCAAATCAAAATAAATTTTATTACCCGACCTGTAACACCTTGTAGTAATTCAGAGAATTCAACATTCTTTTCATATTCTGGTTGTGAACTGTACGCATTGCTCAATAAGGCATGACCACTGCCAACTAAATCCTGAAGCATATGGACTTAATTGATTGCCTTTGAAAAATCCTTCAGAATACTAGCCTCTGATCCACGAAGCTTCAAGCAAAATTCCAATGTTTCCAACATTGACGCTAAGCCAACATCTGATCCCTCCAATCCGGCATAATACTGTAATGCTACAGAAATGCGGCAAACAGATGGATTTTTTGAAGGATCCCTTGCACCAGCTCTTGCAGTCAACAATTATACATTCTTCTCTACTGTCCTTCTGATCATTCCAAAGAATTTTTCCTTTCAAAATAAATACTCCTCTTTGTCAAATGCAATTTATATACATGCTGCAATAAAATTCAATTTCTAAACCAAATTTCACAGAATACTAAACTCTGCTCTAATACCACAAATGATGCAGCAAATATACGTCTTTTATTTCTTCTAATGTCAGGGATCTAATGATGTCGGATTTCCCCAACACTTTAAAACATAATCTCGATTTGAATATATGAAGCCTTATTAACTTAAAAATAAGCACGGATTAGTCTTGGGCCCCACTTTAAATATTTTTTATCCCAGTACTTTCCTCTTTAATAACGGTTCCCTTAATTTATGTTGGATGATGGATCTTCCACCATCGATTTTATTTCATTAATGATCCAACGGTATTCACATTTCATTTCTCTAGAAAATAGCACACCCAATCATGCGCGATAAAAGTGGTTTTGATGGTTGACGTGTCAACCTCTGAACTGTATCGCATTACTTTGATATGTACCTCTTGCTGATCAAAAGCGGTGCGATATTCACTGGTGGTTTTATGAAACCACTCCAAATCACATTGTATTGTATTGTTGCATGAAAAATTGCCCAACTCAATCCAGTTATTGAACCAGTTGTTCAGCAGTTCTTTCCAACGAATCAATTCATCAAATTAAAAGGAAACTTAAAACTTTTCATGCTTTTACACTATTAAACATTCATCTAACCCCAACTCCACACAAGAACTTCTACATCATTTCTCAACTTCAAAATCAATGCATTATAAGACTATTAATACACATCGAAACACGAAATTTCCACACATACAAATCCACACTGTTTTTGATATTTTTCATAAAATATTTACAAAAGAAAACATTATGTTTGACTTCTGTCACTCCTCCTCCATGAGACCAGCTGTTGGTTTTGGGCCATCATCTCTACCTCTATCTAACCTCTCCCTCACTAATATTTTCTCCTGTCAACTATCCCCCTCTCTCATATTTTATTCAAAAGATCACAATTTATACAATTATGTATTCATGAACCAAATCAGTTCAGATCCAGAAATATCTCTCCTTCTCCTAAAGTATCTCTTCAGCTCCACTCTTTTCTCAACAAAATCCTAAATTAAACTTTTCAATCCCTCAAATCCTCACTCCTCCTAGGATTACTCAACTGTCTCTAAGATCTCTTCATTCACGACATATTCTCCACAATATTAATTTACAATTTAGAATTTCCTCAAACTCAACTAAACTTAGGAAAATAAATATAATGATTAAGGGAACCCACTTCCTTTAGAAAATGTGAAATAAGAATCGTGGGTCTTATAAGTTTTCACAAATGCTCCTGCATTCGAATATTTTTGCAGAATTGGACACAGTCGTGGAGGATGACCAATACCTTTGCATATTTCACAGCACTCGGTTGTTGTTTGATTCTGTTGGTTGGGGAACCCCGGGAAGTGGGGTTGTGGTTGGTATAGTCCTTGAGTATTTATCTACGCAACTCCTCTGACTGGTGGAGCCCCCTGTGTTCTAGTCGCTGAAGTTCCAACATTTTCTCATCTCAACCTCGGACATTCTGTGGCAACGTGTTCTTCCATCAAACAATGTGTGCACCACACATTGGGCCTTGTAGGCCATACCGGTTGAATGTCTTTCAACTTCTCCGTTAAACTGGCTATTTGATGTTGTAGTCCTATTATGGAAGGATCTTGTAATGTTGCTCCTCCTCCGAACTCCTGCAGGTAACCCACCATAGCTTTTATTTTCATGGCTTGCTCAAGAGCATCTTGAAGAGTATCAATCTTCTGTTGTGTCAGAGGGGTCCTTGTCAAGGGTAGGAGTGCTTTGATGAACCAATCTCGCTGGTGATTTGGATCGATTGGGTAACTTAGCTTTCCAATTGCACCTTTAAATATTCTCATTAAATCCCAGGAGGTTTCTCCTTCCCGCTGCTTGATTTCCCATAGCTCAGACAATCTCTGCTGATTTTTCTGAGGCAATCTGAATTCTTGGAAAAAATATTTCTTCACATCGTCTATTGCTGGGTTCGGATGTGCTTCTCACAATTTAATGAACTAGAACAGAGCTCTTTCTCTTAGAGTGGTCTGGAACTCAATTAACTTGACTGCATCTGGTGTCTGTCGAGCTCTCCAAATAGCTTCACAGAGATACTAGTGCTAATCCACATTGTCGTCACCTTTTCCAGAAAATTCTGGGTATGAGGTGAACGATCCCGCCATCTTTGCTTGTATTGGTGGTACTAAAACAAAAACTCTACTTCCTGGCTGAGAGATTGTACTACCAACATTGTTGCTAGTATATATCTATACTATGGATTTAGTACTACTCAACTTGCTAAACTTTCGTAACTTAACAAAAAACTTATCATATCAGGCATATGATAGAGTACTAGGGGAAGGTTAGGAATAGTGCTACTTGAAACTTGGGGAATAGGATTACATTTCATTATGGGTGTCGGTCTCTCTTGGAATAGTTGCTCCATTGCAACATGTAGTTCCACATCAGACTCCTCCTCGGGGCGCGCGTCCTCCTCATTGGACTTCTCTCCTTTTTTCTCTTCGGGCTGGGCTCCTATAAACTTGTCTGACTTCCTTAATGGTCCCTCCCATTCCTTGGGATCCCATCTGACCTTCTCTTTCCTCTGTCATCTGTGGCACCTTTTCTTGTTCTGTTTTTTCTTCTCTTGCTTCTCAAACTCTTTCATCGCCATTTCCCGCCACTTCTTAGCAATCTGAGCCCTCCGATGTGCTCTCTGCTCTCTCAAGCTACTGGAGGTCCCGGCATCCATACCCCTATTCCCTCATTTTCATTTCTCGTAACATCTTTCCCTCAACTCCTTCCCCCAGTACTGGAGGTTTAGGTCTCCATCTCAGGGCTTTGGAGTGATGTAACTCCCTCATCCACAATTAGAGCTTTAATCGAAAATGGGATTTATTTCAATAGTTCTCCCCGCAACCCAGATCTAAATATGTCTTCGGATTTTGTAAAATATTGGTAACACTCGGCTGCAAATTCCACAATGTACCCCTCCAAGGTAGATTGTACCCAAAAATATATTGCTCGAGTTATATCTGTATCTAACCGATGGAGTGCTACTAGATCTGTGTGCTTCCAACTGCGACAGACTCTATGTGATCCTCCTGGGAGTGACTAGATTTGAAGTCTCCACAACCAATTGTAAATCTCTTTAGGAAACTCTCCCCAGAAAATTTCATATAGGTCACTCGCAGATTTAGAAAATAGGGCCCGATCTTTGACAGTATTTTCCCTCTGTTGTTGATCAATATCCGCTTGTTGTGATATGAACTGATCTAAGTGATTATACCATCAGCTTCGTAGTTCCTTCTCAAAGATCCACGATACCATGATCTAACTTCTAAATGAGTTTTCAGGTCCCAACAACGGAACCATTTTTTGGAAAAAAAGGAGGTCTTAGGGCAAGACCCAGGTTCAGGTTTGAGGCCAACAAGGTTTCCGCAGTAGTCTAGAACAACGTCGGCATTTTCACCCTACTCAAGGGAGTAGGGAGTCTCACCCGAGGCATGTCATGACCTTAATAAGATTAGAAGCTAGATCGTGTAGAAGACAAACATGAACACATATAACAGCTATGGAGATTTAGAAGCCACATATATTTCTTAACTTTAAGAAGGAGCTATCATTCATCAGGACCTGTTCAAAATGTTGAATTAAAAATTAATCTAGGCATATATTCACCACAAGCATTTAACCATCAATCAAATCACGATATCACACACACAATAACAGATCAATTTCATTAACAATATCAAAAAAACATGCATGTGCTCCGCAGAGTCTATTACAGTCTAGATCATTACAAAAGACTTCATGCAGAGCTCTCTTGAGGCTCTGCTTCTCCTCGGTCTCTCATCGGACTGACTAATCGACTAACCAACTCCTGAACTGACTAACTGATTGCTTATTTGTTTCAGTCCTTTCTCCACTTTCTTCTTTCTCACTGGGAGTTTTGTTGGTTGTTCTTGTCTCCTACCTCTGCCATTTGTGTTGTTCTCTGCCAATGTTGCGCCACCTGTCTTCTGTCTTTCCGCAACCGTGACAGCTCCTTGTATACCTTGATTCTATTCCACCACTTGTCTTCCATCTCTCTGCAACTCCAAACTATTCTATCCAAAAACAAAGGCCCCAACATGAACCTCAAAGACAAACTTTTAAACATTATCAACATAAAATTTACATCAATTTACCTAAGAAAGCATTGGAACGTTAACGATAACATTTAAAAGGTCTAGGCTAGAGACGTGTTCCAGCGTCGTTAAACATAGCAGCTGTAGCTAACTTGGCTGCAATACATTCCGAGTGTGATACCTCACTCCACGTACGTAATTATATCGGAGCTCGTCCATGTACCTTCGGGTATATAGGGCAATGTTCTAGTACGAAAAGTATAAGGGGGTGCTCTCACTATGCGGTTTTGCATTAGACAATGCTAATATGAACTAGGGCCTCCACATACCTTCGAGTATATTTGGAAGGAAAAATTTAGGTTGATATCCATCCATAGGTAACCGAGTTAGCCGCCTTGTAACTTGTGATACAGCGAACACAACATTCGGGGATATTTCTTGCTCGTACTTCTTGGTTCGCCAGGAGGTATTTTGCAGTTCACAATTACTTGGTAAACCTTTTTCCTAGAATTACCCTTTTATTTTTTTTATTTGTTTTTTGTCATAAAATATATCAGTCATCATGGAAGAATAACATCCCTTTCCTCGTCGTTCGCGTAGAATAGCACTTAAACCACCTTTACCACCGAAAGCCATTTCTGATCGGCGAAGGCGACATCGTTCTACCAAAACTAGTACTATTAGTACCTCTGGTGTGACATCATCCTCACATATAACAGAGTCATCTCGAGTTGTTTTTACAAATCCTGGTTCATCTACTGTTGTCGAGACGGAGTCCTCTCAGCTACCTATGGTCACGATCCATCCAATCAGTGAGACCATACCTCCCGAACCCAACATTGTTAAACTCGAAGTTGATCCGGATCTTGTCATTCTTTTACCAGAACATCTGAATCCGGAAGTTGTTCCTGTATCGGTCGCCTCATAATCTATTGTAGCCATTTAGTCTCCCATATCGCGCAGTCAACCTCCTGAATGATACTTTGGGCCTGACAACGAAATCCTTCCACCTGGTTTGATTTCGATTGAATAAATTCCACAAGACGAAACGCCTTTGAATCGAACTCATTTTGGATCGGACCTTTATCTTTATGAGACTTTCCCAAAATTACCTCACACTACTATATTTGATCTTGTGTCTATTCGAGTTCCCATAGATCTTGTAGGGTATACATTAGGTCGTATAACAATGCCTGAGCCAACATCTTCGGTTGTACCATCTATTCCATTTGCAAAATCACCTGCTCTTGCTACCCCGTTGATGTTCACAACATCACCAGAGTCACATTTATATGGTGGCCCTTCTGTCCCACCTGGTTACCAATCTTTATTTGGAACCTTCTCTAGTGCATCCTCAAACCCATGGACTTCACCAATGTCATCATATAGTATTCTATCTGGTACATATCTAATGAGTATTGAACGACTTGATCCTTTATATACATCATTAGGGCAATATCAAGCTAGTTCGTCTAGGTATATTCCATCTAGTACAAATTCAAATGGACTCCCAGCATTTAGAGAACAATATTTTCGATCTTATTATACTCCTCATGTTGGGGGGCAACCTATGGTCACCCATTTTGACAGTACTTTGTCGTTATTTGGGCATCCTAATGTCATAATTATTGTTTGTTAGTGGCAGCCCATTATACCCATCCAACCAAAAACGGTTGTGCAATCATATCAACCGATTCAACTTGTTGCACCCACATCAACTCCACTTGTTAATACATCCTTAGCCCTGTTACAGGCTTAAAGTGTTGTTCCCAAACTGTCTCAGGCGGGTCCTTCAACCCAATACCCTCAAGTATTGGGCCCACAAACTCCAACTCCATCGGCTGGTTTACAACAACCTCTTGTATCTGGAATTATTTATTCTTAAGCTGGATTACCCTATTATGGGATGTCGCAACCACAACCGGGTTATACCTATTCACAATTGAATCTAGGCTATTCTAGTTTGGGTTATAATCTTGGTGGATAGACCCCTTGGTAGCCACAAGTGCAAATGCAACAACCCTCATTTCAACAAGTAGCGTACCCAGGTTTTGTTCAATTGAATCCTCAAGCTTTTTCTTATCAAAACAACCCCTATCTGGGTTACCAGCAACAGATTCCTTATGCTGGTGCTCAAAGGCCTATTTCCCAAGAAATTCCATCGCACCCTAGCTATGCTCAACCTGACTTAAATCAATTGTTTCCCTTTGTTGCAACTTTAGAATTACCTGATTTAAACCAGCTTACAAACGATCCAATCAGCTATGCTTATTGGTGGCCAGTGATACCTCCTAAATTACCCTAGGATATTCCTAAGTTCAATGGAAACCCTGGGGAAGACCCGTCGATGCATGTTAAGACTTATCATTTGTGGTGTTCATCTAACTCCCTAAATGATGACTCTATTTGACTACATCTTTTCCAGCGTACACTCATTGGTCCGACCGTGAAATGGTACATTGAGTTACCAAGAGATTCATTTGATAATTTCACCTCCCTAACTACTATCTTTTTGACCCACTTCCAGTTACCCATACGATATGAAACTAGAACGGAACTCTTGACCAACGTAAAACAGACTAACGCTACTCACATTTCTGATCATATTCATAAATGGCGTCGTCGTCGTAGAATGGTTAAGACATTTGTTCCTGATCATATCCTTGTTGAGTGGTTCATTAAGTCCCTGTTACCATATATATCTAAGGATGTGGCTAAGGGTGGCGTCTTCACTGAAGAGAAGTTCATTTCTCATGCCTAGTACTTAGATTTGATTTATACTTAGTCTGGCATGCTTTATGAGAAAATTCCCAACACGTCGCGATCTAATTTTACTATTCCTCCTACATCTAAGGACTCCCATGTCGAAGACGGTATGATTGGTACTGCAAGCACACATCACTCTACTACATCTGGTCCTGCACCTTCTTTCGAAATTCATGTCGTGTCATCTGACAAAGGCAAAAGTGACAAGCAACCCGGAAGAAAGAAAAAGGGGAAATCAAAGAAAAGGCAAACTTCTACCCCATAGGAACGATCATCTGATCATTAAACTAGAAATCGAAAACCTCGTTACCCTTGCATAATTTGTAATGAGGTGCACTTTGTTCGATATTATCCTCACCGCACTGAAGTTTCAAAATTGATTAAGACCTCGAATGCATCCTTTGTATTGACAGATCCATTTCCGAATCCAGACGCAAATTTGTTTGCTATGGATCCAGCTTCTAGCTCCCAAGTGATTATGCTTTCTGTAACGAAGCCATCAACTGATGTTTTGGTGTCAACGCGTAATAAATATTATGGTAGTTAGGCTACTGATCAACCTACTACCTCGATCATGAATCCGTCTATAGAATCTATTTCGCCAACTGTTATTCCTGAATTGATAATAAAGCCACCAAAGGGAGTCGTACATAAATCAACATTCAATCCTCAAGCCCAAGTTGCTCAAAATTATAATATAGTTGAATATTTGGCTCAATCCCCTTTAGCTATGTCGATGCTTGAGGTGCTTCAAAATTGTCCCTCCCAAAAATAGGCTTTGTTGTCGAAAATTGGTGGAATCGATCCGACAGATTCCAATCTTGTAGTCTTTAATCATATGGGCTATGTGCCACAATTACTAGCAGAATTGGCACTCTCCATCCAATTAAATGTTCTCAATCACCTTGTTCATCATACTATTATTGATGAGGGAGCATCTACGTGCATTATGTCTCTAAACTGTTGGAAGTCACTTGGCTCGTCGCGCCTATCTCAATCGCCTATGACATTGAAAGCTTTTGACGGATGTACATATAATCCTTGCGGTATCATCAATAACCTGCATGTTGAACTAGGGGGGAAAACAGTAAATGTTGAAGTTGAGTTCGTTGACGGACCCCTTGATTACAACGTTTTACTCGGAAGGCCATGGGTATATGCTATGAATGCTATCATCTCTACATATTTTAGAATGATCGCCTTTCCACATAAAGGTTTTATCACAGTCATCAATCAACTATCCTTCTTTGCCTCCAGTTCCCAGGTAACTGGAAGCGTTTTGTTAGTTCACGCACCCCAACTAGCACTTCAGAACATTGGTGTAGGAAACTTAAAGGATTCTTCCCTCATGGGAACCTTTGCATTACCGCCGCCTGTGACGATGGAAAAAATTGCAAACATAGAGACTTGCTACATGATATATTCCACTCCATCTCGCTTAAAGAAGATTACGGGTGATTCTAAAGTTGTTACGTTGGATGAATTTTTACCGCCCAACCCAATTGAGCTGGCATAGCAATCAATCTACATGGGTTGGGCGAAGAATCTGAAATCATCATCGTCGGTCGTTTGAGTTGATCGTTTATTAGATTTTGGTACTCCATCTGATCCTTTTTCATCCACTTTCTTGACATATGAGAATATTGTGGAATCCATGATGCCAGAAGGAGAAACGTGGGAAGATCATCATCATCGCTCCCATCTTCAGGATTTCGAAGAAGATAATCTTATTGAACTATATAACCCATCGATCAAAACATTCTTTTCGAATTCTTTTCCCATTAATGCAATCGAATCCGAGAGAAATTTATCAAATATTGAAGAAACCATTTCTATTGATATTTCAACCAAAACTGAAGTTGTAGAAAACATTCATGTTTGCATGTCTTGTTCTTCATCAGAACCCAAAACTTATCGGTCTCTCTTTCTTGAATTTCGTGATGTATTTTCTTGGTCTTACGAGGAAATGCTAGGCATAGATACTAGCATCGTTGAACACACCATTAACATGTACCTTGATGACAAATTGGTATGTCAACACCTTCATCCTATTCATCCGAAGAAGGTCGTTGCCATTAAAGCAAAAGTTGAAAAACTTTTGCGTGTTGGTTTCATTTACCCTGTTCCGTTAACTTATTGGGTTTCCAACATTGTTCATGTTTTGAAGAAACAAGGGACAATCAGAGTGTGTGTCGATTATCGGGATGTCAATCTTGCTTGTCCAAAAGACAACTATCCTACTCCCTTTATCGACCAAATTATTGATGATTGTGCTGGATGCGAAATATTTTCATTCATGGATGGATTTTTTGGCTACAATCAAATCAATATCCTCCTCAAGGACCAATATAAGACAACATTCATCTGTCCCTAGAGCACATTCGCTTATCGTAAACTCTCATTTGGTCTAAAGAATGTTGGGGAAACTTTTTAGTGAGCAATGGATTATGCTTTCAGTGACATCAATCACATTTTTCAACCTTATCTAGATGATTTACCCGCGCATTCACGAAATCAGACTAATCACCCGATGCATTTGAGAGTTATCTTTCTACATTGCCGACACTACAAAATACGCCTCAATCCACATAAATGTGTGTTATGTGTTGGTTCTGGTCGTTTGCTAGGATTCTTCATCTCAAGAGAAGGAATTCAAATCGACCCATTGAGGGTCCAGGCCATTCTTGATTTGCATGCGCCATCAAATTTGCTTCAGTTACAGAAACTTAAGGGAAAGGCTAACTTCCTAAGGAGGTTCATACCCAACTACGTCGAAATGGCTAAAGGATTTACTCAACCCTTGAAAAATGGGATTCCATTCCATTGGGATAAGGTTGTGCAATATTCTTTTGATTTTGTCAAGGATACACTTGTCCAGGCGTCATTAATGTATCCCCCCAATTATCAGAGTGATTATTTCTTATATATCGCCACAGATGATACGACCATTTCTATGGTATTGGACCAAGAAGAATATGGGATAGAACATTTGATATGTTATTTGAGTCATAATCTCAATGATATGGAAGTAAAGTATTCATACGTCGAAAAGCTCTCCTTAGCAGTCGTTCAAGTTGTTCAAAGATTTCGCCACTATATCCTGTTCCGGAAGACCATTGTCATTTCAGATTGCAACCCCATGACTTACATTTTGTCACGTCAATTGCTGGGGGGGCAAGTATTCAAAATGGATTGTCATTTTACAGGATTTTTATTTGGAATTCATCAAATCCAAGTCAAAGAAGTCTTTAGTTTTGGCTGAGCTTCTCTGCAACCTTCCCTCTGATAGTACTGCTACTACATCGGAACCATCTATTCCTAATGAGTCTCTGTTTCTGATCGGATCATCTGATCCTTGGTATGGGGATTTCATCATTCATCTCCAGAACCAAAATTTTATGCCTGATACCTCTCGCTCTGAACAATGACGTATTCGATACCAAGCTAAAGATTATTTGATCGTCGGCGATACACTTTATCGTCGTGGTGTCGATATAATTTTAAGGAGGTGCCTTACTCATGAGGAGGCCGAAAAGGTTTTAAATGATTGTCATGCTAGGGCTTGTGGTGGACACTTGTCTGGATACGCTATCGCGTAGAAGATACTCCGCGCCGGTTACTTTTGGCCTACCATGTTTCGCAACTGCATCCTCGTGGTCAGAAGTTGTCATATGTGCCAGATATTTGATCGTAAATTCCATAAACCACCAACGTCGATGCATCTTGTTATCTCTGTGGGACCATTTTCAAAATGGGGCATTAAATTCATGACCTACAACCATCGTTCGTCCAGGGGGCATGGTTATATTATTGTCACAGTAGACTACTTTACCAAGTGGGTCGAAGCGATGCCTACATTCAACAACGCAGGCGAAACAACCTCATTATTCTTTTTCAATCATGTCATCTCATGGTTTGGTGTTCCATAGGCTATAGTCACAGATCATGGTAAGCATCTTTGCAATCACATGATGAATGAGTTGACTACCAAATTAGGACTGTCACATGATAGTTCCACTCCTTATTATCCACAATGAAATGGACAAGTTGAGGCTATTAGCAAGATTCTTAAACGAATGCTTCAACGAATGATAGGAGTTCATAAATGAAATTGTCATTTGATCTTGTACTCGGCTTTGTGGGCATACCGAACCTCGGTGAGAAATTCAACTAGATTTACCCCCTTTCAATTGGTGTATGGTCTGAAAGCTATCTTTCTTATCTAATGTGAAATACCCTCGTTAAAACTCGCAATTGACTTGTTACCTGACACCTCTTTTGAAGAAGCGCATCTTTTTAACCTCGTCCATCTTGATGAAATGTGTCGTGAAGCCACATTGGCTAATGAAGCACATAAGAGACGTATAAAGGCACAATACGACAAGCATGTCCAGCCTCGCATCTTCTTAGAGGGTGATCTGGTCCTTCTTTATGATCAAGAAGTTGATGTGATAAGTACAGGGAAATTTGAGTCGTTATGGCATGGCCCCTATATTGTCAAAAGAGTTCTTGCTAAGGGCACCTATATTTTCAAAAGAGTTCGTTGATTATGATGGAATTCCATTGGCACAACCTCGAAATAGGTTGTATTTTAAATGTTACTATGCTTAAACATGAGCATAGTAAAATGTTGTATTATATTGTATATATGTTGTTGATTTCCATTTACTGTCTTAGTTTTTTTTTTTCTAGAGTTTTCTTGAAGTTAGCAATCTGCTTTACATTTCATTGCAGATCTGTGAATCTTTGAAACCATTTGTTGGGTATGCTGATGGTGCTAATCGTAGTACGCAGGATCTATTCTCTGCAGCGTGGGCCATTTTCACTCTGAATGGCGAGTTAGTGAGTTTTCAAGGGATTTGTATCGGTCGATCTAAAAAAAATATCGATGAATATAGCGCGTTGATCGAACTTCTCTCTAATGTAATTTCATTTGGTATTAATTGTATCATCATTAAGTTAGACTCACAACTTGTGGTTTGCAACTTACTAGTGTTTATACTGTTAGAAATCCAACACTGCATTGTATGTTCCCGAGAGTTCGACTTTTGGAAAGACAATTTGATTTCATTCAATATCAACACATTTCTAGAAACTTGAACACATTAACCGATTCCTTAGCGAATTATGTTATAGACAAATATTTGCAACACATGTAAAGACATATTTTCAATTCACAGCACATAATTGAGTAGGATTGCGCAATAAACATAGGAAAACACTGAAAACAAATAGATATATAGTTATAGGTTTTAAAAAAAAATGTGCCCAAGACACATTGGTCATCTGACCTCAAAATGTATGCAAAATGTCAAAAGTAAACTAGTGATGCTCGTGATAACATGCTAATGATCTAGCTATCCTATGCAATAAATGCATCCAACGGTTAGGAATGCCAATAGTATGGTGTTGCAGTCTCATGGGTAACTCTTCGATCCGGCAATCCGGAATCCCGAGAGTCAACCCTTCTATGTGCTACTATATCTCAGCAAGAGTCTCAGCCATATCCAAATCCTAAAGGACTACTCTCCGACAGCCCTCTCTGTTGGCTCATCTGCTCCCTGCTTTGGATGTCCCACTGGTCGAACTCAACCTACACCTACATACATCAAAAATTCAGTTTATTCTTGGGAAACATCAAAATACAAAACATGTATAAACCTTATAAAAATAAAAATAAAAACATGGTCAGAAATTTCTTACCAATTTCACCCCTTTGAGCGTCGTTTGGTAAAGCTAAATCTGGATCTCCTCGAAATTCAACGCCTACATATGCATAATCATCAAAGGAGACCATATTTCACCTGAACCAAGCAAAGAATGCAATCAAGAACACGATGTTTGATTGACCAACATGTCTAGCCATCAGTTTTACCCATCTCTGCATCCTTGGATCTCTAGGGCCAGATATACCCAGTGCCACATGCTGGGGTTGCATCAATGGAATCTGCTCTAAGGAAAAAGAAATCAGGATCAAACCATAGTTGAAATTCTTCTTCCTTCCTCACTTTGCCTTGGTCAATTGTTCATTCATCTGAAAGAGGACAGCTTCAGCCCTGTTAAAAAATGTTGGTTCCAAGCACTCTAGTGCATACTGAATGTAAGATTTGTTTGCTATGTGTAGTGTAGTGGTACCAGCAAGCTTTGCGATAGTGAATAGGATGGTCCACAATGGAAATTCACATACATCACGGATTTTTATTTTCCCATCCTTACTAGGTTCAGTCCCTAGATTATAATACTGCAATACATAATCTCTCACTATCTCTCCTCCGAGAGCAGACCCTAAAAGAGAAATGGGTAGACCTCTCCTCAATAATCCTGTGAGAAAATAAATACCCTTCACTAATATTGGGACCACTTTTTCCCCAATGTGAAATTCCTCTATTGTTGGACGCCATAAACAAACAGGGAACTCCAATAGTTCCATCTTTTGCCTCATACCCGACAGTCTGAAGTACTTTAGCAACCCGTAGCCTCTGAGGGCTCTTACCATACTTGGATCGTTTAGGGCAATCATGTCCTATTCGTCATGTTACCTTTCCCTCCATGTAATCATCATTTTGGTCCGATGAATACCTGAAACACAATCATAAGAATCATAAGGATGCATTTCATGCAAAAAGCTAGGAAAAATATGGGCACACTACAAGAAACAAAATGGGGAATTGCACCCAACACACCCCAAGTCAAGGGATAGTGCGTTGCAAGTGCACCTAGCCTTCAATTCCAGTGCACTGCAATGCACCTTTCGACATTCAAGGGTGTCTTTCCCTCTGTTTATAATATATTTACCCTAAGGGTCACAAAACCCTAAAAATTTGCAATGAAATGAAACATAAATGCTATTGAAGGAAAGAGAAGGTTCATAGGTCCAACCTGGATCAAACAATGAGGAAAATTGTCCAAGGAATTTGTCGCAATCAACTGTTGAAGGGGGGGGGGGGGGGGGGGCAAAAACTGGTTCAGAGATCCAAAATTCAAATGGTAAAAAATATTTTAATTAGTCATTTGATTATTTCAAAATCATATTTAATGTTCTGACTATGGTTTTTATTCATTTTTTGCTATGAAAGAGGTATTTTTAATCTGTTTGATGTTGTTCTAAATAGGTTTACAACTAATATAGTTGAATTAGTCGTGCACACTTATTTAAGAATGATTTGACCACAAAGCTTACTTTTATCCTTATTTTTCAAGCTTTGATAAAAATGAAAAAGGACTTGAAGCGCACTTTTATCTCTTTTTAGAGCTTCGATAATGGTGAAAAAGGAACCCCTAAAGTCTTCTTTTAGCTCTTTTAAGACTCTTATAATGTGAAAATATTGCCGAGCACTTGTCTTTTCAAGCTCGTAAAAGTAAATGAAATGACATCTACTCAGTATAAGTTTAACCCTTTTCCGGACTGAGATAGATTATTTACGAAAAAGGAAAACCTTAGTCGAACATGGCTAGGAGGTTCTCTCATATATCATTTTACACTTTTTCGGATCTGAGCAACAAATTTATGAAAAAGGACTCATGGATTTTTCTTTTGTCCTCGTTTTCAAACTCTCTAAATATGAAAAAGGACTAGGCTATCAGTGTCGTTAGGCTCATTAAAACATAAAATAGTGACGGGCTTGTCGATCACGGCAAGAATCGAGTTTCATTTATCATTAGACTCGTTAAATTATTAAATAGCGATGCATTCGCCCGAAGGGTTGAATTATAGATCAAGCATATGTTATCCTCCTCAAGATTGTTAAAAAATAAAGAGGTACTGGTCGACAAATGACGGGGGGGAATTTGGGAAAGCGAACATAAAACTTTATGATAGCAGGTTGCTCTTGAACATGACACTTTCGCTCCATCATTGTGACTTTTGGGTTGGCTAATATTCTTGACGGTTCATTCATACCTATGGTTCATCATACCTTCACTTCGGTTTTGGGTCAATGCTACCAACTCATCTCAGTGTCATCGATATGTTCAAGAGAAGTCATCTAGTGAATACTCATCCTTCTGCAATACTCATAAACCTTAATTTTCATGACAGTCATCCCTGAACATTATTATATCTAGTCACATTTTGTCTCTGAAATCAGTAACTCTCGTTTCACGATAAAGTGGCTTCCTGTAGACATCAGCTCATCATCCAGCTTCCAGTACCATGAGGCTTGTTACAGCATCAACAAGTTCCTCGCTTCCGGACCTTTGAACGAAAGATTTTGTTTGGAATTCGACATCAAATCATATATTCACACCTTACAAATTGTATTGCAGTACCTCGAGAGTCATTAACATCAATGGTGGTTCTCTCGCATCTGTTAACATCTCACATCATTGGCTGTTAATCAAACGATGGTTGATAATCAAACGATGTCTTACCATGTTCGACTACAAATAATATATTCGCATGGCTAGAATTTTACACGAACGATCAAGTGAACGAGATAAGAAGACCTCGGATCTAGTTTCATCCATCCAGGCTGAAATTTCAGGATTGTTGTACACATCATTTATACGATAACTTTACATACAGATTGTCATCCAAACATGGGCCTATATCTGTAGGCATGTCTATATTGGGCAACATTCCAATTTAGATGAATTTTTGAACTATGTACATGTTATAGATAGTTTATGTGCTAAGCATGGGAATGCCTCCCTCAAAAATTTGCGATCGAGAGGAAAATATCATGATGTAATGTAATGTAAGATTGATGCAGGTCACCGCTCCACTTCAGTTCCATCTCATCGCATCGTAAAGCATCTCATCCAAATATTATTATTATTGTTTTGACTTCATGCTTTAGAGGGTAGCTGTTATAGGTCAATTTGGGCATCATTCCCCCTGACCTGTTCAAACTAGACATCATCCCCAGGACCAATGAAATAGGGTCTATCATCCCCTTATATTTTAGTTGCTATATGCCCTAAGAGAAGAACAATCCATTCATGGCTTCTATTGTGATATTTCCAAGATGTGAAGTATATGTTATATCACTTATTGACTCACCAATGCAGACTCTAAAGGGAATAACTGCATTGCAATGCAACATTATCCATTCAAGGGTGCACTGCAGTGCACTTCTCAACATTCAAGAGTGTGTTGGACACTTGGGAGTGGAATTCTCATTATTCCGGGAATCTCCACATGGCCAGTGCCTTCTAGAAGAGTCCATATGTGTCAAACTTTGAATCCAAGTGTCCATCTAACACCTCTAAACTTGGGAACATGTCTTGCCTATTATTAGAAATTCATTCATTGAGAAACTAACATCAGTTTCCCTACAAATTGAGCACTCATTCTAGTGCTAGGGAAGGAAGAAATTTGGTAAAGTTATGTTGTTGGATTCTCATTTGAGAGAGTGAAAGTACTCATATGTTGCTGGTATGATGTTGGATGTGATGAGGTTGGGATGAAGTTGGAGCTGGTGACAACAAATCGATCAATGGTTGTAACCTCCCCCTTCTATTCTTTAACAAATATTGTTGTTCAATTTCCCATATATATGTCTCTATTTCTTGTGCAATAGATTCTTGATATATATATTTCATATCTAATCGATTTCATTGAGCAAGATAAGTGGATATCTTTATATTGCATGTTGTTTGTTGTTATCTATTTGTGTTTGCAGGAATCGATTTGGCGATTTGAGTTGGATTGAGAGCGATGACAACAACGAAAGAAGGAGAAGGAGAAGCGATTGAATCACAAGTAGGCTCATTCACCATTCTATATATCTACTTGTTTTAGAGAAAGTGATATTAATTCTTTCCTCTGTTGTTCTAAGTGACTAGCACCACACTTAGGGAATTTGGTTTATCCATAGATCACAAGTCCGCATAACAAGTAGAAATTTAGGAAAATGCATCTGAGTCTTGAGCCCGCAGTTAAAGAAGAATTAAGTAAGCTCCTAGAAACTAAAATAAATTTTCCAATGTGACATACTCAGTGGGTCACAAACTTAATACATGTTAGAAATAAAAATGGTGACATTTGTCTTTTTGTCGACTTTAGGAATCTAAACAAAGGCTCTGAAAACTACCACTACCTAGTGCCACCCATGGAGAAAATTTTCCAGTGTGTCTTAGGCTTTGAGATGTTACCCTTCTTGGATGGTTTAAATAAATACCACAATTCAAAATCCTTGGGATAAATTTGCCTACAAGAAAATTCCCTTTGGATTAATAAATGCAGGGGCAACTTTCCAGCAGGTGATGGATATCACTTTTGAAGGATTGATCAGTGAATATGTCGTTATATACTTTGATTATGTTAATGTTTTCTCAAAACAAAGGTCTAACCATTTTTTGCACTTAATCCATGTGTTTGAGAGGTTTAAAAACTTGCAATCTCCCTTAATCCTAAAAAATCTATTTTTTCAATTACTGAAGGAAAATTATTGGGATATATTGTCTCTAAAGATGGAATTATGATTTCGATAGAACACATGCCATAAATTATTTAACCCCGCCAAACTCTAAAAGATCCATGCAATCTTTCATGGGAAAGATTAATTTTGTAAGACGATTTGTTCCTAGCTTTTCCGAAATTGTAAAAGCTCTTAAAGATTTAGTGAATAAAATTGTTGTTTTTAAATGGGGAGAATCACAAAAACAAGCTTTCAGCACTGCTAAACAAGATATTTCAGTTGCTCCTACAATAATTAGCCTTGATTATTCATGTTGTAACTTTAGGAGACAACCTCTCACTGAGTAGAGGTCAGTGCCTAAACCATTTATTCAAAAAATATCAGAGTTCTTTTGTTGTCTCATTTCAATGATTTAGAAGTATTTTTACAGTTGATGTAAAAGGAAATCTTCTTGGGAAAAAATCACCTTTTCAAGTGGCATCATTGACAATGAATATGATTTTTTAAGGTTGTAATAAAGTGGTGAAGAAGATGATGAAAATATGAAACGAGAGGCTACTCTAATGCAAAATCTCTTACTTCAAACTTTAGTAGAAATATGGAAGGAAGGGGTTTTGAAAACATAGAAAGAGGATCGCAAATTAAGGTTATTTAATTGCATTTACATGCACCATGAAATTAATTAATTGTTGCATTAAAAACCAACAGCTTCATTACTCTTTTCCATGGAAGACAAACATAAAATGTTTCAAAAGAAAGAAAACATGTCATACTCAGATATCTGTTCAGAATCACCATGAAAATAGCTTTATTAAAACTCCAAGAAGATGAAAAGCATTACACAGAAAAGTATTTCCTTCTTAATGTCAAAATTTGGAACCCTTTCTCGATCCTCTCTCTCTCTGTCTTTTATATCATCATTACAAAAATAAAGTTGAGAAAATTGCTAAATGTTAAAACTCTTTAACTACTTCAAACTATTCTTTCCTTTTCAATCCTACAAATGAAATTATCTAAAATAAAACTTAAAAGGCATCATGGCATTATTTTTACAAAAGTGAATATTTGAAAATTTCCACGAAAATGACAGGTGGACTTTGTTCATTGAGTAATCTGAGACATTTGTGTTGGCTCGCTTGTAGAAGGCCTTGCTTCTGTTGTTGCTACTAGTGTAGGGTACATCCAATCCCTGCATTTATTCCATATTGATAGATCTAAACTTTGACACTTTATAAATCTGGTGTGAGCCATTCTAAAATTATTAATTCTGTTGTAAGTGGGCTTGTCACTTAAAAGAGTTTTGATCAACCATAACAACTGGAAATATCTGTGAAGATAGTTAAGAATTGTTGCTCCTTTTACAACTGTTGTATTCTCATGAGAGGTGTCAATTTTACTCCTAGACTCCACCAACAAAGTTTCATATGTTTCCCAAAGAAGCAGGTTTCCTTGTTGATCCAAACATGAGGGCAATCCTGCCCTTGTTTTCTTATTGAAGTTGGTGTTAAACTTCAAAGCAACTTCCTTTATCTATCCAAGTTTTGTCTTAGTAGTCTCCCCGTACATAATGTTAAGCACCATTTTATTTATTTCAAGCACCAATTGTGTCTTATCTTCAATTTTCATTTCTCTTAATTCCTGTGAAGTCTTGGAATTAAGAAAGTCAATTGTTTTCTTTACAAATTGTGATCGTTGCATAATCTTTTGCTTGCTAGCAGCAATGATTCCCTTCAAACCTCTGGTGATAGGATTTTCCTATGCTACAATTAACATAAAATACCATATATTCTTCATTGAATGAATTATGTCTTTCCAAATAATTTCTCAGGCCTTAATTAGAGACATATTACCTTTCACCTTTTCCTTGATCTCCTTGATCTCATTGCAAGCAGTCTAGTAATCATTGTGGTATTTTGATGTGGTTTCTTTGGCCATGGCTAATTATTTTTCCTTTGCTTTCAAGAGTTATTTTGTATCATCCAAGTTTCTCTGCATCCTTTTTCATCTCTTCCTCATATATCTTCAATTCTGCCATCACTCTAGTCAATTTATCATTTGGGTCATCAAAATCAGGCTGTACTAAAATAGTACATCCATGTGTATCTATTTTCTACTATAAACTAGAATTCATTTCTTTCAAGGTAGCTACTTCATTATTTCTCTGCAAAAGCTCATTTGTCAAGATTTCCTTCTCTTTATCCACTTGAACAACTTCTAGTACCATAACATATTCCACAAAAGGAAACTTCAAATTCTTTCTTAATACTTGAATTTCAGTTTCTGCTCCCTGCAAGAGTTTTTGAACAAAATTTATGTCTTTTGGATTTACACTAACCTTGAAAATAAGCTTCTTTGATTCCTCATTGTGTGAGTAAAGCCATGGAATTGGCTTTCTCCAACTTCAATTGATTGACTTTTTTTCCCAATAAAGCTTCAGCCTTATTGGAAGCCAAATATGTAGCTTCTTTGATTCCTCATTGTGTGAGTAAAGCCCTGGAATTGGCTTTCTCCAACTTCAATTGATTGACATTTTTTCCCAATAAAGCTTCAGCCTTATTGGAAGCCAAATATGTTTTTTTCAAGTCATTGTAAATCAACTCTCCAGTTTTCCTGTGCAAATTGATTTTGTCAGGCAAAGGGATTTCTCTTGCATCCATAGTTAAATTTACTATTTTGAAACCTGTAGAAGATGAAACTACGAGAGCAGAAGGATGAGAAAAATACAACTTTAATTGATTTCTTTCCAGATCCATAGCATATAACAATCTGGTACGATAATCTGAAATTTATTGAGTTTCCAACTGGGATGCAACACTTTCTCTTATCCTCTAATTTCTCTCTTCAATCTAACCATATAATTGCTTCAATACAGGCAAAAAAAATTGAGAAGAATCTTCAAGCATAAGGGAAGAAGGTGTACAAGTCACTTCTCCCAAATGCAACTGAAAACCAGTTGTAGCAAAGGAACTTCCAGCTAAAGGTTCAGATTCTTTTTCAGATAATCTAGGCTTCTTTGAAATTTGAATTGTATCTCCTTATACGTAAATTACTTCTTCGTTGCCCCTCTTTAAACCTTTCTTTGTGGCATGTGGATTTTCAATCTCCATTCCTTTTGATGCTCTTATCTTACCTCCATTAGCTGATTTCTCCATTTATGGTCTAGGTTCATGTACATATGGAGCATATGAATTTTCCACCCTTCTATTCGAAATGATATGATGTGCATCATATGTCCATTTCTCACATGGTTGCAACTGCATGCTCTTGAGGATGTTTTCCACCTCTTCCATGGCTTGTCTGTCATTTACAATAAAAGGCCCAATTTTTTTGGGTAGCTTAAACAAATTCCCTTTCTTAGCTGGTACAAAGTGAATTTGATCAACATTCAAGCTACGTCTGATAAATTCCAAAGAAAACAACCTTATGGGCACAAACATAGGAAGCCTATAAGGGCCAAGCTCTGCCCCATACAATCTAATCTTAGTGTAAACTTTGAATTGAAACCAATCTCCTACCTTGACATATTTACTCAGTTGGAGAAGGGACTGGGCCTTTGGAAAAATACAAGGTGAAGGAGAGCTATTTATAAGTGAATAAGAAAATTATAGAAAAGCAGAGGTAAAGTACATGAAGCCTTCATACTTGGATTGACTTCTCAAAATAAATGTCCAGTCCACTACTGATTGCTTCCTCTTATGGACATCCATGATATTCAGACCCAAATGCATGAAACTTTCAACATGAACATAAAGGAATAAATAAGGTATCAATGAAGGGAATCTGGGATCTCCAGTGAGGCTTAAATATGACATCTGAGAATTGAGCAATTGCTCCCAATAGGTTGGTACATCCAAAACAGTCTCAGGCTGCAACATCACACTAAACATTCCCAAAATGACTCGGTCTATAACAATGGTATCTTCTTTTCCCAAAACCCTGGAAATTATCTGTAAAATTGGTCTTGCATCTTCAACAAAAGCCCCAAAAGGAAGTTCGGTTTTTTCTAAAGGAAAATGTTGACCTGTAGGAATTAGATAAAAGGACATTTGGGCATAATCCTTTCCAGACAAGTTTTGAAAAACAACCAACATGGATTCCTCTGAAGTTGGGGTGTAAAGGTTTGAAGATGGAAACACCAAAGCTTGTTGAATTAAAGGAACAAATACCTTAATTTTTTTTCACCTAGAGCATTCAACAAAACACTTATGGGGATACATGGCAGACACTAACTAATGAATAAATTCAGGAAAAACATAGGTTTGTGGAATTATAGCAACAAACAAACCAAACCTTACAACAACAACATACATGGGGGACTCTTTTTGACTAACTAAAATGTGTTGACGGAATTCCATGAGGTTTAAGGAGCAAATTAAGTCGAAAACATCCCTCTCAGTGTCCATGAGAGGAACGTGAGAGGTAGAACCAGACATGGCAGCCTTTTTAGACATTTCGAAACTTTTAAACAGTCAAATTGGAATATATAAATACATGGCAACCTTGGCTAACATTGACAGTTTGAAATTTTCACAGGAGAATGACTGGGATAGCACTACGGGCACTGGAACAATAGCTGGAAAAGTAAAAAATGAGGATGAAAAAAGGATTTAGAGAAGAAAATGGGAAAAATGAGGGAAATGAGATTTTAATGATGATTTAACATATATGGGATAGGCGATGTGATGTGGATGGAGATGAGGTGACGTGGAGTGTTCTAACTAGACCGCGCTTGCTTGTCACTGCGATATGGGAGCAACTGGGCTACAGTGTAACCCCACCCGTAGTGCCCCCACATTTGATCTGCACCATTGATCTGAAGTCAACTCCTTCGACGTTGACTTGTTTAAGGAGGCACAGTGGTAAATAAATGTCGTTTAATTTGTGTTGTGGAGCTTGGGCTATCGGGTGGACCCGACATCTCTGACAAACTCCGCTCGGTAATTCGCCCGCCTTTTAACTTCATCTCCGACTTTACTCTGCTTGGGGCCACTCTAATTTAATCATAAGTTGCACTTTGTCTTAATTAAAACTAATCCACCATTAGTGCTTTTCAAAATCCTAAGGCTAATAGATACATTTCTGATTTTGCTTTATGTATATATATATATAATTTTTTCTTTTTCAACATATAAATACAGTATGAAAATGAGCTGCAATAGTTCCAAAGAGTTTCTTTTGTATACTTTTGCCTTAGACTTTGCCTATGTTGTTGTGCTCACGCAAAAGGCTGATTCTAATACTGAAATCTTTGTTGCTTTCATGAGCTCCACTTTTAAGGGAGTCGAGTTAGATTACCAGTGGACAAAAAAGTTTTTTCCATGTACAAAGAAGTTAAGAATTTTCATTTCTATTTATTCAAATCCAAGACAAAAGTTATAGTCCCATACCCAGCAGTTAGAAATTGTTTAATTCAAAACGAACTCGGGGAGAAAAGGGCTCATTAGATGACAACCTTAAAATAATTTAATTAAACCTACACAAAATATTAAAGGTTAGGGTCTTTGTAAATTGGTTGGTAAATATTTTTCTTCTCATAGCAACCTTCCACTTTTCCTGATGATTCCTCTATAAACAACGACCTATATTTAGTACAAAATGAAGCCTTCTGTCAAGATTATGATCCTAATTCATGGTATTTATACATTAGATTTTATCCGGAAAATGATACAACCCCGACTCATCTCAATGCAACAAAAAGAAGAGCATTGAGATTAAAATCAACACCTTATCATCTTATTAATAGTGTTCTTTTCCAAAAGAATTATGGCGGGGTGTTAATTCGATGTCTAGAGTAGGAAGTTGCTTCAAAAATACTTTGTGAACTCCACGCTGGCCCTACTTATAGACAATTTGGTGGAGACACCACCACACACAAGCTTCTAAGGGTGAGTTATTATTGCCCCACTCTGTTTAAAGATGCCCATGCCCTTCTTAGAAAGTGTGAAACCTGCCAAAAGAACATCAGTAGGCTTAAAAAACCTGCCTTTCCCCTACAGCTTGTCACTATTGAAGTTCCATTTCAACAATGGGGTTTTGACATAAATGGACTTGTTAACCGTCCCTCATCCCAACAACATAAATTCATTATATCAGCAACAAACTATTTTACCAAATGGGTTGAGGTAGCACCTATGCGTGTGGTAAATGTCAATAAAGTCATTAATTGTCTTGAATCTCATATTATCACTCATTTTAGTGTTCCTGAGTCATTGGTCTTTGATAATGCATCTCATTTTTCTTCTCATGAGTTAGACGCATATGCTGTATAAAAAGAGATAAAATTTAAATATTCAACATACTATTATCCGCAAGGAAGTGGCCTTGTTGAATCTTCAAACAAGAATCTATTAAAAATCCTTAAAAGAACAATTTTAGAGAATCATACAAACTGGCATACAATGATATTTAATGCATTATGGGTTGATAGGGTCACACTAAAAGTTGTTATTAGCAACTCACCCTTTTTCCCTGTTTATGGCAGAGAAGCTATATTACCCCCTCACAACTTTCTTCCTTCTCTGTAATTTTCCCTGAGTGTCTAAGAAATCAAGTCATTCACTATGCAAAATAGAATTAATGCTTTATTAAAATTAGAAAAAGAGAGACAAAAAGCTAAAACCAAGTTAAATCAATATCAACAAATGATAAAATGATGGTTTGACCACAAGTCTCCTTATAACAGGGATTTTGAAGTCAGTGACCTGATTCTGAAATGGGATAAGGCCCACGAGGACAAGGGGAGCACACCAAGTTTCAAAACTTATGGTTGGGACCTTTCATTGTTATAGAAAAGATCAAATCCAACACATTTTGACTGCGGAATTTGGAAGGTCAACTTGAGGCACTCCAAGTCAATAGACAACTTTAAAAAAAAAATTACTTTGCATAACCTCCTTTGAGAGACTTTTTGTACATATTTATGTTATGCTTTTATTTAATTTTGTATGTTTGAGTTTGATCTTTTTCTTTTCTTGAGTATGTTGTTCCTTGGCGTGGATTCCTTTTCATATTGTTTTTCTATTTATTCTATAGTAAAATCTGCCTAAAAGCAACTTTAAAGGAAAATTTTATCAGATGATTTACTAACTCATGTGTTAATTGTTCAATCAATTCTTTCAGTTTGATCTCAACAAAACAATTTTTTTGTTCAAATATATCTTTGGATCTAATCTCAATTACATGAATTTTCTTTGTTCACTATTATTCAAGCAAAATTCGTATTTTAGAAAGCATATTACTTTTAACAACATTATTAATACGAAGTTTGGAAGGTAAACTTTTGACACTATCCCTTGCTCTTCAGGCGCAAATTTGTCTCCCCATCTATTAAGTAATTCATCAAGGGTTAATATTAATCAGAGTTTATTTCAAAGATATAAAAGGAAAAACTGAGAGTTAGGAGGTCTCATTGCGAGCCGACCTACCATGATCACGAGTCCTTATAACAGGAGTGACATTACCGTTATTGGTCACCAAGCTCGGGAAATGGCTTTTGGTCGTAAGGCTAAAAGGCAAGAGGTCTAATCATGAGCCAGTTTGTGCACTCTTGTTAGTTCCTATGAGTGTCACTGTCATTGTATGGTCACCAAGTTGGGAAACTGAATTTCAATTAATTACCAAAAATACTATAAAGGAAATATTCTTTGTGGATTTGAATCTATGCCTAATGGATGGGATATAGGCACATCATTGGGTTAAAGGGTAACGCCGCCAAGGCTATGGGAACCTGCTAATAACAATGACTGTACCTGTGGTATTAAAGTTATGATTATGCTAACTTTCATAATTTGTTGTTTATCTTTTGAATATGTTGTCTTTATGGATCCTTCTAAATATTTAGTGAGTTTTATTTTAATTTATATAAATTGCTAATGATTTTAATAAAGGTACCAATGAAAACTTATATTATTTTACAAATTGAATTGAAAGAAACTAATCTTTAGTATGTGATACATGGATATAATTGCATCTAATTATTTCTATTTTCATCCTGTTTCTCAAGCAGAGAAAATTGGTTTGGCCCAACAAGTCACCAATTTTTGGTAGGCCAACCACCTCCCCTCTCATTTTGTTGATAAATGATATGGGCCCCTCTTTATCCTTTCCTTTTGGGGTTTTCCTTTTTTATTTCTGATTTGATGTGGCATGACAATAATGGTTTATAATGTACAAATTTTATTTCCTTTTGGAGATGATATGACCTTGACCGCTTCACAGGAGAGTACATTTTTTATGTTTGCTTTCAATGTTTATTGTTTCATCTTTCATTGGGTACTTAATAAAAATAAAGAACATTGGCTTTGGTCTTATTTCAAATGAGTTACTCAAAGCCTATCATTTTACATTTACATATGAACATTAGAAAGAACAAGGCCGCTACATAATTTTCATTTTGTAGCAATCTTGTCTTATATTTAAATTACATATCTTAATGTCTTTCTAATGTTTATTGAATGGGTAATATATATGTGTTTGGGACATGTTATCTATGTTTGTATAAGTTCCTGTATGTTTAATATGTTTTTCTATGGAATGTAAACCTTATGTTAAACCTGTGCTTGATTGATATATTGGTTCATTTCCATATTCTTATATTACTATGTTGCGACCTTTTTTATTAAGTGAGGTTTAATTTATGGATCCAATGAGTTATTTAAGGTTATAATCCTCGTTCATACATATGGAGATATTTTAGCCTAAGTTTCTCGATCTATAATTATGGGATATGATGCTCTCGAGGTTATGAGTATGGTTTCAGGTTTTGTGTTATCAGTCTATGGGTGATTTGTTGTTCCTGTCATGGATAGATATCCTGATCAACACCATATGTGACCAGTCTACCATCCATAATCGTGTATACATCCAACCATCATACTATCAGTACCATGCCCTTGTTTCTCCACCTCCAAATTAATCTATAGGGTTTTGACCAGACTTACTCTCGATTTTCTCATTCTCTTCTCTCATTTTTTTTATCTATTTCCACCATGAGCTAGGTTTTTGAGGTTATTCTCCAATTGCATGACTATTCTTTGTGTTTTTCTTTCTAGTTTGGTTGTAAACCTCTTGGATTCTACCCATGGCTCATATTATTTGAACTGAGGCTATTGGGATTGAAATGGTTGATGCTTATGACAAGTGTGCAAAGATCTTTCCTCGTGTTGGCTGGTGGGATTTTCTCGAGGTCTTCCAAGGGTACTATAGGGCGTTGTCAAAGTGTTTTCTTATTCGTTAGCGGCAAGAAAGCCTAGGTGGTTGATAGAGAAATCACCATGGATGTTGATTTTATCACTGAAGCCACTAATCTCCTGGTCGAGGGGGAGAAGTGGTCAAAGAATTGAAAATTTTGTGACATCCCCCTGGAAAAAGTTGCTTGCAAATAAGGACTGTGCTTATCACATTAAAGGTACGCCTATCACTTACCTCAAACAGAAATGACAGAACCTGATATATTTTTTACATCATTATATCACTTGTGAAGGACGTTATAGTTTAATCTTCATTACCATATAAGGCTATTGATGGTGTTTTTAGGCCATAAGCTCAATCTTCCTTTCTATTTGCATAGGATTCTAACTAAAATGGATTATACCTAAAAATTGCAACACAAAAATGCTAATTGATTGCTTTTCCACCACAATTTTATTTACATATTGGTTAAACATCAATTGGTTAAGGTCAGAGATAATTGGGATTCTTTTTTAAGTCATAATCATTTTGATAAACCCCTGCTTCCTGGAGAATTTGAACCACCAATTTCCTCTGAGCTTAATTCCCCTTTGCATGACTCTGCTCGGCCTCCTATTCATTATTTGATGCATATTTATTTCGAAGAATATTGTCAAGAGGTTGATCCTTGCCTCAAAAAATATGATAAGGCTACGAAGCTTGAACCTATGTATGCTCAGTTAACTAGAAGTATGACCAAGAGCGTTACTATTGGTAAGGGAAAATCAAAGTAGGAATTTAGAAATAAGGCCAAGACTAAACCTCCTAGAATTAACCCTTAGCTTGAGCATTTGTCTCCTGAACCTACATGTCAAGAAATAAAGAGTCATTGTAAGTAGGATTTCTAGTCTCATATCAAAGATAGACAAAGAGGAAGGAAAATTGCTAGGTTAAGGCAGGACATATGAATGACTTTTCCTGTTGAAGAGATATGTGTTGATCTCAAGACTAATACAAAAGTTGAGCCTAAGAATACTAAGCTCGAATTTCCAAGAAATCTGAGTGTTTTTTATAATAAGAATGACACATTGGAAGTGGATAGTGATCTTGGGAAAATTGCTTCGAAACCCTTGTTAGATATCTATTGGCACCAACAATTTTTGTTCATTATACCACGACTGAACCATTGAATTCATTAGCTCATGCAAGAAAACAAACTACTTAGGGCCTCATGTCGACTTAAAGAAACACACTTAGAAAAAAATTCCACTAGTTCAGTGAACAAGTCACAGGTTTCTTATACTCACATTGTAGTGAAGTCTTCAAAGGTCGAAGTCATAATTTCCTTGGATCTTGATGATTTGCATGATGTTAAATAAAGAATTTTATTGTTGATATGTTTCATCTTTTAAGAATTATAAGGCATGTTGATATTTTGATTTTATTAACTGAAATTGTAAGGGTGTTGTAAAATTGAAGATTCTGTAACTACCCTTTTCCTTGCTTATATCGAAGAATGATTTTATTTTCTTAATTTGTCACACGTCTCTATGTTGGCTGAGTTATTACTTTAATCTTTAGTGGAGAGGATACTTGTGGGTCACCTCTGGTTGTTGCAGATATTATCAAATGAACTCCTATTAGTCACTATGTTGATTTTCTTTCATCTCGTGGATATGGCCAACGTGCCAAAATCAAATAATTATGGTTATTTTGTAAAAGACAATTTTTATTTCTGAGTTTAATATGGACATAGTTAGTTGAACAATATATGTATTTAGGGGGGGATACCTATGGTACTAAAGAGGGGGAAATGCTAGAAAAGTGATGTTGAAAATCGTGATTGTGGAATTTATAATCATTTTGAATTCATATATTGATATGATTTAATTTTGTTGGTACATCTTCACGGAAATTGCCCTTCCATGGTCTTATAATTATTGCTACATTTATTTATTCTTTTTTGTGGTTTGATCTCGAAAATTTTAAAGGTCATATTGCTGGATTTACATTGAATTGGATTGTGGATTGATAGCTACCTTATTGCATTACTTTTCCTCCATGGTAGTTTAATTCTATGTGCACGAAAAAGGTTGCATAACTCCACTAGTGACTAGTGTCCAGAGGGTAATACAAATCCTAACACTCTGCTTATTTTGATATCTGTGACTTGATTTTGGAAGATCAAATTCATGGGAATGTTATATTTCTGTGAGTTAAATTAATACATATGTTGTGTTATTTTTCTATTATATCGTTATTATCTAACTACTTATTTGTTGATTTGATTCATGAATAAATGGTTAGGATATTATCTAATAGAGAGTGATACAATGGCCCTTTCTCTTTTAGTATTTTGTCTTAATTGATGATTAATTATCTAATATAGTATCATGATTCTTAATATGTGGTCATTAACTAATGGAGTTTGATCTTTGTTAGTGTGAAAGAGATAAAGATTGCTTTTATGTAGCTTTATGTCTTTCATTTATATCACAATATAGAATCATTTTCTCTTAGTTTAAATTATAATTGCATTTATAAATTAAATACTAGTTAGTATATCTCATTTTGTTGTTGTATAATTAAGTAAGGAAATTATTTTATATTTTATATACCAGTTATGCCACGTTCTAGTTATTTTTCCTCTGTATTATAATTGTATACATTTCCTGTATCATAACGCCTTACTTCTGTTCCCGTAGTATACTTTTCAATAATAGAATTTTTATTATATTTTATCATTTTTAGAATCTAATTTATAAATAACATATATAAATTAGAATTAGTATATTGCATTAGCTTGCTCATGAAACATACACTCTCGTTCTCTCGATAATGATATCAAGTTGGACTATTTTTATTTTATTGTTTCACTTGTATAGTTAAACCGATCATTAACTTTTAATTCATAATTTATAACAGTCGTGGGTTAAAAGTTCATGTAATAAAGGTTAATAAAGGCAAAATAAGACCAAGGTCATGGGACATGTATCCCAAGCTGAATGTTGGGCAAAATATCCTAATGGGTGTCATTTCGTTTATTAATGGCTAAGGAAATTGGAAAAAGCATTGACAAAGGAAAAGAGGCATTAATTGACATTTATTTATGAAAATAAAGGAAAATAGAAGAAAAGGGAGATGAAAGGTCAAAGGTTTGCATGAGAGGAAAATTGAAGGAAAAATAGAGTAAATTGAAGAAAATAGAGGCCTCAATAATAAAAAGGCTTTTGAGGATTAGTTCACAAGCTTTTGTCAGTTTAGCTTTGGAGCTCTCTCTATTCTTTCATACTATTACACACTTGGAACATTCTTGGAGAACTCTAACATTGGAAAAGGAAAGCAAAAGAAGGACAAGCAAGCAAAGAAAGGCAGGGGAAAGACAAGGAAAAGCAAGGAAGGTTGGATCAAGCAGCTTAAACAGGAAGACTTGCAAGTAATAGGTTGCATGTGTGATTTCCTATCTAGTTTGTGAATGCATGGTACATGCATTTGTGTATTCTCTTGTTCTCATTGCCATGGGTTTTGTCGGGTGTGACAGTGGTTTCAGCCTTGCCTTGCCGTTTCTAGATAGCGATGGTGTGATGGGGTTCTTATATTTGGTGGAGCTTTGGATTGCCGAAAGGTTTTGGAACTAGGTGAGCTAGTATCAGGAAAATTCCCTAGGGTTGGGGGTGGAAGTGGTTTAATATCCGAGAAGCCCTCGACAGGTGGGTGGAGATAGGAAAATTACTCAAGGTATTGGTGAACTCTTAACCAGTTTTGGTGGGATAATGGTAGCTTGAGGGTGGAGGTGGTTTAACCTCTGGGAAGCCCTGATTTTTTATGTTTTGGTTTTCTTGTATGATCCCTTGACCGGTTTTGGCAAGATTGCGGGAGAAAGAGGGTGGAGGTGGTTTAATCTCCGGGAATCCCTATATGTTTATGCTTTTAGATCCCACATTCATGCTTGGAATATGGCACGAGGGTGATTGGCTAAAGGAAAGATTTAGTTCGGCCCAATCTATGTTCGGGTGGTATGTGGAAGTCCCTGACTTGGTTGGATTTTTCATATGTTAATAAGATATCTTTTCCTATTGTATTTCATGAGTACTTGTGCTTGTTATTATGTGGCTTTGATGGTTGTTCTATCATGGTTATATTTCTGGTTATATGTTGGTTATAAGCATGTTTCCATAATGGGTTCTAGTTATGGCTCTTGATATGTTTAATTAGTTGGTGAATGATTAATTAATGAAGGAGATAGCAAATGTTATTGCAGTTATTATGAGAGGGCATTAGAACCTCTTGATGATTCTTAGATAAGTATTATATCCCTATGTTTAGATATGCATTCATGACTTGTAGATTTCATGTTCTCAATGTGTTTGGCGAAATGAATATCATGGTTAAGCCTGATTAGGTCAAGTATTTGATCAAATTTTGTATGAATGGATTTGTCTTGATGTTATTTATCATTATGGAAAGTCTCATTGAGTTATGGGTAGTGGTCTGGAGGCTATCCTGAAATTGTGGCTAAGAATTTGAGACTGCATCGTCTGAACTGGAAATTTTGGGCCATAACCGCACCCTAGTAGGATTATGCATTCGGTTGGACATCTATAACAACATGGAGGTCTTGTCATGCATGCAGTTGGGATCCTAGATCACTTAAAAAGCAATCCAGCTTAAGGTTTGGGCACTTTGAGTGGTTGTTTATCTCCTAGGTGTCTTGTAGCCCCTGAAGAAGCTCATTAAAGTTCTAGTTTGTCAACTCCACTTCGCTAATTGTACTTAGGAGTTTGGGTCATGTCATAGTGGCCCTTATCTCATGGTTACCCCAACAGGCAAGTTAAAGTGAGTAAATGTGGGAGGGGTGGGTTACATATTGGTATCAGAGTGGGTTTTAATTATTTTTGGGTGACGTCTCGTACTTTTAGCCCATCCAGCTAAATGTACATGGTTATGCTTGCATAGTAGGTCAACACATGCATCGTGGGGGTCATTATGTAGTTTGTTTCATCATGATGCTATTGGTATGTTATGAGGTCGATATGTTGGCTGAGATGGAGTAGAAGATACAAAATTATCAAAGCGAGGTTGTAACACTAGTGATGGGATTTTATGCGGGAACGCAACAGAATAAACACATAACCATAAATACAGAGATGCAGCGGAAATAACACTTCATTTCATTAATATCAAAGAACTGAAATTTGCTTACGGACAATGGAAATAAAACTAGCTAGGGTACTGGTAGCTATCTCTGAGAAGAGATGTGGTGGCTACAGACCTCTGAACTGCTTTACAATGAGGCGCGAGGGCCTATTTATTATTGAGAAACAATGGAGAACCCTAAACATCCCAAAAAACCTAACCCTAGGAGATGAAGCGCCAAAACTATGGGCCCCGTTTGGGTAAATTGGTGTTTCAACTTCCCAGGGACGTAACTTTGGCATACTATCTCCGTTTGACGCATATGATACATCATTAGAAAGCTCTATCCGAGGACTACAGCCGTCGGGACGAATTTTATCAAAAAATTCGTTGGCGCTTTCATACCCAAAAAACGTCGTTTAGGGCCTCAAAACGGCTCCGGAAGTTCAGGACCCGAAAAACTGCTAAAAATATTAAGTTATGCCAAAACGGAAAAACTGAAAGAGACAATGGTGGGGGCCCAAGTGGAATAGGCGGGTGGCCACCAATATCCACCTGGATCAACTAGACCTCAGGGTAAGAGCATATCGTCATATAGGTTTGTATGTTGGGCATGCAGGTATGATGGTTAATGGTTGTTATATGCATTGTGGTTATACATGTCTATCATTCTATCATTGTTGTGGTTACATGCATGATAGATGCTAGTTGATCAGTGTGGTCAAATGCACATGTGTTAGATAGTCGTGAAAAATAGTAACTTGTTGCTATATACCTTGCGGTCATATGCATGATGATTATGGTCATTGGAGCTAAGATCCTGATGTTATTATGTACTATGCTAATTTGGATTGACCTGTGCAAATGGTTATGGTTATGATATTCAGGAATGAGTCGATACACTTGTGATATTGCATCCTACTAATCTAGACCGACTTGTGCAAATGTGATAGCCTCCTTTGAGATACATTGAGGTATGAGTTTTATTATGTCGTCTATTTGGTTTAACTAACATGGTATGTTTACAAGTTGTTTGAATGTTTGATTAATTACATGATGTGAGTATGTGTCTATAGGATTATAGGAAGGAATGATCTTGCTTTAAGATGATTGTACTAACCTAATATGTGATGAGACAACTGATATGTACTTGAGTGCAAGTGGGTGTTAGTTGCAGTATTATGATTAGTGAATGTGAGTTGATTAAGACATGGTTGTTAGTCTTGATAGAGTCTGATTTCAAATTAATAGATATGATGCCTTGATATTTGGAAAATGTGACTAAAATTTGTGAACAGTTACAAGGCAACATGCTTAGCATTAATGTGACAAGGTAACAACTGATTTCTTTATATAACTAACAATTGGGTGATGTGATGGTACATAATAAGATCTAATTGTAGTAAGGAAAAAGGTGTAACAATTGGCTTCTAGTTATGGCTAGATCCTTCAAGAATTTGAGTCCCTTGAGAGATGATATATCTATGTGTTTAGTTACAGGTTAGTGTGTTGGGTACAACAAGGTAAGGTAACCAATATATTGTTATGTTTATTTATGCACTAATAATTGTGTGTTTATGGCAGTATGATGTAGGGGGTTGCATGCAAAATAGACTTCCATGAAATCTTGAAGAAGGATCGAGTTGAGCATTTCCTTGGAATCATTGGGAACCCATGGGGTTGAGTCATGGTGTCTCTTCAAAGTTTTATGCTTTCAGTATTTTTTGATTTGTTTGTGCTTGATCTGCGTTTTTTATTGTGTTTGGTGCATGGCCATGCCACTTTGTTTGTGGTGATGTATTGCTATTGGTTTTTCAGGGTTTTCTTCTTGTTTGTTTATTGTCTTGCCTTTTATGTTTTGAGGGTATTGGGATTTGGTTGGGGAAAGAGGAAAGTTAATGGAACTCATGGAGAGATAAATGAAACCCAATAGGTAATGTAAGACCCAAATGAAGCTTGGCGTATGAGTAAAGGGCAGTCTAAGGCAAGAGTATGATAGCCAACTAGATTGGTTGGGTCCATTTGGATAAATGGATGGTGGCGAGATAGTCATGAGAAAGGCAACAAGAAAGGTAGAGTAAATGGATTTGAGGCGTCAGATGCCTTGTCTATGTTGGGAATTGTTGTTTTCAATGTTGTGCATGTTGTGCACGAGTAAATGGAGTTCTCTTAACCTTGACCTTATGATATCTAGTAATTATGTTGTGATCATGATTAAGTTGATATGTGTATATATGTATGTATGTATGCCATTGCCTGAGAGGGTCGTCATGGATTCTGATTGCTTTATGCTAATGTTTATATGTATATATGTATGTATGTATGTCATTATCTGACAAGATCGTCAGGGATCATGATTGTTTTATGCTAGTGTTTATATGTGTGCGTGTGTGTGTGTGTGTCATTGTCTGATAGGGTTATCATGGATCGTGCTTATGGAGGAATGATTGCTTATGCAGGTGAATGCCATGAATAGGTTCCCGGAATCAAGTGGACAAAGTAGCCTTGACAAATATATGAGGTTAGTATCATGTGGACATGGTTTATATTGTGTGCTTGTACCATGCCTATTTTTATGTTATGGATAGGTTATGCCGAGGGATACATCAACATAATGAAATCAGTGTGATATGCAGCATGTTGGGACAAACACGGATATTGTAAAAACATTGGAAGCTAGGTTGCTTGGTAGAGATAATGTGGTCTCTAGATGTACATATGGTGTTTTGTACACGTTGTATATGTGATGTTGTGTACATGTTGTATATGCGGTGTTGTGTACATGTTGTATATGTGTGTTATGTACAAACGATGTTGTGTACATGTTGTATATGTGGTGTTGTATACAAACGGTGTTGTGTACATGTTGTATATGTGGTGTTGTGTACATGTGGTGCAGTGTACATGTTGTACATATGGTGTTGTGTACATGTTGTACATGTGGTGTTGTGTAGATGTTATACATATAGTGTTGTGTGCATGTGGTGTTGAGTACACACTGTGCAGGTGGTGTTGTGTACACTTTGTGTGGGTGGTGTTGTGTACATGTTGTGTAAGTGGTGTTGTGTACACATTGTACAGGTGGTGTTGTGTACATGTGGTTTTGTGTACACGTTGTGCAGGTGGTGTTGTGTAGAGGTGGTACTGTGTACATGTGGTGTTGTTGTACATATTGTATTGTGTACATGTCGTACATGTTGTGTTGTGTATACGTGGTACTGTGTTATGTGTATTGTGTAGTCGTTGTATCATGACACATGTATTCATTGTATTGTACGATGTGTACGTATATGTACTGTGTTGTACATCGGGTGTAGGTGTGTGTGTTGTGTTGTACACCAGGTGTAGGTGTATGTGTGGTGTTGTACACCGGGTGTCGATGTGTCATGTTGTGCATTGGGTGTAGGTGTATGTGTTGTGTTGTACACTGTGTATGTGTATGTGTTGTATAATGTGATGGGATAGGCAGGTATGGGTCTGTCTGGGCCCTTGTTGATATTGAGGGTTGAAGCAATTTAGTCTCTGGATGCCCTTGTTGTTGATATTGATGGTTAAGGAAGTTTATTCTATGGATTCCCTTATTGTTGATATTGAGGGTTGAGGTGGTTTAGTCTTTGGATGTCCTTATTGTTGATATTGAGGGTTGAGGCGGTTTAGTCTCGGGATACCCTTGTCGCTGATATTTAGGGAGGAGGCGGTTTAGTCCTTGAATTCCCTTGTTCCATGAAGAGAAGAGAAGGCACTGGGTGCTTGTCGGGTTTGGCAAACGAAGCCAGTGTGTATACATGGTTAAAGGGAAGAGAAGGCACTAGGTGCTTGCTGAGTTTGGAAACCTATTTAGTGTGTGTACAGAAAGGAAAAATAATAAAGGCAGAAGCAAAGAACCATTTGAAAGATAAGTATCAATATATTGTTTCAGTTTTTTATCATGCATGTGATCTATGATTATGATTTATGATGATTACAAGTGATCTATGATTATGATTTATCACGGTTTGCATTTTGAGCTAACCATATATGATATTTTAATACATGATGATTTTATCGAAGAGCTAGTTTGACTTGTTGTGACAAGAAATAAACAAAATTGCAAGTGTACCTTATTGACAGGCCACCAATGCCGTATCATTTGAATTTATTTCAATTCCTTTTTATTCTGATGACAATTATGTGTTTGGTACAGGAAAACAGGGAAATGGCCAGTTGGGTGGTTGAAACTGATTGCAAGAATTTGCAGCAACAGTAAAAGGAATTAGAACAAGCAGTAGTATGTTGGTACAACATTTAGGAGCAGGGCCATTATGGGACACTAGTAACCAATAATGTCCATTGATTTCCATGAGCATGTTATGACTGGTATGATGGTTTTGAGGTAGGGATATGCCTTGGATTTTAGATATTTAGATTTGAGGAAACCTTGCCAAGGGATGGATCACCAGGGAAAGGGGATGACGTGGAACTTGGAAGGTGAGTGACTGTAAGGAAGGGGGTGACCGAATTGCTTGAGGAACTAAGTAACAGAGAAGGGAAGGTCGGGGAATAGAATTGGTTTTGGTCATTGGCAATACTAAATGGAATCATAAGCACAATGGGAGTGTGCCCTAGAACAATGAGTTGATAACATTTCATTGAGGGAACACGTAGAGCAATTATCGTAGCGCTGGACATTAGATGCGGGTTTGACTTTGGCATTGGATTTTGGACTTCTTAGGAAGGAGGTGAATTCTGGTACTACTTTAGAGGGTGGAGGTGTGAGCCTCGAGATTCCCTTGTTGACTAATGCGGGCATCATATCCTTTTTATTTTCTAGTTAGAGCAAATGTGCATATGTATGTATGTGTATATTATTGTGATTATTGTATCAAGCTAGATTTATAAAGCTCCATAAACAATATGTTTATTTGTTGGTTGAAACAAATGTGCATAAGTATATGTGGTTTATTGTAAATACCGTAATGAGCTATTTTATAAAGCTCCAGTAAATGGTATGATTGTCATGTTTTTCAGCAAGATGTCATTATAAGCACTACATCGAGTTGTGTTATAAATCTCCAGGGGCAGTATGTTTTATTTTCAGCGGTTTTCTAGTCATAGGTGTCATAGAACACTGAGGACAATGTTCCTCCAAGGGGGATGGGTTTGTAACAACCCTGGGTTAAAATTTCATGGTATAAAGGTTAATAAAGGCAAAATAAGACCAAGGTAATGGGATACATATTCCAAGCTGAATGTTGGGAAAAAAATCCTAGTGGGTGTCATTTTGGTTTAATAATGGCTAAGGAAATTGGCAAAGGCATTGACAAAGGCAAAGAGAAATTAATTGGCATTTATTTATGAAAATAAAGTAAAATAGGAGAGATGGGAGATGAAAGGTCAAAGCATTGCATGTGAGGGAAATTGAAGGAAAAATAGAGGAAATTGAAGAAAATAGAGGCCTCAATAATAAAAAGGCTTATGAGAACCAATTCACAAGCTTTCGTCAGTTCATATTTGGAGCTCTCTCTATTCTTTCATATTATTTCACACTTAGAGCATTCTTGGAGCACCCTAGCATTGGAAAAGGAAAGCAAAGGAAAGACAAACAAGAAAAGGAGGGCAAGGGAAAGAAAAGGAAAGCAAAGGACAACAAAGGAAGTTTTGATCAAGCAGCTTCAATAAGAAGGCTTGTAGGTAACAAGTTGCATGTGTGATATCCTAGCTAGTTTGTGAATGCATGGTACATGCATTTGTGTATTTGGTTCTCTTGTTCTCGTTAGCATGGGTTTTTTCGAGTGTGACAGTGGTTTCAACCTTCTCTTGCCATTTATGGATGGCCATGATGTGATGAGGTTCTTCTATTTGGTGGAGCTTTGGATTGTCGGAAGGTTTTGGAACCGAGTGAGGTGGTCTCAGGAAAATTCCCAAGTGTTGGGGGTGGAGGTGGTTTAATCTTCGGGAATCCCTCGATGGGTGGGTGGAGACAGGAAAATTCCTCGAGGTATTGGTGAAGAAGTTTCAAGGAATCCAAGGTTGTTTTGGGCTTACTTGGTGAAGAAGTTTCAAGGAATCCAAGGTTGTTTTGGGCTTAGTGATCTCTTGATCGGATTTGGCGAGATCATAGTAGCTTGAGGGTGGAGGTGGTTTAGTCTCTAGGAAGCCCTAGTTTATGTTTTGGTTTGCTTATGTGATCTCTTGAACAATTTTTGTGAGATTTCGGGAGCAAGAGGATGGAGGTGGTGTAATATCTGGGAAACCCTAGTTGTTTATGTATTTAGATCCCACATTCATGCTTGGAATATGGCATGGGGGTGACTGGATGAAAGAAAGATTTGGTTCAACTCAATCTATGGTTGGGTGGTGCATGGAAGTCCCTGACTTGGTTGGCTTTTGCATATGTTAATAAGATATATTTTCCTATTGTATTTCATGAGTACTTCTGCTTGTTATTATGTGGTTTTGAGGGTTTTTCTATCACGATTATATTTCTGGTTATATGTTGGTTATGAGCATGGTTCCATAACATATTCCAACTATAGCTCTTGATATGTTTGATTAGTTGATGAATGATTAATGAATGCATGAGCTAAAAAATGTTATTGCAACTATTATGAGAGGGCATTACACGTTCTTGATGATCCTCAGATAAGTATTAGATCCCTATGTTCTGATATGCATCCATGACCTGTAGATTTCATGTTCTCATTGTGTTTGACGAAATGAATGCCATTGTTAAGTCAAGTCTTTGATCAAGTTTTGTATGAATGACTTTGTCGTGATGTTATTTATCATTTTGGAAAGTCTCATTGAGTTTTTGGCAGTGGTCTGGAGGATAGCCTGGAATGGTGGCTTAGAATCCGGGACCGCACCCTGTGAACTGAACGTTTTGGCCCATAAATGCACCCTAGTAGGCTTATGCATGCAGTTGGAGGCCTATAGCCACATGGAGGCCTTGTAATTCATGTGGTTGGGAGCCCAAGTCACTTAAAAAGCAACCCAACTCAAGATTTGAGCACTTGGAGTGGTTATTTAGCTCCTGGGTGTGTTGTAGCCCCTGAAGAAGGTCAGTAAAGTTCCAGTTTGTCCACACTACTTCCTTAACTGTGCTTAGGAGGTTGGGTTATGTCATAATAGCCCTCAACTCATGTTTACCCTGACAGGCGAGTTAAAGTGTGTAAATGTGGGAGGGGTGGGTTACATATTTAACCATAGATTATTATATAATTAGTTTAGCTTAACATAGGATAACCTTGGTTTAGATTAGGATTAGTTTCCCCGGATTTACCCCACATAAGAAGAAAGGATCCAAGGCTAACAAAGCCAATAAAACCATTAATGATAACTATACCAAACAGCTTAGGCTACTAAATAACCTAAGTCTGGGCTATTCCTGCTTGTTGACTTAGGTGTATAATGCCAACGTCAACATGTGTGTGTGAACATTCCTATTGTTCCTTATGGAATCAATGTTGATGTGAAGGATAGACAAATCCATTCCTCTACTTGGCATACAAGCTCTCAAGGGATCCAACATTTCATTTTGTGGAGTCACCTGCACTTTCTCCTCCTGAGATCTAGCTTGACCTTGCAACCTAGCAACAATAAATGCACCTATAGCAGGAAAAATACCTTGCAGGTACAATAAAATAAAAAGGTTGAGTACCCTGCAATGTGGTATGTAAAGACTGGAAGAAAGATAGTAAAAAGGACAAACATAGTAAAATATCATATTGAGCTTCCTTTGATGCCCTGTTGAGCATATTTGTGAAAGCTCTTCTTGAAATAAACATGAGGTAGAATTGAAAGCAAAGGTTGAGCTAGTTATTGATGTGACTTGCTGAGATTTTTGTGACAATCCCCTTAAGCAAACCAATAAAATACTTTTGGTGCAAAATCAAAGGCATCACTTGTAGCAAATTTTGAGGGCTAACCTTGGATATTCTAAAGCAGAATTTTGAGCAGACCTTGGATCTTGTTTGAAGCAAATTTGAAGCAGATGAACCTTAAATCAAACTTGGAAACATCGTTGGGTAGAATTGAAGACAATTATGGATAAAGCTCAAGAAAATTCTTGAAGACTTTTGGAGCAGTATGTGAAGCAATGTTGGAGCAGTATTCAAGCCACCTTGAAGGATTAAAGTAAATTGAGAGGGTTGGAGTCCTCATATAAGGTTGGATCCTTGTGAGAAACTAGGTTGGAACCTATATTAATATTTAAGGATTGAAGTCCTCATACAAGATTGGAGCCTTATGAGAAACTAGTTTGGAGCCTGGATTTGTAGTTTGGAGCCTTGAAGGAGCTAAATATTTTTTTGTACAGATTGGAGCTAGAGTTTTTGTATAAGAATTTTTCATTAATAAAATTATTTTTTTGTTGTTCATCTTGCATTTTTGTTTAACTAGTCATCTTAACTAACATAATATAAAAATTGTAAAGAAATAATGATTCACCCTTCCTTAGTATTTCCAACAAACCAAAATATGGAATTTTAATTAGATGTTCCCTAATATCTCTTCTCATATCCTCAAAGTTTCACCATATAAAATGTCCTTAAAAAGTTATAGTGAAATTTTCACATTGACCTATTTGAAGCAGCAAAACCCTAGGTTCGTGTGCTATGATACCAAATGCTATAAACCTTACACCTTAAAAATGATAAGAAACTAATAATTACAATCCACTTTGAGGGGGAACCTCCTTTTGTAATGAATACATGATCTACAAGACAATATTTGATGATCCTAAGATTCGGTCTCCATGATATATCTATAGGAGATAGAGGGTACAATTATAATAAAATGGGACCATGAAAGGTTCTAACATATATAACAATATAATAATAACAATGTAATCACTCAATATCTAGGGCTTATTAATTTTTTTTCATGTTCACATGGGGATTATATTGGGCTTAACAATAACTCCCTTAGAATTATGCTTGGTGCTTGGGAAAGAAGCCTTGACTTTCTTGTCCAGTGCGCACCCTTTACATACACCATGCCACGCAATACTAAACTTCGGAAGCCCTTTGACTATCAACCTCATAATAGGCAATGCCTTGTGATATAGGTGCCCCATCATCTTGTGCCACAACTTGCATAAACTATCATTATTATGCACGAAGGCTCAAACATGCTCACCCTGCAACATGTACAAATTACCTTTTGTGACCCCTATTAAATGAGAGGTATCTAGGATAGAATTCTTCAACATGACAAGGACTTTTTATTTCTTGAACTCGACTGCAAAGCCCTTATCCTCCATGACCAAACTAAAAGAAAATTCTTCCCAAGACTCAAAACAAATAATACACCATCAAAATCTAAAGAATTACCTTACTTAAGTTGAAGGGGAATAGTATCAACTCCTTCTACTAGGTACTTAGCATCATCACCAAGCTAAACCTATTCTCCTAAGTCCTACATCTTTAGACTAGAAAACAACTATCAGGCTGATGTCATATGTTAAGATGCTCCATTATCCACATACCATGCATCCCTCTAAATCACACTAGTAGAAGGGAAATATATCATCAGGAAATTCTTCTTGAACTTGGAAAAAAACTCATTCATTTGAGTTTATACATACACTGTTATATGCTTATGTTGTTACTTTCCTTTACGCTTCTTCTTCTCTTGACACTGTGATGCATAATCACCATGCTGATGACAAATAAAGCAGTTGATTTTACTCGAGTCCTCTTGTCCTGTTCGTGATTTGACTCGTCGCTCTTTCTCTTACCCTTGTTGGGTCCTTACTCCTTCCCTTATTAACTAACCAAACAGAGTTAGGTTCTCATCACCACCCTTCTTGTTTTCCTTTGACTACATCCAGGTCTCCTCTTAGATATAGTGACCTCGAAGCCTCTCAAGTTAATAAAATTTTCTTAAGTACAAGTTCCTTTGAAAAATGGTTCCCATGAACTTGAGAAATCATTCAATGCCAAGTTCACTAGCTTTGAATCTTTAACATTCTTCCCAACTGTTGCACGCTAATCACAATCTATGTGACCTTGACAAGGTAATTTGTGACCGTGTCTCATTTGGTCATTACTGTGGATATGATTTTGGTCCAAAATATCATATTTCTGCTTATATTCTACCTTTGGAAAGGGTTAATCAAGACATCAAACATCTCCTTTGCCATCTCTTCTTAGATGCATGAGAGATTAGATGATCCTTTATTGCACCCAAGATCATCCTCTTGATGTCCACCTCCTTCTTGTTGTGGGATACCAATTGCTATGAATCTATAGGTGGAGTCACAATGTCCTTGAAAATATCCCATATATCATTCTATTTTAGCAAGAGTGTAATCCTCACCTTCCACGCTAAGAAATTTGAGGTGCCATCCAATTTGTCCTCAAACCTAAGGCTAGTTAATGCCATATATGAGATCCACTGCACAAACTCCCAAATATGAGAACTTAGTTTGAAATCCTCTAACTGTTGGTTTTATTTCCAATAGTTGAGTTACCACTACAAGTCCTCAAGAATCTCAATTAAAGAAGTACACTCTAATACCAAGTGGAAATTTCAAGCCCCTAGGTGATTAATGTCCTGGGATTATTTAATGTTGAAATTAATTTATAGACCATAACATCATTCACACAATAGCTAGAAATTAAATAATGGAGGCATAAAACGGGTTCACACATACATTGGTAATTACTCCTTTAAAATAAACATTACATTCCTTCAAAAAAAACTTATAAGGAAACCTCCACATGCTACTCACAAAAACAACACTACACAACTACCAAAATCACCTCAAACTGAGTGGAACAACTTGTTGAGATAGTACAACTGCATGGCTAACAATACAAACTAACCGTATTACTGTGCAGATTGTATGATCACATCTATGTGACTATATAAAGTTTTGTATGAGTGTATGTAAGTATTCTACGCATTGTACATAATTACACTAATCCTTGTATGAGACTACGTTTTGCCCATAAATCTCTTTCCTAGCTATTTGAAGTCTCTCCCTCCCTCTATCATTCAACTTACTCAATTATATGTTGAAATCCTCACCATCTAAAATGTCCTAGAAAAAGTTATAGTGAAATTTTCACATTGACCTATTTGAAGCAGCAAAACCCTAGGTTCGTGTGTTGTGATACCAAATGTTATAAACCTTACACCTTAAAAATGATAAGAAACTAATAATTACAATCCACTTTGAGGGGGAACCTCCTTTTACAATGAATACATGATCTACAAGACAACATTTGCAGAATTAAAAAATTAGGTCTCCATGATATATCTATAGGAGATAGAGGGTACAATTATAATAAAATGGGACGATGAAAGGTTTTAACATACATAACAATATAATAATAACAATGTAATCACTAAATATCTAGGGCTTATTAATGTTTTTTTGTTCACATGGGGCTTATATTGGGCTTAACAATAATTCCCTTAGACTTATGCTTGGTGCTTGGGAAAGAAGCCTTGAATTTCTTGTCAAGTGTGCACCATTTACATACACCATGCCACACAATACTAAACTTTGGAAGCCCTTTGACTATCACCCTCATAATAGGCAATGCCTTGTGATGTAGGTGCCCCATCATCTTGTGCCACAACTTGCATAAACTATCATTATTATGCACGAAGGCTCAAACATGCTCACCCTGCAACATGTACAAATTACCTTTTGTGACCCCTATTAAATGAGAGGTATCTAGGATGGAATTCTTCAACATGACAAGGAATTTTTAATTCTTGAACTTACTGCAAAGCCCTTATCCTCCATGACCAAAACTAAAAGAAAATTCTTCCCAAGACTCAAAACAAATAAGACACCATCAAAATCTAAAGAATTACCTTACTTAAGTTGAAAGGGAATAGTATCAACTCCTACTACTAGGTACTTAGCATCATCACCAAACTCAACCTATTATCCTAAGTCCTACATATTTAGACTATAAAACAACTATCAGGCTGATGTCATATGTTGAGATGCTCCATTATCCACATACCATGCATCCCTCTAAATCACACTAGTAGAAGGGAAAGGTATCATCAGGAAATCCTTCTTGAACTTGGAAACAAACTCATTCATTTGAGTTTATACATATACTGTTATATGCTTATGTTGTTACTTTCGTTTACGCTTCTTCTTCCCTTGACACTATGATGCATAATCACCATGCAGATGACAAATATTGCACTTGATTTTACTCGAGTCCTCTTGTCCTATTTGTGATTTGACTCATCACTCTTTCTTTTACCCTTGTTGGGGGTCCTTACTCCTTCTCTTATTAACTAACCAAACAGAGCTAGCTTCTCATCACCACCCTTCTTGCTATCCTTTGACTACATCCAAGTCTCCTCTTGGATATAGTCACCTCTAAGCCTCTAAAGTCAAGAAAGTTTTCTTACGTACAAGTACCTTTGAAAAATGGTTCCCATGAACATGAGAAATCATTCAATGTCAAGTTCACTAGCTTTGAATCTTCAACATTCTTCCCAGCTGTTGCACGCTAATCACAATCTATGTGACCTTGACAAGGTAACTTGTGACCGTGTCTCATTTGGTCATTACTGTGGATATGAGTTTGTTCCAAAATATCATATTTCTGTTTATATTCCAACTTTGGAAAGGATTAACCAAGACATTAAACATCTCCTTTGCCATCTCTTCTTAGACACATGAGAGATTAGATGATCCTTTATTGCACCCAAGATCATCCTCCTGGCCTTCACCTCCTTCTTGTTGTGGGATACCAATTGCTATGGATCTATAGGTGGAGTCATAATGTCCTTGAAAATATCCCAGATATCATTCTATTTTAGCAAGAGTGTAATCCTCACCTTCCACACTAAGAAATTTGAGGTGCCATCCAATTTGTCCTCAAACCTAAGGCTAGTTAATGCCATATATGAGATCCACTGCACAAACTCCCAAATATGAGAACTTAGTTTGAAATCCTCTAACTGTTGGTTTTTCTTTCCAATAGTTGAGTTACCACTACAAATCCTCAAGAATCTCAATCAAAGAAGTACACTCTAATACCAAGTGGAAATTCCAAGCCCCTACGTGATTAATGTCCTAGGATTATTTAATGTTGAAATTAATTTATAGACCATAACATCATTCACACAATAGCTAGAAATTAAATAATGTAGGCATAAAACGGGTTCACACATACATTGGTAATTACTCCTTTAAAATAAGCATTACATTCCTTAAAAAAAAACTTATAAGGAAACCTCCACATGCTACTCACAAAAACAATGCTACACAACTACCAAAATCACCTCAAACTTAGTGGAACAACTTGTTGAGATAGTACAACTACATGGCTAACAATACAAACTATCTGTATTACTGTGCAGATTGTATGATCACATCTGTGCGACTATATAAAGTTTTGTATGAGTGTATGGAAGTATTCTACACATTTTACATAATTACACTGATCCTTGTATGAGACTACGTTTTTGCCCAGAAATCTCTTTCCTAGCTGTTTGAAGTCTCTCCCTCCCTCTATCACTCAACTTACTCAACTATATGTTGAAATCCTCAACCTTAACTTGCCTTTATACTTTTAGCCGAGAATCTATTTTTCAATTTACTTTTAATGTAATCATGCATAAGATGCACTTATATACTCAATTGCTAAATATAATGACAAGATATAATTATTTTTAATAATATATTAAACGACTTTTGATAGGTTCACACTAAACTTATGCAAAAGTTCCTATCTAAATTAAAATTTTCAAAAACATGTACCACTAAACTAAACTTGGTTATATAAAGTAAAAATTGTAAGGAAGGGTAGTCAAGCAAAACTTTCCCCATTATGATTGATGGCAATATCGTTTAGTTTGAGAGAGTGAAGATGTATCAAGACATTATTATCAAACTGTGTATTTTTTTCTTTTCTTTCTTCTTCTTCTGTTTTTTCCAATATTTTTCGCATATGTTATGCTTGAACAAGACAAGAAGGAAAACTCATTATACAAAATGGACTAAGCAACTTGTACCATTAAATCGTTATATAAGAAAAATGTGCAAAATTCAACACAACATAGTGTTACTCTCTTCTTTATAAAGAAGCTTTGGCTCGATTTATATGTTTGTTCTTCATATTAAAATGCACCATGCAATGTGAAGTTGAAATTCATAAACCCTAAAGTAAATAAAAAACATACTAGACAAAAATAAAGAGGAAGACACCTCCAACTAAATTTCCAAAAATGGAGAGCCACTCTCAAAGTTCCATAATCCAATGCCTTCTTTACCATATAAATCTCCAAGGTTCCATAGCCATGAGAAATGCGATACTTCCGTTTACCCTAATTTCCCAGTCAACCTAATATGTTCACCATTTTTATTCTTTCTCCTTTTTCTAAAAACTCATTTCTATAAATCAAACGCTCGAAACCCTAATGTGGTTATGTTTTAGGTAGGGGAGTGGACTATTGTCGAACCCTTAAACCCCAAAACTGACAGAACAGAGGAATTTGCGAGGCGAGACTAAGGTCCAGGAACAATGGTTTCGCTGAAGCTTCAGAAGCGGCTGGCGGCGAGCGTTCTGAAATGCGGGAAGGGAAAAGTCTGGCTCGACCCCAATGAAGTCAGCGAGATTTCCATGGCCAATTCCAGTTAAGTTTGTAAACCTTATCTAGAGTTACCGATGGATTTGTTTTCTTTTTTTTTTCTTCCCGTTTTTTGTTTTGTTTTTTGTTTTTACTTCAGCTCCCTTTTAAACGTTTTCTCCTGAATCACTTTCTGTGCTATGGTCATGGAGAAACGCACAAATCGTCTTCTTTACGGAGCTTTGTTTAGGGTTAAATGCAATCCTATTTCTCCCGCTTGGATCTGTGATAAATTTCTGGGTTTTTATTTTTTTGTGCAATTTTGTATCGTGTGAGTTGTTTTCGAAATGTTTTTGGTGGTTATATAGCTGTTTCTTAACTGCCTGCAATTTTTGTTATAACATAAATTCCGGCCATCCGTTCATTAAAACCTGATGCTGTGACAGCAGACTTTCCACTCTGATTAAATAACATATACATCAAGGTAAAGTGCCGTGTCTGTTGCCTATTGTTTAGATTCTACCTTTTTTTCGTCTGTTTGGTTGTTTGGGATTGGGTATTGGTTTTCTATAACATGGCTTTTTCCTAGATCTGTATCGATTCCAAATATGTCCTCACAGGATATTGTACATAATAAAGTTCGTTTGTTGTTCAAGGGGGTTTTATGTCAAGGGAGTCTCGGTTTGGTTAATTGGGGAAGGGGGTGATATTTACCCACCAAATTTCAAATTCCTGATAGACATGTTTCGTTCTGCGTGGGCTGCCTTGCCTCTGAGAACTAGCCGTTTCTGGTGTTGGATTGAGCTCAGTTGCAAGTCCTAGGTGACTTTGGCGGATGAGATAACCTCACCTGAGCCGAAGGAATCTTTCTTGAGTGTTATAAGTTAGTGTATTCATTTTAATGGCCCAGGAGATTCCCCACCCCTTCTCCGCCAAAGTGAATATTCCTTCCTCGAGTGTTGTAACTTGGCTTATTCATTGTAATATACTAGAATGCTGAAAGGGAATGCTTACTACACAGTTAGAAGAGGGAAGCTGGTGTTGAAAAAGGTGGTTTTATTTTGGTGATAGTGCAGTGTACATGTCGCAGGTTTAAATGGTTTGGAAAATGTCGCAGGGATATTTTTCTTCTTGAAGTCTTGTCAAAAGTTGTGCTTAATTTTATATTTTGTTATTGCAGGGCAAAACATTCGGAAGTTGGTCAAAGATGGGTTTGTTATTAGGAAGCCAATGAAAATTCACTCTCGTGCTCGTGCTCGTCGTGCTTTGGAAGCAAAAAGAAAGGGTCGTCATTCCGGATATGGTGTGTGAGATTTATTGGATTTCATAATATATATTGTGTTATTGCAAATACATAAGGTGTAGCAAGTTGCTATTAGTGTGTCTATATATACTGATTGATTTATTAATTTGTCTTTAAGAGTGTTGTATCAGTCCTATATTAAAGTCCATTGTTTTCATCTGCAACTGCTGTGTGCAAATCTGTCTCCCATTCATAAAATATGCTACAGCTGTGTATTTATATTCTGATGAATACTTAACGATTTTTGATGTTTGATTGCCACAGGTAAGCGCAAAGGTACTAGAGAGGCTAGGTTGCCTACAAAGATTCTATGGATGAGACGGATGAGGGTTTTGCGCCGATTGCTACGTAAGTACAGAGAATCTAAGAAAATTGACAAACACATGTATCATGATATGTACATGAAAGTCAAGGGTAATGTGTTCAAAAATAAGCGGGTCTTGATGGAAAGTATTCACAAATCCAAGGCTGAGAAAGCCAGAGAGAAGACCTTATCTGATCAATTTGAGGCAAAACGTGCAAAGAACAAGGCAAGTCGTGAAAGGAAGATTGCTAGGAGGGAAGAAAGATTGGCCCAGGTATGATTGCATTTGCTGGCAATTAATTATCAGTTGAACTTTTCTACTGTCATTTGTTTTGTCTATGACATGATGAGATATTTAGAGATGCAGAGCAGTTTGTGCTATTTACAATTCCTGCAAGAATAAAATTAGAAAATATTGCATACAAGTTTGTCATGTTAATCATACATGATTTCAATCTGTCTCTGATGTCTATTGAAACTCTGAATCAGGGACCTACTGATGCACCGACAGCACCTGCACAACAGTCTGCAGGGTAATGATCTTATTTTAAAGTTTGCCTTCTTTGTTAAATATAGTTAAACCTAATAAACTAATAATTTTAATTTTCTGTTTTGCTTATGTTAAGTTTCTTTTCTGGTGGTAAATGATGTAGATGATCAATCATAATGTTTGTATTGCAGGGGAACAAAGAAAAAGTGACGCGTGTGCTGTAGAACTTAGTTTTGTTAGAGTATATAGTTTTTCCAGGCCTTGCTGGGTTTTCTGAGAGGTACTTCAGAAGTGAAGAAGAATAGAGAAACCAAAACTGTTGATTTTTTAATTGTGGAGTAGGGCAGCCTTGTAGCAATTTTGATTTTAATGGGTTATTATCTTGGACTGATTGGATGCATATGAAGATATTTATTTATTTTTCCATAACAAGTGCTAATTTCTGGTTAAATTGCTCGTTATCTACCCTTGCAATATCTTCTTGGATTAAAGCAGAATTCTTTACTTGTCATCTTCATCTTTGCAGTGGTCTCTGAAGTTTGAAAATTTCATACGATATTATAGAGTAGCAAATGTGTCTTAAATTTTAATGCTCAATTAGAAAAGATACAAGCCATGATAATTTTTTGATTTGAAAGGCTTTGAGGGATTATATTGAAGTTGAACTGCTGCTTTGTAAGGTACAACTTTAGCTAGATTGAAAGTCACAGAAATTATATGAAAATTTGAAGTTCATTAGCTGTGCAATTTAAGAGAAACAGAATGTGTAAATGGTTCTGATTTATACTAAAATTGATTGAATGGGAAATAGGCTTATCTTGTGCTGCCTGATGCATCGTTACTGTGGATGTTGTGATGTATTGTTGCAATGTTTTTCTAATAACAGTTAAAAAACCTGAAATTCACTTCTATCATAAAGCAGGTTTATGAATCTGACAAAAAAAAGTTTTGATTTTAGTTGCACCATCTGAAATCTAAAACTGCATTTTCATCATGATTCCAACCTATGACAGTGGTTGCAAATTTTTACTGAAATACAGATGAGAACTTTACCAAGAAATGTGGTTGCTTCCACTGAGTCTACGTTTTTATCTGTAAATATGATAAATAGTCATTCACGTCTACTATTCGAGGGCAGTTTGTGAAATGCACATGAAAAATGGCTTGTATATAGGGATTGAATTTCTGCAGCCCGTGGTTTTTATTTCAAAGGCTTTCCTTTTGTTTTTCTGTTGTCCTAAAGTTTATCAACTGTGCATTGCAATTATGACTGGTATTGAGTGTACATGTTTGGCAAAAGGTTGCATGGAATGGCACAAAAGCCTGCATTAGATAAGATAACAAGCCCAACAAGGTCATGGCATAACAGCAGTTAGCTGTCTTCAACGGAAACAGGAATTCAGCAGAACCCATCCTACATAGAAAGTACGAGAACTGGAGTCATAAATTAACTATAAACAGGATTGGAGGATAAGTGAATCGAGTGTTGTTGCGTAAGGTAAGGGGGAATTTTTTTTTTTTTTTTTAATCAAAAGTATTTTTCTCAGAAAAGATGATCGTAATTCTATTGAATAAGATTAGAGATTAGATTCTGTAGATGCTTCTATAGCATTGCAAAACTATATCCAAAAGGATCCTGTAAGACATTCAGTGAGACCATAAACTCTGCCTAAATAGATGTGGTACAGATAGGAAGACTCTCAAAATATATCATCTGATGGGTCTAATTACTTGTGTGCAAAAATATCCAGGACACTGCAAGACTGCCTAAATAATTCTGATACACTGGAAAACCACTTGGCAGATTTGTCAAAATATATTCATGATAAGTATGCTCTCTGAAAACATCAATACAGGAGACATGGTTAAATGATTGGCCTTGAAAACAAATTCGACAATTCTATTTTGGCTAGTCATCCAATTTATTACCAATTGAGAGGCCCCATCTCAAAACTCTGGACACTTTTCTCAGATGCAAATTCGAAAATAATCTTTAAGCCAGAGAGTTGAGCAAAGTTGTGAGACCCCATTCTAAAACAGGGTTGAGGCAAACGAAGTAGGTGTCACTGTGACAGAAAATGCCTCTAGAGTCGCAAAGTGGGACACCTTGGCTTGCACCGTCAAACTAAACCTCAAGCCCCTGTAGTTCATGCTTCTGAAGCGAATGCAGTAACGCGGGAGTGTTAGAAGATGGGCTATGGTCTCTTATTGCATAGGGAACATTTGTTTGGACCGTGCTTGCTGCTTTTTTAAGAAAACATTTCATAGTTGGGGCTTTGTTCAAAATAATAATCCATGTCACATTGATATTCTAATATTTAGAGGTGATTTACTTTTCTATAAGACCTCCAACACCAATGTGGACCCCCAATTATGTTAGGAGTGTATGGCTCAGTCCGAGCTTCTACCTCTAGAGTCGCAAAGTGGGACACCTTGGCTTGCACCGTCAAACTAAACCTCAAGCCCCTGTAGTTCATGCTTCTGAAGCGAATGCAGTAACGCGGGAGTGTTAGAAGATGGGCTATGGTCTCTTATTGCATAGGGAACATTTGTTTGGACCGTGCTTGCTGCTTTTTTAAGAAAACATTTCATAGTTGGGGCTTTGTTCAAAATAATAATCCATGTCACATTGATATTCTAATATTTAGAGGTGATTTACTTTTCTATAAGACCTCCAACACCAATGTGGACCCCCAATTATGTTAGGAGTGTGTATGGCCTTGTATCCGAGCCTTAAACTTTAGTGTTCTAAAATAGGTGGATACCCAATTATGTTAGGAGTGTGTATGGCCTTGTATCCGAACGTTAAAAGTTTAGTGTTCTAAAATAGGTTAATGTTTCGAACAACTTTCTCTTTTTCATCTTTGATGTGATCCTGGCACATCTTGAGATTAGCCATATTGTGGGTTTATCTCTTCCTTGTTCTTGCACAGGGAACATTTGATTGAATCATTAGTGGCATTTCTTTTCATCTTTGATGTGAACACGGCATATATTGAGCTTACCCATGTGGGTTAATCTCTTCTTGTTCTTGCACATGGAACATTTGATTCGATCATGATTCTTGTATTTCCAGAGAACATCTCAAGGCTTTGTTTGAAATGTTCCACCAACCTCTTCTTTTCATTTTTAATATGAAAATAGTACATTTTCAGTTTAGTTATATTGTAAGTTGGTCTCTTTCTTATTATTCTGAACCATGTCTTATTATTCTTGATCATGTTTTTATCTTAACAAAGAACATCCCAAATAAAGTGCTTTATTGAAACAAAAAGTCATATTACCTAAATGTGAAACACAAAAGCCATATTACATAAATATTTTAGATTTTAGAGGTGATTCATTTTTCCGTATGATCCTCTATTACTTGGCCATGTTAGAAGTGTGCATGGCCATGTATCATAATTTTGGAGTTAGTGCCCCAACAAAGAAAAAGGTTCATGGTTCAAATAAGCTCATATTTTTCATCTTCGATATGAAGACATTTTAAGGTTAGCTATATTGTGGGTTCGACTCTTTTTATTATTGTGGGTTCGACTCTTTTTATTTTTGGATATTTGCATAGGAAACATTTGTGTAGACCATGTTTGTTTTGTTTATGTGAAGTTAGGACTTTGTTTGAAATAACAAGCCACCCCACATAAATATTATATATTCTATTCTCAATCTTAGAGGTGATTTAATCTTCCATAAGGTCCTCACCAAAATTGATCTATGCATGGCCTTGTATTTCTCTAATTTTGTTTATGATCTATTTGGGGATATAGGCTAGAGAATGTCAATGTATGAGAAAGACTTCTGATGCTATGTTGGTTGGCCAAGAGAAGTCTCCCTTCTGTGGACATCCTCTTGTGACACCATTCAATTATCCTTTTAAGTCTCCCACCTTTGGACATCCTCGTGTGACACCATTGTATTATCTTTTTTTTTCCAATTTCATAATGAGATATTTCAATCATTGAATTTTATTATTTGGTATACAAAACACCAAAATACTTGAAAGCTCCTAGGAAATGAGGGAGTAAATAGGGGAAAAGTTGTGAAGAACTTGGTTAATATTATCTTTGTCTACCTCATTAAAACATGTTGTGGACTTTTGTAGATTTTCTTTCATCTTAACTTGGTATTTCTTTGAATTTATTAGCATTCTTCTATAGATTAGTACAAAAAGTAAATACATTTTCAATAAACAATAAATGCGTCAAGAGGAAAGTTTATCCATTTTTTTTATATATTTTTGAGTCATTCTCGTCCCATCCTTCATGGCATCGTTGAGTTTGGTGACGGTAATTGAAGACAGCAAAGGAGATAAAGGGCATTTTTGTATAAGCTTCTCGGTAGGTTTGAAAAAAAATGACATTTCTCCATTGATTAAGGACCAAGTAGTGCATTATCTAATTTTTGTATAAGCTTCTCGATAGGTTTGAAAAAAAATGACATTTCTCCATTGATTAAGGACAAGTAGTGCATTATCTAATCCATAAATTGAAGGGAGCATTTTGGTTTCGATAGAGAATCTTTTCTTGAGCCACACCAACCACATCATGAATTTGCCTCCCATATGAAAGTGAAACTCGTGGAGGGATATCTCTTTTGACAAAGACGACTTAAACCCCTTGGGGAATGTGTCTTGCAATAATCTTGTAAATGCAATTATTACATAAAGAAAAGGGTCTAAAATAATTGTTAGGAATTATGGTGATGAAAGTTTTGTAAAAGCATACAATACTTTCCTAGTGCACCTTGATTCCTCAATAAGGCTAAGCAAATGTCGTAAAAGCTCAAAAGTTTATAAATATTCTATTGTTCACCTATGAAGGAAAAAGGCTCTTTTTCTTTTAAAAGGAGTTAAGTGCATGTTGGTATTCTTCCCTAGTTATTCCCTTCATTAGTTTCGTGTTAACTTGCTCATCAACAAAAGTTGGGAAGGAGGTAGTTGTCTTGACAACTTTTGCTCTATACACATTGTTAAATGGTATGATCCTTAAATCTCCGATTTCATTAAATGTTGTTGTATATTCATCTTTTTTCATTTTAGAGATGGTATTAATGTTTAGTATATGATTAGCAGAATGGTGAAAGAAATTTTGTATTCTCATCACCATTGGTTGGCTAGCCATAAGGCCTGGGACGGTGTCAATGTTTAGCATATGATTCATGAATAGGTGAAAGAGTTTTGTTTTAATCGTCACCCTTGGCAAGCCATAACACTGGAGTCCATGGTCATCTTGACAATTTTTGCTATATACATATTGCCAAATTGTATGATCCTTAAATCTCCAATTTCATCAAATGTTGTAGATGTATATCATCTCTTTTTATCTTCGAGATGGTGTTAATGTCTAGTACATGATTAACATAATGGTGAAAGAAATTTTGTATTCTCATCACCATTGGCTGGCTAGCCATAAGGTATGGTGTCAATGTTTAGTATATGATTCATGAATAGGTGAAAGAGTTTTGTTTTCTCGTCACCCTTGGCAAGCCGTAACATTGGAGTCCTTGGCTCATCAACAAAACTTGGCAAGGAGGTAGTCATCTTGACAATTTTTGCTATATTGCCAAATTGTATGATCCTTAAATCTCCAATTTCATAAAATGTTGTAGTTGTATATTTATCTTTTTTTATCTTCGAGATGGTGTTAATGTTTAGTACATGATTAACATAATGGTGAAAGAAATTTTGTATTCTCATCACCATTGGCTGGGTAGTCACAAGGCATGGTGTCAATGTTTAGTATATGATTCATGAATAGGTGAAAGAGTTTTGTTTTCTCGTCACCCTTGGCAAGCCATAACATTGGGGTCCTTGGCCTCCATGGATTTCCTTATAAAAACTTAACTCCTTATTGGTACCAATTCCTTAATAAACTTTCACATTGTCATCACCACATCTTGTGAAATTATTCCCATGAAATTCTAAAATTTTGCTAGCTCATGAAAAATTTCCACACAAAAGTAAACTAAGTTTACATACTCTTCGTTACTAGCCATTCATAATTACATTTGAGGGGATGTGAGGTCTTTTTGTCATCGATAATATGGTCGAAAACATTGGAAAATGCTTTGAGGCCCTCCTTGATTCTACCAAAGGTCTAAACCTAGCTTGGTTAGATGAAATAGAATGGGAGAGCAAAAACTTGTCATGGCTCTTCTAGATTCCTTCACGTAGCCATGATTTTGTCTAGTGTTTAGATTCCTTCATGTAGGCACAAGTTTGTCTTTAGTGTTTAAATTCCTTCATGTAGGCACAATTTCAATAGGCTCAATATACATAAGGCCAACCTCCATTCTATTTAAAAATGGATTAGTGAGAGGATCTATTTTGCAACTTCATCTGAAGTTAAAATCCCCTCCTAAGATGATGTTTTCCTAATTGGACGAGTCTTAGGTAATTTAACATTCTAAATTCCACTTTATCCTTGTAGGGCTGGTAGCTATTAATTACACAATAAATTTCCCTTGGCAGGTGAACTCAATTGAAATCCTTGAGTGAAGAATTAACTATACCTCTTAGAAGTCTTTATTTCCATCTTGTAAGCAAATGCCCTAATCTTCCCTCAAAATCAACAAATAGAAAATCTCCCTCTCATAAATTTTGACAGGTCATTAATGATCTTAAAACCCATCTCCAATGATTCTTAATCAAAACTATACCAGGGTTGTGGAGATTCAATAGTTTTTTGATGTACTCTCTAGAGGGGTTGCCTAGGCCCCTAACATTTGGGCACCTAGTTCTAGGGCGCTCAAATTGCGCCAAAGGCCTCATCTAAAGTCTTGTTCTCCTTCCATGCTTTGTATTTGGCAATGGAAATGTGTGGTTTTCTTCCCCTATAATGTGATAACACTACTTGATGCTTATGTTAACTTGGACCACCATTAGAAGCCTTCTTAAGGTTAGCGTAACTAATATTGGCCTTGTTTAGGGAGTTTAGATCCCTCCCCACCCAAAGAAGGTGGTTGTGCCTCTATTCCTGCTCAGGATTCCTCCATTTCCAAGCCTTTAGAAGTAGCCCCAAAGGTAGCTATTGTAGCAGGAGGGGAATGATTCTCCTTTTTGGTCTTCCTTAAATGATGACTTAGAGCTGGGGCTTTGGTGTGGGAACCCTCTTTTGGCCAAAAATCTACATCTAAGCATCGACATCCAAATTTTGAAAAACCAGAGTTTGAATGGGAGTTTAAGGACTTACCTGAAAATGATGGAGACCCACATTGTAGAGGTGAGTTTCCCTTTGATTGTCTTTTCAACGTGGCATTGCATTTGTCCTTGTAGAAGGACTTGAAACTTTGACCATACCTCTTGTTTAGGGAGTTTAGATCCCTCCCCACCCAAAGAAGGTGGTTGTGCCTCTATTCTTGCTTAGGATTCCTCCAATTCCAAGCCCTTAGAAGTAGCCCCAAAGGTAGCTATGTAGCAGGACGGGAATGGTTCTCCTTTTTGGTCTTCCTTAAATGATGACTTAGGGTTGGAGCTTTGGTGTGGGAACCCTCTTTTGGCCAAAAATCTACATCTAAGCCTTGACATCCAAATTTTGAAAAACCAGAGTTTGAATGGGAGTTTAAGGGCTTACTTGAAAATGATGGAGACCCACATTGTAGAGTTGAGTTTCCCCACATTATAGAGTTGAGTTTCCCCTTTGATTGCCTTTATGACGTGTTATTGCATTTGTCTACTATTGAAAATGGCTTCAAACTTGACTCAAAGAGCTTCTCCTTGACTTCTCATGCTCTTATGAAGAACTGAAGGCTTATTCTTCACTGGATTGCTAAATAAATTTACTTCTTTTTTGACCAACCCTCATTGGTGAAATAACCATGCTGGCATAAAGAACAATAAGAAGCACACCTTTGTTTCTTTTTGGTTTAATACAACTAGAGGAATCAACAATTGGGCCATTTTTGTACTTCCATGAGGGAGTTGATTACCACTATAACCTTCAGGTGCCTACATATGACCCTTCCATAGAAATGGGTTAATCAAGATGTTTTGAACCTTGAATATCATAGTTTACACAACATAATGATTGCCAATTGAGTTGCCCCTCGAGGACTAAAAGACACACCTCTGTAATCTAAGTGTTGATAGTTAAATTTTCCTTTAACCACTAAACTTATTTCCTTTTCTAATCCTTCTCTCAAGTCAACTTCCACTAAAACACACGCTATCGAGTTGGCATTTTTGTATGTGAAGTGAGATTTGACATCCAAAAAAGTGCTCACATTGTCAACAATCACCTTAAAGACAACCAAAGAACAAAATTATAGCAAAAGGTTGGGAATTTAATCCAAGCACACTGAATGCTTGACTTCTTTGAGGGGTTAAAGCATGGATTCCATTTTTTCATAGTAAAGGGAGTACTTCCCCATTTCCAACTATTCTTAAGAAGTTTTGAAGCATTCTCCTTGGAACTTAGAATGAAGGCAATCAAACCATGCACTAGAAAGTGGAAATCCAACAAGTAGCCAATCGAGGGTTCCTAATGTTCATTCAACCAATCTTAAAGGGTGGCCTTCACAATTTTCCTACCAGAAAAATCCACTAATCATAGGTCAACTCACCATATCAGCTACTTATGCATTTTTATATCTTTCCCCGAGACTAAACTTACAACTTGCTTTTTCTTAACACACTTTTGCAATACCTTGATTGTCTTGGTTGAAAGTTTTCAATTTTCGTTGCCTTCCTCTCCTCTTCTCATAGATTGAGATTATGGCTTGTTGCAAGATCACCTCTTATGCCCTCTTCCAATAATAAAAAATAATATGGCACGACTTCCTCTTGAAACAATGTAGATAATTGTTAATAGAGTGCAAAAATCAAGTATCCTACACATTCATAGAATTAGAGGTAGACACACCATTTACCATCCCCCCATTGGATGAAGAAATGATGTATATCAAGTTTGAAGGAGCATTAAACTTGTACTTCCACTCGACCTTGCTTGCACCGGGTCAAACCTACAATTCAATGTAGAAAGATTACATCCATAAGGTTTGAGAGATCCTTTATGGGATTAGGATCTATTATCATTGCGCGTGAACCCTTGGCAAGGAAAAAAAAGTTCATGATATTACTAATGAGATTCCAAACCCTAGAAACTTTTACATTACTAGAGGAGTTAATATGGGTGGTCCCAAGAAGAATATGGAGGCCCTATCCATTGATTACTAGAGTAGTCCACTAACACCTAATTCTTATACATGGTCCACCCAATCACTACAAAACCCTAACCCTAACATATTGTTTTTAATTTCAATTAATCAATTAACATAGGTTGAAAAAGATAGAACTATCATAAATACATTATATCCTTTGACTAAAGAAAGAAGAGTTTTGTGGTTGATTATTTTTCAATCAATCTTGTTTTTAATGAAGTTTAATGCTATTTGGATCTTCTTCTAGATGCTGTCATTCATTACATTCAAACTATTTAACATCACGTCATGAACGATCAAATCAACATTCAAAGAACTTTTGACATACATTAGGTTGAAGTGAAATGAGTTGTTTTTTTTTTGAAAGTCGGTATTAAAATATTTCTATTATATAAAGTTTTACATTGATAGCATATAATATCTATATGATAGAATCGACCTTAAGATGGCCATAGACATAACATGCCTAAGGATGACCATGAAACAAAGTAGAGAACACATATAAAATGAAATAACAAACCATTAGAATCCCACAGCTTGGGGCTAATCACCATTGCATCCTTTCTTTCCTTTCTTTTTAACTACTTTGGTCCAACCCTTTGGAGGTGTGGCTACTAAAGCTACCTTAGGATTGTTCTGAAAATATAAGGAAACATCCTTGTCAGAGTTTGAGGACGCTGATTCATGGGCGCGCTTCATAGCATTCGTCAGAGCATTATTACCGGGTTCTTCTTTTTTGGCCAACAAAATTTGGATCTTCTGACCTCCTTCACAAGGCTTGTGAAGAGTTGAATTTTGGGCCTCGTATGATGGGAGCATGTAGTCATCAGACTCATCATCACCCTGATCCAAGGAAGATGAATCATTCTCTTCTTGAGGAGGCAGGTTGCGAGCTTTAGAGTTGGGCTTCCGTTTCACTGGTTTTTGAGAACAAGGGTTCTAAAGATACTTGTTTGATGGCACAGTCGGCACCGAAAAACAATTTTCTTGTAGTTCAATTGCTGGGTCTAGTGAAAATCACGTACTTTTAAGTTAATTTTGTCAGGCAAGCCTTTACTGATGTCGAGTTCTACGCAAATCTTGCCAGAGGTGAAGACTCCACACTGTTCTTGTGAGGGATCATCTTTCAGGGAATGACCCAAGGTGTTTCCATTACGCAGAAATAGGAAAGAATGCCATAGATGGGCCGACAAATTTAGGTGCCTAACCCAAATAGGTAGCTTTGTGATTAGAACTGTGGAGGGGTCAAACTCTGGGAACCAAGGGGTCAGGAAGAGCCCAACGTTTCCCCAAAACTAGGGTCCCTTGCAAAGAGCATTATGATAATCCACATCCTCCTTAAAGATGACAATGAAGAAACCCTTGGAACAGAAGAGAACCTTGCATGCCTTGGTCCAAGTTGAGAGGATCCATTGGTAAAGGTTTGTTATATGTGGCCATAGGCCATTGAAACGATAGATGAGGCCATTACCTACCAACAACTTGTAGATTCCATCTAGATTGGATGAGTGTTTTCCACTTAAGGAACATCTTCAACTTTGTCTACTATAAAAGGACTCAGAGCAACATCGGCTTGAGTCACCTTGCCTAAGAGGGGACGTTCTTAAGACAATTTTGCACTTTGGGGACCCTGGTTTCTGACCACGTCTTTGTAAGAGAAAGCTTGGGAAGAGGAAGGCTTTCCCAAAGCTCCCCCATGTAGTTGAAGAGCCAAGAAAATTGTGACATCCCTGCTTATATTATAAACATAGAGAGGAAAGAGATCTCCCATTTCCTCATTTTCGAAAATAATGTGTCGTAATTCAAAAGGTAGCCCTATTTTGAGTTCCAGCGATAGCTTGATGTCTTTTACCAGATCCGTAGATCTAACCAAAAAAAACATTGAATGCCCAGAAATCAATTTGATCGAAACTCAACCTTCTCACAACGGTGACAAACTCAACCTTCTCACTAGCGGCTTCCCCAACATTGATCCGCTTCAGCACCCCGGGAAACCCTCAGGAAAATGCACTGCATCTTCAAGGATTTTAGGACCTCTCTGCATACTTTCACTAGCGTCCTCTTCCTCTGCATACTTATGCTTCAACAAATTATCGCTATTCTTGTAAGAATACCCTTCCGTAGTTAGATCCATCAAGCCCCGCACCACCCGCCAGAACATGATCACTTTCTGAAGGAATTTCCATCGAAGACAAAGGACCCATCCCCGCTACCTTCCCATATTGATAATATCGGGGAGCCCTAGGTATCGAACCTTCATCGCCTGGACATTCTTTGGAATTATCATGCCCTAAACCGCTGGACTGAAGCGGTGACATCGCTGTTCTTGCATCATAAAATCTCTCAAGCTCAACGTTTCTTGCATCAAAAGGGCCCGAGGGAAATGGATGTTGTTGGTTGGACGAGGGCAACGCGTCCATCATAGTGATCGATCGCTTCTCAAGTATTTCAAACCCTAAGTGAAATGATTTATTTTATGCTCAATTTTTATAGTTTTTATTTCGTAAGTTCGTCATTTGACTTCTCCAAGAGTGTGCTCCTTGACAACCTAAATGTTTCTTTCGTTAAGTAGCACTTGCATTACGTAGTTTTTAATATGAAGGTGGGAAAAGAGCAACCACTGAGACATGTAGTTTAACCTCCAAATTGAACTTTTTGTATGGAAATGCATTTGCTGTTGCGGGTTTTTCAAGGCATGGTGAACAACACTCTACCACTACTTTGAAGTTTGTTGCATGGAGCTTTGCCTCCTATTTTTATTGGTTGAGATGACATAATATATGGATTATTTAAAATGGCTAAGAAAAATCTTCCTTTTGTTGGAATTTCGCAATGCAAAACCAAATAAGCATAGTTTTAGGATTTTCAAGGTTTTGGATTATTCCAAAAAAACTTTCAAATCTTTGGTGCATGAAGATATTTATAGAACCATACCATATACTTGTATTTTTACTAAATTTACCATTTAACATTTTGTTGTAAACTAAATTATTTTAAATAATTTTCATCTTAAATTATTTAATAGATCGTCCTCATTAAATACTATGATTATGAACAATGTAATTAGTACAATGTATTAAGTTAAAAAATGAGCTAAAAATCTAAATATATAAACAATTGTTTAATGAAAATTAATTTAATATTATTTTAATAAAATTGATTTTCCTCTAGATCATCTTGCCATACCAACATAATAGCTTTATGGTCGGAGACATCAGAAAATAATGACCAAGATTTGATTTTTTTCATTCTTTGGTTAAGGAGAACGTCTACCATAAACCTATCAATTCTTTTTGCAATATACTCAATACCCTTTCTACCATTACACTAAGTCAGATATATGAGGTCATGAACTATATCCTGGAGAGCCTTATGGTTTATGAGGTCATAAAAGTAGGCGACTATTGGATCTGGATTGGCTTTGAGGCCCCAATACTCACCCAGGTCCAATGGGAAGTTCAAGTCCCCAATCACTATCAGTGGGTGAATGTCCAAAATGCTGGATGAATTGATTAGGTCCGATTCGTATATGGGCCATGAATATTTAGAATTTTGAATCTACAATTCCAACCTTGACCATGTCCAATTAAAATTATACCCGACATTTAACTTGTATGCCTGGAAGGAAAATAAAGAGGGATCCCATATGGCAACAAGACCTTAAGTTTTCGAGGGAATTTGTTGCACAACCATGCCATGATGGGCATATTTGGAGTAAGGTTTCCATTTATTTCTCTTTGGATGTCATGGTTTTTTGTAGCACGACAATTGACAAAGACTTGGATTTAATATGATACTTTAAGAATCTTTTGGTTTGGGCCAATCCATTAGACATGAGCTTAACTGGAGGATACGTGATGCACTCTTCCAAGGTCTCGGTGGTAGGTGGTTTCCCTTGATTCATTTGATTCGTTTGAAGGTCTCATATCAAAAGATGGATATAATGTTTCCTCCAAAGCTTCTGAAAATCTGTTATTGAGATTGATTCAATGTTTCCTATAAGAGTGAGTTTTTTATATTTAGGTTCTTTTTTCCTCTTGTAGTTGGAATCCACTATTGTCTGGCATCCATCTCTAATTGTATCCCTTCTATGGATGTAGTTTTTCTTTATGGACATACATTCCATCCCCAAACCATGATAATCCTCTAATGTTTGAATATCCACATCAACTGATATAGATGATTAATTTGTTTCTATATTGTTCTTGTTGCAAATTGGAGACAAGAGGGATATGCGACTTGACTTATTATCCGATAGGGAAATCTCTTTTCCGTATCTCTTTTCCTTTCATTTTTGAGGGGGTTGGGTAAGTTCATTTCGTTGGATTTCCTTTATTAGCATTCCCCAATTCACGAACCACAACAACCAATGTGTAATCCAGAGTCTGCCTATTGATGTGGTCCAACAACTCATTTTGAGCATTTTCCTCTGTACCATCCGAATTTTTGGAGGGGTGTCTACCCATGTTCAACCCCTTGATCCTCCATTTAGAATGCCTATTATCCATTTAGGACTCCTTATTCTTCTCATTCCAATGCCCATAGCACATCAGTTAGCTAGAAGAAGTCTAGTTTTATGGCAACCCAGACACCGAAAGGGAATTCCCCAATAATCTGACAGCCCAGAATTTCACAAAGACAAAAACCATCGATTACTTATAATTTATTAATCACCAATATTTATACATTTAAAAGACCGCTGGGAGATAGTTATATAACTTCTCTCCATACGAGAATAACATAAATTAAGTTATAACTAATAAAAAATCCTAAAGGATTAGTTTTAACATCCCCCCTTAATCCGAAGGGATATCTGACATATCAAGTAAAGATCTAAACTTTTCAAAATTTGCACGTCCTAATGCTTTGGTAAATATATCTGCAATTTGTTCTGAAGTAGGACAATGTTTCAGATGAATTGTTTTGGCCTCTACATGATGTCGAATCAAATGATACTTGGTGTTGATATGTTTGTTTCTATCATGGAACTTAGGATTCTTGGCCAATTGAATTGCAGAAGAGTTGTCGACAAATAGAGGAGTTGAGGCTTTTTGTTTCTCTTGCAAATCTTCGAGTATTTTCTGAAGCTAAATGATTTCCTTAGTGGCTTGAGCTACTGCAACATATTCGTCTTCGGTGGTAGAATCATCAGGAACAGAGTGCTTCCACGATCTCCAACTGATGGCTACTGATCCAAGATTCATCGAATATCTAGAAGTTGAGACTCCATTTTCTTTATCTCCATCAAAATTTGAATCTGAATAATCAACAAGATGGAAGTCTAAAACTTTGGAATATTTGATGCCGTAAGTTTGAGTTCCTTTTAAACATTTCAAAACTCTTTTTGCTGCTACCCAATGCCCCTCACAAGGATGATGCATAAACCTGGAAAGTATTCTGACAACAAAGGTTATATCAGGACGAGTAATAGACAAATAAATCAAACTTCCAACAAGTTGCCTGTACTTTGTTGGATCTTTAAATGGCTTTCCTTCTTCGGAAGTGAGTTTCAAATTCTGCTCCATTAGAGTCGCAACAAGATTACATTCCATCATACTATATCTGTTCAATAACTTATCAACATATTTCTTCTGAGAGATGAAAGTATGTTTTGGTTTTTGATCAAATTTAATACCAAGATAATAATGAAGTAAGCCTAAATCTGTCATATCAAAAACCTTTTTCAATTCCTTCTTTATATATGATATATATTCATCATTGTTTCCTCTGATCATCAAATCATCAATATATACAACTAGATATACCACTGATCTTCCAACTTTCTTAACAAAAAGAGTTGCATCATCTAGGTCAAAATGTTTATAGTATAATTTAAGAAGATGTTCAGTTAGCTTCTCATACCATGCTCATGGCCCTTATTTCAAGTCGTACAAAGACTTCATTAGTTTGCAAACCTTTTGTATTTTCACTTTAACAGAAAAACCTTCTGGCTGAAACATGTAAACATCTTCTTTCAAATCTCCATTTAAAAAGGCAGTTTTGACATCCATATGATAAATTTTCCATTCTTTCTGAGCTGCAATAAAAAACAAAGATCTAATAGTGCCCCATTTAGATGTAGGAGAAAAAGTCTCAGTATAGTCGATACCCTCTTTCTGTGCACATCCCTTCACTACAAGTCTTTCTTTGTGTTTGTCTAGCGAACCATCAAATTTATACTTAGTTTTATAGATCCATTTGCAAACAATAAGTTTGATGCCAGTATGAGGATCCACCGGCCTCCATGTGCCATTTTTTATGAGAGCATCATATTCCTTTTGCATTGCATCTTTCCACTATTCATAACTAGAAGCTTCTTCAAAGAAAGAAGGTGCACAATCCACAAGAAAATTAAATTCACAATGAGAATAGTTACCTGAGGAACATCCAGCCATAAACTCATCATATTTCTTTCGAAATGTTCGAATACGAGTTGACCTTCGCAAGGTTGTGTAGGAAGTTGTTCATGGAGTTGCAAAAGTTGCTCATCTTCTTCATCTGGCTCAGTTCTTGCCATATCTGTTATTGTTTCTGTAGAAACACTTGCATCAACCAATTCCTCTTTAGCAACAACATAATTATCATCATCAACCAATTTCTCATCATCGAGAGAAGGAAACTCCACAGACTTATCTAATATAGAAATCCCCCCTTCAGGATGGGGAAGTATATTATCTGATTCATAATAAAATTTTCGAGGTGCAAATTTTCTATCTGATTAAGTTGTCTATCAATAGTGAGGGAATCTTTATCAGTTTCAAGAAAAATTACATCTCTTGACAAAATAAACTTTTTGTTCTCTTCATCATACAATTGGTATGCCTTAAAAGTCATGGAATACCCTAAAAATATACATTTTCTGCTTCGTTCACTCTGCTTATTCCTCTGATGTTTATTGATCAAAGCATAACATTGAGAACCGAAAATTCGAAAATGTTTAACAACAGGAAGACGACTATAACACATTTCATATGGAGTTCTGTTGTTAATGATAGAAGAAGGGCACTGATTTATAATGTATGTCACACAGAGCATGACTTCTCCCCAAAACATTAATTTTACATTCTTAAAAAACATCATTGACATTACCATATTAAGCAATGTTCTGTTCATTCGTTCAACAACACCATTTTGTTGAGGATTATATGGTATTGTGGTCTAGTGTTTGATGCCATTCTCTTGCAAATATGTTTCAAAAGCATGTGAAGTATATTCTCCTCCATTATCAGTCCTTATAGTACCAATAGTAAGTTGTGCTTCATTTGTTATCAAGAGATGAAATTTCTTAAACATATAAAAAACTTGTGATCTTTTTCTAAGCAGATAAACCCAACACATCCTTAAATAATCATCAATAAAAGTGAGTATGTATTTATTTCCATTCGTAGTTGGTACAGACATTGGACCACATAAGTCATAGTGCATGAGGCTTAATTTTCTTGTAGCTCTAGACTTAGAATTCTGAAAACACTGTTTGTGATGCTTGCCCAATATACAAACATTACATGGGGATAATTTTTTGGGAATGGTTGGAAGTCCCTTAATCCCTTGTTGTTTCATAATTCGAATACTTTCATAATTAACATGACCGAAGCATGCATGCCATAATAAAGAAGACGATAAAGCATCATTTTACTGCACCAAATAAGTTGTGTTCAATGCAACAGATGACATACCATGCAACTTCAATAATTTATTTTCTTCCACACTAGTCATTATAGTTTTATTGTCAGTTGCTCTTTTAATTTCTACTTTACCATCAAATATGTGAATGGAATGTCCCTGCTGTCTTATTTGTATAAGGGGTAACAAATTTCTTTGGAACTGCGGAATGTAAAGAACATCATTCAAAATATAATTTGGAAGTCCAAGAATTTTTAACTGAATTGAACTAATCCATGATGGTTTGATTTGGGACATATCAACAAAATACACTACTCCATCAATATTATCACTGAATTAATCAAAAAAATCTCTTCGAAAGGTCATATGACAAGTGGCACCTGTGTCTAGAACCCAATTGTCATACCATGAAGAAAAAGAAGTACTAAAAACATCTTCCATGTGGAAATTACAATCAACGACAACATAACGTGAATTATCCGAAGACTATCCTCTGTTTCGAATTATATGATCTTTGTTTTCAAGCAATTTTTCTCTTTTTTCATTAATTTTCTCCTAGGAAATTCTACAATTTGCAGCGGTATGTCCAAGTTTTCCACATCTAAAACATTTTATCGCTGGTTTATCAGAAAAATTTCTTTGTTTTTCATTCTGCTGTCTATCTCCATGAATATTTCTGCCCCCCTGCCTCTATAATTATTCCTACCTCGACCTCTATTACCCTTTGTATTTCCGAAAGATTCCTCTTGAGGTTTTTGGTCTTTTTGAGCAAGACATAGGGTTTCGATATTAAGACTATGTTATGCTTATTTCTTGCCAACAACCTTCTCTCTTTCTGCAATTTTCCCTACTAATTTGTCAAAATCTATATCTTTTAATTGCCCACTAGCTTGGAGAGATTCCAAGTAGTGTGAATAACTAGGGTAAAGAGATTTTATAAAGTCAGTAAGTGAAAAATCAACTTTAACTCCAGTACATTCAATTTCATGATTGATGCCTTTAATTTCATAGGCAAGTTTTACAGGATCATTATCGCTCATTTCCAGATTAAATAACTTCAACAATAATTGAATTATCTCCAATTTAAAATGTGAATCATAAAGCTCTTTTAGTTTTTTTATGGCATCATAAGCTGTTTTACTCTGAGTAATGTATCTGCTTACCTCTTCTAAGACTGAAGTGGAGATTAAGGCAAAAGCCTTCTTATCCTTACTTTGCCAGATTGCTAACTGTTTCCGCTCATCGGGATGCTCCGATGCATTCTCTCCTTCTCCTCCACAGACTCCATCCCATAAATCATTAAAGATAAGAGTATCTTTAAATTTCCTAAACCACTCCTGGTAATTTTCCTTTCCGGAAATGACAACCCCAATTAAAGACACCAAGGAGTTCTCCTTTTTTTTTTTCTTTTTTTTTTTTTATTTTTATTTTTATTTTTTTTAAAAGTAAGTTGTGCTTTATTTGTTATCAAGAGATGAAATTTTCTAAACATATAAAAAACTTGTGATCTTTCTCTAAGCAGATAAACCCAACACATCCTTGAATAATCATCAATAAAAGTGAGTATGTATTTATTTCCATTCGTAGTTGGTACAGACATTGGACCACATAAGTCATAGTGTATGAGGCTTAATTTTCTTGTAGCTCTAGACTTAGAATTCTGAAAACACTGTTTGTGATGCTTGCCCAATATACAAGCATTACATGGGGATAATTTTTTGGGAATGGTTGGAAGTCCCTTAATCCCTTGTTGTTTCATAATTCGAATACTTTCATAATTAACATGACCGAAGCGTGCATGCCATAATAAAGAAGATGATAAAGCATCATTTTACTGCACCAAATAAGTTGTGTTCAATGCAACAGACGACATACCATGCAACTTCAATAATTTATTTTCTTCCACACTAGTCATTATAGTTTTATTGTCAGTTGCTCTTTTAATTTATACTTTACCATCAAATATGTGAATGGAATGTCCCTGCTGTCTTATTTGTATAAGAGGTAACAAATTTCTTTGGAACTGCGGAATGTAAAGAACATCATTTAAAATATAATTTGGAAGTCCAAGAATTTTTAACTGAATTGAACGAATCCATGATGGTTTGATTTGGGACTTATCAACAAAATACACTACTCCAATATTATCACTGAATTGATCAAAAAAATCTCTTCGAAAGGTCATATGACAAGTGGCACCTGTGTCTAGAACCCAATTTTCATACCATGAAGAAAACGAAGTACTAAAAACATTTTCCATGTGGAAATTACAATGAGCGACAACATAATGTGAATTCTCAGAAGACTGTCCTCTGTTTGGAATTATATGATCTTTGTTTTCAAGCAATTTTTCTCTTTTTTCATTAATTTTCTCCTAGGGAATTCTAAAATTTGCAGCAGTATGTCCAAGTTTTCCACATCTAAAACATTTTATAGCTGGTTTATCAGAAAAATTTCTTTGTTTTTCATTCTGTTGTCTATCTCCATCAATATTTCTTCCCTCCCTGCCTCTATAATTATTCCTACCTTGACCTCTATTACCCTTTGTATTTCCGAAAGATTCCTCTTGAGGTTTTTGGTCTTTTTGAGCAAGACATAGGGTTTCGATATTAAGACTATGTTATGCTTATTTCTTGCCAAAAATCTTCTCTCTTTCTGCAATTTTCCCTACTAATTTTTCAAAATCTATATCTTTTAATTTCCCACTAGCTTGGAGAGATTCCAAGTAGTGTGAATAACTAGGGTAAAGAGATTTTATAAAGTCAGTAAGAGACAAATCAAATTTAACTCCAGTACATTCAATTTCATGATTTATGGCTTTAATTTCAGAGGCAAGTTTTACAAGATCATTATCGCTCATTTTCGGATTAAATAACTTCAACAATAATTGAATTATCTCCAATTCAAAATGTGAATCATAAAGCTCTTTTGGTTTTTTTATGGCATCATAAGCTGTTTTACTCCGAGTAATGTATTTGCTTACCTCTTCTAACACTGAAGTGGAGATTAAGGCAAAAGCCTTCTTATCCTTACTTTACCAGATTGCTAGTTGTTTTCGCTCATCGGGATGCTCCGATGCATTCTCTCCTTCTCCTTCACAGACTCCATCCCATAAATTATTAAAGATAAGAGTATTTTTAAATTTCCTAAACCACTCCTGGTAATTTTCCTTTCCGGAAAGGATAACCCCAATTAAAGACACCAAGGAATTATCCCCCCCGCCCCCCCTCCCCTTTTTTTAGATAATCTTACAAAAAAATCTGTTCTAAATCACTGCCACACAATTCTTCTAAAAAAAACTTTTGTTTTTAATAACCTCCTCACACTGATTTCTCTTAAAAAAAACACAGTTTTAACTTGCAAATTCATTGATATTTTCGATTTATCACTAAAAGGCACTGATTTTTCTTAAATAAAAACTCTGTTTTAATTACAACAATTGAAATTCAATTTTTTTGCTTCAACTAAAATCTCAACCACATATTTCTTAATAAAAAACCAGAGTTTTTAACTCACTGATCCTTCTGCACTGGCCACCAATCACGGGTTAGGTTGATCAATGTAATCCATGCAGATCAAACAATCAAACACACACATATGTTGCGACACCATTGAAAACCTCTCTTACACGTAGATGCATCCAAACCAAACGCTGCAAGCACAACAATAGTTCACAACAAACCCAACCGCCCTTACACACAAATGCATCCAAATGCTGCAAGCACAACAACAGTTCACAACACCGTGAAGCCTTCAATAGGGATCTGGCACAAGATGATTGTTTCAATCATCCAGGATCAACCGGCCTTATTTTTTTTTTGAAAGTTCAAACTACTAGCAGGTCGATGCCTTCAAGCCAGGCTTTGATACCACTGACAACCCAAAATTTCACAAAGACAAAAACCATCGATTACTTATAATTTATTAATCACCAATATTTATACATTTAAAAGACCGCTGGGAGATAGTTATATAACTTCTCTCCATACGGAAATAACATAAATTAAGTTACAACTAACAAAAAAATCCTAAAGGATTAGTTTTAACATAATCAACCTGTTGTCTTATTGAAAAAGTGACCCAGAATATATCAATAGTTGTTGGTAACCTCGTTCCAGATCCATTTCCACCAGAAACCAAAATGCCTTCTTATCCAGTAATCCCATACGTCCCTCATCCAAATAATATATTTTTCCTATTTTGCTGGAAATTTCCTTTTCAACGACCTTCGTCCATAGTTCGATAGGGAAACCAGAAAGCTTTTCCCATATGATTTTTATTTTTGGGGTCTCAACCATGGGATCAAACCCAAATTTCTAGTGTTGGAGCACCAAAAATCTTCGGCTCTTCACCCATGACAAACCTACAATCTTCAATGCATCCTCTTCATTCAGGAAATGGAATCTGAACCACCCATTGACCATCACGCTGATCTTTGGTCGATAGCTGGGAAAATATGCCCAACTCTTTTGTGACCACTCCTTCATATGGACACCATTCATATTAATGAACTCCCACTACCCGACAAGCATACATTTTCTAATCCTAACCACATTTTCCCATTATAGATCTACTCGTAGGATCAATTTCTATATTTCTTCCTTGGCTTTGATTGGATTCTTTGATTTATCTTTTTTTTGGATGCCTATACTGTAGCCTTTCTTGGGCATCCCAGGAAGGTCCGACCTCCTCTGATGTTCCATAAGGATCCATTGCTACCCCATATTCTTTGAAATTATTATTTTGTAGGTTTGCTTCGGAAGGCTCACCTTGTACCCCTTCAAACCCTATTTCATAGAGGACCCCTTATTTTATTGGTTTTTGTTTCCTTTGTTTGTTTCTAGCAACAATGTCCTTTTTTGCAACTACATTTACTTCTATTAACCTGGCCACACCGATATCCAGGTCCATAATTGGGGATTGACTAACCCTCCATATGGTTCGAATGTATTACTCCACCAAATCTAGATGATAAATTTGTTGGAAAATTTAAAGACACAGGGAAAAATGCTTTTCCCTCAACACACGGAGTTCACACAGAGTTGCGGAAATTACTTTAACCAAGATAGCTCATTTACTGAATTTTACACAGAGTTGTGAAAACTACTTTAACCAAGACAACTCATTTACTGAAGTTTACATAGAGTTGCGGAACTCACTTAATCCATACCATACAGTTGCGGAAATAAACTTATGAGGGTCTTCCTTTTAATATAGAGTGGCGGAGATTAACATCACAACTATGGAGAGGAGCAAATATAATCAACTAATTTTACTCACGGTGAAACAGTGTAAGGCAGAGTATTGCAGTAAAACACACAGGTGAAAATTCCAGAACTATATCGCAACTAAACAAACTTTGTATTAAAACTTCAACACATGAAATACATTAACATATGGAGGCTTCAACTCTTTCACAAGTAAAACAAGACTTCTTACTTGGATTTACATTCCCCAGGGTTGCGGAGTAACACACAGTAAAACTATTTTCACGCACCCACCAAAATTTGCTCCACGATTTTCTCCACTTGTCTTTCAGACTTACATTCGCCACATTACACAAAACTATCTATCTTGCTCAATCTTAACTTACATGTAAAATCTAAACACATATATATCTAAGACATTTAATTCATGACAGACCAAATTTAATACAAAGCATGGGCATACATCATTTACTGGACATTACAGAACTTGCGTGAACTAAACATAACTTGCAGATTAAATATTTTCCCATGATCATTTAATAACCATGTATTAACTTCTATTTGACCTTGATTTATTTAATCTGTTGTGGAATGGGTAATTGTCCTTTGCTCAGAACTTTTCCTTCTCCGCACACACAATCTACAACCTGCAAAACATTAACTGAGGTATGGCTGCTGCCAGTTCATTTACTGCGGTGGTTGAGATTAATTTCCAACAAAATCGAGATGTCACTGGATAAGATTCTATTCAGTGAGATGCTATATTGGATGGTTTGACGATGGTGTAGAGCATAGACAAGACAATCTTGCAGAAATAAACAAACCACCAATTTAGAACTAAGCAGAAGGACCATCCAGGAGATATGCCATCTGACTTGCTAATATAATCTTGATGTGCAGAACTAAGCAGAAGGACCATCCAGGAGATATGCCATCCGACCTGCTAATATAATCTCGATGTGCATCTTTTGAACGTGTAACAACGACATCTAATAGAAATTTATGAGACCGGTCTTTTTGTACACCTGACACTAATAGAATTAACTGGTCAACACAATGGATGTTCACATGCCTTTTCAATATTGGAGGAACTAGAAGATAATATCATTCTTTGGCTATGAATGGATGGATCACATGGACCCACCATCTTCTGATTGGAAAGTAGTTAATGGAGTTGGTGATGCTTTCCCCAATCCAGAAATCTACCACTTGACACTGGGAACAAAATCCAAAATAGATTGGATGGTTTAATTCTATGACATACCAAAGGATCGACCAACATATGGGGATTATAGGAGTTGTCTATGGAGAGGAATTTCCCGGAGGGCCAAAAGTGGTCAGAATTTGGGATTTTTATTTTTTATTTATTTTATTTTATTTATTTTTTATTTTTTATTTATTATTATTATTATTATTTTTTCAGTAACAATATTTGAATCATGTTTTTGATGGTGGAAATGGAGTCAGCACCATCAAAAACCTCTATGGCACCCAAAATAATTAAGTTTGATAAGCTATAACTTGGATTTACAAAAATCAAGACTGGATTTTCTTAAAATCTAGCTGGAATTTCCATGATTTTCAGGGCAAAAAAGTAGTCTAGTTAGACTACGACAGGGATTATATACCCATACTCCTAGGTTAAATAGTTCTGCAATTCCCTGCTGAATGACATCCATCAATCATTTCGAAATACTCCATTTGATCCTGTTAGTGTCCCGTGATTTAGCATATTGGTAGACCAAATGCATAGGGTAACATCATACCAGTCTTTGGAGTCCTAGGACCTAGCTTTCCTGGACTCATATAGGGCTCTCTCTATTATATGCAAAGGATATGAACTTGTTTGCTTTTAGGGTTTGATTTTAGGCTAGTTGTTATGTGTAGGGTTTGTTGTTTGTTTTGGTTGGGTAAGATGATCAAGTAGAATAGGTGGAGTGAGAGGTCTTCAAATCATTGGGCTATGGAGTCTATGAAAGTCATGGATATCTCAACAATGAAACATGATGCATAACAAGACAAATCTAGCATGGTAAAATGGATCTTTAAGGCATGTGTGAAGTGAAATGAACATAAAGTATGTGAGCATAGTAGGTGTGTAAGGGCATTGAAGAATCCTTAAACAAGTACTTTTTAAACAATATGGTCTCGAATACTGATTAACATAAGGAAATAATCATAAGACAGGGAAAAACAATAGATTTTTGATTATACTTAAGCAAACAAGCATTCAAGATGAACAATTCAGTGAAACATAGAAAGCAAGAAACTTATCTGACTTCTAGTGATTTCACCTTCAAGGTTAGAAAACATACAAAATAACATATAACTTTAATCAAAGAAGATGGAAATTCTAAGCATCTATGATCAATCTACAAAGAACTTTAAGGCAACTTATCAAGCATGGACAAAGGGCATGATCAGAGCATGGCCTCTTTGACTAAAACCTAACAAGTAGTACTTTAAAGAGAGATTCCAAAACAAAGTTTAAATAGCATTAAATAAGCAGGACTAACCATAAAACATATTTGAAAACTACTATATTAAACCATCCATGGAATAAACAAGAAGAGATAGGTCTAAGAAGCAACCAAGAATTCCTTAAACTAACCCAACAGAGGAAAACATAAAGACAATAGAAAACATGAAGGACTAAGGTGCCTCAAACAACATTTCTTAGCCTATACTCTTCTATTCTACTGCAACATAGAGGGATGTAACAAAATGATGTATAAGGAAACAAGAACTAAATAGAGGCACATCACCATTAATCATGCTTAGGGATCCTGCAAGCTATCCTCCTTCATCATCAATCAAAGCAACCCATTCACAAATTCCACAAGACCAATTTCTTCTTAAAACTCAAGAAAACCATGTATTTCTCTCAAAACTCATCAAATTCCAACATTTACAATGAGACCCTCATGCTCCATTTATCTAGCAAAGGAGGGAAAAAACCCTAGCTAGGGTTGGAAAATATCAAAATCACTCATAAATGTCATAAATGCCCAAGAGACCATGCAAGGCCCAAGGCACAAAATATCCCATGAAATAAATTCAAAAATAACTTCTAGCACCTAATTCTAGAGTGATTTGCCTCAAAAAACATTAAAATATCATTTTACAATAAATGAGTGTGTTTAGTTGACTTTTGGCCAAAAACACACAATGCAGTCTATAAGCTCAGCGCCTTGACAGGCAGAAAATGGGTCCACTTGCAACCAAGTTTTGGTGACCTTCCCGATGTCAGATTTTGCTCTGAGATGGCCCGTTGGAAATCCTGCTGAGTATAATTTCCAAATCCACCTTTGTTTTTCTGATTGAGCTCCTGTAACCTGCCCGAAAATCTAAATTCCCCAAACTTCTTTGAGCGTAGTGCCAACACAGGCAGAACATGGGTCCACTTGCAGCTAAGTTTTGGTGACCTTCCTGATGTCAGAATTTGTTCCGTGATGTCCCATTGGAAATATTGCTGAGTCTACTTTCCAAATATACCTCCAAATATACCTGAGGTGTTTTTGGCCTTTTGAGGGGTAAAAAATGCTCCAAATGCTCTGAAATTTGATGAGCATACTATACTAGGCATGAGGATTCCAAAAATACAAAGTTATCCCTCTGAGGATGTTTGAGGAAAAAACGTAGCGCCAGGGGTGCTGCGCTTATAGGCCTCAAAATTTGCAAAAAACAAGAAATTGTCAAAATTCACCCAAAATTGATGGACACATTCCTCATGGGGCTTGAGAAGTCTGTAGAAAATATTGAGGCAAGATTCCAAGGTTTACATGGTCTTTTACCTCTTTGAGTGTTTGGATTTTGGTTTGGGCCTTTTTGAGTTTTAGCCCTTGCAACTTGGTCTCTCCAGCTCGCTCTTTGATATTTTGTTTGCCTTTATCTGGCTTCTTGGTAGAAAAGGAAGGCACGGTCCCTTGCCTTTTAAAGGCAGCAAACACAAGGCCTTTTCCTCTTTGATATGTCAACAGAAGAGGTTTAATTGTGATCATTTGGGTGTCTTCATAATGGCTGCCATAATTTGTCTCTATGTCTTCATCTTCATTACCTTGACTGTTGCCTCCCTTCTCATTTATCTCATCTTGATTTGCATCCACCTCCATGTCTTGAACTTCACTTCTGACCTCTTCACTGATTTGTGCACCTTCACTTTGTTCCTCATTATAGCTGCTTGTTTCATCACTGCTGTGACCTTCATTTTGGCTGCGAGCCTCCTGATTTTCTTTACTGTCATCATCCTCCCCTGTTTACATGTTGCCTGCTTCTTGTTGGATTAACTCATCATCACCCTCATCTTCACTTTGGTTTGATTCATTTTTACTCTCACCTTCATTTTCACTTGCTTGTTCACTGCCACTGCCTTCTTCATCTGATATGGTGACTAGTGTTGCCCTTAGACAACCCTAGGCCTGCTTATAAAACTTGGTAGGAGGAGTGAAATGAAATGATGGTGAGGGCAGTGCTTGCAAATGAGTGGGATGGAGGTGAGTTTATGACTGGTTTGCTCTGGGCTTGGAGGAGGGATTAACTTGAACTGATTTGTAATTACCCTAACTCATACTCTCCTTCACTGATAATTTCTTGTTTGTAAGTAAAAAAAAGAGTTGTTTGCCATGAAGACCTAGGGTTTGTAGGCACTAGGGTTTGATCACTTTCCCTTAATCATTAAATCAAAAAAAGCACTTGGAAGATAAGAAAACATGCACCTACCAATGTTAACTTGTTTGCATGTCCTTAGATGTAGCGTGAAGGTGTCCCCTTGTGTTTTTGGAAATTTTTTGTAGGTGGGAGAGGCTTTATGCTGTAGGTGCAGTGCTCTACATGAGTTGTCGGGTGTCGAGTCCTCTTAAGCGCAACATCAGGCATTCTGGGCTAGTCGGGCTCCTTAAGCGCAGCGCCGGGCAGGTTCTGGGCCAGTGGGTGATCTGAAAATGGATTGTACTTGAAATAAGGGTGCAAGGTATTCATTTCCAATAATTCTAAATGTGAAAACAAATCTGATACCAATCTGATCTGAAATGTGTGAACAAAATATTTCTTATACAGAGATAGACAGTAGGGGCTTTTACTGGTTATTTCACCTTTCAAAGAAAGGATGAAACCAGAAGCTTCTGGCCCTCTTACTAGCTCTGCCTAAAGAAATATGAAGTAAACACTGAAATGATCTGGTAATGAAAGTATTTGTTTTTTGATTGCAAAGTATTCATTAACCAATATTAAGAGTGTACAAGCATGTTAAGGTGTTCTGCAATGGAACAAATGTGGTTTGGAATGGAAAAAATATGTTTTGACAACTGTATAAGCCTTTTTGTTAAGAGGACTTATTTAAATTTACTGTTTAAGGTATTAAACTCTGGAAATAAGTAGCAAGAATTCACAGCATAATAAAAAGCATCTGATAAAGTAGTTCACCCCTCTCTTGAGCTACATCTGCTGGGTCCAAAAGCCCCCAAAATGGGCTTTTCCCTTCTCTATTAATGATCAAAATAAGTTTTACACCATGAAGAAAGCCTCAAAAGGCTGAAATAGCCGCAAAATCAGAATCAAAGTGCTGAAACAATAAAAATTGACTATTCATTCACCTCAAACAGATGAACATAGCGCAATACAGCTGATCATTCCCATAGCCCTAGTGGCTCCACAAGAAAATTCGCTGATAAAACCTCTGAAAAAGTGCCCTGATGGCTCTGCAACCTATTCCAACAGCTTCAGAATTCTCCAATACCCCCAAAACAAAAAAAATTTTCGTTCCAAAAGGATCTTCCATGTGAAAGATGTCATCAAAACAATCTTTGCCCAATGTTAGGCAAAAATCCCACAAAAAGTGGGCCAAATTTAGTTAACTGCGGATAAACTTGGAGTTCCGCCTAAAGTGGAGGAAACAACGCTAAATTTGGGGCGGCATAAACTGTTAGCATTAAATGTTAAGTGACATGTGGCTGCACATTCCGCATTAATTATTGGGGGTCAACCGTTACAATAGTTATAATAAATACAATTTTTGTGCTTCACATATCAAAACCAAAGGCCGTGGGCCAATGGTAAGGTGTAGCGCTTGTTAACCGTAGGTCGTGGGTTCAAACCACCAACACGCGAAATTTTAATACATGCCATTTCCATTGTGAACTGGGGGCCATGTGGCAGCCTCTAGGCTTGCCACGCGGCGACCTCTGATTGGTCCGCCATTACACAATTAACTCTCCAGCCAATTGTAGAGGGGCACTTGTCATAAAACGACTGGTCCACAGGGAATATTTCATGGAATATTTCGAGGAATATATATATATATATATTTTTTAATATTTGCCAATTTCTAAAGTCAAACTGGCCTTTTTTTTTACTGAAATTGAAGAACTTCAAAGTTGAATAACTTCTTCATAAAATGTTGGTTTTCAGTGCCGTTCACGATGTTCAGATCGTATCGCTGAGGCATATCCGGCCGTTCAGGTTCCAAATCAATTTGAGCACTTTCATTTTTGAGCTTTTTCCCAAGCTCAGATTTGAGCTCCTGATCACACCTCCCAAATGAGAGGCTTTTGGTCCCCAAAATCTTACTGAAATGAAGAATTGAATTGTAGTACAACAAATGAGAGAATACAAATCCTCTTCTCTTCAGCCCTTCAAAAAATTTTGCCTTGAAAAGCAAATGAAATTGAACCACAAATGGAAAGAATTTTACATTTCCCTTCCTGAATGCGCTTGTCCGCAACTGTCCACAACTGACTTTATTGAACTCACACAGAAATTTCTAACGAGAAATTTACAGAATGAAACTGTACAATTCTGCCTTGATCAATGATCTAAGGTGGCTAAAAAAAAACAAGATATTACAACATAAAATACATGCATACATCTGAAATTTGCATATGTACAAAAGGAGTACGTCTTACTGTGTCAAGAAGTCCATCCACTTCTCACAAAGCCACTTCCATGGCGATTTTTGCTGCTGCAACTTTTCCTCATGTGAAACTTCCCTTTCCACATCAATAATGGAATCCATGATTCCACCTTCGCCAATATTTTTGTCCTCTTGCTGCATGTGCGTGGGACGATGAGTTGGATGCAAAGTCCAACAATGAGAGAAAACATGTCCCTTCTTTTGGGAAAAAGTGCAAATCATATGCACCTTCTTTGAAGGTAGTCTTTGCTTCATCTGCTTCCTGTGTGCTTTCTTCCTCATCCAGCATCTCGAAACATGATGGTTACATCAACCACAATATGTACAAGAATTCTTTCTTCCATTAAAGCATGTAAAATTATCATGCCTTGCAGAAACAAAATCAATTTGATCATGAGAAGATTCATACCTCTTATACTGCTTTGCATGTTCATCCTTTTTGCCTCCATGAGGAGATGAACTAGTAGAGGCTCCAACTTTCAATTGTAGACTAACATCATCGTTCTTGTCTTGAAAACTGCCTAAAATTTCATGCTTGCCATAAGCTGCATGTCTACCATCTTCTTGCTGCAACAAAGGCTTAAAACAATGGTAAGAAAGATTGCCATAATGACATTGATGTAATTGAGAACTTGGGAGAAATGTTCTCTTCAAATTTGCATCACATTCTTGAATGCATGTGCTCAAAGCTTCGCCATTACGCTGCTCATAGCCAAGACCAATATTCTTGGGACGCTCCACAACACAAATAGGCTCAAAAATGCCTTGTGCATGCTTGCCCAAACCTTTGCCTTATTGATAGCCCATTTTCAACATCAATTTGGACCCAATACCTCTTGTATGCCTTTCAAAAGAACCAACACACTTTTCAATAGAGGAAACTGAAGACAAATCAGAATGATTTACCTCATGATTTACATCCTGAAGATGAGGTATTTTCTTGGACAAAGCTTCTTGAGCTTGAAGACGCTGCAACTCCATATCATGCAGTCTTTGAAGAATGGCTTCTTTCTCTTCCTGCATAGCTAGCAATTGTGCACGAAGTTGAACACTTTCCCTTTGATCCTCAAGGATAATCTGCACCATGTCCTTCACCTTAAAGAACTCATTCTTCATGTCATCATTGAAGAATTTCGTGAAGGAGGAAACTTCACTTGTAGAAGAATTTGACATTATGTAAATGGTCAAAACAACCAAAAGGAACTTCCAAAGAAAAGTCCTCAAAGCTTTCAAACAAATGACAAGCTTTTAACCAAATGTCAGTAAAGACCCCTTCTCATTCAAGCAACCATAAAACACAAACTATTGGAGCTTGTTTTCCAAAGATAATTTTGAGGTAAATTGGGTAAGGAAAATAGTCTTCAATCCTTTCCAAGACTTAGTTAACAACAACTATCCTTCCAACTCAATAAAACTCATACATGCAACAATTTTGCAACCAATAAAATAGTAAATCTCTTACACTGTTTTAAAACCTTTTGCACAATAACAAATGCTCAACCCAAGCTCTGATACCATCTGATCTGAAAATGGATTGTACTTGAAATAAGGGTGCAAGGTATCCATTTCCGATAATTTTAAATGTGCAAACAACTCTGATACCAATCTGATCTGAAATGTGTGAATACAATATTTCTTATACAGAGATAGATAGTAGGGGCTTTTACTGGTTATTTCACCTTTCAAAGAAAGGATGAAACCAGAAGCTTCTGGCCCTCTTACTGGCTCTGCCTAAAGAAATATGAAGTAAACACTGAAATGATCTGGCAATGAAAGTGTTTGTTTTCTGATTGCAAAGTATTCATTAACCAATATTAAAAGTGTACAAGCATGTTAAGGTGTTCTGCAATGGAACAAATGTGGTTTGGAATGGAACAAATATGTTTTGATAACTGTATAAGCCTTTTTGTTAAGAGGAATTATTTAAATTTACTGTTTAAGGTATTAAACTCTGGAAATAAGTAGCAAGAATTCACAATATAATAAAAAGCATCTGATAAAGCAGTTCGCCCCTCTCTTGGGCTACATCTATAGGGTCCAAAATCCCCCAAAATTGGATTTTCCCTTCTCTATTAATGCTCAAAATAAGTTTTACACCATGAAGAAAGCCTCAAAAGGCTGAAATAGCTACAAAATCAGAATCAGAGTGCTGGAAACAATAAAAATTTACTATTCATTCACCTCAAATAGATGAACATAGCCCAATACAGTTGATCATTCCCATAGCCCTAGTGGCTCCACAAGAAAATTCGCTGATAAAACCTCTGACAGAGTGCCCCGATGGCTTTGCAACCTATTTCAACAGCTTCAGAATGCTCCAATACCCCCAAAACAAAAAAAAATCATTCCAAAAGGATCTTCCATGTGAAAGATATCATCAAAATAGTGTTTGCCCAATGTTAGGCAAAAATCCCACAAAAAGTGGGCCAACTTTAGTTAACTGCGGATAAACTTGGAGTTCTGCCTAGAATGGAGGAAAAGGCGCTAAATTTGAGGCGGCATAAACTGTTAGCATTAAATTTTAAGTGACATGTGGCCGCACATTCCGCATTAACTGTTGGGGGTCAACCGTTACAACAGTTATAATAAATCTAATTTTTGTGCTTCACATATCAAAACCAAAGGCCGTGGGCCAATGGTAAGGTGTAGTGCTTGTTAACCGCAGGTCATGGGTTCAAACCACAAACACGAAAATTTTTAATACATGCCATTTCCATTGTGAACTGGGGGCCATGTGGCAGCCTCTAGGCCTGCCACGTGGCGGCCTCTGATTGGTCCGCCATTACACAATCAACTCTCCAGCCAATTGCAGAGGGAAACTTGTCATAAAACGACTAGTACATTGGGAATATTCTGTGGAATATTTCAAGAAATAGTCTTAGAATATTTCGAGGAATATTCCCGGAATATATATATATATATATATATATATATATATATATATATATATTTTTAAATATTTGCCAATTTCTAAAGTCAAACTGGCCTTTTTTTTACTGAAATTAAAGAACTTCAAAGTTGAATAACTTCTTCATACAACATCGATTTTCAGTGCCGTTCACGGCGTTGGGATTGTATCGCCGAGGTCTATTCGGTCGTTTAGGTTCCAAATCAATTTGAGCACTTTCATTTTTGAGCTTTTTCCCAAGCTCAAATTTGAGCTCCTGATCAGTCGGGCTCTCTAAGCGTAGCGTTGGGCAAGTTCTGGGCCAGTCGGGCCTCTCTCTGCCATAAGCGCAACCCCTGAACTCCCTATGCATAGCGCCCTTTGCAGAGGGAATTTGGAGGCCTTCCCGATGTCCAAATTGGGCCCATGATAGATTGTTGGAAATATTATCCTGTCTAATTTCCAAATATACCATTTTATCTCTGATTGAAGTTGTTTTTCCCTGTCAAAAGTTGATTCTCCCAAGACTGGTCAAAAAGTGCTGAGTGATGGTGCAAAAATGCGGAGTGATAGTGCAAACAACTTTTGGAGGCCTTCATTAACTCCAAATTGAGCTCATGATAGTTCATTGGAAAGCTCTTCCAGTATAATTTCCAAATATACATTTTTTTCTCTAATTGGAGTTGATTTGATCTGTCAAAAGTTTATTCTCCCAAGACTGGTCAAAAAGTGCTGAATGATGGTGCAAAAATACATAGTGCTGGTGCAGACCACTTTTGGATGCCTTCCTCAACTCCAAATTGAGATCATGATAGCTCATTGGAAATATCTTCAAGTATAGTTGTAATTTGATTCATAAAGAAAGTCATTTGGACACTCCAACTATGAAAAAATTTGATTTTCCCAAGGTCACTCCAGCAGTGCAACAATTCTCCCTTGACACCTGTATCTTTGACATTGCTCCCAAACCATGATACCTATGTAAAAACTGAAGGAGGTTTTTCTTCTTGGACCTATGATGGAAAAAAACCTCTTTCATTTTTTCAAATTCATCTCTGTTTGGTCAGAAACATAGTTTGAAGAAAAACTGGCCCTAGGTGTGGCAAATGATTTGTCCTTTGGAAGGAATCCTTGGAAAATGACGGAGGCATGATGTTCATGAGTTGGTATGGCTTTATGCTCGCTGATATGACCCTTTAACACTTCTGCAAAAGTGTCAAGCTTGTCCATTACCTCATATGCAGACTCTGAAACTGAATGATAGTCTTCTTTGGAAATGATGACCTTGGAACACATGAAACCCTAATTAACCTAGTGGGGGGTTCTTTGACCTCTCTTTGACTGAAAATTGGCTTGGAATTTTTAAGTGAAAAACAGAGTATTGATCAAGTGGTGTAATGAAGATTCAAAATCCAATGTACTTGATTTATCTAAAGAGCCTATAGAGATAGTTTTGAGACCGTCAATGCTTGAGGAATTTTGGGGAATCATGGGAATGAGTTAGGCTTATAGAAAAACCCTAGATTGGACAATGGAGTCATAGGCAAAGGAAATACAAAGTAATGAGATTATGGGTAGGAAAAAGGATGGAAATGAGAGGCACAAACCATTTGGAGTCTGTAGGAGTTACAAGGTGATCATGAAATGGAAAAAGGGTAGGATAGTGAAAATTTTTCTCTAGGGATAATGAAGGTAGTGAGATTTCTAAAACTCACAATATTCATGAATTTTGTTTTTAGAAATCTAGGATAAGTATTTAGTCATCTACAAAATAACAAAAAATTACTGATGACTAACATATTCCAAATGACAACACCAAATTTATTATATGCCCAATATCCATTGTTTCTAAAATTCAAATTTTCCTACCTCCACCAACCTTCTTTATTGCTACTTTGAACCATGGAACCTGAGGCAAGGTTGGTTCAGGTTCAAAACTGAGATGTTGAGAAAAACCAGTATGAGTAGAAAACAACAAGGCAATGACGTACCCCAGAATGATTTCCAAATTGCAACCATAAGGCTAAGTGCAGTATTTTTGTAACCAACAACAACATATTTGGCACCACCAAAAACTACATTTAAGCCATCTCTATGCCAATCTACATTTGAAACTTCCAAATTTATCTATTGTGGTTTTTCCTCCTTCCAAAATTTCCTCAAGGATTTGTTTTATGGTTTTCGGAGGTTGCATCCCTAATAAACAATTTCCCACTGGATTCTGAAAATTATATGTCACTGAACCCTGATATAATTCTTCAAAATTTTTAAATCACACCCATGTAAGGTTCACCTCCATGTTTTATGCTTCCTAGACTTCCATATATCACACAAATTTTGGTTGAGGATTATTATGGCTACGACTATTAATATTATCACTATAAAGAATTCCAAAATATCATCTTTGTCCATAACTTATTAACAAAAAGGTAACATAGCATATACAGAGCTTCCGCCAACTCTACCTACCACATATTATCCCTCTTTCGAACACAAGAACGATAGCTTACTGCATGACAATGACATAGGGGTCACTGTATATGTTGAATATTTCATGCAATATTCCTTATTTTTATTTTCCTTATGGCGTGGTTAAAATAACTCTGTCCGTTGTAAAGGCATGAAAAGTGTGGTGTTGGACCATGGTATTTACTGTGGTAATTTTCCATAGTATTGGTGACACCATGGTAATTGTGATAGGAAAGGAAAATTCTAGAAGATTAAAGGAGGATCCATTATCTATTTAAAAGGGAAAGGGAGCAAGGCATTTGGGGTGTTCTGGATTTGTTTATCTTATTGTGTATTTTGTGGAGAACTTGGCGTGGCCAGTTTTAACTTGATCCCGAGATGAAAATCCCAAAGTGATATTTCCTTGGTGGATACATCCAGGGTTCACAAGTGTGCTTCAGTGTTTCAGTTTATCAATTTTATAAGTACTCATGCATGCCGTTGGCAAGAGCTTCATTTTTAACTATATTTACATGTATTGTTCCCGCGTCATTAACATTGTTAACTGTATTAACATGTATTTTTCTTTTTCAGTTGTTAATAAAGTGAAGTTACTACATTTTTTAGATCTCTTGTATGTGGAGGGTATAATGAGGGTTTGGAAATTATTGTGAAGCTCCTAGTAAAATCCCGCAACTATCTAAAGAAAATATTGATCGAAATATTATAATGTTCCAGATCTATTAAAGAATTTGTTGTTTGATATATTACAGTGGTATAGAGCTACGCATCAACCTGAGGGTTCTTGCTAGCAGATCAAGCTTTTATTTGCAAGATTGAAAATTATATTCGTAATTTCAGTGGGATTTCTTTTCACCCTAGCTTACATTTCCCAAGTTATCTTGTTCTGATGATGAACCACATTGGCTGGTTCGAAACGCGTCGACAAAAATTTCTTACATATGATTTTTACCAAAAATTTCTTATACACATTTTATGGATCACAAAAGCCAAATTCCTAACTTTGAGGATATCAGATATCACCCTAGCTGGTTCAATTCTTTTTCCATCTGTTCGATTTCATGGAGGTGATTTATATGAGGTGAAGGGTTTCAAGGTTGGATTTGACTCTATTATACATGGTTAAAACCTTGGCTGCCGTGAACATCAATAAAGGTGACGAGGTTGCTCATAGGGGATTTGATGTTGTTCAATGGCATAGATCGTTGTTTAAGGTCGTGAGGCCATACACCTATACCGTACAGGAAATAAATAAATCACACAGGAGTTCGAGGGCCATGGGGGCCATACAAATTCTTTGCAGACAATTGTCACACAGAAAGACCGAGAGACCAATCGCGCAGGAGCTTGAACTTTGATTCTTTATCTTTGAAAAATGATTCGTCCTTCAAAGAGTGGAGTCATAAAGATACAACAATGTGTTTTAAATTGTGATTACATACAAAACAAAGATTTGAGGTATGTTTTAAATTGTCATCGCATACAAAAAAAAAAAAATTTGAGGTGACACCTTGCTGGTTAGTGAACATTTCAGATCAAGTGTGCGACACTCTCTTATTGGTAGGTAAAAGTTCAAATTTGAAGGATAACATGTTCAATATTAAGAGGTTTGTTCAATTTCAGAGGCCAAATCATAAGCTACAATAGGGCCATTTTAATAAGCAAGCTTCATAGTCTCAGTCGCAATTGTGTAGCATCCGTGCAAGCCATTGCAAAGAGGAGCTTCATTGCATTATTTCATATTTGGCTAGCATTTTATTTTCAGCACTAATAATAAAATAACCGATTGCATTTCTTCAACAATATTTGGTGTTCCGTGGTTTTGCTCGCAATAATTTGGTTGAATGCCATTAATGTATAGTATTTATAGTTGCATGCGATCTATTTACTTCCATGGTCGAGATTTATGAGAAAAATCATTGATTCTCCATTTATTGTAGAAATTATTTAGTGAGCATATTTATATATATTTTTTTCCCAGCTTATTTTAGAGGGTCCATTATTTTATTGCGGGAAAATTTATTCCAGCTATTATTTGCAGATCAAGGGTATATTATTATTTCTCCTACTTAAGATAAACAAATTTATTATTATTTCCGCAAAATATTCCACACCAACTATTGCACAAGGATTGATTTTAGAAATTGTCTTTCTTATTATTGCAAGATAATATTGTTATTGCACGGGTTTGTTTCTAGAAATCATTATTTGCAGGAGAATGATTTAAGGATTTATTTTTATTTTGTTTGCTGAAGGAAGTATCTACAAGGGTTTATTATCTCTGCAAAATATTATTTATTTCCAATATTTATTTGCAACCCTTATTGCAGGAGTTTGATTTTGAGGCTTTAATTATCGACAAATTGTTTCCCTGTTATTATTTGCAGGTCAATTTCCTTATGGAGGGTGAAGATTTATCATTTACGGCGAGGGTTTAATTCCTCATAGGATCGAAGGTTTAATTATTTTCATGGGCAGGAGAGTACAAGGTGTATATGGTTTATAATTGGAAGGACTTTTGATGTGTTAAGTATTTCTTAAAGAGTTTTATTGCTAGATCAAGGATTGATTTTTTATTTATTTTTTAACAAGATCGGTTGTATTAATAGATACTTCTCCAATACAAAATTTCACAAGTTTGATACAGAAGGAAATCTGCTTGGAGGCTATTTCATGAGGTGTGCTACTTGAGTTACATTTTTCTATCCTTCTTTTAGAGCTGGACACAGTTACATTGGAACTATACTATTTGACAAACTGAGATAATAACAAAATACACTTGACTTTTATAATAAACTATGTATACCATTGCAATTTAGAGCAAGACTCATGGGTGACCAGAGATTTTGATAGGCTATTTGTTGACAATATTCTCAATTCCTCTTTGCCTACTCCCCTTGTTTATTGACATGGATCCTTGCTCTGATTTCTTGCTCATCGCTTCTTTGATGAAATCCAGTGATTCCTTTAGATGGCTGCAACTGTTCTGTAGTGTTCTTATTTCTTCATTACATGTCTTCCATTGTGATCGCATGTAAGCCATCTCTGCTTTGGATTTTTCTTTGTCTTGCTGGATCTATTTCTTGATATTTTCAATTACAATTCAATGAGATTTTAAGAATGCACAAGGGTGTGATCTGTCCTCCAGAGGATTCATTTGTAGCTTTTTGTTGTTGATGCTGCTTGCTATGGATGTTGCCTCTGTCACTGGTGTTGCTCTCTGATGCGCTGTTCTTTTGCTTCCTGCAATAACCTTTGTATTTTTTTTTTCCTCCCTGCTGTTGGAAAATTTGTGGGATTGCAAACTAAAATCCAAATGCGTTTCTCCCAGTGGGGAAGGGAGAGGCCAGCTCGAAATAGAGCAAAGCGTGGAAGGAAAAAAGCACGTTGGCAGTGAATTATTGAGAAAAGTAGAGATAAGGAAGATGGGAGAGATAAGGGGAGCATTGTGTGGATGCATGGGCCAACAACAGCTCAGGAAAAGCCGAGAGAATAAAGGGGAAAACATAACTCTGAGGGTAAGGATCCCATGCAGAAACAAAAGTGAGAAGGAGAGTGAAGATGATAGTTGGGGAGTTCAATTTTTATAATTGCACAGGAAGGAGCAGAGGTGCCGGGAGTTCACGGGAGGCAACATGCCATGAGAATTAGGAGTACTACGCTCAAAGATTTTGGGAATATTGCAGAGATTGGAAATTATTTCAATTTTGACAGAGTGCTGGGTTATTGGATCAAGAGGGATTTTGGTGATATCATTGGATTTCTGATTTGAACTGTTTTGATTGTTGTCTATCATAGAGGAGGGAGGGAAAGTCGTGGGATAGGAATTTGAGTTATAGTTTCACCAATTTTTGCTTGTCCAACATTTCGTTGGACTCCTTCATTAGCTTGCTCGTCTGCCTGCTTATTATTCTTCCTTAGAATGTGATAATACTCAATGTGGCTAATGTGATTTGATAATTTTTGTGCTCTACTCAGAATTTGATTTAGGCCTACATTTTTTGGGAGTGAGTTGCTTACCATTTCCTTGATAATGAGAGATGAGTCTCAAAAGATGATGGCTTCTTTGATCTTTTTTCTTTTAGAATTTTGAGATCTAACAAAAGCCCATAGGCCTCTGCTTTGTTATTCGTCATGTGGCCTAGCCCCTAGTTGTAAAGTATCTGAGTGGAGTTATGTTGTAGAATTATTATTCCTCCAATACCTGCTTTTCCTGGGTTCTTTTTTGATGCTCCATAAAAGAAAAGACAAACTTTATTTAGAGTCTTTTCCCAGGCTTGGAACTCTTCTTCAGTTTTCCTAATTTTTCAGTTCTGATGCATCTTTATGCTTTTTATTTGAGGGACCTGTTTGATCTTGCTGGCTGCAAAACTGATCCAACTCCTTTCCTCTTCTTGGAGTTGGCTCAGATTGATTCCTTTGATCCCTTTTGCTGTGAGGAATTCCACCATCAATCCCCATGTTTTTGATGTGATTGTGCTTACTATTGTGACTTTGTCTTTGAAAATTATTCCATTTCTTGCTAGCCATAATTGCCAGCAAAGAAAGGAGGGGAGGCTGTTCCATAGATGTTGCATTGTTTGTTTGTTTTTGAGCGAGTGTGGGTAATTGCTCTTCCACATGCTAATAAAGTGATTTATGGGGAGGTTATAGTTCATATTTTCTGCTATGGGTTTCACCATTGCCTCCCAACATTTTCTTTAGAAGGAGCATTCCAGAAATAAATGCTGGATTGTTTCTTCAGCCTCTCTGCAAAGTGGTGTGAAGTAAAGTCCACAGGAAGATTTTTATTTTGGGGAGGGATTCAACCTTCCATGCTAATCTCTAGTATTGCCAGTCTTTTTGATTTTGATTCTCATGAAGTTTTTGGTATCCTGTCCTGACAGTATAATATCCTCCTGTTGGTTCCCATATGTGGACATCCTTAGTGTTTTTGTCGATTGGGGCTACTCCTGCCAAGAGAGTTTTCAAATGGTCCATTGGCCAGTGAGGTCACGTGGAAGGTTGGGTTTGGTCCATTTCTTCCAGTCTCCATCCATCTCCCAGTTGGAAATGTCTTTCAGTTTATGAAGACCTTCCCTTGCCATCCATTCTTTTAATTCTTTCAGACCTGGGTTATTTCCCAAGGGGAGATGTCCCATTATGCCGTTTTTCCAAATGTTTATTTGTTCCCATTTCCCGGTCTTATTGTGATATATTATTTGATAAGTTGAGTTGCATTAGAGATTTCTTTCCATATCTGGGTGCATGGCCTTGTCAGGGGGGTCTTGTCCAAAATCGAGGTTCTTGGCCCATTGAGATATTTAGCCTCAAGGGCAGATTTCCACCATGAATTTTCCCCTGTTGGGAAGCTCCAAGTTATTTTTCTCCCCAGTGTTGTGTTCATTAGTCCTGGGAATTTTATGAAGAGGCCCCCATTTTTGTATGAGGCTGTCACTTGTTTCCAATTTATCAAACTGAATTTTTTCCTTTCCCTTTTTCCTCCTTGCCAGAGGAAGCTTCCGATTATTAATTCTATTTGTTTGTGTATGCTTGCAGGGGCCGAAATGAGAGCAAATTGGTATAATGGCAGGGCTCCCAATATGGAATTTATGAGCGTAGTTCTACCAGCTTGGTTTAACCAAAGCATTCCCCAAGCCTGGATTTTCACTTTCATTTTTTCTGCAAACTTACTCCATATCTCGTTCTTCATGTTTTTCTTACTTATTGGTAGCCCCAGGTATTGAAAATGATCCCAACTGTTTTGGAAGGGAATATTCAGAATTTGAGACATTTTCTATAGGGTTCTTATGGGAGTATTCCAACTGTATAAAAAACTTTTTCCATTATTAACCATGCCTCCGGAGACCTCCATGAAGCTGTCCATGATAGCTTTGAACCTTCTTGCCACGATGCATGAAGCTCCACCCAAGAGAAGAGTATCATCAGCGAACAAAGAGTGATTTATTCTCTTGGTTCCACTGCTGATAGAGAGGCCAGTTAGGGTGGAGTTTCTTCTACAATGTTCCAAATTTCTACTGAGAGAGTTTGCCATTATGATGTAGAGGAAAGGAGACATGGGGCAGCCTTGTCTTAGTCCCCTTGAGCTTTGGAAGAATTTATAAGGCCTGCCATTTACAAGAGGAGCTATTCAAGGTCCCACTGTACAAGCTTGTATTAATTCAACAAATTCATATGAGAAGCCAAAAGTATTTAGAACAGTTGCAAGGAAGGAAAGATTAACTCTGTCAAAGGCATTTTCCATGTCAATTTTTAGGATGAAGCCTTTTTCCTTATTGGTGAGGCTAGTTTGTATGGCTTCTTGTACTAGGATGATGTTGTCCACGATCTGCCTATTGGGGACAAAACCCCCTTGGTTTTCAGTGATTAAGGAGGGGAGGAGGGGTTTCAGCCTGCCAACTATGATTTTGGAGATTATTTTGTATGGATTATTACATAGGGATATGGGCCTGAAGCGGTTGAGAGAGGATGGCCGGGGATCTTTGGGGATTAAAGACAAAAAAATTGAGTTGGTGAACCCTCCAATATTCCTTTTTCTCATTACATATCTTATCATTTTCAACAGGTCCTTTTTAATGAGTTTCCAAAAGGTACAATAGAAGGCTATGGGAAAACCATCTGGTCCTGGAGCCTTGTCTGGTTGCAGAGTCCAGAAAGCTGCCTTTACTTCTTCTTCAGTCACTTCCTCAGTGAGAGAGGTATTTTTGCCATTGTCAATAATTCTTGGGATATGTCTCAAGAACTCTTCAGGATCTGTATGGCTATCTGGAGCTGTGAGAAGTTTTTTGAAGTGGTTAAAGGCCTCGTTTTTATTTCTTCTTGTCCTTTTAACTCTTGTCCCTCTCCTCCTCTAATTTTTTCAATATTATTCTTTATCATTATTGTTTTTGTTGAATTTTGGAAGAAGGAGGTGTTCTTGTCTCCATCTTGCATCCATATCTGTCTAGATTTGAGCCTCCAAGTTTCTTATTCTTGTCTGTTGTTTCTATAGATTTTCCCTTGCACTTCTCTTTCTCTTGCTTGTTTCTCTATGGTACTGTCACTACTTTCTAGCTCATCTTGAATTATTTTTAGCTAATTTTTTAGATCATATTTCTCCTTATGTGGTTCCTTATATCTATTTTTTGCCCAATCTTTTAGGCTTACTTTTGTTGCTTTTATTTTTGCTTCCCATATGAAAGTTGGTGATCCACTGATGTTTTTCTTCCATACACTTTCCACTTCTTTTTGTGCTTCTTCATTGCTGCCCCAGAGCTAATTATATCTAAAAGGTAGTGGTCCATAGTTTTCAGCTATGCCAAGCTCCATTAGAACTGGTTTATGATCAGATGCTGCTAAGGGAATAATTCTAGAAGATTTTCTTCTATAGTTGACTATCATGTTATCTCGAATGACGATCCAGTATAACCTTTCCTTGATGTTTGCTTTAACTATTCTTCTATTATCCCATTTATATTTCCCATTTTTTGGGGGAATGTCAAGAAGGTTGCACTGTTCCATTATTTCTTCTAAAGTTTCTCTGCTTTGATTTGGCAAGAAGTTCCCTCCTCCTTTTTCTTTAGCTTTGAGGATGAGATTTAGATCTCCCCCAACAATGAGATTATCCTCACGGTCATCCCCAGTGCTGTCTTTTAAAGTTTTCCAGCAATTTTCCTTATCCTTGTAGTGATTAGGGGGGTATATGTTGTAGATGCTGGCTTTCCCGCCAGTTTCAACATTTTCCAATTTGTGTTTATCCAATGTTCTTTTTTTGTGTGTTGATGCAGTTTCAATTTTCCTTTTTTACATATAGTGCTTATCCCTCCTAATGCTCCAAAAGTAGATATTACTTGTCCTTCATAGATTCTATTTTTTCTATGATCGTGTCAACTTCTTGACTGCTGAGTTTTGTCTCTTGAATTAAGAGGATGTCAGGTTTTTCAGTTTTGATCAGATCTTTTAAAAAATTGATTTTGGAGGGGTGACCCAACCCTCTACAATTCCAAGAGACAACTATCATTATTTACTATTATGGGTGATTGTAGGACCCTTCCCTTTATTTTCTTGCTGTACTTTTTATGTGTTCTTTGGTCCTTTTTCTAGAAAGTTCTCCAGCCCCCATTGTGTTCCCAATGAGATGTCGTTGGCTGCTTCTTCATCATTAATTTCTTTGTTTGATCTCCTTCCAACTTTCTTAGTGTTCTAGATATTTTGAGGGGTTTCTTTAGTTTGGTTTCTTGTGAGGATTCGGTCCAGGATTTGAGGAAGAGGTTTGTCTGTTTGATGAGGGGATCCCGGAGAGGAAGGAGAGGGAGATGTGAGGGGAATGGGTTTGGGGGAGGAAGTGGAGACCAGATCTGATGGGATGAGGGAAAATGAGAGGATGTCAAAAGGGTTTGTCCCCAAAAGAGAGGTTGGGAGGGAGGAGGTTGTTTAAGAAGGGGGAGGAGATCCAGGCAGTGGAGGGGGTTGAGGAGCTGATTGGGGTTTTGAGGCTGTCTTCTTCTTTTTTACTTGTTCCCATTTTGGATTTGAGGTTTCTTTTGCATTTTTCTTAGGTTACTCTCTTTTACTACATCTATTGGCGAAATGACCATATTCATGACATACCTTGCATTTGAAGGGGATTTGCTCATAGTCCAGCTGTTGAATGTGGTTCCAGTTTTCCACCTTGATCTTGATAGCTTTCGGGAGGCCCTTTCCTAGATCCACCTCAATGTAGATTCTTGCACATGCCTGCATGTTGTCTTTGGGTTCACTTCTGTCAATTTATTTTCCAACTCCATTTCCTATTGCATGAACCGAGTCATCGCCCCAACAGTGGAGAGGGAGGTGCGACAATCTGACCCCTACTGGTACAACATTGGGGACATCCAGTTCTGGATCAAAGTCCAGAGTCCATCGATTAAGATACAAACCCCTTATGTCCATGAAGTAAGGGCCGCTTCGAAAGATGATATCTTGATCAGTTTTGGTCTCGAAGTGAAATGTATAGTATCCCCTGCCACAGAATCGTATGGAAATTTTTCCTTGTGTGAAATGAATCCAGTTCCTTTCCACCCATTTCTGCACTATTTTGGGGGAAGGTCACAATCCTATGAATTGACCCACCAGTTCTTTTTCCGCAAGATAAATCATGGCTTTCCTTGGCATAGATGGGGGTAAAGATATCTCTGGTATGGATTCTAATTTTTTTACAAATTTTGTGGCATATGGCCTGGTTCATTGGGGTCCAGGAGTTGATTAGAGAGGAGAAGGTAGTTGAAGAATCATCTGGCTGTGAGCCATTCGAATTTGCAGCAGTGACAAAAGGTGAAGGTGGCCCCAGATCTGGCTCTGGGGTAGCCATGAGAGCTGTAAGGTGAAGGTAGGGACGTGTTTGGCTCAGCGACGGCTAGGGTACAACGCAGAGCGATGAAAATCAAGGATTTATTATTGTTGCATAAAATTCAAGCCCAATATAAATCGATTTCTCAAATGGGGTAAATCGATTTTATTGAAGAAATTTGAGGAGAGAGAAGGAATGCTAAGTATTGAGATTCACTGATGCCAATCCAGTATGTCATCACTTTCCTTTTGGAAACGCCACATAAATCAACATAGTAATACATCAATTGGTTCTCTGGGATGCTATACTTCAGTGAATAAAAAATGGCAACAACCTACAGATCATAAACAAGAGTGAAACAATAAGCCTTTCTCTCGGAAGGTTCATGATATCCTAAAAAGTCAAAGGATATCCAAAAGGAATATGTAAAAAGTAAGTGTCTCTTTGAACTTGGATCTAGATTGAAGGGTACAAAGTCAGAAGATGTCCTACTACGATTGGATGCATTAGACATGGCTATATGATTGATAGAGCAATCAGATTGGAAAGGGTCAAGTTGGGCCCTTAAGCCATCCATGCTTGCTGTGATACAACCCAAGTTCTTGGAACATTATTGTGAAAAGGTTGGACTCACAATTTCCTCTCGCCTCAGTAAAATCATAACCTTAATAATGCTAATACTTCCCTACAATGATGATATCATGAAAAGGATTTTTTGGCTGATGGTAGAAGCCTTCCAAGTGTTCGACAATACCACCCTTCTTAATTTTTTCAGAGGTAAATTTTAGAACACATGGAAAAATTCAGATTTGGTATACTTATGTTGGATCTAGAGTGATAATTTAATCCTTCAGATGCTCCAATACTTTGTAGAAAATCCACAAATATTCAACTGATCTTGTAATATACTAAAACAAAATACTTGAATATTTTCTACAAATTACGAAAACCAATTATGATCGCACAATCACATGAACAATAAAGAGAAAAAATTTCAATCACACAACACAAAGATGTATCTAGGGAAAGCCTTAGCTAAAAAACTGACTATTTGTATGTTGCATTAAGTCAAGAATATGAAACAATACAATGCTTCTCTCAGGCTTGAGAGCTCTCTGCACTATCTTTTATTTTATCACTATGATACTAGCTAGTTTGGTCCAATACTTAACCAATTTCTTGCCTCTGGATGCTCAGCCTTTCTTACGCATTCCTAAGGGAAATTAAGCCCCTATTAATTAGGAAATTTCCAATAATTGATTATGCAATACGCCCAAGGAATCCTGCTGACCTCATGCATGACAACAATTTTCTAATTATAAAGCTGATAATATACTTCCCTTTAACTCCAATCTCAACTAGGTCTTCCTTAGAACTAACATGCAACAACTATTTATAGCGAATTATCAGTAATCTGATTGATCACTGCATGTGAATTAAATAAGATTTAATTCACTGGACCTCTCACTATCTCATCCATAACTTAGAACTATTTAAACTAATTTTAACTCAAATAATTAAGTTAAATCATTACAACTCAAAATAAACTGCAACTGGACCCCCTAGAATTTAGAATGAACTCTACATGCCTCTAGTTTGACCCCCAACTCGAATTGACTGAACTAACTAAGTCTTCCTAACTCAGTTAACTCGTACAAACTGTCATGTGTTGTGGAATTACAATTTCCTTCTAATTTAATTAAGGGAAAATTAAATTAGAATCCCTTTTGATGCCATTTTCAATATTTCTTGTTTCCATTTTCAATACTCCCTCTCAACAAGAAAGGAATTTAGCTCTATCCTGATCTGGTACTTTTGGAATGTTCTGCATGCAACACTTCTCTCTAGTGTTGTTGCTATTTCAACTTATGAAATTGAAAAAAATCCAAACTGAATCAACTGTGATCAGTATGATGAATCTGTCACCAGAGTCTCTGACTGATACTAGCTACTGCACTATCTAATGAAAACTCGGTGTTGCTGCTGACTCTGCATTATGACATTTGCACTGCTGCCAACTCTTCTATGCACTCCCCAGTATTTGGCTACTGCTAGTCTATGCATATGTCACTCTAACATCTGGCTGCATCAACCGCCACCGATCCATCCTGCTACTGTGTATTGTGGGCCCCTGTATCAAGGTAATGATCCATGAGACAAAACATCTCAATGGACCCTGCCAAAATTTCTGTAGTCTTGGGACTATTGCTTTACATCTCCCCACCTCTCTCCTGGAGGTATATAGGCATGTGATCCCTATGCCCACTTGGCTCAAAATTCCCCCCTACTGGAGGTCTCTACTTGAGTGGATGCCTCCACTTTGTTTCCTCTTTTCTTCTCCAATTATGGCTACTCCACAACTTGTTGAGGCTTCTTTTGAGGTTGCATGTTGAGAGGTAATTCATGCTTTGTATCAACCACCAAGTCTCTAACCTTTTCCTTGCTCCTCAAGTCTTTGCATGCATCTTCAACCTCGAGATCATATAGGTTATTGACTCGCACATTGATCTGTTTCACCTGTCCCATGGTGATGTGTCTAAGGAAAACCTTTACTTTTCTAAATATCACATCATAGTCACGATCTTCCAATACTTCTATGGAAACAAGATTATTCTTTAGTCCTGGAACAAACAATATATCTATGAGACTGAGAGGGGAGCCAGAATCCCTCTAAAAGGTAACAATACCAATACCGGCTATGCTATACCGCCCATCATATCCAAATTCTATGTTCTGTTTGAGGTCTTTCTCCTCCAAGTCACTAGAGAGATCTATATAGCCTGTCATATGGAACGAGGCACCACTGTCGAGATACCACATGCATCCCATTACAATGATTTCCATGCATGAAATGAGAGTGAAATCAAGTTCAAACTATTAATCTAGAGCTTCACCTACTACTGCTACTACAGGATCCTTCTTGCTAGCCTTCTGTGGACATTTCGTGGCATAGTGCCCAAACTCGTGACAATGAAAAATTTTGATGTTGGACAAGTATTTCTTCTTTCCCTATTTGTCTTAGGACTTATTTCCCTTGGCTTTATTTCATTTTTCGAATAATGCAAAATCTTCTTCTTTGTATTGTGAAGAGGTCTCGTCTTTGGTGTTCTGCCGAATCTCTTCTTACACCAAGTCAGACCACAATCTCTCCCACTATGGTAGCTTCTCTCTCCCATTTACCAAATTCTAGTAGCTGTGCCAACTCCTGGGAAGGTATATAAGTGCTAGAATCACCAGATCATCCTAGGGAATGGTAACACCAACACTTCCAAGTTCATCTCGACATTGAGTGAACTTCGTTAAGTATTTTGGTATTGTGTCTCCCTCCTCCATCTTGATTTTGCTGAGCTTTTCCTTCAGCGCCAACTTCTTGTGGTCATTGTTGTTCTGAAAAAATAATGTTAAGGCCTTCCATATAGCATATGGAGTTTCCTTTCCATGAAGGTTCGAGACAATATGATCTCAAAGTTACTCCTTCTAACAAAATCCTTCTCGCATTTGCTACATTCTTCTTCGATGCATCAAGATTTTGAGCATCTGTTGCTGCGGGCCTGGGAATATCACTGTCTATGAATTCCTTCAGTCCGTTGTCCTCCAAAACTGCCTCCATCCTGTCCTTCCAAAAAATGTAATTTGAACTACCCTCAAGGACATATTCGAGTCTCAATACACACAAATACATCCTGATCTTCTGCGGGTCCTGAAGAATAAATATGCAAATTTGATTCACCTGTTCAAAACAAACTCGTATTCTTCTCTTCTATAGTTATTCCTTCTCTGATACCATGTATTAAATACACATAGGTTCATCTGATCTTGTAATATACTAAAGCAAAACACTTGAATATATTCTACAAATTGTGGAAACCAATTATGATTGCACAATCACGTGAACAAGAAATAAAGAGAATTTCAATCGCGCAACACAAAGATGTATCTGGGGAAAGCCTTAGCTAAAAACCCCACTATCTGTATATTACATTAAGTCAAGAATATGAAACAATAAAATGATTGTATCAAGCTTGAGATCTCTCTGCACTATCTCTGATTGTATCACTCTGATCCCAACAAGTTGGGTCCAATACTTAACCAATTTCTTGCTTCTGGATTATCAGCCTTGCGTAGGAATTCCTGAGGGAAATTGGGTCCTATTAATTAGGAAATTCCAAATAATTGATTTTTCATTACATCCAAGGCATCTTACTGACCTCATGCATGAACTGTACAATTTTCTAATTATACAACTGATAGTATACCTCCCTTTAACTCCAATCTCAACTGGGTCTTCCTTAGAGTTGAAATGCAAAAAATATTTATAGTGAATTATCAGTTATCTGATTGATCAATGCATGTGAATTAAATCATATTTAATTCACTAGACCTCTCACTAGCCCATCCATCAGTTAGAACTAGTTAAACTAATTTAAACTCAAATAATTAAGTTAAATAATTACAACTCAAAATAAACTAGAACTAGACCCCCTAAAAATTAGAGTGAACTCTACACGCCTCCACTTTGACCCCCAACTTGAATTGAATGAGCTAACAAAGTCTTCCTAACTCAGTTAACTTGTACAAGCTGTAATGTGATGTGGAATTACACTTTCCTTCTAATTTAATTAAGGGAAAATTAAATTAGAATCCCTTTTGATGCCATTTTCAATATTTCTTGTTGCCAATTTCAACATACTTTTGCACTAGCATTACAACATCTCATCTAGACTATTTCAAAAGATACATGCAAGAGATCATGTTCTTGATCTTAGGAGAAGATAAGGCCATCTGCAAACAACTGAGATCCAAATTGTTTGCCATTTGGAGGAAGAAGTTAATTGTATCATCTGTTTCCTATGAAGTAGCAAAGGGGTTGGTCAAATAAAACATAAAACTACTCAGAAAGGAGTTGACCAAGGATGAAATAACAAGGAATGGGGGAGACAACAAGAATTAGCTAAGTAGGAAAGGTCTATGCTTTGTATGCAAGAGACCTTGGGAAATTAACCACTCATGCTCAAGTGTCATGAAGGAGATAACATGAACAGAGCAGGAGGAAACTATTTCCAACCATTTCGATTAGGAATCCTCTACTATATTTGAGTCCATTAATTTGCAGGAGAACATCCATGGAGGATATGAGTAGTCAGGTAATAGTTCACCCGAACAAAAAAAATGTTTCTATGATCACAAAAGACCAAAGAAAATACATTCAACGAGACTTGCAGGGTGAGTCAGTAGTGATGGAATAGCATGATGAACACTCAGAGGTGCATGGGTACGACATACATGATGAGCACTATTTTCTTGAGGGGTCCTGACCCAGGGTTGGATTTATTGCACAACCAACAAACCCTCCAACTACTGGCCCTTTCGGCAATGAACTACTTGCGCATATCAAAGTCTCGCCTGAAGCAGTATGAGGGGAGTCCTGGAACCAGGTTTCCGCACCCCGAGGAAGAAATTGATGTGGTGGCCTTAAACAGATCTATAACAGAACTTATTGTAGCTTACAGTCAGATGCGCACATAAATAGATCAACACTTATGAGATCAAATTTGTCGCAAATACATATAACAGAATCATATCTTCGCCATACACATAGTATATATTCGTGCACAATAAATTAAGAAGATCTATTCATATACTTAACCATCAAAAAATATTCATGCATAAAATATAGATTTATTCACGCAGATGAATTTGGTCATCGATAGAAGTATAGCGCATTCACAAAACCAATTCCGATCTAAAGCAATAACAAAACAATTCACAATAATCAAAGATATAATGCACCATTCACATGACATAATTGATTCACCAAAACAGTCTTTGTATTAATGACTAGGAAGTTTAGTACATTCAAAATTTCCCTTAAAATTACCCTTCCGTGCACACCGCCAGCAGATTCCGCACACAGCCAGGATTAGGTCTCCACACATAGCCAACAAGAGCCTTTCTACCCAACCTAGACTTAAATTGAAAACCCTTACAAAAATGTTAGAACATAAGCATGAATCACTGAGATATATATTCTATTACCAGATTTGATCTACCTATAATTATATCCATTCAGCGCACATATACTGTGGTCTCAAACCATGGTTTGAGGCCCACAATTTTCCCTTAGAACTCATTTACGTAAAAGAGGGACTTTGACCCTCCCCAAAGCCCCTTTGACTCTTCTGTTCAGTGTGCATAACCAGATATATATATATAAAACTTGATCAAAATTCACCCCAGGGGACCCCGCTCCAACATGCCCCCAACACAAACTCGCGACTCGTCCTGAGTCACTATGGGGTAGGCTCCTTCATCTTCGCTTTGAGCGCTGCGATAGAGGTTTTCAGTGGAAAAACCACCTCAATGCTCTGCACAGAAAATCCCTGCGCTTCATTTACCAACTTCTCTGTTGTTGGTCATTCAGTGGGAAGTTCAATGCTGCGATGGGTTTGCTGAAGGGAATTTAATGCTCCATCTAGTGTCTGCGACATCTGTAGAGCCTCCTTGGCCCAAGGCCGCATCCTTGCCTCCAAAAATTTCTCTCTACGACGTAGATCCTCAAGCTTAGTCTGAATAACTCGACCCTCCTGTAAGCGGACAAGGCGCTGGGCAATCACGAGGGTGGGTGCTGCCATTCGAATATATGCAAAATGTTGTTCTTTGACGCGCAACTCGTTGTGCAGCTGCTACACCATCAGGTCGTTCTGAACTGAAGTACATACACCCATGGCCTCATCCAATAATTGGTAGCACTCTGTAACTGCGACAATGATGCTCTCTGTAGTTGTTTTTACTTCTGCGGCCCTCTGAGCTCTGGCTTCTGGAGAGGTCCTCGACTGTAGCTTCATCTACAGTTCCGCGATCTGGTGCTCAAATTCTGCACGAATAGTATATATTTCCTCTCACGAGGATTTTAGCGCAACGACCAACCCTTTCAATTTTTCTGTTGGAGTGGCTATGGTAGGGACCGCTGGCATATCGCTACAAACATGGTCGATTTTAGCTTCTAAAGCAGTGCGCCAAGCCTCTGTTGTGCGACATGCTTCCTCTGCATTCGATTTTTTCTACTGAGATTCAATGGCTTGTTTCTACAACTCCACGACAGTGTGGTGGGTGTGGGCTTCTCTGAATTGTAGCTCGTCCACAATCATGTTGTGGATCATGTGCAACTTTCGTGCGGGTAAAACATATAGGTCAACGTTGATATCACCGTAGCCCCTGAGCTACGCGCGCCAAATTTCCGATTCGATAAGGATGGAAGGTTTGAGGATCTGGATGATGCGACTATCCCCTCTGAACACTGTATTGAGTGGTTGCACGTTGGTCACGAGCACACTCGCTTGCATCTGGCTCGCTTGTGCTACGTGTTACACTGAAAATTGTCATCCTGACATTCTGCTATGTGTATGAGCTCATTATCACTCATACTTCATCCTTTTCAAGTCTAACACATCAGTTTCTCATGTCAAGCCTTGAAAATAAGATAAAAGTTCTTAAAAATCTCCTTAACTCTGGTATCGCACTTTCTCTGTATCTTGCCTGTAGTCCCGCACCTAATGTTCATGAATCCTGCGTACCTGAACGCACTTTCTTTGTGTTATGGGTGCGGACTGCTGTAAAAGATTAAAAAGACACAAGTAAACTCAAAAAGCTCATTTTTAGTAAATTCTAGAAGCCTCTAGAAAAAATCTTGCGGTGGAAGAACCACTCTTTTTAGGTTCATGTATCCCTTACCTTATGGAGCTAACCCCTTGATGTGAGGAGCTTATCCATTTGAAGGAGGATTCTATCCCTTCATAGTTGGAACTGAAACCTCTTCTTTTCCACTATAAAAAGAGGCATTGGGTAGCCTCAAGGGGAGTTCAAGCTTTAGAATTATTTGAGATTAAGTGCTGTTGGGATTCAGACTCATTTAACTGAGATTTTTGTGAGGAGAGATCACATACCTCTATCTGTCTCGGTTGGAGGAGTGCAAGACTTGTCAGAGTAGAGGAGATTCCTGCTTCAGACCCCGGGAAGACTTGTTCAACATTAAGGCTAAGGTTGTAAGGTTTTCCTTCTTTCAAAGTTAATACAAATGAATTCGTTTATCTTAATAAGCTGTTAAGTTAGCTGTTTATTTCATGGATTCCTTGATCACCATGATAAGCATGATTTATGATGTTTACTATACAGGTGATATTTAATGTTTTCTTGTTTGTGACTGCAGGTTTATGAAGATAACTCCTTCAAGTGTACGAGGGACAACTACTTCGAACGAGCATTGGATCTACGGTAAGTTTTAACACCCTTATAGTATTTTACATAAATCGTATATGTTTAGAGAAAGATAGGTTTATTTGACTGTTTGTTGCTAGATTACCTTTTGGTACTAGGGAGATCGATCTTGTCCGCAAGATTGATTAATCCGCCCAACAAATTGGCGACTCCATTGGGGAAGAAACTTGTTGTTTTTGGCTCTCTTTTATTTTGATTTGAGGAAAAGTTTTTCCTGGTTTTTGATTGATGGATATCTGCCTGGGTAGCTTAGGTTTTCTCTGTTTTTGAAAATTTGAAATCTGTTACGTTTTTCTTGAACTTTTCTAGGGACTTCACTTGGTTCTTTTGCACAGTGCGAGCAATTTCGCACTTTTCTTGAGAAAATAGTGCGGGACCGCACCTGTTACTTCTGGGAGCCTGTGGACCCTGTTAAAATTCTGGAAAAACTCTAGATTTATTTTTCCAATTTATCTTTAATTTTTTTTAGAGTTTTTAGTATCTGCCCATATTTGTGTTCTTTCTGTCAAAAGTCTTTTGTGAATGAATTCCAACATGATTTCTGTTTTTGATGATTTTCTAGAAGTTTTGCAAGTTGGATTGCTTTTCGTTTGGTCTATGTAGTGACTCAAAACATTGGAAGTTTGAAATACCTCAGATTACATTGGTCTTTTTGCCTTCTTGTTGAGTCTGACCTGATTGTGAAATGCATCCTTTATTGAGAAATAGATCTATTTGTTTCTTTGCAAATCTTCGAAAAAAACTTTGTTATAGGTTTTGAATTTCATTTTTATAAAAAAAAAACATATCTGAATGTTTTTGGACTTGTTTGTTATTCTGGAAAAATAGATCCTTAGTTTACTGAAAAACTTAGTAAAACATCCTTCAAAAAATATTAAAGCTTTTATTCAATTAGATTTTTAAAGTTTGTAGATATCAAAATTAATTTTGTAGTTTTGAGTGCTTTTAAAAATTTGTAGATTTCTTTTGAAGGAAAGTTGTTTTTGTAGTTTCAAGTTTTGGAAAGTGAAAGGATTTTATTGTGAGCTTTGATAATTTATCTCGCTTTGAGTTATTGTTGAAAAGACAAAAATATTTTCTTCCGGTTATTTTTATGTTCAAAGAAAGAATTGTTTTTTTAAAAGAATTGCATTCTCAAACTCTTTCTTTAGCTAGAATTTCATTGAAAGGAAACAAATTGATTATCATTTTTAGGTGTATTTTTAGTGTTTTTGGAAGTCGAGTCTTCACACCATCAAAGTTTCATTTCCATACCTATTGACTTAAAGAACAACTCATAAAATCAACGCTGAATTAAAATTCATCTAGTAATCTTTTTATTTCTAGGGCTCTTATCACCAACATAGCTTAGGCTAGTATCTTGGAGTAGGGAGGAATTAACTCTCCAAGATAATTAAAACAAACAAGTAGATAAATCTTGCAGTAGGAAATAAATCCAATTGTAATTGGTACAATATGGGAAGCTTCTCTTAAATGAGTTAATCACGAGATCATATCCGAACCTTTGAGACAATCAATTCTGTTTCATTGGGAAAGATAGAAGATTCTGCCCACATTACAAACGGTAAACCTCGGATTAACCATTGTCGAGGAGCCTGGGGTCACTTGTCGTTAAACCTCGGATTAACCATGTCGAGGAGCCTTCAAGGGGATTGAGCTTTGTTACTCTGCCCTCTGCCCTTGCGCGTGGGATCAGATCGTAGACTGTTCCCCCAGTTGTATTTGTTACTGTTGGTAAACTTAGTGTGCATAAGCTTAAGATTATTTCCTAAGGTGACGGTGAAGGAAAGATCTCACTGTACCTAGAGCAGACGTCGACTAGACTCACTTGGACTCTCTGGGGGGTTCTCTTCACACGAGATGGTTTTGTGAAGAAACTTGTGCCAGTCTGTTTCATTAAGAAGGTTGTCGGGGTAACTGTTCCAACTGCCCTTTCTGTATTAAATTTCTACTGAGTTGGATTTCATCACCAACTAGTGTTTTTTACTACGAGAAGTTACTATTTGTGTGTGGTTTGAACTCTTAGATTTTTAAGCGTGTGATTCAGATGTTTTTTTCTTTAGAGAATTTAGGTGTTTTCATTGAAATTTTCTTTGTTTGCGTGTGATTGGTTAACATTTAATCGTGGTAGAATTACCGAGACAATCCTGGAGACTTCACGGGAAGCCCCTTGAATATACACCAAGTCAGCTTGAAGGGCTGCATGCTCTAGTATCATCTAGTAGTGGTAGAATTAGATCATTAGAGATTGGAACTTCATCTATAGTTGTACATCCTAATAATCAAATACCCACAACAGAACACATTCAAGAACCGATTTCAGTTTCTGAAGTTACTGGTAGTATTTCTCCTTCCGCTGAACTAGCTGACGAACCTGAAATTTCTGAGCCTGAAACTGAACCTTCTGTTTTGGAAACATCCTCAGGATTTATTACACCAAATTCTAGCGATATTGGTTCACCTAGGGTAAGAAATATTGTTACTGAAGATCTTCCATTTGGCCTCATTTCTATTGAAGAGCTTACTAGTCCAGACAAAGAGTTATCTCTTCCCGAATCCCCTGAGTCTTTAAATCTTAGGGAGCGTGAATCTATTTTATACAAACCTATTCGAACTGACGCTTGGTATCTATCTTTGACAAACTTTTTAGAACACCTGGGTCTTTCTTTTTCTCCACCTTGAATTCCATTTCATCCTACGCCCAAAGGTTACTATCCTTCATCTATTATGGCAGGAGAGTCATCTATGTTTTCCCAGACACCGGAAGCATTTTTACATGGTGGTCCGTATGTTCCTTTGGGATATCAGGCTTTGTCTGGTACTTTCTTTGGAGTAGCTCCTTGACCGATTGAACAAGTAGTATCATCTGGTCTTAATGGAATTAAAACTGAAACATCGAACGTAGAGCAAATCTTTATGATGTTTGGTAATATTCCGAATCCTTAACCTCAAGGCAGTCAGTTACCGCCTGGAGGAAAATTTCAAGGAAGTCAGTTACCGCCTGGGGGGCAATCTCAAGGTAGTCACTTACCGCCTGGGGGGAAACCTTCAAGCAGTCAGTTACCGACTGGGGGGAAACCTCAAGGTAACTTTTTCCCAGGACAAACTGTGGAATCATATTATTTTGGAGGACAACCTCAAAGAAAGTACATACCTCAAGGTTATCAACCTTCAGGACAGTACATACCCCAAGGTCAACCCCAAACTCAATATTCTCCTGAGGGTCCTTATCAACCCCAGCTTCAGTACACGCCTCAGGGTTATCAACCTCAAGGTCAGTACCCAATTCAAGGTTTCCAACTGCCTTCTGGTCAATCATTTGTACAAGGAGCCGGAAATTTACCACTTACTTATCAACCCTATCTTCAACTAGGCTATGGTCCTTATGTTCAAACTTCTACGGGACAATACCCCAGAATGAATATGGTGTGGGATCCGTCCCAATTTCAACAGCCTATGCAACCTAATGTGCAATTTTCTTCTCAACCTGGACAACCTTTGGTTTCTGGTCCAACCCAGCAACTTGCCCAGCCTACTATTCAAACCCCTGCAGCTGGTTCTGTTCAGCAGTCTGAGCCTAGTACACCTCAGACTCCACCTCAAACTGCTGCAACTGCTGCAACGTCTGTTCAACCTATAACACCTGTTTCTGGAGTATCTGTAGTTCCAAGTTCTTCTATCCCTGCATCCGTGCAAATCCCTCAAGTCTCTGTACCCCAGTCAGTACCTTCAGTTCAGACTTCGGTTCAGATGCCTGCGGGACAAGCTGGAACAAGTATGGTTGTCACAAGTCAACTGTAATTCACGTATCAACCATACCAGGGACAACCTCAATTTGGTCCCATTTCACAAAACCTAGCTTATCAGTATCGACCGTACCCTGGCTATACTTATCAACAACCTCAACAACTCCAGTTTGGTCCGGTTAATCTTGGTTAACCGGGAGGTTACACAATTCCTAATGCAAATCCGATTTCTAGTTATCCTGGGTATCCTCCTCCCGGAACTGCTTTGGCTACTCAAGGTTTTCGCGAACCTAACCGTCAGTTACCATTTATTGCAACTTTGGATTTACCTGATTTGACACGCCTTACAAATGATCCAATTTTCTATTATCCGTACTGGCCGCCAATGCCGCATAAGTTTCCCAGTGATATACCAAAATTCGAGGGTAAGTCAGGAGAGGATCCATCAAATCACGTTATGACTTATCACCTCTGGTGTGCGTCTAATTCAATAATTGATGATTCAATTGGCTTACGTCTTTTCCAAAGAACTCTTATTGGTCTTGCCACCAAATGGTACATTGAGTTTCCACGAGGCTCTTTTAATAATTTCAGTCAGTTAGCAACTGCCTTATTGACTCATTTTCAGTTGCCTGTCAGATACGAAAATGGCACGAAACTATTAAATTCACTAAAGCAATCCACGTACACATATATTTCTGATCATATTCATGAATGGCGACGTAGAAGGCGTTTGGTGAAAGTTTACATTCCGGATCAAATTTTGGTGGAATGGTTTGTTAAATCATTGTTACCCAAAATCACTGAAGACGTAGCTAAGGCTGGAGTTGTGATTGAGGAGCAAGTCATTGCTTAAGATCAGTACCTTGACCTCGTTTATACGCAGTCGGGTACTTTACATGAAAAAATCTCCGATCTTCCAAAACAAGCTCAAATAAATGTAGCTCCTTCAGGGTCTCATGCCGCTGATGGTATGATTGGTATAGTCAATACTAAAAGCAAGAAGAAATCTTCAAAGAATTCTTCTCCTATTATAACAATACCTGATTCCCCGAAAGGAGAGTCTTCCCCCGAAATTTCTGCCGACATTCATGTCGTAGAGACATCTACAGCCAAATCTAAATCTGGCGGTAAAAAAAAGGGAAGAATAAAAAAAAAAGAATTCAAAAGAGAAAACTGATAAAAATGAAACCAATGACGAAAAATGCAAGCCTAGTTATCCTTGTTACATTCGTGACGAGGATCATTTTACTAAGGAGTGCCCACATCGAGCAAAGGTTTCTAAATTCGTTAAAGGTTCACAACAACCTGCTGTCTTGAAGGATCCTTTTCCCACTCAAGATAGTAAGATGATTGGTTCTACCTCGAATGTCTCAGAAGAACCTATTTTGATGATGTCTCATGTCAGTATTGCGATGCGATCGCAAGATTATGGTACTAAGAATCCTGTTGATGGTAAAGAAGTAGAATCTTCTAATGCAAACACATCAACTACACCTCCTCCTGTTTCTGGTCTGCTACAGATCGAGAAACCCAATCCATACTTAGTAATCAAACCGTCTGCTAAAGGTGTTCTTCGTAAATAAGCTTTCAATCCACATGCGAGAGCTGCTTAGAATTAAAACATTGTTGAGGAATTATCTATTTCTCTTTCAGCAATGTCGGCTTTGGAAGTGCTGCAATCATGCCCAACACAACATAAATTACTTTTGTCTGCCATAGGAGCTGTCGATATTCAAGATTCGAACCTTATAATATTTGATTTAGAGAATAGTACACCTCGCCTACCTCATCAAATGGCTTTCCAAATTCTAGTATTAGTAAAAAACAGACCGATCTTTCGGACTGTGATTGATGAGGGAGCTTCAACGTGTATTATGTCGATCCAGTGTTGGAAATCAGTTGGTTCTCCTACACTCAATCAGTCTCCGACAATTCTAAAGGCTTTTGATGGCTGAGGTTTCCACCCTTTTGGTATTTTGCAGCATTTACCCATAGGGGTTGAAGGTAAAACCGTAAATCTAGATGTGGAAGTGGTTGATGCCCCTCTAGATTACAACCTTCTCTTGGGTCGTAGTTGTTCTTATGCTATGACTGCTGTTGTTTCTTCGGTCTTTCGACTTATAAAATTTCCACATCAAGGAAGGATCGTTACAATAGATCAGTTAACTTATTTTTCTTCCGATCTAGCCTCTACAGAAACAATCTAGCACGTCGGTAAAGCAGCTATCCCTTACAAGGATGTTGGAGTAGGTTTGATTAAAGATTCTGGTTTACTAGGAAATTTTTCCTTTCCTCCTCCTAACGTATCGCCTTCTATCGCAACTATTCATACGATTTCATCAGATACTATTATGTTTGATGATCCTTGGATCGTACCTTCCGACTCCGAGTTAGATTCATTTTATGGCATGATGCCTTTGAGTCCATTTGAAATTGCATATCAGGCTGTACAGTCACTTTCCGACCCTTCTTCAACCGAAACTGATCCAATGAATGGGATCCATGAGGAATCACTTTCTATATCTAGTTCAGCCACAACGACATTTCCCGATCTTGTTCACACTGATGAGTAGATTCGTCAACTTTTGTCTGTTGACGATTTACCATGGGAAGATATACATCACCGATCTTCATTTTTACCTGAGCTGGATCATTTTGAAGATGATTTCGCTTCAATTTTTACTGCTGAATATGTCAAAGACCCACAGAATCCATTGCAAAATCTTGATTTTGAATTAAATTTGGAAAATATCTCTCGAACGATTCCAATTGACATTTCAGCAAAGCCAGGAATAATTGAAAACATTTATATAGGTGCTTGCTATACGAAATATGAAATTCAAACTTATAAAGCCCTATTTCAAGAATTCCGTGATGTATTTTCCTGGTCATATGAAGAAATTCCAGGAATCGATCCGTCAATTGTCGTACATGAAATCAAGATTTACTCGGATGCCAAACCTGTCCGTCAACGTTTACGTCAAATACATCCTAGAAAAGCTGCTGCTATCAAAGCCGAAGTTGAAAAATTACTTCATGCATGTTTCATTTATCCAATTCCTTTAACTGATTGGGTATCAAATATTGTTCCTGTCAACAAAAAATAAGGAACGATAAGAGTATGTATCAATTATAGGGATATTAATCGAGCTTGTCCTAAAGACAATTATCCAACCCCCTATATCGATCAAATAATTGATGATTGTGCCGATAGTGAAATGTTCTCCTTTATGGATGGTTTTTCCAGTTACAATCAAATAAACATACTGCTTGCTGATCAGCCAAAAACAACTTTCATCTGCCCATGGGGGACATTTGCTTATTGCAAACTATCTTTTGGATTAAAGAACGCTGAGGAAAATTTTCAAAGGGCTACGTCTTACGCATTTCATGACATTAAGCACATTGTGCAACCTTATCTCGATGATTTACCTGCTCATTCATCGCGTAGGGCCGACCGTCTCACTCATTTATGAGTAATTTTTATGAGATGTAGGCATTATCGAATTCGGCTGAATCCACACAAATGTGTTTTTTTGTGTAGAATCGGGCCACTTACTGGGATTTGTTGTTTCAAAAGTAGGCATTCGTGTTGATCCGTCGAAGGTCAAAGCTATTGTTAATCTACCTCCTCCTTCGACTCTGTGCCAACTCCAAAGTTTGCAGGGGAAATCAAACTTTTTACGTCGGTTCATTCCTAACTACGCCGAGCTAACAAAGGGTTTTACCCGGTTGTTAAAACAAGATGTTCCATTATTTTGGGATGAGACCGCTGATCGATATTTTGATGCACTTAAACACGCGTTGACCCATGCACCGTTATTGCATCCTCCCAATTACAACCAGGACTATTTTTTGTACCTCGCCGCCTCTCATTCCACCATTGGGATGGTTTTAGTTTAGGAAGACGAATTCGACAATGAACATGTGATTTACTATCTTAGTCGAAATCTGCATCCGAATGAGATCAAATACACACATGTGGAGAAATTTTCCTTGTCATTTGTTCAAGCTGTCCAAAGATTTAGACACTGCATCCTACTACGCAATACCACGGTAATTTCTGACTGTAACCCTATGATGTACATTTTAACCAAACAATTTCTAGGGGGCAAGTATTCCAAATGGATAGTTATCCTGCAGGAATTTGACTTGGAATTTGAAAAATCCAAGGCAAAGAAATCTTTGGTTTTTTCTGAACTGATGTGTGATTTCCTCTCTACTGATACTGAAACTGTGGCGGAGCAGCCCATTGCAGACGAATCCTTGTTTATTATCAGTACACTTGATCCATGGTATGGGGATATTATCGTTTATCTCCAAACCCAATCTTTTCGGCCTGAGATCTCACGATCTCAGCGACGAAAAATACGTTTCCAATCCCAAAAATACAATATTATTGGTGATACACTCTATCGTCGTGGAGTGGATTCTGTTTTCTGACGCTGTCTTACTCATGAAGAAGCTGAGAGGATTTTAAATGATTGCCATTCTGGAGCATGTGGCGGTCATATGTTTGGGTATGCCACAACCCAATAGATATTGCGCGCTGGTTATTTCTGGCCGTCGTTCTTCAAATATTGTATCTATGCAGTCCGAAAATGCCACAATTGTCAACTCTTTGATCATAAAATGCGTTCGCCACCCACTCCTCTTCACCCTATAATTGTTGTCGGTCCTTTTACAAAGTAGGGTATTGAATTTATTACATGTAACCCTCATTCGGCTGGGGGGCATGCGTATATTATCTTAGCGGTAGATTATTTTACTAAGTGGGCCGAGGCGATGCCTACATTTTCGGCAGACGGAAAGACTGCTGCAACTTTCATATTCAAACATATAATTGCTAGATTTGGTGTTCCTCAATCCATTATTACAGATCATGGAAGTCATTTTCGAAATATCATGATGACTGAACTGACAGATCAACTTGGCCTGTGCCACGATAGTTCCACTCCATATTATCCGCCGACTAATGGTCTGGTTGAAGCTATCAATAAAGTTTTAGTCACTATGATCAGATGAATTATTGGTATTCATAAGTCGAATTGGAATTCCATGTTATTTTCAGCACTTTGGGCATATTGGACCTCAGTAAAAACGTCAACTGGTTTCACTCCCTTTCAATTGGTTTACAGTTTGGAAGCTGTGTTTCCTATTGAATGCGAAATTCCGTCATCGAAATTAGCCATAGAATTACTTCCAGCTACGTCTGAAGAGGAGAAACGTTTTTTGTACTTGGCTCAGATAGATGAGAATCTACGAAACGCTGCAATAGCAAAGGAGGCTCATGTCAAACGAATAAAAGCTTAGTATGATAGAAATGTTACCCTTCGTAATTTTTCGAAAGGAGACCTAGTCTTAGTGTACGATCAAGCCAACGATAAGCTAGGAGCTGGAAAATTCATGCCCATGTGGCATGGTCCTTTCATTGTTAAGCGAAAGATAGCAAAATGGGCTTATGATCTGATAGATTTCGACGGTGTCCCTTTAGATAAACCCATAAATGGGCTTTATCTAAAGAGATATTATTCTTAAACTTGGTGTGGAGATTTTTTATTAGATTAGATTTCTTTACTGTTGGTGTCTCTTAGATTAGAAAAACGTGCCTAGTTTTGAGTGTGTTTTTTATCACTATTCCTGCTTATCTGAGTTTTACTTTTGATATTGCAGATGTCGACGTCTCTTCAAACATACATTGGTTTTGCTGATGGTTCTTGCCGTAGTACACAGAATATTTCTTCCGCAGCTTGGGTTATCTATTCACCCTCTGACGAGTTAGTATCCATGCATGGGGTAAGCCTTGGTCAAACAACGAATAACATTGCAGAATATAGTGCAGTGATTGAGTTATTATCTGAATCCATATCGTTTGGAATTTGGAGTTTGATTGTTAGGTTGGATTCTGAACTTATTGTATTACAGCTTAATAGGGTTTATGCCATTAGAAATCCAGTGCTATTACGATTATTTTTAAGAATTCATCTCTTGAAACGTGAATTTGATTACATTGAATATCAGCATATTCCGAGACATTTAAATACATTAGCAGATGAAGTTGCTTCTAATATGATAAATCGACATCTGCAATAATCAAAACAATAAATTAAACAACATTCATAACATGTACACAAATAGCCGGTAAATAGTGATATATCATAGTGTAGAAGTGTTTTAAAAAAACATACATCGTCTTCGATCATAGGTTGGAAACACCTTATGATCGGCAAAAATGATAATACAAAAGGTCAAAAATATGAGTCTACGACACGATCATCCTATCACTGATGATGATCACGATAAGAGACCACTGCCCGAGCCACCCTACATAGGAACCTTCTAAAAGTTCCTGGGACACCAATCACGTATCTTTGTAATCTGAGCGGAATATCATCTATGTCGGTCTCTGGAATGTCTAGAGTCAGGCACTCTAGGTGATGCTCTAAATCAGATAGAATATCTGCTGATTGGCACTTTGGGGCTGGTGTTGCAGCAGCTGGATGCCTCCTCTCATAAGGCTGGAGATGGGTTGGTCGCCGTGGGCCCACATCTGCATTTAAAACTTTTGGTTTTTAGTTTCAAGACGATTAAAATAAAAAAAAATTTAGAACTTAGAAATTGTTGAAAATGATTTTTGCCTGTTTCATCCCACTGTTTCCCCGCTGAGAGAGCCATCTCTCGGTCACCGCGTAAATCTATCCCGGCGTATGGAAAGTTTTCTATAACAAAAAGTTGGCGTTCTAGCCAACTAAAATATGAAGGAGGAAATCGAACAGTCTCGACGCCCTCAACAGCGTGACGAGCCATCAATGCAACCCAACGAACCATCCTAGGTTCTTGAGGTCGACCGTCATCAACAAGAATGTTCTGCGGAGCTAACATGGGGATCCTCTCTAGAGAAAAGGTGACTACAATGGATCCATATCCAAAGTTATTTAGCTTTCCGTTCTTTTCTCTGGTTAGTTGGCCTTTTACATTGGCCAACACAGCTTCGCACCAATTGAAAATGGTGCCTCGAAAACAGTCTACAAAAATGCGCATCTAGGAACCGGTAGCCACATGCAACGCTGCGCTCCCACACAGTCTGGTGACAGTAAATGCAATACATTTTAGCTCGGGACGGATGATAGTTTTTATATCAATCCATTTGTCCCGGGGGTCTGCATGATCATCACAGAACTCTTGTCGAAGACTAGCGACAGTCTGGCCACCTGGCCTAGTCCCAAACAGAGAAATTTGTTCGCCCCTCTTGGAAAAACCAGTAAAAAATTAGATATCCTCCAGCTCAATTTCAAGCCAGTGGCTGCCAATAATGAAACACTGGTCCTGTACGTTCCATTTGTTCACCAACCATGTTAGGAGGTCTACCTGTGCCCTCATGCCCTGAATGGCCCAGAATTTATACAAACCGCATGCTCTTAATTCCTGCATTGTAGGAAAATGATTCATTGCGGCATAATCTACGTCTTCATGCTCGCGTTCTCTCCAAATAAGCATCTTGTATGTCCTACAATGCATAAAAAGACATATTAGAACAAGATTTTTTGAAAATTTTTAAGCGAGAATTGAGAAAATTTAGTTTAAAATTTCATTGCGCGGGGTCCGCACCTGAAGTTCATACACAATGCGTAGATACGTACGGGCACTGTGGAACAGGTGCAGACCCAGGACTTTTTCCCATGTAGAAAAATGTCGGGGTCCGCAGGGCTCGCGTGTTGTACCTGCAGACCCCCGCGAGTGATTTTTTTTTCAACATATTTTTGCTTAAAAAATGAAATCTAAAGCCTAAAAATGAAATATAAATGGATGAAATTCAAGATAAGGAGGTTGTGGATTACCTGGAGCTGACGATTCTCGATTTTGTCGGACGGATTTTCCAGAATCTTTGCAGGAACGTTTTTACCTAAAAGCTTTTACTTTTCACTTTGAACTCAAATGGTAAAAATGAAGTTAGAAACACCCTTTTTATAAGTTTTTTTGAATAAATGAATTTTTAATTTGTTTATTTTTCACTTTAAAAAGGTTATTTTAGAAAGATTTTTTATTTATCTTAAACAGGTATGTGTAATGTTTCGAGTTTTTGTGTAGAAATTGGATTTTTCAGGAAAATTGATCGTTTTCAACAAAGAGCATACTTTTATCACTTTTTCGGACTCTTTCAAAAATTTATGAAAAAGAGAAAACTTGGAGTCCTCTTTTAAACCCTTTTCAGACTCTCTAAACATGAAAAGATTGCCGAGCACTTGATTATTCGAACTCGTTAAAGTAAATGAATGATCGTCCTTTCAGTATAAGTTTACCCCTTTTACGGACTGAAATGGACTATTTACAAAAAAGGTATACGTTGACTAATTATGGTCAATAGAGTTCTCTCCCGCATTATTTTATCCTTTTTCGGGCTCGAGAGACTAAATTTACGAAAAATTACACCCATGGAGTTTTCTTAAGTTTTTTCTTCTGACTCCCTAAAATTGAAAAACACCAAGTTTCTCCTATACTGGACTCGTTAAAACTTAACAGTAAAGGACCTGTTCAATTTTAAAACAGGAATGAACCACTCCTTCTTAGGGTTCGAATCTTAAACTAAGTTGGACTCATCCGAAGGATGAGCTTATAAACAAGCAAATGTTATCCTCCTCAAGCTTGTCAAAAATAAAGAGGTACTTGCTAGAAATGGTGGGGGAAAAGAGAGAAAAATGGGCGTGTTTGTTGTATTTTAATCTTCGAAAACTCAGTCAACCACTCTTGGACACGACACTTATATTCACCTGGGTTGGGAAATCCTTTGCCTAATAGTTAATCAAACCACATTGAAATTTTTCAGCCGGTTTCTGGGTATTAGCTTTAGGTCAATTGTCACCAAGCCATCTGCAGTGTCGTTATGTGTCCAAGAGAACAGTTCAAATAAAACCATTCATCTGCAAAATATCTGTCATCCATCTTTGACCATCCCTGAGTCAGTCCTTGCCAATATATTTTCAAAACTTGATCTATGATTTCGTGTTGTGGGTTTACCTACGACAGATCACTTTCTATCGACATCAGCACATTATCTAGGAAGTTGATCCAGAAATCATCAGTACCTTGAAATCTGCATGCCTCAATGGCAGGTTTCTCGCCTTCGACGACAGGTTGCATCATTGACCTTCGATCGAATGATTTCGTGACATGTTCGACTTCAGCTCATTCATTCACATTTCATGGATTGTACTGAGTACTTTGAGAGCCATTGACATTACTGGTGGTTACTCTCACACTTGTTAACAATTTACATCATTGACTGGTAATCAAGTGGTTTTTACCATGTTTGACTTCGACACATTCATTCACATGGATAGAATCATACTAGTTCAAGATGCGGAAATCAAGACCCTGGATCTAGTTTCTACCATCTAGGCTGTGAGGAATTTTGTTATAATTTATACAATGGACTATTCATAAACAGATGGCTGCGTCCATACTATGTCTACACATGTCTATACTGTTGATGTATTCAAAATCATTCCTGTATCAGAACAGTTTGAATTAGTTTCTAGTTAGTTTTGATCTAAGTATGGGAATGCCTACCTCAGCGATGATATGTACACATATATATTTTTCATTTAATGTTTTTACAGGTTCCGACTGGGGTGTCCACAGGATGATTCTTGAAATGATAAAGTACTGCACTCTTCATATATGACAAATTTCAGCTTCATCTATTCCAGACTTTGCACTTTAGGGAGAAATCTATTGCACTGAAAATTTTCATCCTGACATTCTGCTATGTGTATGAGCTCATTATCACTCATACTTCCTCTTTTTCAAGTCTAACACATCAGTTTCTCATGTCAAGCCTTGAAAATAAGAGAAAAGTTCTTAAAAATCTCCTTAACTCTGGTATTGCACTTTCTCTGTATCTTGCCTGCGGTCCCGCACCTAATGTTCATGACTCCTGCGTACTTGAATGCATTTTATCTGTGTTATGGGTGCGGACCCCTGTAAAAGATTAAAAAGGCGTAAGTAAACTCAAAAATCTCCCTTTTAGTAAATTCTAGAAACCTCTAGAAAAAATCTTGCAGTGGCAGAACCGCTCTTTTGAGGTTCATGTATCCCTTACCTTATGGAGCTAACCCCTTGATGTGAGGAGCTTATCCCTTTGAAGGAGGATTCTATCCCTTCATAGTTGGAACTGAAACCTCCTCTTTTCCACTATAAAAAGAGACATTGGGTAGCCTCAAGGGGAGTTCAAGCTTTAGAATTATTTGAGGTTAAGTGCTGTTGGGATTCAGACTCATTGAACTGAGATTTTTGTGAGGAGATATCACATACCTCTATCTGTCTCGGTTGGAGGAGTGCAAGATTTTTCAGAGTAGAGGAGATTCCTGCTTTGGACCCCAGGAAGGCCTGTTCAACATCAAGGCTAAGGTTGTAAGGTTTTCCTTCTTTCAAAGTTAATACAAATGAATTCATTTTTCTCAATAAGCTTTTAAGTTAACTGTTTATTTCATGGATTCCTTGATCACCATGATAAGCATGATTTATGATGTTTACTATACAGGTGCTATTTAATGTTTGCTTGTTTGTGACTGCAGATTTATGAAGATAACTCCTTCAAGTGCACGAGGGACAACAACTTCGAATAAGCATTGGATCTATGGTAAGTTTTAACACCCTTATAGTATTTTTCGTAAATCATATATGTTTAGAGAAAGATAGGTTTATTTGGCTGTTTGTTGCTAGATTAACTTTTGGTACTAGGGAGATCGATCTTGTTCACAATATTGATTAATCCACCCAACACTACGCTCGCCTGAATCAGGATTTCTTGAACCTTTAGCTCTTGGATGCTGCTCTGAACCCCGTTGAGCGTAGCCTTGTACTGCGCTTCCAATTCGGTCCACATGTCCTTGGTTGCAGATATGATAGTGTTAACTATCTCTTTAAGGTCATCCTTTGTCAGCGTCAGCTCTTCCTCTCTGGCAGCGTTGGATCCTTTGCGCTTCTTTCATTGACCTCCTGTGGCCTGAGAACCGCGGTTTGTCCCCTTGGCAGTTTGGGCTTCAACTTGCTCAGTGGTCTGAGCCTCTGTATCCTTAGGTCCTACACCATTCTTCTCAAGCGCAATGTCTTTCTCCAAGTCTATGGTCTTGGAAGTTGTGGTCGGCGTGGCCTCTAATCTAGTGACTTTTTCTATCAACTGTGTTCCGTCAATAGGGATGCACTCTCCTAAACACAATGAATCGTCATGGACGAGTGCGAGCAACTGACGCACACATATGTCATTGACCAAGCTGTGCTTGAAATGAGGGATTTGTAATAAATTTAAGAGACCGGCCTTGTGTAGGACCAGCACCCAACGCTTTGGATCCACACGTACGATACCCCCCTCATAGGCGACTTGATCTAGGTATCGTTCTGATGCGAGCTCAGGGAATTTGTCTATGTCAGCGAGGTCCTAGCCCTCCATCTTCAAGAGCGGCACTTTGGCGAACATATCGCCTTCTATTGGGACATTTTATAGGATCAGGGGCATGTTAAATTTTAATGTATGCTCGCAGTTTTTCGAGGTCCTTGGGAACCTTTACGGACGCTTTGCACGGTGCGAAATAGATCGACAACCGTGAGATGAGGGCCACTTCGACCACATCTTCCTCCTCCATGATTGTTTTAGGCATATCAAACATTAGCTTATTTTGTCGCTAAGACGTGATGGAGCGTGAATTCAGGGTTTTCTCTCTGGGCAATCCGCGAGACCATGAGTTTTGTCCCTTCTTGGTCTTAGTCGACGCAAGTGTCTCAACGGCCTGCGCGGCGGGATCCTCTCCAGGGCATGTGGCTATCATACTCGGAGGGATAACATGTCTGAGACCTCTACAACACAACTCCTCCTCAAACACCGGATCCAAACTAGACATAGACAACAAATGAGCTTTAAGAAGCAAGGAGTTCAAGGCACACAATTGACAAAGATGGAAAAGGGAACTAATGTGACCCCTTCGGTCATATTTATAGCTTAGGAACTCCTTCAACGGTCCCTTGTGAATTAATGTGTCTCCATAAATGGAAAAACAGTCCCAAATTTGGAAAAATATCCTCATTAAATGCAACCTAGACGCTCCTCTAAACGGCAATAAAAGTGCCTTTTCCAGATTGACTGTTCCAACGGCTAAATTTTGGCACTTTTGCGACCCAGTCAACCTCCAAGCGCAGCTGCTGCATGCACGTCGCACTTGTCTACACATCCTCCAACCCTTCTATGCAGATCCAATACTCTGACTATATACTCATTTGGTGCATGCAGGGAGAGGGCCATCCATGCACAACTTCAATTGGCTTCCATTGACATACTCGGGAAGATATTCACCGCTCAAAGTGGCTAGGCACCCCACACCTCCGTCAGTGATCTCCTTAACAATATATGGTCCTAGCCAATGCATCTTGAACTTCCCTGGGTGGTGCCAAACTTGTTATCATACAACAAGATCAAATCGTCTTCCTTAAAGACCTTGTGTCTGATATGCCTACCATGCCATGCCTTTTCGCACGCCTTCTGTACGTGCTGATGGAAATTTTCAAAAAAGCGATCCTCTTCAAGCGCGAACAACCACGACAACCTTTCCTCCATAATATCCTCTTCTGCCATGTTTGTGAATGCTGCAATGCGTAGACTAGGAACAATGTACTCCATAGGCATTATAGCTTCCTGCCCATATACCATCCTGAACGGTGTCTTTCTTGTCAGATTTTTACATCTAGTTATATATGCCCAAAGAACCGAAGGTACATGCATATCCTAATCATTCTGATTAGAATTTCAAATCTTGGAGAGCACAGTCTCCAATATTTTATTGAAAGCTTCTACTGATCCATTCGCCTGTGGATGATATGGAGTGCTCTTCTGATGGTGAATCTAGAATTATTCTATCAAAGCTTCAATAGTTTCATTCACAAAGTGCGAACCTCGATCACTATTCAAAATATTAGGGCATCCAAACCAAGTCACTATGTGTTCAAAAATGAAGTGCGCAACTGTGTCCGCACTACAATCCTTTACTAGCCTAGCTTCATCCCATCGGGTTACATAGTCCGTCACAGTGATGATGTACCACACACCTGTCTTCTTTCTTGGAGGGTCAATAGGTCCAAAAAAATATATGGCCCATTTATCAAATGATTGCAGCGCCATATGTGGATGCAAGGGCATATCAACTCTGTGCGATGGCTTTCCTGTCCTCTGCATACATTGCATGCACAACAATGCACATATGCATAACTGTGCAACGTGGGCCATCATAACCCAAATCACAAAATATTCTGCGCGGTTTCCTTTCTTGCATAGTGAGCTTTGACAACCCCTCCATGAGCTTCAACTAATATATATCCTCTCTCAAATCCCAAGACATATCTTCACAACACTTCGTCTGCACCCATCTTATACAACTGACCAACAATAATAGTAAAGCCCGCTCCGTGCACCACCAGTTCTTTCTTCTGCTACAAAGTGTACTCTTTGGGTGCAAGTCCAATAGTAAAAAAATGAATGATATCAGGGAAATTATGATCAACTATTTTTATCACAAATAATTGTGCGTCGGGTAACCCATCCTCCAAACTAGTCGGCTCTTGTCCATTCTCAATGCGCGATAGATGGTCTGGCACAACATTCAGTCTTACAGACTTCACAATAATTTCAAAATCATATTACTGAAACATAAACAACCACCTGTAGATTCCCCCCCCCCCCCCCCTCCCCACCCCCCAACATAAGCTTATTGACCAGGTACTTCAAAGCAGGGTGGTTAGTAAACATATTGAAGTGTCCTCCTAATAGGTAGTGCGGAATATCTGCACCGCATACACCATCGCCAATACTTCTCTTTATTTGGTTGAGTAATTCCTTTCTACACTTGATAGTTTCTGATAGGCAATAGGATGATCGATCTCTCCAGCTTCTGGCTGTGCTAAAATAGCTCCAAGCAGGATGTAGGATGCAGGATGCATACACATGCACATTAAACACCTTTGACCAGTTTGGAAAGATCAATATGGGCACAGGGACCATATTCTCTTTCAATAGTTCAAATCTCTTTTGACATTCCTCATCCCAGCATAATTTCACATACTTCTTGAGAAATTTTCCATGGGCGTAGTTACCAGCGCATAACCCTGAATGAACTTCCGATATTATCCAGTATGCCCCAAAATTGAGCGCAATTGTTTGACATTCATAGGCACTTCAATATTAACAATTATTTCAATCTTCGTGGGATCTACCATCAACTCGAAGACAATGTGACCCAAAAATATCCAAAATGGCACACAGAATATGCATTTATTCAAGTTCAGTGAGGTTTGATACTTTCTACAGGTATCCAACATTAGGCGCAGAATTGAGACATGATTTTTCAACAACCCAAAAATAGTCCAATCATCAAAGAAGACTTCTAGGAACTTGTGGATATACTCCTTGAATGCAACTACTACTACGCGCGAGAAGATAGAAGGTGCATTATTCAATCCAAATGACATGACCGTATATTGGAAATATCCCCATTCCGTTGCAAAGGTTGTCTTACTTCTATCCTCCAGTGCAATCCTGATTCGATGATAACCTGAGAAACCATATGTGAATGGATAAGCATCTTGTCCTCCTACATTGTCAAGGATCTCATCAGAAAAAGGAGTTGGGAATGGATCATGTGTTGGGTCAATTTACTAAGTAAACTAACACATATATTTTACTTTTCAATACGGGTTTGTAAACTTGGAAGCATGTCCAAAAAATATGGATTTCAGATGAAGTCAATTTTAGAAGACAATGTGTAGAAGTTGAAATAAATGCATATTACAAATATATTATAAATTCTAAGATTTATGGAAATGCATATTACAAATATAAAATCTAACTAAGAAGTTTCTGATTCAATATGTAGTAAGTGAAGGAAGCGTCACCCAACTTAGGAGATCTTGGTTGTTCTTCCCTACAATACTACCTTCATGAAGAGAAATTGAAAAAAACAATAGTTTATGATGTATAGAAAGTAGGAGAATAGGCTCCTAACTTTGGAGGTCCAAATTTTCCTTCTTTATAGTTCTATTCCATCATTTTTACCGCTGCATTAAAACTTGAAATTCAGGAAATAATTGAAGAAAGGAAAAGAGGATGAATTTTAGTTGTTGTTCATGATTAGATAGAAGGATAATTTAACTTAAATTCTTGTTTGCCCCTTCATATGAAAATTATAATTAAACCAATAATCATCCAGCAACCATAAACACACATCTAAATGACTGAATAATAAATATGAAGCAAAAAATATTGCATGAAAATTATCCTAATTTAACCAAATTGTACTTAGCTTGGTGTTGGGGCCGTCCACCCTTGCTTGCACACTTGAAGAGCTTATCAGCTGCAAAAAACTTAATCAATCATCCACAACATTAACATCAATTATAAAGTGTAACTCGTTCTTCAAGTTATCTCAAAGTCTTCAAAAGTATCAATACAAAATTACACAAACTCTACATGCTTGAATGGTCCATAAGTTTGGTTTAAATAGACAGATAATACAAAAACTGAGCTATAATGTCTCTAACAGTCCTATCCATCCTAATAATATCCATATAGATCAAAATTATCCATTCAATTTCAAAAAATCAGGAAAATCTCAAAAAATACTAATTCTGCCCTTTTTCCTATGAATTTCTGAAAAACAGGTCAAGTTTGACCAACGTTGACCGGGCCTGTTTTAGCTCAAGTTGATCGAAGCAATAGGTATTTTTCCATCCGTGGTTCCCAATATTTCCAAATATATGCTCATCTCATGCCCAAGTGTCTTGCACATATGACTTCCATGAAGCTATTACGAGAATTTTCAGTGTAATCCAAAAATACTCTTAAAACCCAATTTTTACAAAAATCTCTAAAAATTGAAAAAATTAATTTAATTACTTGAATATGCATAATAAGGCTAAAATGAGGCATATATGGATGATATAAGGTGGAATATGATGATAAATAGGTGTATTTTTGATAAGAAAAATTGACCAAAATTGAGGGCCAACATCATGTACACAGGCATCATTCAGTTTGCGCAGGTCCACACAAATCCTTATCTCTCCTTTTGTCTCTTATATTGTACTACCATAAGGCTCACCCAATATGAGTCTTCCACTGGTTCTATAATGCTGACAACAACCGTTTTATCCAACTCTTCCTTCACTTTCTGCTTATACTTTGGATTCAATCTGTATGGGCGCTACTTCATAGGTTGCACATAAGGTTTCAGAGTGATCTTAATAACTCCAAGTTCTCCAATTATCCCTTTCAACTTAGAGAAATTTTTAGGAAATAGGTCCTGATATTTTTCCAGCAGCTCAACAACCTTTCCCACTGTGTCATCATCCCAATAATCTCCAATCTTCGCCAAATTCGGTTTTTCTTTAGATCCAATGCTTACTTGTCAAATATTCAAAGGATTCGTAACATCCAGCGAGGTAATTGAAGGCCCAAAAACTACGTGCTATCCCTCAGATTCATGAATTGCGATATTCCTTGGATCTTCTTCCGTTTCTTCTACTGTCATATTTTTGCAATTGACAAATATCCCTCATTTGCGCATTCCATGCCGGATAAGCGCGCCTACCATTGGCGTTGAAGTATAAAAGATGACTTCTTGGATTACTTACAGTGCTTTTACCAAACAATCAAAGCCACTCTCAAAGCTAAATGTCAAAATGAAACTTTCAGTCAGCACGTGCCATTCATTGGTTCCTCGGTGCAGCTCTATCTCCAGGTACCAATCAGTAGGCACCTTTCCTTAACGTGTGAATGAACATGTGCACCTGATCCGGTCTTGGCTCTATGACCCATAATTCAATCCATTTTTCTAGATGTCTGTGCGGATCACTCTTTCTGGAATAAAATTCTTCCATTATGATAGTTGGACATTCAAAGTGCAATCTCATCATTTGAGCACATTCTTCCCAATTGCCCATGTTTGCTTTGTGAGTCTCCCACCATTGTGCTGAATTAGCGCACAACGCTATATCCAATGCATGGAATCTTTGTCCTTCTGGAATAGTTCTTCAAGTTATCCTAAAAACATGTTCACATTATTTAAACCATCATAATACGGTAATTCTCGTACCTCTGATGAGATGCAGCGAGAGATCTTGTCATTCGATTGCAACGCAACGCAGATAATTCATGTAACTGGTTGCCAGTTCTCTAACTCTTCATATGAATCTGAGAAGCATGAGCTATCCTTTTCCAAATTAAGCATTCCATCAACTGTTGGATTTATCCAACCATCATCTCGCGTAGTCAGCTTGTAGATATGGTCAATATCATCATCAATGCACACAAGCTCTGTGTATATTTGACCTTCTGTAGGATCTAAGGGAATTATGACTTTGGTTCCGTTGTTTTCAAATTCCATTCTTCTTCTTTTTAGATTTATGATGCCATTTGTATCAATATCCCAATCCAACCCCAACAGCGCAGGATAAGGATCAGTATCATCCACGATCTGTATGACTTCAAAATCTGCAAGCTGCTTAACTCATTCAATATTAACTACCACCTACGAAAATCTTCCTAGTGGAATGATTTCTGTTGGTTTTCCATGCACAATTGAATAGTAGACCATTCCAGCTTAGGTTCTCCCATGCGCTACCAAGTTTTCTTAGGTAAGACATTTACATTGGACCCTAGATCCAAAATTACCTAATCCATATCATAAGCACCAAACTGAGCAGCCAGACGCATCTCTCATCCAATTCTCTTCTTGTTATTTTTCTTATAGATCTTGTTGACAACTTTCTGTTCTATCAGAGGCTGTTCCTTTTCTGTGCAATTATCTATCAGTGGTTGAATATTTTATACTTCCTTCTTGTTATGCAATAACTTAATGAAATCTTGTAAGAAAGGTTTGATTTATTTGTCTACACCTACCTCACCCATAGGTTTACCAGATGTCGATGCGCTTGCTTATGCAAAACCCTTCCTTGCTTCGACAAATGTTTCTTTTTCATGTTGTAAATCAACTCCATCCTTTTTCTCAGGTGCATTTCGAATCCACAGACCAACATTTGACTTCTTTCCTTTATCTTCACCAGTGGCTGCACTACTCCTAGTGATAACATTCAGACTAGGATATTCTTCGCGGAGCTCCGCCCTGACCATATCGATGTTCTGCGTCAGGGTCTGAGTATTTTTCTCCCGCATCTTAGCAATTAAAACATGACAATATTCTATTACATGATCGAACTGCCTACAATACCTGCATGATTTTGGCACAGGGTTCATATAGTGTCGCGCATAGTGACCAACATCTCCATAATTATAAAAAATGACCTGTCCCCTTTCCCGACCTACTGATCATCCTCCTCTTCCTCCTCCTCTAGTCTGGAATCCACCACGCCCAGACGGGGATGCTGGTGAGGTAGGTTCAGCCTGAATTATATACAACTAAGCTTTTTCAATCATCAAATCAAAACTTCGGCAATGCTCCTCATCATGTCCTAGTGACGAACATAATCTACAAAATAGCTGCTTCAGCTCAGTCACATATTTTTTGATCCTTGGAAAAAAACACGTCGCATGTAGACCTGTAGTTTAACAGATCGCGTACCATACTGGAGGTGTCCCACTTGGTCCCACCGCACTCTTTAGCGTGCTTGGCCATCCAGTGTGTAGATAAACATTGAAGACTGGACATTGATCGTTATGATGCCCCGAAGCCTTACATCGTATGCACCATAACTATGCGTATACCTCCTTTCCCTTATCTTTGCGGATATTCTGAATCTCCAAATGCATTTCTTCTAACTGAATCTGAATCTGCTGAGTTCCAAGCGCAGCAGGCATCGACGCAACTTATAATTTCATCGCAATTTCTACAGCCTCAACCTGCATGGCAATCTTCTGTTGACTTAATGGCTGGCGCAGGTGCGGGAGAAGCATAAAAATAAACCACATCGATACTGAATCCACCATCTCTGATAGTGTGCTTCAATATATCATCTACCTCCCACACTGATTCATTTATCTCCTGGTGAATCTATTTCAACTCGGTTACGCATTGTGCGAATGACTTCGGCTTTTTGAACTGTTCTTTCATAATGTCCTTCAACTCATCCATAATTGCATTAGGGTTCATTGATACATATATTATATACCAGTCTAGCACGTGGTCTTGAAAAACAGTGGTTAACTGTGCTTTCTTAACATCATCGTTATTAACCTGCTATGCTCTCCATAAAACATTAGTGACATACCAAAATTGCTTAGTATCTTCATTTCCAATACCTCTGAACGTAGGAAAATTCATAGACACAACCATATCTGCACCTGGGGGAGGTGGAAGTGGAGGTCGAGTGGATGACTTGTGAGATGAGTGTGGGAGTGGAGTGGATGGGATCTGAACTATGGTCAATGCTCCTTGATTGTTCTGATCTTATGAGACTTCTTCTTGGGAGACTTCCTCTTCTTCAGAGCACACAGATTCACTAGAGCTACTAGTTTCTGGCTCGTCATAATTATCAGATCTACCCTTGAGAGGACTGTAAATAATCCTTCTGCTAGGTCTGCACGGTAAATTCTTCCACAATGCGTAGTCAGGCCTCTTCGGGACATTCAAGAAATATTATCACACAAAGAACTCTGTTCACACAACAGATCTTAATCCACAAATTCAAAGAGCGTAGGAACTTACCTTTGGGATCCTTGAAAAAAATTCTTTTTTCTTCAGAATAAGACACAAAATAATCAATGGAAAACTCAATTACAAATCCTCCCAAGACATGATCGATCCAATGATCTATTATGTGGGTGATCATATTGCTCATCTTTTCTAATTGCTGTACCAATTTTGGAGTCCACTGAGTGACCATGTCATCTTTCACGCAGGTATTAAATTCATTCAATTGCGACAACCACTCATGAAACTTAGTTGAAAAGGATGCAAAAAATATCTTGTGAACTTCTGTATAAATGTACTTTTGAACCCAATCCTTAGCAGATAATTTAGAACTTTTATTCCCTTGGATCATGAATTCATGGATCTTTCTATCCAAACAATCTTGCAATTCATTCTCTGTAGTATGCCAATACATCAATTCTCGATCAAAGTGATCCTAATCCTTACAATAGAACCATTTTTTGGCTTGAGGGGTCCTGGTCCAAGTTCAGATTTATTGCGCAGCCAACAAACCCTTCAACTACTAGCCTTTCGTCAATGACCTGCTTGCGCAGATCAAAGTCTCATCTGAAGCAATATGGGGGGTGCTGGAACCAGTTTTCCACACCCCAAGGAAGAAATTGATGTGGTGTCCCTAAACAGATCTATAATAAAACTTATTGCAGCTTACAGTTAGATGCGTGCATACATAGATAAACACGTATTAGATTAACTTCGTCGCAGATACAGATAACATAATCATATCTTCGCCATACACATAATATATATTCATGCAAAATATCTTAAGCAGATCTATTCACATACTTAACCATCAACTAATATTCATGCATAAAATATAGATTTACTTGCGCAGATGCATTTGGTCATCAACAGAAGTATAGCGCATTCACATAACCAATTCCGATCTAAAGCAATAATAAAACAATTCACAATAATAAAAGAGATAACCTGTCATTCACATAACACAATTGATTGACCAAAACAATATTTGTATTAATGATTAAGCAGTTTAGTACCTTCAGACTTTCCCTTACAATTACCCTTCCGTGCACACAACCAACGAAGTCCGGACACAACCAGGACTATGTCTCCACGCACACAGCCAACAGGAGCCTTTCTACCCAACCTAGACTTAGACTGAAAACCCTTACAAAATTTTTAGCACATAAGCATAAATCACTTAGATATATATTCTCTTACTAGACTCGATCTATCTATATTTATATGCATTCAACGCACATATACTATGGTCTCAAACCATGGTTTGACACCCACAATTTTCCCTTAAATCCCATTTATATAAAAGAGGGACTTTGACTCACCCAAAAGCCCCTTTTACTCTTCCACGCAATGCGTATAACCAAAAATATATACAAAACTTGATCAAAATTCACCCCAGGGGGACCCCACTCCAACAAGCACTTATGAGAGCATGGATATAAGGAGGAGGATGAACAAAAAATTGTTTCCACAACGGGATAAGGCTAGAGAGAAGACATTCAAGGAGACTTGAGTGAGGATCCAATAGTAGTGAACAAACATGATGAGCACAAAAAAAATAGTGTGCAGGATGGGCCATTTCCAAAGAGCCGGTCAAAGGCTCAAGTTGGAGTTGTGATAGTTGGGCATTTGGTGTAGGCAAATACAAAGACATTCAACGAGACACTAGAATTGTGAGGAGAGGAATTCCAAGAAAAGATTAAGAATTTAAAGAAAGATATTATGATGTTGAAGCTGAGGTGATCCAGGTGGATATTGGTGGTCACCCGCCTATTCCACTTGGGGCTCCACCATTGTCTATTTCAGTTTTCAGTTTCGGCACGGTTTACTATTTTTAGCAGTTTTTCGGGTCCTAAACTTCCGGAGCTGTTTTGAGGCCCTAAACGACGTTTTTTGGGAAAATGGAGAGCAACATGGGTCCATGGACCAATGTTGCTCATTCCAAATTTGTAGTCCTCGGATAGATCTTTCTAACGAGGTATGGTACGCGTCAAACGGAGATCGTATGCCAAAGTTACGCCCCTGGGAAGTTGAAACACCAATTTACCCAAACGGGGCCCATAGTTTTGGCGCTTCATCTCCTAGGGTTAGGGTTTTGGCCGTTTAGGATTTCCCATTGTTTATAAATAATAAATAGGCCCTCGAGCCTCATTGTAACTCAGTTCAGAGGCCTGTAGCCACCACATCTCTTCTCAGAGATAGCTACCAGCGCCCTAGCTAGTTTTATTTCCATTCTGTCTGTAAGCAAATTTCAGTTCTTTGATATTAATGAAATGAAGTGTTATTTCCGATGCATCTCTGTATTTATGGTTATGTGTTTATTCTGTTGCGTTCCTGCATAAATCCGGATCAGTGGTATCAGAGCGGTCTGCTTTTTCTCGATCCTTCTTTGCATGTCCCCAACGAGGTCGGGGTATAAGGAGCTAGGGCTCGATTTGGTGGAACCTTTGCAAGATCAGCCTCGCAAACCTCAACGGACGCCCATGGGGGACAAAAGAAAGATGAGGGAGCAGGAGATCCCATCAAAATATTGCTCGAGGAGGCCCTCGAAAAACAAAGGAACGTGATGATGGATAACTTTGTTCAGATCCTTCAACGGCTACCCACCGGCGGCGCATCTGCATCCAGCAGCCACTCTGGAGGCGCAACTCCTTTTAAGGTACAAGTAAATTTTGAAATTCCCATATTTGAGGGTCAAATAGACGCAGATGCCGTAGATAGATGGTTGAATCTGTTAGAAGGATATTTCTCGGTTCATGACTTTTCAGACCGGGAGAAGATTATTTTTGCACTCCTCAAATCTACCCCCCATGTTAAGGACTGGTGGGAAACCTACTGTGAGAACAAGGACCAGACAGAACCCTCTCTGTTCTCGACCGTACCAACTTGGAATTCTTTCCGAGACGTCGTCAAGGAACAGTACTATCCTGTGGGGAGCTATGAGGACAAGTACATACAATGGACCACGCTGCGACAACAAAGGGATCAAGATGTGCATGAGCTGACGAATCTGTTCCATACCCTGCGCACAAAGTTGGGTATCAAAGATTCGGAGAAACATTTGGTGCTAAAGTATCGCAGCTGTCTGCACAGATACATTCAGGAGGAAATGGAGTTCCTCGACATCTCCTCGCTTGGTACGGCATACCGGTATGCTGCCAAGATTGAGCAGAAATTCAAGCAGAAGAAGCGAGACTTTGGATCTGCGAATCAAAAGCAAGGGAAAGGTGCTTTCAAACCGCAGAAAAAAGGGCATAGCCAAGGCATGGCGGCTAAAGACAACTCATCAAAGCCACAAGAAAAGAACAGCACCGCAAAGCCAAAGAAGGACACGGGAAAGTGGTGTGAGTTCCATAAGAGCTCCACTCACAACACAAGTGAGTGTCGGGCCAAGCAGTCGCTAGTGGCCGAGATGAGGGCTTCTGAGTCAGATGCATGCTCCGACTCCGAATCAGAACTTGAAAAGGGGAATGAAAAATGGAAACAGATTATTGATGCGGAGCCCAATGCCACTGTTGCCACTACAAAGATCCAGAAGGAGGAACCGGAAGATCCAGAGGAGGAGGAACGTCTCTTCCACTCCCAGATGTGGGTAAAGGGCTCCCCCGTACAGTTCATTGTCGACAATGGGAGCCAAAAGAACCTCATTTCAGCAGACGCCGTGAAGCGGTTGGGCTTGCCGACCACAGCTCACCCACATCCATACACCATCGGGTGGCTTCACTAAGGACGAGATCTCCGCGTCAGCCAGCAGTGTCGCCTTCCCTATAGCATCAAGCCCTTCACGGATGAGGTATTATGTGATGTTGCTCCTATTGATGTTTCTGATGTATTATTAGGACAACCATACTTGTGGAAGCGCCATGCTGTGTATGAGTCTCGACCTCGTGCTGTTATTGTTACTTTGGGAAATAAGTTGTACAGGATACCAGAGGTACCACCTCCTACCGCTATCTCTTTGGTTACTGAAAAACAATGCAGTAAGCTCATTTCCCAAACCAGGAAATTCGTTTTCCTGATGATCCGCCCCCATGGCAAGAAGAAGACTGTGGCCACGACCTCCAGACAGGGCTCCTCTACACAACAACAACAAATGGATAAGGTTGTGGAGGAGTACGGGGACATATTCACCTCACCCACAGGGGTTCCTCTACACTGTCAGGTCAAGCACCCGATTGATCTGACCCCCGGTGCGCCGCTACCTAATGGACCGATCTATCGGCGCTCTGTTCTCGAGAATGATGAAATCAAGAGGCAGATTCAGGAGCTGTTGCAGAAAGGTCACATCAGACCAAGTTCATCGCCCTGTGGGAGCCCGATCGTGTTGGTACAGAAGAAGGATGGGACGTGGAGACTCCGTATTGACTATCGGGCGCTGAACAAGATCACTGTCCGGAATAGGTACCCAATCCCACGGATTGATGACCTTCTAGACCAACTCAAAGGTGCAAAATATTTTAGCAAGATCGACCTGAAGTCTGGGTATCACTGTGTGTTTGGTCAATTTAGTGTGTCCTAAATTGCTGCATTTAATTTGTCAATCCGGGAATCGTAAGCTGATGAAGTGCGGCGCACTATATGTGCAAGATAACCTATTTCTTAACTTTTTGTCATTTTTGGTTTTCTAAGGTGAAATGGAAATTCTAAGATGAAAACAAGTTTGGTTATGTTTGTTTAAGGAAATGATCTCCCCTATAATGATTTACCAACTTGAAACTTTAAAAATAAATTTGAAATTTACAATGACAAGACTTGAAAGAAAATGAAAATGTACTGCTGAAATGAAAAGGTGCCGCTAATCTAATAAATCAAAACAGTAAACTAGTGAGCATGAAAACCAAACTATTCTTGCTGCCGACTAAACACAAAAGAAACTATGCTTAAGGAAATTCAAAATTGCAACAAAATAAATCTAAATCAGATTACATCAATTTATCTTCTGATCCTTCATCATTAGTCCAACTATGATTTTCGGAAGTAATCATAAACAACTTGAGTAACTGATATCTAACTTGCAGAAAGAAAACTAATATCAAACCATACATTCATGATTCAATCCCTCACCATCAGTCCAGCTGTGGCTTTCGGAGGCAACTGAAGATGTTATGCACAACTTAATATATCTAAATTTGCAGAAAAGAAACTAATACTAAACTACACATTTCATAATACAATCCATCACCATCAGTCCAGCTGTGGCTTTCGGAGGCAACTGAAGATGCTATGAGCAGCTTAATATATCTAAATTTGCAGAAAAGAAACTAATACTAAACTACACATTTCATAATACAATCCCTCACCATCAGTCCAGCTGTGGCTTTCGGAGGTAACTGAAGATGCTATGAGCAGATTAGTATATCTAAATTTAACTATTGAAGCAGATAAGAAATACTAAAATTAAACAAAAGCTATGAAAAGCAAACTAGCAGCAGAACAATGTTAGTTCCATGTCATTAGTCAAAAAGCTATGAAAATGCCCGGGCTGCCTATCTATAGCCTGAAACAAGAACATTGATCAGTGATTAACAATCATAAAGCATGAAAGACAGAAATGAAATGGAAATTATGGAAGTGTATAAACAGAAATGAAACAAATGCAATATATGAACATATGAATGGATTATGACACAATGAAATGAAATTAAAAATATACACTAATGCACAAAACCTTGGCTGAGCAGGGGCCCTCTACACCAGCCTTGGCAACGGTCCTCAAATACGAATTAAGTTGAAAAACAGAGTCTTCTCATATTAAAAAGCAGTCATTACAGAATGGTAATGTTACGGCGCAAGTGCAGCGTAATCACTACAGAGCAGACTAATCAAAAGATAACAGAGACTACATTCACTAATATCGACTAACTTCATATGCATATGCAAACGCATTATATATAACAACAAACTATAAATGTTTCCTAAAGTTCATGCTAGTGGAGAGCACGTAGACCACTACGTCCACGGATATAGGAGCATGGCCGTGTTGGAAAGTAAATCTACGAGAGGTGGATGCTTGAATTCGACTCTAGAGCTCTGTACAGATGTCGATTTATCCTCTGCAGGCTTAGAAACGGCCGTATGGATCTTCATGTGACACGAAACAGAGTCCGGCCGACATGAGATTCCATGGTTGACTTCCATGTGGACGCCTTTGACCGCGGCTTCTTTGGATGAGTTTGTTTGAACCAATAGGACACGAACCATGTCCACGTCATTCCTGACCTGCCCATGTGGCTCGTTTTCCTTGTAGACACCTGTAGCATAGAGTTTCACAAAATAGTTGCGGAAAGTTGCAGCAGCTGCGGAAAGTGGCAAGATTCCGCAGCTGAATGAAAAAAATCTAGATCAAATAGCAAACACAAAAATATAATTAAAAACCATGTTAGATGCTCTTTTGCACATGATATTGACAATTTGGGAGGTTTAGGTGAGTGAAAAGGGTATGGAAAAGTGTATGGAAAAGATGCAAATTTGGGACTCAACATACCCCCACTGTGAAGGTGTTGCATGTCCTCATGCAACCAAAATTTTGATACTCTTTCTTCAATTCATGTGCCTTGATACTTCAGCCAACACATCCAATCCTCTCCTCTTCTTTCTTGGTACTGCCAACATTCTGGGTTTCTTCATTAAGCACCTAAATTTGATATTTACAAGTGCTCTGCTCAATTTCTGACATTTCCTTTTCAATTTCTTATTCTTCTTCTGCCATATTCCCAAATGTAACATAGTATTATCATGGATGATCTTGTCCAGTTTGCCTTGTTCTTTCAATGTTTCATTTTCATTTTTGATGTGCCTATTTAAAAGCTCCAACTCAAAAATTTCCTGTTTTAATGATTGAACTAAATCATCCTGCAATGTATGAGGCTGAATGGAAGAAGTACTTGGACCTGTGGCTGCCTTTTCCAAATATTCTATATAGTCATATACCTCCTGCTGCTTGGGGTCTATTTCAGGTGTCATTTTCATTGGGCTGTCCCCAAAATGCTGTAAGGGAGAATTATGTTCAAAATCTGGCCGAGGAGGGCTTACATCAATATTTTGCCGAGAATAAGATGGAGTATGCTCATTGTCTGATTGGGAATGAAAGGAATCAGGTTCACTAACTGACTGAGATGGACTATGGTCAGTTGGGGACTGTTCAGATGTCTCCTCACCCAAATCAATGAAATGAGGACCCTTAATTTGCGTTTTTCTCAATTTCCCCTTAAGCCTGCTACTTCTCCTCACATGCTGTGGTACACTACCCTTTTGTTCTTGTTTTCCTTTCTCTGCCTTCTTGGATATAGATGACTGTTTTTGAAGATAGACTAATCTTTCAGAGAGCATTTGATGATCTTCTTCTTCTTCAGAAGGAGTTTTATGTACAGCCTCAATAGTTTCTTTCCCTTTTGGTATTATTGGCTTCTTACCCTTGATTTCCTTCTTCTTCCTTTTTACCAATCTCTCTTCCCTATCAGTTCTTTTCATAGTAGTAGTAGGAGTATTTTGGATTTCATCAATTATTCTTTTCCTTCTACTTCTTCTTGCTGTGCTAGCTGCGGGAATTTCCTGAGTAGGAGTAATTTGGGTTTCAACATTTATTCTTTTTCTTATACTCCTTCTTATTGAACTACCTTCAGGAATTTCCTGAGGTTCCTCAAAGAAATTTCTAACTAGAAATTGTTCCCATGTGTCTTTTCTTTCCTTTAGCTCCTTTTCAATCAGAATTTTTATAAGGCCGTGGTGATATAGATGAGGCTCTACATCTCCTAAGTGTTTTTGAACAGTCACAGCCATTTTCTTCAAGCTATTGAATAGAAAATATGGGAGATTGAGAGTTTGATTTTCTAGAAAATTCATCAATAGCCTGGTATGGTACATATACATGGACCCAAAACGGCCTTCACATGTAATGAATTTTTGAACAATTAGCAGTAAAGTGGCCCATTCTTCTTTCAATGCATGCACAGGAATTCCTCTTTTAAAAACAGTTATGTCCATACCTTGGTTTCGTAAGATTGTTCTCCATGCCTCATCACTGATGCTTTTATTTTTGAACCAACGCTCTCCCTCCTGAAGAAGTTCCGTGGCTGTTGATATAGATGCTTCATTGACCGCAAACTTGAGGTCTCCAATCTCTGCTTCCGAGCCATCAAACGACCTTGCAAATGCTTTCGTAACTTCTTTGTGATAACCTCTGAATTTCTGAATAAAACGCAGCCATTTTGCTTTCTTCAATATCTCTTTTGCTTGTGGATATCCCTCTATAAACTTCGGTCCTTCCGGCTCTGCTCTTAGCAATTTACCCATTTCACTTTTCTGTTCTTCACAAATTTGCCTTCGTGAGGGTTTCAAATGGAAATAGAATGATTGAATGCTCAGGAACGAGCACAATGGCTGTGGGGATGTATCATAAAATGGGAATGAGCACCATAAACGGAATGGAGTGAGACTGTGGGTAGATATCCGGGAGTGAGAATGACCAAAAGGAACGAAATGGAATGAGACAGTGGGTAAATATCCGGGAGTGAGAATGAGCAAAGTGGGGTTTCGTAAACATGGCAGAGACACGACAAAGAGATTAACAAAGTATAATACATTCGGCAGTGTTTTGAATTTTGGTGGCTGTGTAATAAATATGAACACGTTTCAATCAACGGTTATGAATTTATGCGGCTGTAAGAGTCCTTGGTCAAATCAAATACGTCTCATTATCTCCGGTGGGATATTGGAACATGAGTGAAAATCAGAATTTCAATGATAAAACCGTTTGTGAATGAATGCAAGAGGATAATATGGAGATCGTGAAAGGTTACGGAACTGTCAATATAATCATTGCGCGTAATGGATAGAGCTCATGGTTCAGAACTATATAAAAATGTGTTTTTCAATGCTATTTGAAATAAATTTTATTCGTACCTTTGGAATCTTTGCCTTTGCCCTTGGTCTTCAACTGATTGATCTCCATTGGTGTCTTGAATGCTCCATTGATCCTCTCACCTGCATTTTATTTCATAATTATGGAAATAACATTTGACTGTACATTCTCTTTGAAAACAGGGTAGTGGCTGCGGAAACTGGAGTCAGCTGCGGAAACTGACACAGCTATTACTTGGATGAATGGAAATGATCAAATGACAAATGACCAGATGGAAATGGTCATGAAAAAGATTTTTATTGATGGAATGGAATGAAATGAAGTGGAATGAAATGAAATGAAATGGAATGAAGTGGAATGAAATGGAGTGGGTGGTGACAAAGCTTGTGAAATGAAAGAGAGATTTTTTTTTTTTGGAAAATATAGAGTGTCAGGTGTTCCTGATTTTCACCCTATATTTTCTGCATAAGACTGCCAATCAATGATTGGTTTTCAGGCTTATACCATTTTTTTTATTTTTATTTTATTTTTTAACTGAAAAACAAAAGCTAGGCTGGTGGAGAAGAAGAATTCTTCTGTACCAGCCTGATTGCAGAACTTTCTTGAAACATTTTGACAAAATCCTCTTTTGAGAGTGGCTTATGATAAAATTTCAATCTATGGCCATTCACAATAAGAGGAGTTTGAAATTCATCAATGGTCTTGATTCTTACCGCTCCATTGCTAAAGATCTTGTCAATCTCATATGGCCCAAGCCAATGAGTCTGAAATTTTCCTTTAAAATCTTTAAATTTGGAGTCAAATAGCAATGCCCAATCTCCTTCTTGAAACTTCTTCTCTTTGATGTATTTGTCATGCCATTTAGCTCTTTGATATTGAACTAGATCAGTTCTTAGAATTGTCTCTTGTCTGATCTCATCTAGCTCATTCAACTGCTCCATTCTATGCTTTTGGGCTTCTAATAGATCCATCCCCAACTGAACTGCCATCTTGAAGGTTTTGACTTGGAACTCAATGGGGAGCAGAACTTCTTTCCCATAAACAAGTTCATAGGGAGAATGTCCTGTTGTATTTCTCCATGTAGTTCTGTAGGCCCACAAGGCTTCAGGAAGCCTTTCTGCCCAATCTCTTCTATGTAGATGAACAGTTTTGGTGATGATACTCTAGAGAACTTTGTTTGTAGACTCCACTTGACCATTTGCTTGCGGATGGTAAGGAGTAGATCTTTTGTGCTTGATTTTGTATTCTTCCATCAACTTCTCCACCAAATTGGATGTGAATTGGCTCCCCTGATCTGTCACAATTTCTCTTGGAACACCAAAACGAGTAAAAATATCCTCATAAAGAAAATGAACAACTGAATTTTCAGTAGCAGATACTAATGCTTTGGCTTCTACCCATTTAGTAACATAATCAGTACAAACCAATATATACTTCTTTTGCTTAGATGGTGGATTAATAGGTCCAATGAAATCTAAAGCCCATTTTTTCAAAGGGTTCAATGAGTACCTGTGTTTGCAATGGCATTTCATTTGAAAGGGTAGGTTTCCCTACTCTTTGGCAGCTGTCACACCTTTTGACATATTGTTTTGCATCTTTGAAGAGGGAAGGCCAATAATATCCCAAAGAAAGGATTTTATAAGTTGTCCTTTTGTCTGCAAAGTGTCCGCCGCATGGTTCATCATGACATGCCTTAAGAATATCAGGCATTTCATCTTCCCTGACACATCTTCTGATCACAAGATCTGGCCCTGTTTTAAAAAATTCATTAGAAATCCATGAATATTTTGAACTCTCCTGAATAATTTTTCGTTTTTCTCTTGGAAATAAATGTGAAGGTAGTTTCCCTGTAACCAAATAGTTAGCAATATCTGCATACCAAGGGGTCTTAATAGTTACTGCAAACAAGTATTCATCAGGAAATTTATCTTCTACAGGAGAATCTTCTTTAGTATTCTGAATCCTAGACAAGAAATCAGCTACTGTATTCTGTTTTCCTGGTCTATCCAACACAGTAATATTGAATTCTTGCAAAAGTAAAAGCCATCTTGTCACTCTGCCATTAGTAACAGGTTTGTTCTTTAAATATCTAATTGCAGAATGGTTAGTATGAATAAAAGTTTCATAGCCTGTTATGTAATGTCTAAACTTATTAATTGCATGAACAACAGCTAAAAACTCTTTTTCAGTCACAGTATAGTTTAACTCTGTGGGAGTCAAATTTTTACTGGTGTAATAAATGGCATAAGGAATTAAATATTTTTGACCCAACACAGCTCCAAGAGCTGTATCTGAAGCATCCGTAGAAATATGAAAAGGGAGTTTCCAATTTGGTCCCCTCAAGATAGGTGCTTCAGATATTCTTGTTTTCAAAGTTTCAAAAGCTGATTGACAATCAGGATCCCATTTAAATTCACAGTCTTTTGTAAGCAACTTGAAGAGCGGAGATGCTATTTTAGTGAAGTTTTCTATAAATCTTCTATAGTAACCAGTAAATCCTAGAAAACTTCTAACATCTCTTTGACAATTTGGAATAGGCAACTTGGAGATGACTTCAAATTTTGATCTATCAACCTTAATCCCATCTCTTGAAATATGATGTCCTAAAACAATCCCTTCAGTAAACATCATAAAGCATTTTTCATGGCTTAATGAAAGGTTTGTTTCTTTACATCTTATGAGAAATTTTTCCAAATTTTCTAATGCCTCTTCAAATGAATTACCATAAACTGTAAAATCATCCATATAAACTTCTACACAATCATGGATTAGATCAAAAAAAATTCCTAGTACTGCTCTTTGGAATGTTGCTGGTGCATTACATAACCCAAAAGGAAGCACTCGGTAGGCAAAAGTTCCCCATGGAAAAGTAAATGTGGTCTTATCTTGATCTTCAGGTGCTACCTGAATTTGATTATAGCCACTAAAACCATCCAAAAATGAAAAGTACTTTTTACCTGCTAATGTATCTAATACCTGATCAATAAAAGGCAAAGGAAAGTGACCCTTCAAAGTTGCTTTGTTCAATTCCCTGTAATCAATGCATACCCTCCATTTACCATTCTTTTTAGGTACTATAACCAAAGGAGAAACCCATTGGCTATCTGAAATTGGATAAATGAAGTTTACATTGAGAAGTTTTTGGAGCTCTTCTTTCACTATCTCCCTAAGATTTGGATTCATCCTTCTTTGAGGTTGTCTGATTGGTCTACTATTTTCCTCAATATAGATATGATGGATGCAAGTCTTAGGATCAATACCCTTCATGTCAGTATACTCCCATGCAAATGCAGTAGAATGTTTTTGCAAGATTCTGGTTAGTTCTTCTTGTTGTGACTTCTCCAAATTTTTGTTGATATTCAATGTTTTTTCTGGAAAAATTTCAATAGCAGAATTACCAAACTCTTCCATAGAGTAAAGAGACATTTGTCTTGATGATAAATATTCTATGTCAGATTCCAACTGAAATTGTGTGGGGTCATATTCTGAAGATATCTCAAAATTTTCTAATGTATTCAGAATTTGACTATCCTCAATGATTTCAGAAATGGTAAAGACAGGTTGTATAGTGTTCTCATCATCGACCCATTCATTGTCTCCTATTTCTGTGATTGCTCTTGCTGGAGGATACAAATTGAATTTCTTTGTCGAATTACCATTAGGAATGTACATGTCTCCAGATCTACAACTAATAAAAGCATCAGCTGTGGCCAGCCAAGGTCTTCCTAAGATAATTGGATGTCCTCCTAGATTACTTTTGGGAGTCAAAATCATAAAATCTACTGGATATTCCCAAGAATCTAAGGAGACCGAAATATCTTCTAATACACCATCTGGTTTAATAACCGATCGATCTGCAAGTTGCAATAAAGTAGGTGTAAAAAGAAGATTAGGAAGTTTTAACTGTTCCATAGTCTGTCTACTCATAATGTTGATAGCAGCCCCTAAGTCAATCAATGTGTTTGGAATTTCTATCCCATTTATATGTGTCTTGACAATTGGACTTCCTGGATCTACATACTTCTGCATGGTACTTTTTCCCATCATAATGTCTGCAATCTTTCCTACCAGGTGGATTCTTCTTGTGTCCTTTAGCTTCCTTCCTGGTCTTTTGAAACTCAACTCCTTTATGGTTTTTGCTAGAATAGGAATTTCCCGAATGGCTTGTAGCAATGGAATCTCGATACAAACATTCTTCAATTCATCTAGAAAGTCATAGTTAGGCAACAAGATTTGTTTTTCCACCCCCTTATCAATTTGTAGTCTTTCCGGAAAAGGAGGTGTAGATGAAGATACAGGTTGCTCAACTATAGGAGTTGTGGGTGTTAACTTTTCTTTTTCTTTTTGCATGCTTGAATTTTGAAGAGATTCTTCCTCAGAACCTTTATTAACTTGAAGAGAGTCCTCCTCAGAGGTATCTTGCTCCTCCTCAGAGGTATCTTGCTCTTGAATATCTATAGAAGGTTTTTCTAAAACTCTACCAGATCTGAGTTGTACATCGTTGAGAGGAACAATCATATAGGTAGGAAATTGTTGTCCTTCTACCATATAAGTAGTTTGAGAATTCTTATTGTTAGGATTTGGCAATGGCTGAGCTGGAAGTTGATTTGTCTTCTGTTGGTATGGGAGCATGAGTTGAGGATTTGTATTTTGTTGAGAAGGTTGTTGTTGTGGAAATGGCAATGAAAGTTGTGGAGCTTGTTGATTTTGAAAAGATGGAGGATATTGATAAAATTGAGCAAATCTCCCATAAGGATTTTGCATCCCTTGTACCCATGGCGGATATGAATTTTGATGTTGGGGCCAATGTTGTTGCCAAGGATTCCAATTTGGTGGGGTTTGAAGATTCATAGGGTTGTTAAACCCTTGAGATTGTTGTCCCTGCCAAGGTCTCCTTGCGACAAAACAGAGAGATTCTACTGAATTTGGATCTTCTTGAAAAACATCTTTGAGTCCAGGAATGGAAGGACAATCCTTGATCTCATGATTCTCTGAGCAAATCATACATGTTTCTACAACTTTTGCATCCAAGGGACATTCCCTTAAAGCATGTTTCTTCCTACATTTCTGACAAAAGATGGCTAAAGCATCTGTTTCTGCTTTCTGCTTGTTTTGGATTTTAAGGGTGTCTAGTTGTTCACTAAGGCTCCCTAAGATATCAGTTTTGAACTCATCAAGCATATTACCAATCTCTGCCCTACTTACTGATCCAGTTGCACATTTGTTAGCCCTAATAAGAGAAGGATCCCTAGGCCCTTTTCCTGTTTTAGATTTTCCTCTTGAGAGATGGACACATAGTTCTGTTATGTCACGAAGTGGAAGTTGAGAAATGTCTCCTTTCCCATCATGTTTAAAATATCTATCCATTCATCTCTAATGGCTTTTAATATGAGGGCTTTCAAGGTTTCATCATCTAAGTTGCTCATCTTTGCTCTTTTCAAGTTGTATTGAAATATTTCAAGTAAGTCTTCCAAATTTTCATCTTCTTTTTGCATCATCTTGAATACCTCATCCTTGTGATTGGTGGGCATACAATAGTCCAAGTATCTATCCAAAAATGTTTGTTTCATTTCATTCCAAGTCCTAATAGATTGAGTGGCTAATCCCATGAACCATTTCAAAGCAGATCCCTTCAATGTTGAAGGAAACAGTTTGAGTTTTTGAGAATCTTCCACATAGTCATAAGTTCGGCACACTACTTCAAACTCAAACAGAAATGTTTCAGGATCCTCACTTCGCAATCCATAAAAGTTAGGGAGAACAGATGGTGAGATATTTTTCATTGTTGCATGAGTTTCCTCATCAACTATAGGGAATCCAAACAAATTGTCTCCTTCCCTATTTCTACCATTATTTCCTTCACCATTGTTGTCTCCATTGTTTCCTCCTCTTCTACCTCTACCTCTACCTCCATCTATTACTTCCTCCGCCATGATAGTTTCTTTAGAGTCCTTAAAGTCTTCTAGTTTTTCTACCAAGGGAGAATGAGAGAAAGTCTCTTTGTTTTCTAAATGGGATTGAGTAGGTGGTATAGGAGAATCCTCTAATTTAGCTGTTCCTTGACTTCCAAAAATCTTAAGGCTAGGGTAGATGGTGGTGAATCTGGTCTATGCCTTGAAGAAGATGGAGTTGTGAAAATCGAACTCTTGGCTTTAGCTATAAACCTTCCCCTAGAATCTCTTGCTCTATGCATGTCATTTTTTTATTTTTAAAAAGTTGGGCTAATAATTCTTTTTCTGATCTTCCAGGTCACACTAGGTGCAAGAAGAGAGCATACTTAAGAAATTACTAAACCAATAACTCTCTTTTCTGATCCTCCAGATCACACTAGGTGCAAGAGGAGAGCATACTTCAAGAAGTTATCAAGTTTTGCCTTCTTTTATGATTTTATGTTTTTTTTTTTAAGAAATTGGCTACCTAGTTACACTTCCCCGGCAACGGCGCCAAAATGTTTGGTCAATTTAGTGTGTCCTAAATTGCTGCATTTAATTTGTCAATCCGGGAATCGTAAGCTGATGAAGTGCGGCGCACTATATGTGCAAGATAACCTATTTCTTAACTTTTTGTCGTTTTTTGTTTTTCTAAGGTGAAATGGAAATTCTAGGATGAAAACAAGTTTGGTTATGTTTGTTCAAGGAAGTGATATCCCCTATAATGATTTACCAACTTGAAACTTTAAAAAGCAATTTGAAATTTACAATGACAAGACTTGAAAGGAAATGAAAATGTGTTGCTGAAATGAAAAGGTGCTGCTAATCTAATAAATCAAAACAATGAACTATTGAGCATGAAAACTAAACTATTCTTGCTGCCAACTAAACATAAAAGAAACTATGCTTAAGGAAATTCAAAATTTCAACAAAATAAATCTAAATCAGATTACATCAATTTATCTTCTGATCCTTCATCATTAGTCCAGCTATGATTTTCGGAAGTAATCATAAACAATTTGAGTAACTCATATTTAATTTGCAGAAAGTAAACTAATACTAAACCATACACTCATGATTCAATCGCTCACCATCAGTCCAGCTGTGGCTTTCGGAGGAAACTGAAGATGTCATGCATGATTTAATATATCTAAATTTGCAGAAAAGAAACTAATACTAAACTACATATTTCATAATACAATCCATCACCATCAGTCCAGCTGTGGCTTTCGGAGGCAACTGAAGATGCTATGAGCAGCTTAATATATCTAAATTTGTAGAAAAGAAACTAATACTAAACTACACATTTCATAATACAATCCCTCACCATCAGTCCAGCTGTGGCTTTCGGAGGCAACTGAAGATGCTATGAGCAGATTAGTATATCTAAATTTAACTACTGAAGCAGATAAGCAATACTGAAATTAAACAAAAGCTATGAAAATCAAATTAGCAGCAGAACAATGTTAGTTCCATGTCACTAGTCAAAAAGCTATGAAAATGCCCGGGCTGCCTATCTATAATCTGAAACAAGAACACTGATCAGTGATTATCAACATAAAACATAAAAGACATAAATGAAATGGAAATTATGGAAGTGTATAAACATAAATGAAACAAATGCAATATATGAACATATGAATGGATTATGACACAATGAAATGAAATTAAAATTATACACTAATGCACAAAACCTTAGCTGAGCAGGGGCCCTCTACACAGCCTTGGCAACGGTCCTCAAATACGAATTAAGTTGAAAAACAGAGTCTTCTCATATTAAAAAGCAGTCATTACAGAATGGTAATGTTACGGCACAAATGCAGCGTAATCACTACAGAGCAGACTAATCAAAAGATAACAGAGACTACATTCACTAATATCGACTAACTTCATATGCGTATGCAAACACATTATATATAACAACAAACTATAACTGTCTGCTAAAGTTCATGCTGGTGGAGAGCACGTAGACCACTACGTCCACGGATATAGTAGCATGGCCGTGTTGGAAAGTAAATCTACGAGAGGTGGATGCTTGAATTCGACTCTAGAACCCTGTACAGATGTCGATTTATCCTCCGTAGGCTTAGAAACGGCCGTATGGATCTTCATGTGACACGAAACAGAGTCCGGCCGACATGAAACTCCATGTTTGACTTCCATGTGGACGCCTTTGACCGCGGCTTCTTTGGATGAGTTTGCTTGAACCAATAGGACACGAACCATGTCCACGTCATTCCTGACCTGCCCATGTGGCTCGTTTTCCTTGTAGACACCTGTAGCAGGAAGCTCAGCAAAATAGTCACAATGAAAGTGGCAAGATTCCGCAACTAATGAACAAAATCTAGATCAAATAGCAAACACAAAAATATAAATGGAAACTAGAAAGACAAGCCTATAATATGACATTGATAATTTGGGAGTGTTTGTGGGGAGAGAAAAAGGTATGAAAATGTATGGAAAAGATGCAAATTTGGACTTCGGTCCAGGCACCACAATTGAACCCTCCGATGTGTGGAAGACTGCCTTCAAAGCCAAGGAAGGCCTTTTCTAATGGTTGGTCATGCCTTTCGGGTTGACGAATGCTCCCGCCACCTTCATGAGGATGATGGATGACATCTTGCGGCCATTCACCAACTCATTTGTAGTGGTGTACTTGGATGACATTCTGATCTTCAGCCAGACTTGGGAAGAGCACCTTCACCACATCCGACAAGTCCTCCCAACACTGCGGCAACACAAGTTGTGTGCCAATTTGGAGAAGTGCACTTTTGGCATGACCCAGGTTCAATATCTGGGATACATTATTGATGAAATGGGGGTGCATGTGGATCCAGCCAAGATCCAAGTCATTCAGGATTGGCCAGCCCCAACCACTATAACAGAGCTTCGCAACTTTCTGGGTCTTGCTAATTTCTACCGTAGATTCGTGTTGGGATTCTCTCATATCACTTGGCCCTTGAGTCAAGTCACCAAAGGAGGAGCGAGAGAAAAATTATTTTGGTCGGAACCTCAATAGAAGGCGTTCAAAGAATTGAAAAATCGCCTCTGTTCTGCCCCAGTGCTCACCTTACCAGACTTGCAGCAGCCGTTTGAGATCGAGACAGATGCCTCTGACTATGCTATTGGGGTAGTTCTTACTCAACAGGGATATCCAGTGGCATATCACAGTGAGACATTATCTGAGACAGTTCGCAAGTATCCCACCTATGACAAAGAAATGTATTCCATTGTGCAAGCCTGTCGACAATGGAAGCATTACATTTTGGGGAAGGAAACAATCATCCACACACACCACCGGCCCCTGCAGTTCATACAGACACAAGGGAAGTTGCAGAATGATCGCCATTAGAAGTGGTCCACATATCTGCAACAGTTTCATTTGAACATCAATCACAAGAAGGGTAGCACCAATAATGTTGCAGACTGCCTCAGCCGACCACCGATCGTGGCGCTCACCACCGTGCTCAACTCTTGTGGGCACGAGACTTCTGATTGGCCGCTTCTCTATGAGAGTGACCCAGAATTCGGCCACACTTACAAGGCACTCTTGGGGGGTACGCAAGTTCCAATTTTTCACCTCCAGATGCACTTTTATGTCACCTGGGACACCTTTGTGTTCCTTCAAGCGAGCGTGCCAAGATGATATGGGAAGCACACTACAGTCGAGTCGCTGGGCATTTCGGGGTCGAGAAAACAGTAGCAATACTACAGAAGTATTTCTATTGGCCAAACCTTCGAAAGGATGTCGAGAAGCACATCAGATCCTGCACTGCTTGTGCCATTGCCAAACTGACCATCAAGAAGCAAGGCCTACATACTCCTCTACCTACCCCTATTCGACCTTGGGAATCCATCTCCATGGATTACATGTCGGGCCTGCCTTCTACTAAGCAGGGAAATGACTGTGTTTTTGTGGTCGTCGACAGATTCTCGAAGATGGCCATTATGGCGGCTTGCAAGAAGAATATCACAGCAGAAGCCACTGCTAAACTCTTCTTTGAACGAGTGTGGGTGCACTTTGGGATCCCACAGTCTATCATATCAGATCGGGATAGCAGGTTCCTCAGCACATTTTGGTCCAGCCTCCGGTCGATGTTGGATACCAAGCTCACCAAGTCCACAGCTTTCCATCCCCAAACAGATGGCCAGACAGAGGTCGTCAACAGAATGATTGTACACATTCTGCGCATGTACAATTCAAAGCATCCTCGCACATGGGACGAGAGCCTCCCTTATGTAGAACATAGTTATAATCGAGCTCTCCATAGTTCAATCGGCCATAGCCCCTTTCAGGTGGGCTTGGGATTCCAGCCACTATGCCCCATTGACGTAGCCATGCCATTTGCAGCTGCTCAGGCCAATTCAGCTCATGTCCAGTCTGAAGTTGACAAAGCCAGTAGCTTCATCGAGCGCATTCAACACATCCGCCAACAGGTTCATGATATATTGGACAGAGCCAATGCTAAGTACAAGCAACGCCATGATCAACACCGAGTGCCACACAACTTCCAGGTGGGTGACAAAGTATGGCTACATTTGCAGAAGGAGCGCCTCACTGGACCCCACCGCAAGCTTCGCCCGCTCCGATACGGGCTGTACACCATCACCAAGGCTGTAGGGAACAATGCATTCGAGCTCAGTATTCCACCATTCCTTGGTCTGCACCCAGTCTTCAATGTGGATCGCCTTCGTCCTTACTTCCCACCTCTACCGGACACCTCGGACATTGCAGAACAACTCACACCAACTGAGTTAAATCCAGACTGCATGGAACAGGCCACCACAGATTGCATCATGGACATGCAAATCAAGAACACTCGCCAGCAGAAGATCCAACTATATCGGGTTGTCAAAGCCGGCCAACTCCTGCACCAAGGAAAGTGGTTCACCAGGGACCAAGTTCAGCAGAAATTTCCTCATCTCATGGAGGAAATTAACGCAATGGGGACCATTGCTTCCTAAGGGGGGAGGAATGATCCAGGTGGATATTGGTGGTCACCCGCCTATTCCACTTGGGGCTCCACCATTGTCTATTTCAGTTTTCCAGTTTCGGCACAGTTTACTATTTTTAGCAGTTTTTCGGGTCCTAAACTTCCGGAGCCGTTTTGAGGCCCTAAACGACGTTTTTTGGGAAAACGGAGAGCAACATGGGTCCATGGACCGATGTTGCTCGTTCCAAATTTGTAGTCCTCGGACAGATCTTTCTAACGAGGTATGGTACGCGTCAAACGGAGATCGTATGCCAAAGTTACGCCCCTGGGAAGTTGAAACACCAATTTACCCAAACGGGGCCCATAGTTTTGGAGCTTCATCTCCTAGGGTTAGGGTTTTGGCTGTTTAGGATTTACCATTGTTTCTAAATGATAAATAGGCCCTCGAGCCTCATTGTAACTCAGTTCAGAGGCCTGTAGCCGCCACATCTCTTCTCAGAGATAGCTACCAGCGCCCTAGCAAGTTTTATTTCCATTCTGTCTGTAAGCAAATTTCAGTTCTTTGATATTAATGAAATGAAGTGTTATTTCCGCTGCATCTCTGTATTTATAGTTATATGTTTATTCTGTTGCGTTCCTGCATAAATCTGGATCATGAGGATACAAAAAGTCCGTGGTATTTTATTACAAGATAACTGGAAAATAGAGGAGCTCATAGGGGTATGTGCCCAGTCAACGTCCAAGTTGCCTAGTGTTGAGGAGAGAGTCAAGTCCCTCACAAGGTAGCAAGAGGAATATACTTGGGAGTCACAAATAAGCATGTGGCTCTATCAACCCACATTTTTGCGTTGGAAGAAAAGGGGAAATTTTTTCTAGATGGATGTTATGGGAGCCTTCCAGATGGGTTTTACAGGAGGGCCAGGACCGAGCAACAGTTTGAAAACTCAGAAGCATCCAAATTAGGGTTAGAGTAGTACAACATCAACATGGTGGGATTTTTTCTCGTGTGAGCATTTACACACAAGAAATTATGAGTTGGTACCTGATTGATGAGACAATTCTTGAGATGAAATTCTTATCCATGGAAATAATGCAGGTAGAGCCATGGCACATGGGCTAGAAATTTTAGTTATGGTGGCATTAGGACCCAAGAGGATTTGGCGATGGAAAGTTTAGTAAGCAATTGGATTGAGATCCATGTGGCAGTTCACACACCAATGGATCTATTAATGAGCAGTTGATTTAGAGTTCAATTTTGGATCCAGGCATTGATATATCTATCCTTTATTGGGTGATACAATGACATATTGTGATGGTTCATATGGGACCCTCATATTGGTACTCAACGTCTTTGGATAGCTAGAGTGGTAGACATATGTGAATTTCTTGAGGACAAGCAATCTTGGGGTGGAAAGATTTGTAATATTCCTTTTTTTATTTCCCTTATGGTGTGGTCAAAATAACCCTTTTCGGTGCAAGGGAAGGAAAAATGTGGTATTTTCCGGTGGTAATTTCCCATGGTATGTTCCATAGTATTGGTGACACCATGGTATTCGTGATGGGAAATGAAAATTATAGAGGATTGAAGGAGGATCTATTATCTCTTTAAAATGGAAAGGGAGCAAGGAATTTGGGGTATCTAGGATTTGTTTATCTTATTGTGTATTTTGTGGAGAAATTGGCATGTCTAGTTTAAATTTGATCTCAGGATGAAAACTCCGAGGTGATATATTTTTGGTGGATCCATCCAAGGTTTACAAATGTGTTTCAGTGTTTCAATTTATCAATTTGATAAGAAACCATGCAGTTCACAAGGGATTCATTGTTAACTATATTGGCATGTATTGTTCAAGCTTCATTATTAACTGTATTGACATGTACAGGTCTTTTTTCAGCTATTAATAAAATAAAGTGGCTGCATTTTCCAGATCATTTGTATGTGTCGGGTTTTTAATTGCATGTTGATAAAATTGTTATTTAAATGTTTTACCTCGAATTCATTCTGTAACAAGGGTTTGAAAATTGTTATGAAGTTCTCAATAAAATCCAGTAGCTATCAAACGAGAATATTGATCAGAATATTGCAATGTTCTGGATCTATTAAAAATTTTGGATGTTCCGGTGATCTGAAAGGACTGTATTAGTTTTTATTTTTTAATTGTATTTTCAGTTATACAACATGTACATATTTGTCTCCATTTGTTTTCTTAAGGATTGAGGAATTTAACCATGAAACATAGATGAATTTCTGAATTATAAGCATGAAAATAAGCCTAAATAACACTGAACAACAATGTATAACAGAGAAATAAAACCACACATAATATTTACACAACAGGCATGATGAAGCAGTTCACCCTGCCTGGGCTACATCTGTTGGTCCAACTCCCAATGGCATGTCCATATTTCATTATGCCAAAATTTTTGCAAATACATGTGTTTAAAAGCCTCCAATGGCTGTTTTCTCTGAACCAATGGCTCTAGAATGCTCAAATTAATCTAGGTAGACTCTTGTTTCACCCAAATTGGTCGAAAATTGACCCTCCAAGCCTTTTTCCAATTCACCCCTACAAAACCTCCACTAAAATTAGAGAATTGCAGTTAGCTGTAGTTAAATTTGGCCAAAACTCCGAAAATTAGTGGCACGCTTAGAATCCGCCAGGCTAACCATAAAATTTAACCATTTTGGGTAAGGTGTGGCCACATGCCGACCCCTAAACCCACGGTTTAATTAAACTTCGCAATTAAATGTTGGAGCGAAATTCAGAGTGGAGGGCGGAGTTCCGAAATGTGGAGTCATGTGGCAGTGTAATGCAATGGTGGCGAAAATTTTTGTGGAGATAGAAATTAACCATAACAATTGTTGTTGCAGTTACATTGTAATATGTGACCACCGTTGGGGCCACTAGTGGGTTGGGACCGCCAATGGTTCCCCCCCCCATATGCCAAGTTTGTAAAGCTTAAATAGTACTTACGCCCCTAAGGGGTAAGAAACTTGTGTAGCGGAGTTGGTGGAGATTTATGTGCACGCACCAGAGGTCGCGGGGTCGAAACTCTCGGACCTAACAAAATTTTACTAAACTGTATAGGGGACACGTGGTAGCCTCAGGGCTGGCCACGTGTCACCCATCCATTAGCCCAAAAACTCAAACTCGTACAACTCCATCAACAAATGAAAATGTGCCACTTGGCAGAATATTACTGGCTTAGGAAAACATAATATTTTTAGGAATATTACACCTGCATGCTGACTGGGCATCCCACTCAAACCTATCACAAATATAACTATTTGGGAAATCGATCAGAATGTGATATCTCCCTCACACGACATCAGTTTTCCGAACTGTTTGCGTCACCAGAATCAAAACGATGAGATATACCTAGTCGATTAGGTTTGGCATAGTTTCAAGCACTTTCAATTTTGAGAAAAATTCATGAATTCCTGATCAAACCTCCCCATTGGGAAGTTTTTGGACCCCAAAATACTTGATTACCTGTTCAGTAGATGAGGGTAAAAATACCTCACCTTTCCAACTTCCATCCACTTTGCCTTGCTTGGCTTACTGCCTTTGAGCCCAACTCGAAGCTAGTCAACACTTCCCCTCTTAGATGCTCTTGTCCTCCTGTAAAGAATTGTATCTTCTTTGAGCTCATCCAAAAATTCTGGCGATAAATATTCCATATAAGGCAGCTGAACATCACTTCCTTGATCATCGATCAAAGGTGGCTCATACACACGTAATTTTTCAACATTAACAACTGAATACATTTGCATATATGAAGGCAAGTCAAGTTGAAATTCATTGTTACCAACTTGCTTTATGATCTTGAATGGACCATAGTGAATGGGTTTGATATTTTTGCCTTCCCCTTGCACCCTTTCTTTTCTTATGTGCAACCATACCTCATCTCATTCTTGAAACTTGTGATCAACTCTATGTTTTTCATGCTTCTCCTTTTATTTTCTTTGACTTCTCTCAAGCTATTCTTGAAATTGTTGATGTATAATCTGAATTTTCTCAATGAACTTTCAAGCCTTGTCAATATCACTATGCCCATCAATTGCAACATCCTTCTCAAAGATGAAGTCTAATGGCGATTTTGGAAAATACCCAAAGCATACTTCAAAAGGTGATGTATTTTTAGAAGAGTGCTTTACTCGGTTGTAAGCGTGCTGAATGTAATGCAGTTGCTGATCCCACAACTTAGGATGTTTTCTGAAATATCCTCTCAATAGATGCACAACAGTTCTGTTCACCACCTTGGTTAGGCCATCAGTTTGCGGATGAAAATCAATACTCTTTTTCAACTTTGTGTCCATCATCTTCCAAAGAGTAGAACAAAAATTCCAATTGAACCTAGAATCCCTGTCACTAACAATAGAAGTAGAAAATCCATAATGAACCCATACATGTTGAAAATAAAGTTCAGCAGTTTGTTCAACAGTAATGGTTTTCTTACATGGCATAAGTATACACATTTTACCGAATCTATTGACAATTACATAAATATAATCATGTTGTTTTCTTGACATAGGTAGACCTCCAACAAAGTCCATGGAGACACTCTCCCATAGCCTTGATGGTACCGATAGTGGCGTGTACAATTCAAGATTCCTAATTCTAGGCTTGCTTGTTGCACACATATAACAACCTCTTATAATATGCGACACACTATCTATCATGCGAGGCCAATAACAATACCTTTGTAGATGCACCACTGTTTTTCTTACCCCAAAGTGTCCAACAATAAGAGATGAATGAGCTTCTCTCATGACACTTAGACTCTCTCCTTGTGGTATACACAGCTTGCCCAAATGAAACAACAAATTTTTATGCATGTGATAATCATTTTCCTCAACTTGATTCCCTTTACTCAAACTAGCATACACATCTTGAAAATGAACATCATGTGCATATTGTTCTATGTAACTCTCATGTACAATAGAATCATTTTAAAGTAAAGTAGAAGAACTTATAATTGGCCTTGAAAGAATATCATCAACTTTATCGAAAATACCTTTCTTGTACCTTATAACCAAGTGAAAATGTTGAAGGAAACCCATCCACCTAAAATGTCGTGATTGCTGCAATTTTGTTTGCGACTGCAAGTACTGTAATGGTTGGTGATCGGTATGTATAATCATCTCTTTACCCATCAAGTAGTGTTTCCACTTCTTGACACTTTGTACCAATGCATACAACTCTTTGTCATATGTAGGATAATTAGTTACAACACCATTGAAAGTTTCAGAATGAAAAACGATAGGCTTACCATGCTGCAAAAGAACTACACCCATTGCATAATATCTAGCATCAGTTTGCATCTCGAATGGCTATCTCAAATTTGGTAATGCAAGGACTAGAGCTGAACTGATCTTGTCTTTTAAAGCTTCGAAAGCTTGCTGTTGTTTTACTCCCCATTTTAAGCCTTTCTTCACACTTTTCACTGCATGCATAGGAGCTGCTATGGCATAAAAGTTAGCAATAAACTTTCTCCAATACTGAGCTGCACCTAAGAAACTTCTTACCTCGGTTACTATTTTGGGAGTGGGCCAATTCACAATGGCTTCCACTTTAGAAGGATCAATTCTCAACTCGCCTCCTCCTACAATGTGTCCCAAATAAACCAAAGAAGTCTTTCTGAATTCACACTTTGACATCTTAAGAAATAATTTCTCTTTCTTCAAAACATAAGGCACCCTATTCACATGCAAGACATGTTCTTCTCTTGTTTTTCTGAAAATCAGTAAATCATCTAAATACAAAATAACAAATTCATCAAGAAATGGATGCAAAACATTATCCATAACATGCATGAAAGTTGCCGGTGCATTATACAAACCAAATGGCATAACCAACCACTCAAAGAGTACTTGTTTGGTTTTGAATGCAGTCTTCCATATATCACTTTTTTCAATTCTTAATTGATGATATCCACTTCGTAAATATAACTTAGTGAAAAACTTTGCTTCTTTCAGCTGATCAAGCAAATCATCTATCGTTGGGAGTGGGCATCGATTCTTTACCGTTATCTTGTTCAAAGCTCTAAAGTCTACACACATGCGCCAAGTCCCATCTTTCTTTGGAATCAAGACTATGGGTGAACCGCATGGCGAAGTGCTTGGCCTTATGAGTCCCTTTTCCAACATGTCCTTGATTTTCCTCTTTATTTCAACATTATCCATTATCAACACACGATACATGCCGATGTTTGGAAGAGGACAATCTTGCTACAAGTGAATCTCATGTTGAATCTCCCTTTTTGGAGGCAATCCTGTTGGCTCTTGAAACATCTCATGATGTGCATCAACTACATCATATAAATTTGATTTCAACTTAGGATCACAACCCTCAAATGATTCATGATTAACATCATCTTTAAGCTTAATCATTAGAAGAACAAAATTCTTACTTGAATTTACCAACCTCTTTACCTGTCCAACATTTACCATAGCAATATTTGTCTTCTTGCGATGTGCTCTAACAATGTAATCCTTGCCATCTTTGCATAAACGATATTTTTTCTCATGGCGATGGAATATTGCTTTCCTGTCATACAAGTAAGGACTGCCCAACACAATACCTGTTATGTCAAGCAGAACCACATATAATTCAACTGTGTCAACAAAATGTGCAGTTATTGCAAACCACAACATACACTTCTTTGAAACCTGTAAATTTGCATCCTTACAAATCCAAACAAGTGGATATGGTTTTGGATGTGGAATGGTCTCAAGATTAAGTTTTTTGACCAAGTCTTCAGAGAATAAGTTTGATTGTGACCCACTATCAAACAATGTGTCAATCTTGGTATGTTTGGATATGACCCTCACATGAAACAATTCAATTCTCTCTTCTTCATTTGGAGCTTGTATGTGACAATTTGATGTACTAGTACTGGGTTTAGTTTCAATTTATTTCCCCTTCATGTTCTTCAATCCCATGGCTATAATTTTAGATTCATCACCTGAATCCTCTCCTAAATTATGTTGAGTTGTAGTTGTAGTTTTCTGTTTCCCTTTGTTGTTTAGATGTTTGGGCCTCTTTTCCGGATGTAATTTATAACAATGATTTTCATCATGGCCTTCTTTTGAAAAATGTTTATAGACCACTTTTTCTCCCTCTTTCTCAACAGATGCATTACTTTTGCCTTTACCTTTTGAGTTATTTTGTTTGTTTTTCCCCTTAAAAGGTTTCTTCCTACCCTCATCAGAAATGTTTTCCCCTCTAGCTTCTACATGTGTGGCCTGAACACATACTTCATCTAGACTTGTAGGGTTAAACATGAGGAAAATATGTTTTAGATAGCTATGTAAGCCTCCTATGTACTTGAGAAAAGTATCTTGGCTATGCAAATCTACCCCTAATAAGAGAGCTCTTCTCCTAAATTCTTGGGTGTATTTTTGCACATTCTGTCCTTTCAATTATTTAAAATTTTGCCAGTTCATTATAGCTTTCTGCATATGAGCTAATGGATAAAATTGTTGTTTTATTGCAGTAATGAAATTAGTCCATCATAGGATAAGCTTACAATGCTTCTTGATCTCCTCCTTTGTCTTGGCTTCCCACCAAACAAGTGCTGCACCTTCCATTCTCAATGAAGCTATTTGGATTTTGGTATCATAATCTTGAAGGTTCTGGATTCTCAAATAGACCTCCCATTTCCTAATCCAATTATCAATATTTTCTGCATTAACTTCACCATTAAACATTGGCAATTCAAACTTAACATCAAGTTTTAGAAAAGGACTTTCACCGGTGTTCATTGACTTATGTGGCTGATGTACTGAATATGAAGTAGAGGATGATGATGATGAGGGTGATGATGGTGAATTTCCGTTGCCTCCATTTCCTCCATTGCCCTTCTTTGACTTATCTTCATCATTATGACCTCCTGATGATCCCTGTCCTTCCTTGTGAAGTTTGGATCCTTCTCCTTCCAGTTTCTCATTCCTTTCTTGATAAATGATTCTAACCATCTTAGTCATGTCAAGCAATTCTTTCTTGAACACTCTTTCTTCCTCTTTGGGATCCATTTCTTCATGGATTTCTCCTTCCTATGGAGGCATGCTTAATGCTGCTTCTGCTTCTTTAGGAGGTGAACTAGGTGGTGGAGAATGTGGCAATATTTCTCTCCTTTGTTGTGGCTCACTTTGAGACCCTCTTGCTTCCACCGATTTGCCTTCTCCTCTCTTGAGCTTGAGCCTAGTAAGCATGTGAAAACTTGCAAACAATTAAAAAAATATTTGCACACAATAACACCAGAGAATAAACTCTAGCTCTAATACCATCTTGATCTGAAAGGACTGTATTATTTTTGCTGTGCTAAGTTTCTTTTCAGTTTAAAAACATGTACATATTTGTCTCCATTTGTTTGCATAAGGATTGAGGAATTTAACCATGAAACATATATGAATTTGTGAATTATAAGCATGAAAATAACCCTAAATAACACTAAATAGTAGTGTATAATAGAGAAATAAAGCCACACATAATATTTACACAACATGCATGATGAATCAGTTCACCCCTCCTGGGCTACATCTGTTGGTCCAACTCCCAATGGCATGTCCATCTTTCTTTATGCTCAAAATTTTGTAAATACATGTGTTTACAAGCCTCCAATGGCTGTTTTATCTACACCAATGGCACCAGAATGCTCAAATTAGTCTAGGTAGATTCTTTTTTCACCCAAATTGGTCAAAAATTGACCCTCCTAGCCTCTTTCCCAATCACTCCTACAAAACCTCCACTAAAATTGGGGAACTGCAGTTAGCTGCAGTTAAATTCGGCCAAAAATCCGAAAATTAGTGGCACACTTAAACTTTGCCAGGCTAACCGTCAGATTTAACCGTTTTGGGTAGGGGGTGGCCACATGTCGACCCCAAAACCCGCGGTTTAATTAAACTTCACAATCAAATGTTGGAGTGGAATCCGGAGTGGAGGGCGGAGTTCCGAAACGGTTGAACTAATAGCGGATAAGGCCGAGTCACGTGACAATGTAATGTGATGGTGGCAGAAACGTTTGCGGAGATAACACTTAACCATGATAACAATTGTTTTCACAGTTACATTGTAATATGTGACCACCATTGGGGTCGGCGGCGGGTTGGGACCGTCGGCGGTTCCCCCCCATATGCCAAGTTTGTAAAGCTTAAATAGTACCGGCGCCCCTAAGGGGTAATAAAATTGTGTAGCGGAGTTGGTGGAGAGTTATGTGCGCGCGCCGGATGTTACGAGGTCAAACTCACCGGACCTAACAAAATTTTACTAAACCATACAAGGGACACGTGGTAGCCTCAAGGCTGGCCACGTGTCACCCATCCATTGGCCCAAAAACCCACACTTGTACAACTCCATCAACGAATGAAAATGCGCCACTTGGTGGAATATCAATGGCTTGGGAAAAAAGAATATTCTTAGGAATATTCCCATTTTTGCTGACTCTAGACCTGCACGTTGACTGGGCATCCCAGTCAAACCTGTCTCAAATTTTGCTGTTTGGGAAATCGATCAGAACACGATATCTCCATTATACGACATCGGTTTTTAAAACTGTTCACAGTGCCGGAATTAGGAAGACGAGATACTACCCATTCGCTCAGGTTCAACACAGTTTGGAGCACTTTCAATTTTGAGCAAAATTCATGAACTCCTTATCATCCGGATATTACAAATTTTCCACTAACATTTTTATATCTTCCCTCTCCATATTTTTCTCCTTCGCACTAAAAATTCACAACTTATTTTCCTCCTTCGCACTGAAAATCCACAGCTTGGATCCTTGCACATCCACATCGACAACCATCCATAAAAATAACCCTACATGCAAAGAACACATATATATACAATTTGAACTTGAATTGAAAAGAAAAGTTTACAACAACACAATAGTGAACAACTTTGACTGTGTCCAAGTCAACGTTCTGGGGATGTCGCCACATCATGGCTAGAAACAAATTGTACACCAGAGGGATGGGTTTTTATATCTTCTCGAAAAAAATGTTCAAGAAATCCTACAAAATATATAACACAATTTAAATAAAATTAGATCTCGTAAATCAAACAAAAATTTGGATAATCCAGACTGAAATTGAGAACAGATCCAAACCTGTTCTGCGAAGGGCGTTGGCACAGTGGCCATAAAAATTTACAAAAGTCAGTCGAAGGTCAGCTGACTTGGCTGAAAAATGAACATTCCAGCGTTGAAGTATGGAGAGGGTCGTTGCCCTAATTCCACATGCCATGATACCTTCTCCGGGCACTGCTGGGAGTATCTGATCTCATAACTTGGAGTGTGACTCCATGTCTTCTTGTAGAAGCACTCCATAACCGCGTAGAAATATCCATGGGGCATGCCAAATAGATGGTCAATGTTGTTAAAGACTTGGATGTATGCATCTAGATATACCATCTTGTTGTACTCCTCAAACCACCCACCACAAAAATGAAGATTCTTAATAACTATATGAACATATTATTGTTAAAGTCTATACACCGAGAGTTGCATAGAATTGAAAATACCTCCCAAATACGAAGTTTAGAGTGGTTGAGAACATAGTAAGGCATTGCGAATTGCACTCGATTTTCGGGGGGATTGATGGGTTAAATCTGGCCAACAAAACAACCTTTTCTGCGTCATTGCAGCCGATGAGCCATTAAGAAACACAACAATGACAAGAGGATATGAACTCTTCAATTTCCTCAGGCCCTACAACATCTTTCACATAGTTGCCACTTCCTGCCAAGAAATTCACCTAAGTCACGTACGCCCTACTCTTTTTGTCGGCTACAACCTTTTTTCCAAAGACCTGTATATTGCTTGAATTAAATTATATAAAACCATTTCGTCTATAAATTAAACTAGTTCATTTAAAATAACCATTTTAAATATCATCTACTATTCCTAAATAACAAATCCAAAGTAACATATTTAAAAATAAAACAAATTTAAAATAAAAATAAAAATGATATCAAATAAACATTTTAAAGATCATTATTATACACACATACCAAATTCACAGATTCAGATTCATACTTTACCATTGATTATGGTTTAAATTATAGATTAGTGGATTAAAATAAATACATATGACATAAACGTGATTTATAAACCATCCCATCTTGTTGAAAATATTTGGCAGCATGCATAAAGTAAATTTGCTTGCCATTAAAAGCTTAAAAGGGAAATCCTTATCCAATATGATTTTATGAGCTTATCGCGTTAAGCTAAAAATAAGTGCGGTGCCTTTTTTTTAAAATAGAGTAACCTACTTCAACTCCCAACTCTAACCGAAAAAAAGAGAGAAAATAACCATATTTCAAAAGAATCACAATCCATTGACTTTCTTATCAATATACTATGGCGAGGGTGTAACCATGTCCTAAGCCAAAGCTGTCATACTCATACTCTTGTTATAATTGGATAATGCATCCCTTTCTATTGACTATTTATTTCATTTTTTATTCATCTTATTTTTTACTAATACTTTATGGTATGGATGTAATTGTCTTAATGCTAAGTTATCATATTTTTGTCATATATGTGTAATTGTTTTTATAAAATTAAATGTTTAATAATTTAGGGCAAGGATGTAATTGCCTTAATGCTAAGTGATTTTATGTTTTTTTTTGTTATACATGTGTAATTGTTTTTATAAAAGTTAAATGTGTAATGTAGAATATTAATTTTATAATCAACATGTTAATTTAGATTTATTAAATGGTGAGAAACATTAATTTTTTTGAAATACAAATCTTTTTTATAGCGTAAAATTTGAAAAAATGTTTTTATTTCTGAAGGTTTGATTCCTTTTCATACTTTGATAGATCTAGGGTTAACACGAACATACCTTCTTGAGACAACACACCAATGGGTGCAACATGATAGGAAAAATTTCAAAAAAAATGCTTGCTGAAAGCGATAAAAGATCCCAAATATGAGGTAAGATCCTCCAAAATTTCTAATTAAATATAGTATATGAAATATCATACATTTATATGCAAATTTATTGGTTTTTGGCCTAGAAAATGAGATTTGATGAATTGGATCCAACATAAATGGAAACCACAAGGTCAAGTGGACATGGAACTTAGGACCAAGTGTTTTTTCACAACCATTTTCACAAATCTTGAAGACCAAGAAAAGGTATTTGATGATGGAACTTCTTCAACAACTCAAGGCTCTTCATGTGCTTCTTGCAGGAGCAAAATAACCCCAAGAACAAGAATTTCCTAGCCGCCCGACGCCGCCCATATCTAGGTTCAACTTTTCTTACTTCCAAAAGAGTACTATGACAAGGAAATCCTGGAGGGTACATGAATATATATATATATATATATATATAAAGAGCTTGATCAAGCCTTAAAGCTCGATTAAGCCCGAAAGGTTGATCGAGCACTATGGCTCGATCGAGCGTTACGCCTCGATCAATGGTTAGTTTTTAACCCTCGATCGAGCACTTAAATGGCTCAATCAAGCCATTTTTTTTTCCACCCAAACATGCCCTCTTTCGCCAAAATGTGTAACCCAAATCCATGCTTCCTCCCTACAACTAGCACCCACTTGCACTCAAGTACATACCAGATATATCAACAAATATTGTGCGAGTACAACCATCTTAAATCAAGATCATTCCTTCATGCAATCTTATAAACACATACTCATATCATGAAATTAATCAAACATTCAAACAACCCATAAGCATAACCCCTTACTATTTGTGGAGCCTCAGGACTACCTCAATTTTGACACTCCTTTTCACTTTCTTTTCTTCTTTCTAACAACACCATAAGCTCAAACAAGTGTTTAATTACACATTTTTGACTTGGTAAGTTATCCTAATGATATATTTTTCATATTTGCAATTGTTCCTTATTATTAGAATAAAATATGTATTTAACTACGGAATTAATGCAATTCTGCAACCAGACTATGTTTCTGTAGCCACTGCCATGGTTCAACATGTTATAAGGTATTAATGGAGCAGTGGAATATATGGGTAGTTGAAAAATGATCTGGTCATGGATCCTATCCTATTCATCCGTCCATAATCAAGCAAGAAATCACCAAAGAACATGGTCAAAGGAGCGGTCAACCGGGAGCTGGAGCAAGCGAGTGAGGAAGTCTGAGCTTCATGATTTTCTCTGCCACATAGAAAATCATGAAGCAACGAAATTCTCATTTCTGTTCAGAGTTATAGATAAAATTTGCTTAGTCTTAGAAGGCATAAAAGCCTCATAACATTTAATGTCAGGCTTTTATAAATAGCAGGCTAAGTAATTGTGTAAAGGATGCCAATGATTGCGAGATTGTGACATCTTTTAAAACTCTGTTTTTATCCCTTAATCAAATGAAGAAGCGTTCCATAATTCTAATGTGAAGTTAGTAAGAAGTAGATTCAATGCTAAAAAAGTTCGGCCGAACTATTTTCTATAAATAAATCGCCCGCGAAGTTTTATGGTTTACTATTTTCATTTCGTGCGCTATCGGTGTTTGTAACTGTTTCGGCTCTGTTGCTCCTACCTGCCGCCCTGGTGCTCCTGCCGTCCGCCCTGGTGCTCCTGCCATCCACGCTCGTCGACTGCTGCGTCGGGTATGTTACGCTTGAAATTTTTTTCTGCTCCAAGTTAAAAAAATGTATGAAAATTTTGTGGTGTATGAAAAATGTAGTAAAATGTATTATTGTGTTGTGTGCGTCGGGTATGTTACGCTCGAAATTTTTTTGTGCTCCGAGTTAAAAAAAATGTATTAAAATTTTGTGTTGTGTATGAAAAATGTATAAAAATGTATTTTTGTGTTGTGTAGTGTAATGTATTAACTCTGTAGTGAATGTAATGGTTAATGGATTTCATAATCATGTAGTGAACTTGTCACAAACCCAATAGGTCTTGGACTCAAGTGCTCATCGTTTGCATTACTTGCTGCAATAGTTCAACAACGAGTCACCCCACATGTGGGCAAATTTTCATCATCTACAAACTATGTATAACCTATGTCCAAGGAGGCTAAAGTAATGAAGGCAATGGCCTCCACCATATATAGTTTTATCAAGCGAATTTACCTATGTTGGAATTCCGATGACAGTGAGGACAATGTAGCCCTCCTGTACAACTATAGTATGCCTACCCCACATACTATACACTTCAAATTTCACCCTCCAAGTTACACTAAAGACCAATACAAAAGGCATTCTCTTAAGCTCTGTCACTGTATAAGGAAAAAACTTAGGCAAATTGCACAGCTAACCATGGTGATCTGTTATGCAACTACGACAGGAATTGAATGCAGCCCTTGTTGGCAGTTCTAGATATAGTAGAAGAGCAGCATTTGTTCTTCAGCCACTTTCATAGCAGTAGGTGATTAATATGCGTAGAGACTATGGATGCAGGAGATGTAGTAGAATCCCATGTAAAATTCTTATTACAACAGTTATTCTTCAACAGATTATATATATAGTTCATTGAGACTGCGTGTTACAGGTGGTTGGCTTCAGAATTTTTAAGGTGGCAAGATTCACTTGCTATCTCACTGTCTGTATGCAAAGAAATTCAAATTGTAAGCATAGAAGTCCATTCATCAAGAGCCCACTGTAAGTAGGCAGGTTTCCTATTGCATAGTCTTCTAAAAGAAACACATATTATTATCATTACCAGATCACCATAAATCTTCTTAACATGACCCTGATCTTACGGTGTTTGGTTCTGTGAACATAATGTCCCTAGTTCTCCTCCCATCCTTTAATAGTCTGCCATTAATGCAGCAAAATAAAAGGACCAAAAAACAAAAACTCAGTAATTATGTATAGAAAAAATTTTATGAATAGAAATTTGTTTTGTTTGGTTCTGTGAACATAATGTCCCTAGTTCTCCTCCCATCCTTTGATAGTCTGCCGTTAATGCAGCAAAATAAAAGGACCAAAAAAAAGAAACTTAGTAATTATGTATGGAAAAACTATTATGAATAGAAATTTGTTTTGTGTACATTTTTTCCATCCTCTCAGCCTTTCTATCGATTATCATGCTAGCACTTTGTAACAATGCTTGTAGATGACTCTGTGAGATCCACAACGTTTTGATGTGGTAGCATCTCTGTAAAATTTTGAAGTTGTGTCTTCTTTGAATTTTGTTAGCATGGTGTTGGCATAGTGTTGTATAAGAAGGAAGAAAAATGCTTATTTGAAATTTTGATAATAGAGGTTTCAATATATTTAAAATATTAAAAGGTATTTTTTTAATGAATAATATTAATTTATATAAGGATTGGAGTAAAATTAAAAGTATTCAACAGTTTTTATATTATCATTCACAACATTTCATTATAAACATATTTTATTGTTAATTTTATTTATAAATAATAAAATAATAATTATTTTGAAATTAAATATTTTTTTAATTATTATTTCGAAAAATTAAAAAATATTTGTTGTACTTTAAGAAGTAAGAGATTAGTCTGAATTTTTTACTATTTTGTTTTTATGTTTAAAAAACAAGAAGAGTTTTCATAGATCAAATGTGAGTATATGATAGATAATATAAGAGAAATTGTTTTTCATTTTCAACTCTTTGAGTGTGGCAAATGTATCAAATGCTTCCATCTCACATTATTTTGGGAACTGACCAATAGTCTTGAACTAATATGATTTTTAATATTATCAATATACTGCAAAATTATTTCTTACTTTATACCTAATCATCTAGCCAAAAACTAACATCAAGGATGCTACTTTATCTTAAAGTTTAGAAACCTTGGTAATCTTACTAGTCCCTAATATGCAAATTGTGATATTTTTGTAGAAATATTTAGATTTCCAATGATTTTATATTAGTTGAGATAATATTTTTGGCCATTTTTAAGGTAAAATAATGGTTTACTATAAAATTTTGGCAAATCACTTTAGAAAAAAAATGAAATTGGCTAATCTTTTTTTGGAAAAAGTACGGAAAATTAGCCCACCTACTAATATTAGCCCCTAAAATTTTTCCTGATGTCATCTCCTCTTGAGCCAAAGGTGGGGGCTTTGGCTATAGTTAAAAGCAATTTTTGTGAACCTCTTGGCTTCGATGTGGTTCAACTTCCTTCTTATACATAAAATGCCTAGTCATAACCAAGTTTTCAATGGGCTAAAGGCTTGCTTCAATAGGAAGATGTGAGAGGGAGTAGTTTGAGAGGGAGGAAAACTAGTTCTACCTCTAGAAACTCTCTTTGGAGACTCCCATCTACTCGCACTCTTGCTTGCAACATGCACTGACTAACTGGGTTGCATAGCACTACCACTAGGGAACTTGTTCTTGCCTCTTTTGTTGGAAATATTTGCCTCCCTTCTTGACTGGAATGTTGGAAACCTGCTCTGTCTTGAAACCCTTTATTGGAGTCTCTCTAGCTAGAACTGCACCTACACTCTACAACTAGCCAAAAAACAGATTTGAAATATTTGACTAATTTTTTATATGATTGAAATTCAAAAAGAGATGATTTTCTCCATGCTAGATGCAGTCCTACCTAATAAAATGTGTAGTACTGCTTTTGGGAAACTCGTTCTACCTCTATAAACTCTCTTTGGAGACTACTAACTACTCGCACTCTTGCCTGCAACATGCACTGACTAATTGGGTTGCATAGCACTACCACTAGGGAACTTGTTCTTGCCTCTTTTGTTGGAAATATTTGCCTCCCTTCTTGATTGGAATGTTGGAAACCTGCTCTATCTTGAAACCCCTTCTTGGAGTCTCTCTCTAGCTAGAATTGACCTACACTCCGCAACTAGCCAAAAAACAGATTTGAAATATTTGACTAATTTTTTATATTTAATTGAAATTCAAAAATAGATGATTTCCTCAAGTTTTAATTGTTTAAAATATGATTGTTTGAGCAACTCTTTCTCTGGGATACAAGGAGGTTGAAAGATTTTTTTTCTTGTATATTTGAAGCTCTCCATTATTATATAAAAGGATTTTTTGCTTACATATATTTTTATGTTCTTTGCCATAGTAATGTCATAGTGTATGAAGTTTTAAATTGTTTTTATTATTTTTATTATATGTTGGATGTGATTTTGATTGAAAATGCTTCTTTTTTATTTATTAATTAAAAAAAAATTATTAGAAAAATTATTGCTTAAGCCTTGGAATTTACAATAAAAAATAGAAAATGTATTTATATCTAAACTATTTATGAAAAGTTTAATATTGTTTGATTTTCTCTACCATGTCCTTTTTACATATATCTAGTATAATATTATTTGTAGTTTCCGGTTTTTTGTAACATTTTACTACCATAATCAAAATCTATATAAATAATAATCTAACATTATGATATCTTGAAATGGAGCTAGCCAACTCAAATATAGTATTGCAAATCCCTGGCTAAGTTAGATGAGGAGGCTATGTATTATTTAGTATTGTATCCATATTGGGGTTGCAAGTTCTATGGGTTCAAAAGAACACTTGCAAACAATTTGTTTTCCATATGACCTCTCTTTTTCATAGATAAATTTCATTCTTTTAGCCATTATGGATTTGAGAAAAATACATCCTCATAGGCCAATAAAAATCCTTAACAATGAATTAAACATGAACAACTATTAAATATGGGTAACCAAGCAGCATCAAAACAAACAACTAAATCACCAAGGCTAGTAGTGATAAATAATAAACATTATAGAATACTTCAAAATTCCATGTAAATAATTTTTTACCTAAAATCACTAGATGGTGAGGCCCACAACAACAACTGCAAAAGCAATGCAATATAACCAATCAAACTACATCAACAAAACATATGGTCTTGAATGAGGTTTTGGACTCTTTAGATATAAATGTACACTGTGGCAATAGGAAATGTAAGAAATATAAAAACATAATGAAACACAACGTAAGAAATAGAGAACATAATGAAACACACACGTACATATCTATAGACAATCAACACAATTATTTTCCTAGGAAATCCTTATATGGGAGACAAGAAACCCTAAAAAGTAATGATGCTCTAGACTCCTTTTTCCCAAGGAAATCCTTATGGGAGAAAAACAACACTAAAATGTAAACATGCTCTACTCTCTCTTTTCTGGTATGGAAAATATGTGAGTACAAAGAAAGATGTAATCTCTCTAGAGTTAGCTAAGACTTTTAGCGTGTAAGGTTGCTATAAAAACTTAACTTCATACATTTTTCTCTCTAACTTCACACTCCTAGTTGTATTTTAAACTATGGAAAAAAATACAATAACACAAAATGGAACTCTTATTCCTCCTAGTGGCCAAGTATTTAACCTAGTAGCGTGATAGCCAACTAGGTGTAAGATTTGACTTTGTCAAACATTAACGAGGTTTGTGATTTTAGACATTTTAGAGTATTGTTAAAATTCCACATGTAGCTAGCTTGCCATGCATGAGTAATGGGGCTAAAATGTCATTATCTCGTACCATGGTGGTCAACATGATAGGTCAACTTACTAAAGGCATAAATTTTGAATGAACTTTGTTTGAATGAACCATTGGATATGTATTTAAGTGTAGAATAATGGTCAAGATTTCATGCCACTAAGTCAAGAATTTTAAATTCAACTGACTTTTAATATAACCAACTAAATCCCGCAAAAAAAGAATAAAACAATTTATGTTAGGATTGTGGATTCAGGGATTGAAACAACACACCATGATATTTCAAATTTAAAAATAATGGTTCGAACCCTAGGTAGCTTAGAATCCTATTTGTTTTCAAAATAACGATGCACTCCCATTTGATTCTCATGATTAGGTTGTAATCATGAGGCTCTTGCTCAAGAGTGGACCTTCCCAAAATATTGTGACGTCTTGTCACAAACAAAACCATCAAACTGAAAACACATCATGCAAGAAACATAGCTCGCTGACATATCATTTTTCTCCTTCAAAGAAAAAAAAATTCACATCATGTGAATATCTCCATGTAATCTTACATATTGGTGTACAAAACCATCAACCAAACACAAGTCGACAAAACATGCCCCTTCAAACAACTGACTCTCAAGTCAAATAATAGAGCTCATGTACAAATTTCCATATTTGTTGCATTTAAGTGTGTCAACATAACTCTACTTTCAACATCTTGCTTCATGCAACATGCACCACACTTTGAGTAAATGCAAAGAAATTCATGAAACATCAAAATACATGCAAGGCCTTAATTGGATAAGAAATCTAACCATCTGTTAGCAAACACTTTCAATGGTGCTTCTTTTAGCTGCACTTCATCATGTGAATCATCTTGACCCTCATCGATTATGGAATCCTTTTTTCCATTCTTGTCGTTATCTCTTTCCACCTTCTTCAAATGTTGTGGATGACTTGTTGGATACAAAGTCCAACACTTGTCCACAAGGTGACCTTTCTTATGGCAATGAGTAATAAACAATTGCTAGTTATTTTCAACATCATTTTCCTTGTCCAATGGGCCTTTGAATTTTTGCCTCATTTATTTAGAAAGTTTCAATGTGCATGGATATCTTCTTCCAACATTTATAAACATTATGATTATTCAAACCACAAAAGGAACATGTGCAAGTTCTTTTATATATCTTATGTGAAATGTAAGAAATGTAAGAAATATAAAACATAATGAAACACAATGTAAGAAATAGAGAACATAATGAAACACACACATAAATATCTCTAGACAATCAACACAATTATTTTGTTAAGAAATCCTTATATGGGAGACAAGCAACCGTAAAAAGTAATGATGCTCTAGACTCCTTTTTCCCTAGGAAATCCTTATGGGAGAAAAACAACACTAAAATGTAAACATGCTCTACTCTCTTTTCTGGTATGGAAAATATGTCAGTACAAATAAAGAGGTAATCTCTCTAGAGTTAGCTAAGACTTTTAGCGTGTAAGGTTGCTATAAAAACTTAACTTCATACATTTTTCTCTCTAACTTCACACTCCTAGTTGTATTTTCAACTATGGAACAAAATACAATAACACAAAATGGAACTCTTATTCCTCTTAGTGGCCAAGTATTTAACCTAGTGTGATAGCCAACTAGGTGTAAGATTTGACTCTGTCAACCATTAACGAGGTTTGTGATTTTAGACCTTTTAGAGTCTTGTTAAAATTCCACATGTAGCTAGCTTGCCATGCATGAGTAACGGGGCTAAGATGTCATTCTCTCGTACCATGGTGGTCAACATGATAGGTCAACTTACTAAAGGCATAAATTTTGAATGAACTTCGTTTGATGTTTTTCTTGCACCATTGGATATGTCTTAAAGTGTAGAATAATGGTCAAGATTTCAGCACAAGGGATAATCGTTTGACCCCCATAAATGTCATTTAATGCCTCAAAATGACTCCAAAAGGTTTTAGACCCCAATTCTCCACCCACCATTAAAATGACCCTACAAGTTGATTCTTTAAGTTTTTTTACTCTATAAGCATCAAAATATATGACAAATAATATAATTATCCAATCTAGATCATTATTTAATAATTTGTTAAAATTATGAGTAAGATATACATCATGGAATTTAAATAAATAGCGTTAATTCATTGAACACCCTTGTACATGTTCCTTGTTGATACTTTGAAAGTAATACTTTTTGAAAAATAATTTGTTTACGGATTCTATTTTCCACATTCTCTCAACCATATAAAAAACCTTCTTGTAATATTTGAAATCGAAGGTCTTTCCCATACCAAAGTATGTTCTTTTAAAACATGTTTTCTTGGTGATATGGGTGAGTTAGAAATGATTGGGAGAGCGAAATTCCTTGAATTTAATATGTACAATATGTTTGGTTCATGCCACTAAGCCAAGAATTTTAAATTCAACTGAATTTTAATATAACCAACTAAATCTTGCAAAAAAAGAATAAAACAATTTATGTTAGGATTGTGGATTCAGGGATTGAAACAACACACCATGATATTTCAAATTTAAAAATAATGGTTCGAGCCCTAGGTAGCTCAGAATCCTATTTGTTTTCAAAATAACGATGCACTCCCATTTGATTCTCATGATTAGGTTGTAATCACGAGGCTCTCGCTCAAGAGTGGACCTTCCCAAAATCTTGTGACGTCTTGTCACAAACAAAACCATCAAACTGAAAACACATCATGCAAGAAACATAGCTAGCTGACATATCATTTTTCTCCTTCAAAGAAAAAAAATTCACATCATGTGAATATCTCCATGTACTCTTACATATTGGTGACATACAAAACCATCAACCAAACACAAGTCGACAAAAAATGCCTCTTCAAACAACTGACTCTCAAGTCAAATAATAGAGCTCATGTAAAAATTTCCATATTTGTTGCATTTAAGTGTGTCAACGTAACTCTACTTTCAACATCTCGCTTCATGCAACATACACCATAATTTGAGTAAATGCAAATAAATTCATGAAACATCAAAATACATGCAAGGCCTTAATTGGATAAGAAATCTAACCATCTGTTAGCAAACCATTTCAATGGCGCTTCTTTTAGCTGTACTTCATCATGTGAATCATCTTGACCCTCATTGATTATGGAAACCTCTTTTCCATTCTTGTCGTTATCTCTTTCCACCTTCTTCAAATGTTGTGGATGACTTGTTGGATACAAAGTCCAACACTTGTCCACAAGGTGACCTTTCTTATGGCAATGAGTAATAAATAATTGCTAGTTATTTTCAACATCATTTTCCTTGTCCAATGGGCCTTTGACTTTTTGCCTCATTTATTTAGAAAGTTTCAATGTGCATGGATATATTCTTCCAACATTTATAAACATTATGATTATTCAAACCACAAAAGGAACATGTGCAAGTTCTTTTATATATCTTATGTGAAATGTAAGAAATGTAAGAAATATAAAACATAATGAAACACAACGTAAGAAATAGAGAGCATAATGAAACACACACATAAATATCTCTAGACAATCAACACAATTATTTTCCTAGGAAATCCTTATATGGGAGACAAGCAACCCTAAAAAGTAATGATGCTTTAGACTCCTTTTTCCCTAGGAAATCCTTATGGGAGAAAAACAACACTAAAATGTAAACATGCTCTACTCTCTTTTCTGGTATGGAAAATATGTCAGTACAAAGAAAGAGGTAATCTCTCTAGAGTTAGCTAAGACTTTTAGCGTGTAAGGTTGCTATAAAAACTTAACTTCATACATTTTTCTCTCTAACTTCAAACTCCTAGTTGTATTTTCAACTATGGAACAAAATACAATAACACAAAATGGAACTCTTATTCCTCCTAGTGGCCAAGTATTTAACCTAATGTGATAGCCAACTAGGTGTAAGATTTGACTCTGTCAACCATTAACGAGGTTTGTGATTTTAGACCTTTTAGAGTCTTGTTAAAATTCCACATGTAGCTAGCTTGCCATGCATGAGTAATGGGGATAAGATGTCATTCTCTCGTACCATGGTGGTCAACATGATAGGCCAACTTACTAAAGGCATAAATTTTGAATGAACTTCGTTTGATGTTTTTCTTGCACCATTGGATATGTCTTAAAGTGTAGAATAATGGTCAAGATTTCGGCACAAGGGATAATCGTTTGACCCCCATAAATGTCATTTAACGCCTCAAAATGACTCCAAAAGGTTTTAGACCCCAATTCTCCACCCACCATTAAAATGACCCTACAAGTTGATTCTTTAAGTTTTTTCACTCTATAAGCATCAAAATATATGAAAAATAATATAATTATCCAATCTAGATCATTATTTAATAATTTGTTAAAATTATGAGTAAGATATACATCATGGAATTTAAATAAATAGCATTAATTCATTGAACACCCTTGTACATGTTCCTTGTTGATACTTTGAAAGTAATACTCTTTGAAAAATAATTTGTTTATGGATTCTATTTTCCACATTCTCTCAACCATATAAAAAACCTTCTTATAATATTTGAAATCGAAGGTCTTTCCCATACCAAAGTATGTTCTTTTAAAACATGTTTTCTTGGCGATATGGGTGATTTAGAAATGATTGGGAGAGCGAAATTCCTTGAATTTAATATGTACAATATGTTTGGTTCATGCCACTAAGCCAAGAATTTTAAATTCAACTGAATTTTAATATAACCAACTAAATCCTGCAAAAAAGAATAAAACAATTTATGTTAGGATTGTGGATTCAGGGATTGAAACAACACACCATGATATTTCAAATTTAAAAATAATGGTTCGAGTCCTAGGTAGCTCAGAATCCTATTTGTTTTCAAAATAACGATGCACTCCCATTTGATTCTCATGATTAGATTGTAATCATGAGGCTCTCACTCAAGAGTGGACCTTCCCAAAATCTTGTGACGTCTTGTCACAAACAAAACCATCAAACTGAAAACACATCATGCAAGAAACATAGCTCGCTGACATATCATTTTTCTCCTTCAAAGAAAAAAAATTCACATCATGTGAATATCTCCATGTACTCTTACATATTGGTGACATACAAAACCATCAACCAAACACAAGTCGACAAAACATGCCTCTTCAAACAACTAACTCTCAAGTCAAATAATAGAGCTCATGTACAAATTTCCATATTTGTTGCATTTAAGTGTGTCAATGTAACTCTACTTTCAACATCTTGCTTCATGCAACATGCACCATACTTTGAGTAAATGCAAAGAAATTCATGAAACATCAAAATACATGCAAGGCCTTAATTAGATAAGAAATCTAACCATATGTTAGAAAAATTTCTAGCTACCAAAAGTCCATATGCCAGTCTACCTCCCAAGAAATACATTTAGTACACCACTGGTTAGTTTTTTGTCTTCCTATATTCTTTATCAACCTCTTCTATTGATTCTTGAAAGGTGGATACTTAAATCCTTCCTAAAAATTTGAGCTCTAAAATGAGATTCCAAGCCTAATTTCATAAAAAGTAAGTTGGGAATGATCACATTGACTTGCTTGATGACATGTCTATGAAGATTAACTACCTTGAACTATTTTTTTGCGTAGGGAAAGAGACACATTCCCATGTCTGAGCATGAAAACGTTCTTTGATATTGTTAATGCCTCTAGTGTTTACTTCTACAAGTTCTATAGGCAGAGTCCGTAAAGGGCCAGGTAGCCTCTGGATCTCATCTTTTATGAAAGGTGACATATCTAGTAAATGCCCCTACAGTCAATCTCTGGAATGGATCTAAATAGAAGTTCTTCATTTTAATATCCGTAAAACACAACTACTTTAAGGTAAACTATGTACATGTGTCATTTCTCCCACAAACTAAAGTGTATAATTAGTAAATTTTATACCAAGTGTGTTCCCACCATGTAAAGTGCAATTTGGTGAACTTATCATTTTTATGAATATCTTTTTCGATTAAATTTAGTTTCACACATGATCAATTATTGCTTTGAAAGTTGTGTTCTACATAATTTGTGTACACTAAATTACAAATTGATTTTTTGAAATCTATTTTGTGTAAATGTCGACCAATAGATATATATCATGGAGGATGAACAACGAAGATCAGCCTAATCCCATATGGAGGTTCAAGGATCGGGGAATGTTCACGGTATTTAAATATAATCTTAAATCTCCATACATGTGTGTACATATGGAATTGATTTTTTTATTAACTTTGTGAGTTAAAATAGTTGTTAATAAGTTTCATATTTTAATTTTTAGTAGGTAAGAGGAGAAGGGTTTCAACTCCATCCATGGAGCATGGCCAAGGTTCAACCGGTCAAGGTATGAGTGGTAAAAGGTTGTGGGAAGGGGGTGATATTTATTCCCCCGAAGGCCAATCAACCGCTGCTGGTTCTCAACAGGGTCACTGTGGGTCTGGTTCTCAGCAGCGTCATTCTGGGGATGGTTCTCAGCAGGGTCCCGTTGGAGAAGATGTTAACCAACAAAATCAAGGTTGCCATCAATTTCAATATTTTTTCATTAAATTTGTACAAATTTTTTTACACGTGTTTTTTCTAATATACGAAATTATATATATATTGATGCAGAGGCCGAAAATGTACGAGCTAGTGGTCAAAATAGACGCAGGGCAGCTTGCTACATTCAAGAAGAAGGTTGTCAACCCAGCACAACTTATCCAGCTGAGATTACTGATATACTATGGGAAACCAACATGGCGGAATGCACCTTACAAAGGTGTGAAATCCTTCATGCAAAATTGCAAAGAGATCTCATGGCTTTGTCTCTACCTGCTGAGAGTAGACAAAGCCTTGAAATAGTTACACATTCATTGGGTGAAATGGTAAATGTGTACAGAAATTTGGGGCCAACGAATGATTCGTTTGTAGAACTAATGAGAAAGAGAAAAGAAATAGTGATAGGTCCTGATAAATGGTGGACATAAAACAAAAAGTTACAAGAGTAGAGGCCAAGTCAATGTTTAATTATAAGGAAGGGCCAAAAAGAAAAATGTTGAAGGTGCAGTATTTCAAGCACCCAGACAAAGCTGGTTATTTGTATGATTGACATCTTGCGGCCTTTGGAAGGCTTCCATGGAACGATGAGGTTCCTATTTATTTTGCACAAATGTTTTATGCATAATTTTTTTTGGGTATGAAACCCGACTACAATGACCTTCCTTTAGAATTTTTTGGCCCGGGGAGAGGTCGATTATATCAACGTAAGGGCGCTAAGCGAGATGTGGAGTTGCGTCGCCCTGAGCCGCCATTGGTGAGTCGACCGTTTCGAGTCGAAACTTTGCGATCAGAGATGGATGCGACTTCTCAAATAAGTCGAGAAGCAAGAGATGTTATGATCGACAATGTTCATAGCGGATTGAGTGGAGTCGATCTTTGTTTAAATCGAAAAAGAGCACGTGAAAATGCGCGTGCCAATTTTTTTTATCGTACAGATGAGGAGATTTACAACATGAATGTTGAAGATCTCCGAGCATATGCAATAAATTGTCGCAATGGTCTGCAAGACCTAATTTTTCATGAGGAAGAGGGAACCAGAATGGTATGTGTTAGTGACCTTAGGGTTTGAAATTATTTTTACATATACATGTGTACAATTTGTAATAAATACATGTGTATGTACATGTATACATTTATTTGTATGTGTACATTAATCTAACAAAAATGTATGATTATATGTTAAAACACCATTTGCAGTTCTCAGGAATGATGCATGATGAAAATGTTAATATTACGTTCGGGACCTCCGGTTCAAATGATGCAGATGGGTCTGACCATCATGATATGTTGGCACATGTATGTTAGTGTTTTTTAAGTGGCTCTAAAATAAATAATTGTTGCCACACACGTACATGTATGTATATATATAATTTGATAAAATGTTTTAACAGGTACCGATTCCGTCTGATGTTTTTGGGATGGCGGTACCTTCTTCTTCTTTAGGAGATATACCTTCTACTTCATTGGGAGATGAGCCACAAGTATGGACAATTTTTCACAAGTTTAAAATTTATGTTTAAAAGTTATATATATATATATATACATTCTACCTCAAAAAGTTCCATTAAAAATTGAGATATATATATATATATATATATAGAAATCTATATTTTGAGTTATTTAAAATTTTTTGAATTTGGGTTCCTATACAAGATTTCTTTAATCCGGGGACTCTAGCGACGGAGATAGGAACATCCACAACATTTGAACAAGTTGTCTTTAGTTCCTTTTTTTAATATTATTGAAAATAAGTTTATATATGTACACGTGCATTTTCATTTGAAAGTTTTTAATTTATATAAATTATATATATATATATATATATATATATATATATAACTGTACATGTATATTTTACAGTTTACCACTGCAGATGTTTCTATGGGAGAACCTGTTCATAAAATGGAGAGGGAACCTTACGAGGTATTGCATGATTTTTTTGTTATATTTTGTTTTTTACATGAAGTTCTAGATATATATATTCTCATTCATTTTTAAAAATTCAAATTTTAATGTTCAAGTACATGTGCATTGTGTATGTAGGTTTCCTATTCACAGGATAGGGCGCGGACTGAGACCCAGACGCTAGATCCTCCATTTGATGGACATGATTTACAGTGATTTGATTTCAAAATTTAGATGGTTTAAAATTTGTTAAACTTGATACAGTTTGATACTTGTGAGATTTACAATTTTTGGATATATTTTATTACATTGTTATTATATAATTTGCTTTATTTAATTTTTGGATGGTTTTAGTACTTTTGGCATGTGAATGTGAAGTAATGTTGTCATCTGAACTACATTTGGCATGTAATATTTAATGTTAAATGTTTTTGTTGGATAGTTGAATTATAATTGGCATGGCATGTGAAGTTTTTAAAACTCAAGTTTTGGATGGTTTCAATCTACATTTTGCATGTGATATTTAATGAACTTTAAATGTTTAATGTTTTAATGTTTCACAATATATAATCAAAAGGGTTTTAAAACTTAAAGTTTTGGATGGTTTCAATCTACAACTTAAAGTTTTGGATGGTTTCAACCTACATTTGCACATGTGGTAATTGAAATGTTACTTGTAACAAGACAATCCCCATTGATTTCATTGTATATGTTGATTTCTGATTTGATATAATTGCATGTATGATGGTACATTACTTGTAAATTCATTGGATTAAAATAGTGTTCATTGATTTCAGTGTAATAACAAAAAATTATTGACAATGTAGAACGATTTTTGTGTTATAATAATTAAACCTAATAATATTGGAGAGCAAGAGAGACAAGGTATGGTCTTTACTACAAGAGTTCGAGTTAAATATTTAAATGGTTTATGATTTATGATTCTTACTTTCTTTTTAATATAATCGATACGGAAAGATGACAAAACTAATAAGGGTGACAATAAGAATAGAAGAAGAAAATAGTTTAATATTGATCACAATAAATGCTATTTGTAATTGATTACATTCTAATTATTCACATTCTATCATTCAATATTATTACATTGTCACTTTGCATTCAAAAATTTTATTTGATCATTTTCCATTATTAAAGTTATTCTACAATATTTATCATCTCAACAAATTGAGGTAACTAAGAAAATTTAAAAATAAAATGACTTGATAAATCTCAAACATATTTAGCATATTTAAAATGGTTATATTAATATTAGATGTATTTACATATTATTGATAAAATTAATCATATGTTCCTCATATTATCGATAGTTTTTCCTTGGTTGCACACGATTGAAACCAACCTAGATCCATCTTAACTACGGATCTATCAAGCGCCGAGAGGGATCAAATCTCTCGAGGTGCAAACCTTTCCTCAAGTTTTGCACTCAAAAAAGAGGTTTTCACCTCTAGATATTTGATCCCTCTCGGCGCTTGATAGATCCATAGTTATGATGGATCTAGGAAAATAAATTTCTAAAAATAAGTAAGGGAAAAGCAGCATAGGGAACAATTAGGAGTAGATTTAGGTCATAGGGAACAATTAGGAGTAAATTTAGGAACATGTGATAGTTGGGTGAGATAAAATCATATTTTAATAAAATAATGGGAATTTGTAGGAGAGACAAATAGTGGATATGACATGTATTTTGGTGAATAATCAAATTTATGGAATTAAACAATTAATTATTTTTTTATGTGAAAACAAGATTCACACCTAATCCTCACCTAAAAGACTAAATTAAACACATTATTATTAAGGGGACGAGGAGCTTTCTAGGTTTTGAGCTCCCCATTGTTAGATGAGTGTCGTAATGGCATTCCATGTATTTTTGCGAGAACTTATGATATTGTGATATTCTAATTACGAAATAGTGATCTTGAGTACATGCTGGATAATGTAGTAGATAGGAACTTTTTGATAAGGGGATATTAGGGAAGTGACCAAATTCCTATCAGTGAAATTTTTTTTCTTCACCTTCTTATAACTCCATTGTAGCTTTGGGGGCCAAAGGTAAGAAGAGTACCTTGGAATTTCTTGGGTGAAAAACCAAGTAGGTCACCAACTTTGGTCTAGTGCATTGGAATTCATTAAAGAATTGGTCATTGGAGCTGCTTCAAGCTAGGAGTGAGCATCGCCACCAACCTACATTGAATATTTTACACTCCCTAGGGTGAATGATACTTTAAATTGATTGACAGTCTAAGACTTTCGAATTTTTCCGAATGCCAAATGATCTTACAAAGCTAGTATTTATAATATCTTAGTAGGTCATTCGGTGACAACTTTTACCGGAAACTTGAAACAAAGAGAATCTATCCTTGGCTAGGACATCATGTAAGATGCCTGTCATAAACAGTAAAATTGTATTTAAAATCTGAGATTCGGGCAAGTGGGGACAACCACTTGTTATCTCGTCCCTTGGAGGCTAGGCCATATGGGGACCGAATCTGACCTTACAAAATAAAGTGAAATAATTTGTACCATACGGTCAGAAAACATATACAAGAATAATTAATTTCATTCTAGAATATATATATATATATATATATATATATATCCAATACATATAACATTTTTCATCAATGCACATGTATAGAAAAACTACTTTCAGTTGATACTAGAGCACGTGCTTGTACCCAAACAATTTGTAACATGTGCAAACCACAAATAACATAAGTAGCTCAATTTTTAGTTGAGTACTGGAAGTTCTAAAACATATTTAATCCAAAGATAATAAATTGTAGGACACTTCACTCAAAAAAATTCTAATGGAATTCCATCCTCAATAATCCGTTCATGATCGGATTTTGACATTTTCCATTTCTTAATTTTCGATTTTTTTTTTGATTGAACTTCTATCAACTTTATGCGTGCTGCACACACCAAGTGACTATATTGACAACTTATGGAATCAGGTTCATAGTCTTCAAAGTAAACAAAGTCTCCACTTTGATGAGTTTGTCTGAAAAAATAACCTTTCAGTATAATAGACCCTCTGTCATACTGAAATCCATGATCATTATAGTCTTGTAATAATTTCATTTTTCATTCAGTGCAACGCATCAAATAATACTTCACATTTTCATCATTGTCAATAGGTGCAATTACAAAAAAAACATCTCCTGCACAATAAAATAAATTTAACATTTAATTATGCATATTCAAATTTATTTCTAGATCTTTAAATCATTAGAAAGTAATTCAAATGTTACCTTCTCTAACAAGATCAGAAACTCGATCACCATCGGATGATATTGTAGTTTCATCTGATTGCATTTCTTCAAACATTGCAACAGACATTTTTCCCTTTGTATTTAGCTTTGTATGTTTCCAATCGTTCACATACATTTTGTTTTCACAAACGTCATTGGATTTTGTGTTGTCTATGCAAACATCACAAAAACAAGAATATTTTCTTTTATCCAATGCAAACACATTTGTGGACAATTTTGTTTGAATTGAATGAAATTTTCGAGTCCCTTTTATTGTTCCAACTTCATTTCCAATTGATCTATTTATGTCTCCGATTCCAATATGCCAGAAAAACCTTTATATGGAAAATTAGAAAAGAATTTGTAAATATGATATCAAAATACAATTAAAAATAATCATTGCATGATAAATGTACAATGTTTAAAATTAGATTTCCAATATAGATTAAATTGAATGTACCTTCGCACTTCTCTTGATGGGTTATTCTCATGGCTTAGAGTAGCGATGCACCATTGAACAACTTCTTCAGCGTTCACAAGTCGGCGTGCAGAGTGGTTCATTTGATATCTTCGAAGTACTCATTTTATGCATGCTCCTGCACCGTCATGTTCTCCTTTTCCATGGCCAGTCTCAAAGAAATTCCAACAATGTTTAATGCATGTTTTCTTATGAAGACAACACAACCAAAAGAATGATCGTGCAAATTTGAATTGACCTGTGCATCCGTCTGACCATATCCAATGTTCATTGAATGTTATTCCACGATCTTTCAATGAATCATAAATTCTTCCAAAACAATGTTGTACAAAACATGTATCATGTGTACGATCGTCACTGATATAAAAGTGATATTCTTTAATTATATGTCGATTTTCACTCGTTCTTTCTATATGATCGACATTTTGTTCAGCATGTCTATATAGAATATGGAAGAGCATGGAGACTTGGTCAGAATGATAGTATTCACTCTGAATTTATTTTTGTGGAACAAATGTGTAGTTTTCCGCAAAATCAATCACTGACAAAATGGTCCCTGGTGGAAAAAATTCATGAGATTTTTTGAATTGCAAGTCTTTCCATCGAGATCTATGGGAATGCTTGGTGTATTTGTAAATTTCAGCCTCAAACTTTCTCAAAAAGTCTATTAGAAAAATTTTGTCTTCTCGTAATTCGATTCTTTTAACACTATTTTCACCTTGAATCGATGTACCGATATATTCATATCTCTTCCATTTCACTTTCATGTTGGACAATGATTGATCATTTATATCAATACGATATTTGTTTTGAAATTTCCACAATCATCGCATTTTTTACCACCAACACAATTTTTTTTGTAAAATAGTTCATCGCTTTCTCTTTCACATAGAATTTGAGATATGAATTCACGGATAGTGGAAGGAGGAGGTGAATCCTTCCATAATGTTCTACCTAAATCAAGGAATGTGTCATAATATAACTCAAATTCCACATGATAACGGCAACAACAAGTGTCGCGTACGGTGATAGGTTTTACATACCATGGTTTTTGTTGAACAAAAGCACTGAGTGAAACATGAATTTGAAGATTCTCTTCTTTGAACTTGTTGAATAACTCTATCTGAGTGGTTTCCAAGAGATGTTTTTCATGTTCTTCATACTGATTTCGTGTTATTCTTCTTCGCATCACATGTCTTGTAGTTGGTGAAACACACGAATTGTTCTTCCAATATTCATATATTATTTTTTTAACATTTTCTCCAAGTCTATCTTTGTATGGTTGCCTACAAATAGCTCTCCAACAAGCGAGTTCATCATTTACATCTATTTGTAGTCGAAATTTTCGATGTTTGTGCAGAGTTTTTCGCAAGGTTCCCAGTGCTCATGCCATAGATGTTATCAAACGATTCTCTTGAGTACTTGGTGAAACTATTGCCATCTGTATTCCTCTACGTATATTTGAAACATCTTTATCTCTAGATCTCTTAATTGACTTTATAGCACTACTCATATTTTTTATCACCTCTTCATTCATATTTTTTTATCTTTGGTTGATTTTTGAATACCTAATAGTGTCTTCGCTTCTTTTAATTTCCTTAATGATAGGAGACCTTTCAACATTTGAGCTTGAACTGTCACTTGCTCATTTAAGAAATACTCTTCAAAAATGCGGTTGACACAATATCGTATAACATGGTCAGGTTTTTTATCTCCATATGTGTGAGTGTCAACACTTTCTAACATCTCATTATCGATAGTGATTTCATCTGTACATATTCGAAAAAATAGTACATATTCAATAAATCACTAAATTAATAAATATGTCAATAAATATTAGGAAAATTTTAAATATATGAATAGATCATAATATTTAAATTTACATACCTGCTTCAATTTCTGCTTGAGGTTGATTTTCTTCTTCAATATTTTGAGGAGTATCTCTGTCTGTTTACATTAAACAAAATATTTTTCAAACTAGTTCATCAAATAAAAATTAAGCTTCACATTTTACATTGGGAAAATTTTAAAAATATATCAATAGATCATAATATTTGCATTTACATACGTGCTTCAATTTCTGCTTGAGGTTGATTTTCTTCTTCAATATTTTGAGGAATATCTGTGTCTGTTTACATTAAACAAAATATTTTTCAAACTAGTTCATCAAATAAAAATTAAGCTTCACATTTTACATTGGGAAAATTTTAAAAATATATCAATAGATCATAATATTTACATTTACATACCTGCTTCAATTTCTTCTTGAGGTTGATTTTCCTCTTCAATATTTGAGAGGGCTTCTAACTTTCTTTTGCGAGATTGTCTCGTTTATTCTCTACGTGCCTCAGGGTCTCTTTTTTGATCATATTTTCTCGCACAAGTTCTTCGATTTCCCATGATAATAGGGTATGAAGTTCAAAAAATTTCCTTCAAAAAATTAGACAATAACTCAATTACAAAAAATATCACAAAATATTTAATTTAAAAAAATTCAGTGTAAATTTTTTGTAAAAAATACATACTCCAATCCAAAACACACACTTTAAAAAATTCGAGAGAAAAATGTTTTATAAAAATGAAACGAAGCTCAAAAGATTTACTTAAACTTGAAACACGTACATACCTCTAAGAAATGTCTTCCAAAAAATCGATTTGCTTCCAAGAAATGTTCTTCAACCCAAACTTTGAAGAAACCTCCAAGAAATGTCTTCCAAAAAATCATTTTGCTTCCAAGAAATGTTCTTAAACCCAAAATTTGAAGAAAAGTTTTTGAACCCAAACCAAAATATTTGTAAAATGAGATGAAGTGTGTGAAATGTGCGAAAATTGTGAATCATTTCGCGGCAATTTATATTGATGCGAAATGTGTTTTAGTAGGGGGCTCTGCAAAATTTTCCGGCCGACGGAGAGTTATACAATAGTTCGGCCGAACTTTTCATCAAAAGTTCGGCCGAACTATTAAGACGTTAGATTTTACGAGCCTTAAGCGGAAAACATAGTTCGGCCGAACTTGGACTAAAGTTCGGCCGAACTAACGCGTCACCAATTACGCAAAAACCAGGCTCTGAAAATGGTTCTGCAACTTTGGACTGATTAAAATCCATGAAAGGTTGTTAATTAACTATCGAAACCAAGACAAGCATTTTCAGAATTGAATCTACTTTCAGGAAATATAACTTTTATGGAATTTCATAAACGTTTATTAATTTTAATTATTTTTCTAATAAAATGGGTGCAAACAATTTCTGAGGGTCATTGTGATTCAGTGAAATCAAAATTTTGTATCTCCCAAAAAACATTGTAAAAAAATTGAAAAAATTATGGGGTGTTACATTGGTCCGTCGTCTCTAATGGGTAGCTTTTAGATTTTTAGTTTATAACTTATATGTTAAGAAATTTCTTGCGACGCGAAACATATCCAAAATACGCAGTTTTTCGTATTGAACCAGTTAAAAAAATTCTAGTAATTATGATATGCATCCATTAGCTTTGTAAATATGACGAAAACAAAGTAGACTCTGTCTAGATTGTTGTAACACATTTTGTTTTTTCAAAAACAAAAATTTTCAATGAATACAACATTGCGTCATAACATGACTTCTTATGAATCCTTTGATTGTTAAGAAACACACACTCAAAGAAACGCTAAGTTGACATATCAAATCTGCATAAAAAAAAATTCAAAAAATAAGTAATAGAAAGCTAACAAAATTTCTCACAACTTTTATTTTTATCGCAAAATGAAATTCTACACAGAAAAATTGTTATAGTTTGCAGAAAGTTGAAGAACCGAAAAAAATGAAATTTTTTTCTCAAAAAAGGGCAAAAAGTGTAACCCAGCTTCACATTTTCACCATATTTCTCTTTTCAGTTTTAGATCAATTTTGTCTTATGAGTGATGGGCCTCTAAATTAGACATAAATTAAGGCCCATCTAACCTTTCTTAGGCACATAAAATATATATTAAATCTCTCCTTATACACTTAAATAATGTTTTTCTATGCTTTAATATGTTCTTAGGAAGGTTTAGAGATAATTTCATATTTGTGCCTAAATATTATTTATTTTTGAAGGATATTGTGAGAATATTGGGCATATTATGGAGATTTGGAGAAGGAGATAATTTAGAGACTTTATCCCTACTACTAGAGGATCAAGATTGGAGAATAAATGAAAAAAATATCATGAAATAATTGAGAAATTCTGGAACTCCGATGATTGAGAAAATCTAAGAATGTGTTCCTTGTCATTTACTGCAAACTCCTAGTGTTGGGAACCAGATCCACTATTTGAGGGATTTTGGAGGGGAAAGCTTCCTCCTTTCAAGGAGAATGCTTCCTCATCATTTTTTATAAGAACCAATTCGAATTGGCCTCTAGGGACAGGTATTGTTTAGTCTTATTGCGGAGATTTTTTTTTTTGGGAGCTCCACTTTCTTTTCTTGCAGGGATGTACTTGGGTTGATTCAATAATGAAGATGGGTGCCATTATTATCTTATAAGGCTTGGTTTCTTCCATAGAAATATGATTCCTCCTTGGTCTTGGCCATCCAAGGAGCCTCAAATCCCTCTTTCACAATTTCTTTATGTTCTTTTCACTTCTTATTCACATGCATCTCTTATTAATATTTTGCATATTTCTGTATTTAGTATTGTTTCTTTTCTTGCTGTAGGATTGAGTTAGATGATTTGAGTGAGTTCTTTTGCAGGTTGTTTATAGGTTCAAAAGAATTATTCATATTTATAATAACTTTTTAAGGTCAAATTAATCATTAAGCTACTTGGATTTGGTTACTAGTTCACGAATATAAGATTTCTGGAAATGGCTCGTAGCAAAATAGTAGTAAATTTCTGCTATTTTTTAGAAGGGGTTAATGAGATCCATTTGAATTTATTCCACTTGGATTATGTCATAATAATTTTAAATTTGATAAATTTTTTTTACCCCATTTCATTTAAACTTGATTAGGTTAGGAATTTGATATATTAACTAGCTCAATAGTTCTTGAACTTCCAGATTTTAGAGTAGTAATTTTTTGTTATTTTTTTAGCACGTGTGAACATGGGTATTTTGGAGTGATTCCACTTGGAATGGAGACCTAATACATCATACTTAATAACAAAATTTGTCCCATCCGATTTTCATTTGATTTACTTAGTCATTCGGTGAGTTATTTCCAAAACAGACTTGCTTGTAGCAAAACTAGAGTTGCCTGTAGCACACTTGTAGCATGTTTAAACTCGACCAGATTTTCTCCCAAAGGTTGGTTTTTATCTCTCAGACTTGAATCTTGACTCCTAGGACCTAATTACATGATTGAGGAAGAATAAAAACCACTTAGGACATTCATTTTCGCAAATTAGATTAGGTATTTTTATTTGAATCCATGATCTTAGGATTTCAATTACAAATTGTTATTATTTCCTAGGATTAATTTATTTTCAAAGAAACACTTCCATTTCTACAATTAGTTTAGGCTTTGATTCCATGAAATTCCCTCCATTACATCAAATCAACAAAATAAAGACACATTTTATGCTGCACATATAGTGCCGATACCTCTTAAGTTTGTACGAACCCCAAGTTGATAATTAAAGTTGGTAGCCTTGGTAGTTGCAAAATTCTTAAATGGTTCATGGGTTTAGGTATTAATTAAATAAGGTCATGGAATGATATGCAAAATATATTTCTAGAAAAATATAAATACCCTAATCTTAAGGAAGAAATATTTAGAATTAATAAAAAACAAGATGAGAGCCTTGGGGATCTAATAGATAGGTTCATGTTTAATGTTAAGAGGGAAAAATTACAACATTTAGGATTTGAAACACTAAAAACCCTCTTACTTAGAGCAATTGGGGGTGAGTGGATTGATATCCTTGATCTCATGAGTAGAGGAGATGTATAAAAATTTTCATTTGAAGAAATTTGTGAAACATGCAAGCGCATATCAAGAGGAAGGGAAAGAGTAAGTAAATCAACATCAACACTGGTAAGTCAAGATGAACTTGGAAATTTTCTTGATAACTTTAAAACATAAATTATTAGCAATCTAAGTGAACAAGTAGAAATGTTAAGAATGAAAAAATGAGAAAAAAAAGATGTTGATATTTGTGTTATCCATGCAGAATCGTATGCTACTAAATATTTTCCATCATTACCAAGGTTTAAGGAAGTTTATCAAGAAGACAATGGAGCAAGTCAATCACCACATAAGCTATGTTATGTAGCTCCAAGAATACCATGGAAGCCTAGTAAAATTGATATGATGCAATGACCTACTTCACAATTTCAATCTTATTCACATCCATCTAAAAATAATTGGGACACACTCCATCCTTGGCAACCTTGGCCATATCAACCCCAAAACCAATCTTGGCAACAAGGTTGGCAAGGAAATTATGGGAAAAATCCACAATATCCTCAATATTTTCCTCAATATCCTCCATTCCAACCTCCATGCTATCCCTACCATCCACCTCCACCAAAACCATAACCTCAACCACATCCATATCATAGATCCACTCCCACTCAACTACATGTACCACCATTTCCAAACCCATACAAAGAAGTAACTCATCCCCCTTATAATGTTGAGGTACAACACTTCTAAACATATCCTATTGATCTAAATGGTATCCATCTTAGCTCGAGAAGAGTATTGCAAAAAAGTGATTCTCTTGATGTAATTGAAGGACAACATTAAGAAGAAGAAGAAGATTCAAGTGAGGAGATCAAAGAATCAAGGGTTGCACTTGATGAAGAGCAGACATCAGAATCAGATATTGAGAAAGTTCCCTCATGTTTACCATCATTTCCTCCATGTGTTCAAGAGAACAATCAACAAAAAGAGGAATATTTGAATTTCATGGTAGAAGAGGACATCCAAGGTGATCCAAATCAGCAAGTGGACCAAGAGTATCACAACTATATTGAAATATGGTTCCAGACAATAATTAAGTTGCAAAAACACACTCTTCTTCAACAGTACTTGATACAATCTGAGTAAAAGAATTTCATCTCTCATATTCAAGTACATGTCAAAGCATGTATTTCAAGTGTACACATGATTTTATCTGTAATCTTGATGTGCACATGGATTCATTGGAAGTATTCCTATACTTGAAAGTGATTTTTTTTATTCAAGTAGAGTAGGATAGGAAAAAATTTTAAAAATGGAAAAAGAGAAAAATAAAAAGAACAAAATCTCAGGTGAAAACCTCTTATGAGGCACTTGGGATTGGCTCACTGATTGAAAACCTACATGAGGTGGTCAATGGGTTGGAAAAAAGAGAAAATAAGAGAAAAATAAAATATCTTAGGTGAAAACCTCCTTTGAGGCGCCTAGGCAGACCTACTATTTGAAAACCTCATTGACGTAGCGAGAAGGCCTAAAGAAAAAAAAATTGAAAAAATGAAAAGAAAAAAAAATGTATTTGCTCCATGTATCTCTCTGTAATTAATGCAGGTGTTCTCCAACCTTTGCAAGCAGCAAAAAAAACAAATTGGCACCAAAATAAAAATTTGGTCAATACCCTAGTCAAAGGAAGTCAAACTTAGACTTCCTCCTCCTTTTCTCAGATGCTCTAAAATGACCTAGGTCATGCAAATTCATCACCCTCATCAATGTCCAACATACACCCCTCATTTCCAAGCTTTTCTCATTCATTCTCCTCGTTGCCCTAAAATGCTACAGGAAACCCTATTTTGATACAGGCAACTCCTAGTTTTTAGTAGAAAAAATATTTTTATAATATCTCAAAAAATTTGCATCCATTTTTCAACCCGTTTCATGGGGAGATGCATTTATGATGGTAATATTCTCAAGAAATTTCAATGTATTCCTATGCACGGTTTGTGAGAAATCGAACTCCATAAACTAAACCCATTTTTAAGTTTTCTTGAGATTTTTGCATCCAATGGATGATATGTTTTATGGGTAGGTGCATAAGGATGATGGTAACATACTCAAAAAAATTCAAGTCAATCTAGTCTACCATTTGAGATATATGACTAAAACAAGTCTGCTACAAGGGGCTGTCCTGAACTGCTATAGGAAACTCTATAATTGCCACAGGAACTTACAACAAGATACATGCAGGTGGATCGAGGACAAAAAACAGTCAAAAAATATTTTTATGTGTAAAAATATCAATTAGGAGAGTCTTTCCATCATTTCCTTCCACCTTCTCAACACTCCTCTATCTCAAACATAATGATTTTTCACTCAAACCCTACAATTTTTCACTTCTGTAACAAAAAAAATAATTTTACAAAAACAAAGATTTCCTTCACATCATTATTCCAAGACCACACTACTCCTTCTTAGCCTTACCACACTCTCCCTCAGCACCCCATGCATATGTGAAGTCAAACAACTACAAAGAAGGCCTTTTATAAGAAGGAAACATGTTCCTCTAGAAAACCTACATAATCCCCATAAATCATTATAAGTGATTTTATCAATCTTCCAAGAAGACATGAAAATTTGTGAGGTGAATATGAAGAGACTATGGCACTCCAAGGAGACATTTCACTAGTAGGAGCAACCTAGACATCAGAGAGGCACCTACAAACATACAACAAAGGTATCAGTAAATCATGCAAGCATCAAGTCAATCATCAACTTCAACACTCACATCATGAGCATCTCCACAAAAAAATTTAAGTCATGGATGTGAAGCAACAACAACAAAAAAATAAAACCTAGAAAAACTCCAGATTCAAGGCTATCAAAAATAGGACCTCCAGTAGATTATCACATGCAGCTTCAGTAGCATCTCCAAAACCACCAAAGACAACTTCAACAGTCATATCAACGACTTCAATATAACCTGCAAAAACAAATCAAGGGTAAGGCTCATGTATGCAATAATCTAAACCTTTCTTCGAATCTATTTTAGCTTAATAAAACATTAAAAGTGTGAGAACGGAAGTTTTTTTTATAGCCAAAATCAGTAGTAGAGCAACCTTGACCTTATCTAGAAATTAGCTTCACTTTTTTCCACCAAGACACACACACACACACATGTAGAAGAGGAACAAGAAAAAAGTAAAGAGGATTTGAGAAAGTGAGTAGTAAGCGGGTATTAAGTAGTTAGTTGTGATGGAAGACAAGGAGTGCCAAGGGGTAACTGAGGGTGAACTTAGTTAACATAAAAATGACTTTGAGTTTATTTTGCATGCAATGAAAAAAAAATTGAAAAAAAGAAGAAAAAAATTGAAAAAAAAGAGAAAAAATATAAAATGTGGACCCATCACCTCTTGGCATGCAAAATAGAGTTGCTATAGGTGAAATACAGATGCTATAGGGGAAGCTTTTCTACACGAAAAATAGATTTGCTACAGGAAAGAAAAAAATGCTACAAGAAGTTAAAAAAGACAATTTTTGTTGATCAAAGGTGGTTTTCTTTCTCTCTTCTCTCTCTCCTATGCTTATACACTCCATGTACAACTCCAACATGCACCCATTCACTTATTTCACCCTTCAAGTAGGAAAAAAACTCCATTTTTACTCCTGACTGTAATTTCTACAGGAAATTCCTAGTAGCTATAGGATTCCTGTAGCACTACAGGAAATCCTATAAATGCTACAAGAAACTTATTTATAAGGAAAGTAGCTCTCTAAAAGGTTTCTAAACTTCAAAAAGAGCATGATAATTTTTCTTTCTTTTTTTTTCCTATACCTACCACTCCTAACCCTCACTTCACTCCATGCACAGGGATTCACTCCCTAAACCCTATGTTGGGCCACTAGCAGCTAGATCACCTATACCTTGGCATGGGACCTCTCCCCTTACCTCTCCATCACTCCAATAGTTACATCACTCCATCCCTAACCTCCATAAGCCATTTCCCTTCATCTCTAAGCAATCTGGTGTCCCAAGAAGCAGAGATAAGACTGCTATAGGAAGTTGAAAAGTTTCTTGTAGCAATTATGTATATGGCACAACAAGGTAAAAATCTTGGGATAAGTTGACAAAGATGGCTTCAAATGACTACCAGGAGACTCCAGGAGGATGAACACACTAGCAAAGGCATCTGAGGACCTCCATGTTGCACTTGCAAGAATAAATGAAAATAGACGAGTAGCAAGAAGATCAATAGGAGGAGCAACACATGGACTAATAAACAAAGAATGAAATTGATAACGGGTTTACCCTGCTTACCCATAGTCTCCACTATAAGCTATGCATATAAAAATGCTTCCCAATTTTTTTCTCCAACTAAACTCAAATCTGGGCAACTCAGTAATTTCAATAACACAGAATGGTCCTCAATTCCAAAATATTGCAATCTCAAATACCATATACTGAAACTTCTATATCTCAAATCTCAGATTTGAGATATTAGAATAAAAATTCCTATGGTTTATGAGAACCATACAACATATTTCCTATCTTTTATGCGGGAGCTCTCTTTCCTTTCATCTTCAAACCTATGGTTAAAAATCCATTCAACCTTCATATCCAAGGTTCCTTTCAAAATGTAAGCCTTTTCAAAATTCTTACAAAAGGCTTTGGTTAACAATGTTCGGGTTTATTTCTAATTACCAGACTTTATGATTAACCCCCCAATGCCTACCATAGAATATAGTCACGTGAAAATTCAGTTAAAAGGTTCAAATTTGATTAATTTAATACCAATGCCTATGAAACCTTCACGGCTTTAATTAAAGTGCCACCACATATGAATATTGCCATACATAACTCCAAATTTAATTAAAATAAGCCAATGCATCACATTGACAATGCATCTGGGTCCCAACGTTTAACCATATAACAATACCTGAATGCTCATTATATAACTTTTCAATCTCGGATTAAGACCTCAAGCCAACATACCTTATTATTCGACCAATATAATTCTCGACTTTGATTTAAGACAAACCCCGATAAACATTACAGTCCACTTAGTCCCATAACATACCTTGCTATATCGTTCAGGCGACTTTACAATGCGAACGCCGTCCGATCCTTGGATAGGATCATCCAACAGATATCGCGCTCCTAACTGCACACCTTCTAGTCGCTCAAAATCACACGATGGAGACAGTTTTTGAATACCGCCTATGGACATGCGTCAACCTAAGGCATATATCGCGTTCGAAAAGGTGATACAGCTTACCACTTGCAAAGGTGCGCGATACTGCCGGTTTTACTCTTCAAAAAAGCCTTTACTATTTCCGCGCATAGCTTCGACTTCAAACTGCTTCACACTCTAGTGATTTACCGCGATTTATCCGTGCTTCCATTTAACTTTGAGTCTACTCTAACTCAATGTTTCTGGCTTAGTATATGGTTCTAATTCCCATTGCTTTTATTCCCATCGAACCACGAATCCTTCTGCACATTCCACATATGTGCCATCACTCACAGTTTGCTCTTCTACCTTTCTCATGAACTCATCTGAGAAATAAATTTCTCTTTCTTAAAATTGAAGACTCGCTCTCCGGCTGTAGGGTTTATCAATATTCTTTCCTCCAACGTCAATGTAGACTCTGTCTTATCTGCTCCACTGCGCAATTCTGCCTCAACAGGTTTCAAGGGTATAATCACACTTTGTTTAAACAAGATTCTGATCCGATATGAAAATCGGAACCCAATGCACCGTAAAATGAAGTCCCTTCCTCCGTTCCCTTCAATGGGATTCTCTCCACGACTTCATTAACCACCTATACCCAAAAGCTTAATGAGATTATTCTCTGGGTAATATACCCTTCCAGCTTCCATATATATATCTTATAGATGTATGTACAACCCTTCTCAAGATATGATGTATTCGGTTGTCAACCTTGGTACTAAACGTCAATTTTACCTCAGGTCATCGACCCTTGCAGTGGTCGATGACTGTAACCCTCTCTCGTCTTATCAAAGGAGTGTGCAACTCCTCAATGCATTTGGTTCAAAATAAAGTGTTGGGATTAGTTAACATTGGTTCTTTTATCATACACAGAGCATCATCCCAGGGATCTGTTACAGAGTTCCCATATAACTACACATAGAATTCAAACATCTTCACACAGAATGTGATCCAAGGACACACATATATTTCAGAACCAATTTCCTCATCCATATATATGAAATCAATTACAAAATAATTCAATTACAACTTCTTGTTTGGCCATATCTTCAATTCAATGGCCTTCTACCTCGCTACTCTGCCCCTGAACAACTATATCCCCAGACCTATCTGCTTAATGCCTTTTAGGCTTACATTTATACAAGAAAATAATGAATCGATTCAGCTCCTCTAACAGCTCAACAAAAATCTTAAAATTCCCAAATCCTAAATCTGGACTAAGTCCCTAGATTTGTGGAAACTGATTCCAACTCATTCCTACTCTGCAGTCTTTCTAAGTCTCTCATCTCTTCAAATGCCCAACTCATCTTTCGAGGGCAGTTACAATTCTCTCCACATTTAATTAAAATTAATAAAAACCCACTAAATTCATTACATAAAATCTAACCCTCTTGAAAACTAAAAACCCCTAAGTCTAACAAAATGCATGGAATTTTGTTCCTGCCTAATGCCCCTGCATCAGAAATAGGCCAACATACATGAAGAACCACAAGTCAAGGAGGATGAATAAGTTGCTCAGAGGATGAGCAACAATTTCAGAAGGGGGTATGATGGGCCTCTAAATTAGACATAAATTAAGGCCCATATAACCTTTCTTAGGCACATAAATGATATATTATCCTTCTACACTTAATACCTTTTTTTTTTACGCTTTAATATGTTCTTAGGAAGGTTTAGAGATAATTGCATATTTGTGCCTAATATTATTTATTTTTGAAGGATATTGTGAGAATATTGGATAGATTATGGAGATTTGGAGAAGGAGATAATTTAGGGACTTTCTCCCCACTACTGGAGGATTAAATTGGAGAATAAATGAACAAAATATCATGAAATAATTTAGAAATTCTGGAGAGATTCTCTAACTCTGATGAATGAAAAAATCTATGAATGTGTTCCTTGTCATTTACTGCAAACTCCTAGTGTTGGGAACCAGATCCACTATTTGTGGTATTTTGGAGGGGAAAGCTTATTCCTTTCAAGGATAATGCTTCCTCATCATTTTTTATAAGTACAAATTCGAATTGGTTTCTAGGGACAGGTATTGTTTAGTCTTATTGTGGAGAAAACTTGTTTTCTGGTAGCTCCACTTTCTTTTCTTGTAGGGATGTACTTGGACTGATTCAATAATGAATATTGGTGCCATTATTAGCTTCTAAGGTTTTGTTTCTTCCATAGGAATCTGATTACTCCTTGGGCCTGGCCATCCCAGGAGCCTTAGTGCCCTCTTGCACAATTTCTTTGTGTTATTTTCACTTCTTATTCACATGCATCTCTTATTTATGTTTTGCATATTTCTGTATTTAGTATTGTTTCTTTTCTTGTTGTAGGATTGAGTCAGATGATTTAAGTGAGTTATTTTGCAGGTTTTTTATAGGTTCAAAAGCATTATTTGTCTTTATAATAACTTTGGAAGGTCATCTTAATCATTAAGATACTTGGATTTGGTTACTAGTTCACGAATATAAGATTTCTAGAAATGCCTCGTAGCGAAATAGTAGTAAATTTATGCTATTTTTTATAAGGGGTTAATGAGATCCATTTGAATTGATTCCACTTGTATTAGGTCATAATAATGTTAAATTTTATAACAAAATTTACCCCATTTCATTTACACTTGATTAGGTTAGGAATTTGATAGATTAACTAGCTCACTAGTTCTTGAACTTCCATATTTTAGAGTAGTAATTTTCTATTATTTGTTTAGCACATGTGAACAGGGGTAATTTGGAGTGATTCCACTTGGAATGGAGACCTAATACATCATAATTAATAAAAAAATTTGTCCCATCCCATTTTCATTTTATTTACTTAGTCATTTGGTGAGTTATTTCCAAAACAAAATTGCTTGTAGCAAAACCAGAGTTGCCTGTAGCACTCTTGTAGCATGTGTAAACTCGACCAGATTTGTTCCCAAAGGTTGGATTTTGTCTCTTAGGATTGAATCCTGACTAGAGATAATTTCAGGGGATAATATTCGTAGGTGGGTTGATTTTCCATGCTTTTAATAAAAAAATGATTCGTCAATTTCCATTTTTTTCTTAAAAATATTTGCCCAAATTATATACTATAAAACTATTGTTTCTTAAAAATCGCCAAAATTTTATAGTGAATATATAAAATCATAAGAAACATAGATAATTTTACAAAAATATCGCCAATTTTTTTTATAGTTTGCATATTAACTATTAGAAGATTCACCAAGGTTTCTAAACTTTCAGATAATTGTCAATCCTTATAATTTTCCCTGATCCTGACCCCTAGGACCTAATAACATGATTGAGGAAGAATAAACACCACTTAGGACATTCATTTTCACAAATTATATTAGGTATTTTTATTTGAATTCATGCTCTTAGTATTTCAATTACAAATTGTTGTTATTTCCTAGGAATAATTTCTTTTCAAAGCAACACTTAAATTTGTGTAATTAGTTCAGGATTTGATTCCATGACATTTCCTCCATTACATCAGATCAACAAAAGGACACATTGTATGCTTCACGTATAGTGACGATACCTCTAAAGTTTGTACGAACCCCGAGTTGATAATTGAAGTTAGTAGCCTTAGGAGTTGCAACATTCTTGTTGCAATACTCATGCTCATCAATGAGCTCAATTAAGTTTTATTTCATAAACAGAGATTTCTTTTAACAACATAAAATAGTTTTTAGTAATTCTTTAGGACAAGTTTCATTCACATTAAATTTTCAAAAGGACATAAAATTAGAATTTTTTTTTGGTTTTAGAATTTTAGCTCTTTTCAGAATCACTCCTTAGCTACTAACAAGATTTGTCATTTCAATTTCTAGGACTTAGTTAAGTTTGGATTTAGTTTATTTTTCTTAATTCATTTTTCTAAATTCATTCAAGAACATCTAGAATAAAAAAATGTTAAAAAACAACTTTCACATTTCACCAAAATAAATTAAGTAAAGGAGGCTTCTAGCATATACAGTGCATTTGCACTTCACAAGATTACCTACTCTGGTCGATAATTTATGATAGAAATTTAAGATAATTAAATTGACTAAAAATTTTGGCGCCGTTGCTAGGGAAGTGTAATCAGGAGCCTTATTTCTTAATCCATATAAAAAAACACAACAAAAAACAAAAAAAACATAAAAAAAATGATATGCGTAGAGAAAGAGATTCTAGAGGTAGATTTGTAGCTAGAGGTAGAAGTTTGATTGCAACAACACCACTCACCCCATCAAGACCTCGTAGTGCAAAACCACCCACCCAAACCCACATAACATTCTTAGCAGGTAGAGATAGACTTCCTAAGGTATTAAGATCAGAAATTCAACCTAAAGATTCACCAAATTCATCAAATAAAGTAGTTGTGGAAGAGAAAGATCCCACATCCCCAACATAAAGAGTATGCTTCCTAACCTTTAATGGAGAACAAATTTTAACCCAAGAGATAGAAATTCCTAGTGAAGAGGAAGAAGAAGAGATCTTCTTTAATATACCATTGATAGAGGAACCGAAAGAATCAGAAGTGGAACAAACAATTCCAAACCTAGAATCATATATTAGTTCTGAAGAATCTACAATGGCTGGAGAAGGGGAAGGATAAGTACAACAAAAATGATGAAAAATTAAGATTAGGAGGAGGTGGACCTAGGATCAGAGGTGGAGGTAGAGGTAGAGGAAGAGATGGAGGAAGAGGAATAGGTGAAGGTAGAGGAGGTAGGGGAGAAGTGTTGGGTATACGACCAAGGTCCCACATTGACTAGAAGTGGGGAGGGTCATGGGTATATAAGGATGGAAAAATATCTCAATTGGTATGAGGCCTTTTGGGGTAGATCCCATAAGCAAAGCCATGAGGGCTTAGGCCCAAAGTGGACAATATCATACCATTGTGGAGATATGTGGTGTCCAGAATCCTTACAAGTGGTATCAAAGCCATGCCCCGAAGTTAGCGAAGTGGATGAATCCTCGAATGCCGAACGAAGGTGGTGGGCCCCGGTAATATCACGATGGGATCCATGGATGAGCTCAGTTAGACAGGCGGTATGCTCCGGATTCTTCATGGACGTGTCCTGGTCCCAACATGGTGAAGAGGAGTTGACCTGGGATAGAGCAAGCTCTCGAGGCAGGTGGTGCTCCATGTAAGGCATGTGCTTCCAACGCATTGGAGCGGAGAATCCTGGTTGGTAGAGAGTGGACGAATGGATAATCATTTGAGGGGAGGCTCGATGGTCCTTTGTTCGAGGGGAGGATTGTTGGGTATACGACCAAAGTCCCACATTGACTGGAAGTGGGGAGGATCATGGGTATATAAGGATGGACAAATATCTCCATTGGTATGAGGCCTTTTGGGGTAAAGCCCATAAGCAAAGCCATGAGGGCTTAGGCCCAAAGTGGACAATATCATACCATTGTGGAGATATGTGGTGTCCAGAATCCTTACAAGAAGACAGATACATAATAAATCTACATCCTGTTGGATTTCCCATACTAGATGAAGATACTACTACCACAATGAAAAATATATCACCCTCTATCCTTCCTAATTTCCGTGGATTAAGAAGTGAAGATCCTGAAAAATTTCTTTTTGAATTCAAAGTTTTGTGTAGATCATATGACTACTTACTCAATTCTAAAAAATTGAAATTGTTTCCAGCAACTCTCAATGATGCATCATTAAAATTGTTTATGGGCTTAATAACACATTCTATTAGGAAATGGGAAGTCATGAAGAAAGCATTCTTAGAGAGATACAAGGAATATTGGACATCTCATTGTTATCATTGGAAAATCGTAAAAGCAAAAGACATTAGGAAATGTCAATAAGAAGGTACAAAAAAGGATTTACAGGGAAGAAAGACATTACAAAATCTAAAATTTTTAACTTTTTCTAAGGTCAAGCAGGAAAATTTACCAAATAGCGCATACAAAGCATTGACCCAAAGAGATCCGCGTGACCTTTTCTTAGATATTAGAAGATATTTGCGGCTATCCCTCCCATAGTCGCACGATCTTGGGTATTGCAAAAGGTCACCATTCGGGATCACTTGGCACACTTGAAGAAGAAGATTGCCCACTCAAGCCAGCCAATTATAGCCGCCTTAGAGCCACCTTGAGGCCTCAAGTGTAGCACACAATGGAACCAACCTCCCACTCTTGTGTCAACATCCACATTGTACCATGAGAGGGAGGGAAATTCTAAATTTTCCTATAAAATACCACCACGGGAAGAAGAATGGGAGAACACATTGTTATGCTGGCCAATTCGCTGGAGAGAAAACCAACATTGTGTTTTCCAAGCAGCAAGGAGTGGAAGGGTTCAGGTGTTGGCCATCCAAAACCTAAATGCAAGAGAAGAAGTTCACCAAGTGTGTGTTATTCTACCATCCGTCGAGGAGAGAGAGAGACTTACAAGAAGCTTAAAGGGAAGAGAACCCCCTGCCTTGAATATTATAGCTCCATATCTCTAAGGATTCATTGCAAGTGATTTAGCATCCTATTCTCTTATACCATCAACAACTAATAAAAGGGGAATAGTTCTCCATTTGGATTATTAGTGTGTTTGACTCGATTGAGCTTGTTATTGCATATGTGTATTTTGTTTTTGTTTCTCCTCTATTATAGCATTCTATGTTATTTAATTAGTTTACTACATGTTATGTTGTTCCATTAACAATATAACAAACCAATTTACCTGTTACTTTCTTGTAGGAAATCAGCCTCCCCTACCAAGCACAGTGCATTTCGTCCGCCCATGCGTTGAATGCACTATAACAAGAATGGCGACTCCACTTCTTTCTTCTTTTTAATCTAGTGGTTGTTGTTTGCAGGTCCTCTCTCTTGCCCAGACTTGCTGCAAGATCATTCATTCTCCCCAATAGCACTTTTCATTCACCCTCAGCGAGAAATTTGGTTTAGAGGAGGCAGAATTTTCGGACACTACAAATCTGCGTACGTTCAGCCCAGACAGATGCGCAAATCACGCACATGTGCAAATATAAGCTGTGTGGAAGATAGTGAACACATTTTTCACTATTTTTCTCTGTTTTAATATTTTCAAAGCGATTGGAAACCCATAATAATTTTTCCATCAGTGTGTTATGTTGTTTCATGACTGGTTAGGACACTTTTTGCTGAATTTTAGCTTAGCAATTAGATTGTTTTAATTTTAGTTTTTTATCATTGCATATCACACATAGTTTAAGTAGGGGTGAGTAAGTGGCTTTCAATACATAAATGCTATCTCAAAAAACTATTTGCTGATAATAGACACCAAACACATAGGATAATTAGCGTCAAGTAAGTGGCCCATACATCCACACATATTTAGCTAGTTTTTTTTTTTCATTTTTTTTGCATTAGTTTATTTCAATTTTTTGCATTAGGATTCAGGACAAGGACAAAAATATCAAAAAGAAGGAAAGTAATCTCTGCCACCCTTGCACCTCTCAGTGAGCATGGGTACCCATATGAAAACTTTCTTAAGATAGTTTTCCATCTCCCTATAGTGAAAAACTTAGTCTAACTAGGCAAAGTGTAAGCAGTCCATTATCCGTACATTGTTTATTTCTGAAAGGAACAATCACACATATTATAATTAGAGAAGGATTGTAAAGGATCACTGATCTAAAAATGTGAGAAATTATTATTTCTATTACACAGATTGACTGTAGGGGCATTTACTGGATATGTCACCTTTAAAGAAAGGATGAGATCCAGAGGCTACCTGGCCCTTTACAGACTCTGTCTATAGAAATAATAGAAGTAAACACTAATGATGTGGAAATGAAACTACTTGTTTGCTGTTCAAGGTATTCATTATCCATAAACTTATGTGTGCAATTTGTTTAATATGTTTTGCAATTGGAACAAAATGCTTTTGGTAAATTTCTGAGTCTTTTTGTGTGTAGGAGGCTTATTTCTTTTTACTGTTTAACATATTTAACTCCGGAAAAAAACAGCAATATAAATCACATATATAACACAACATATGATAAGGTAGTTCACCCCTCCTGGGCTACATCTACTAGGCCCAAGGCCCCCAAATGGGCATGTCCTTGCTCTTATTATGCTCAAAATTGGTTATACAGTGTGAAGAAAGCCTAAAAAGGCATAAATAGCTGTAGAAATGAGTTCAAAACACAGAAAACAATAAAGATAGGCTTTTGTTTCACCTCCAAAGGTTAACCATTTCCTAATACATCTCCAACACTCCTTAGGCCCTGATGGCTCTCCAAGCTTCTCTACAGAAAAAGTGCCTGAAGATGAGCTCTGTATCCTCTGCAACCTGCAACATTGGCTCTGGAATGCTCAAAATACCCGAAAAAAAAAATAAAAAATTGTCCAAAAAGGTTCAGCGTAGCAAAAGTTATGTCCAACTGAAGTTTTTTCCAAGTTGGCCTAAGGAAACTCCACCAAAAGTGGAGGAACTGTAGATAACTTGACTATTTTTGGCCATTCCGCCTAGAATGGCACGCTCCGCCAGATTTTTCGGGACCATTAAACTTAACATTTAATTTTGGGTGGACGGGGTCACATGGACCACTGCCCAACTTGCCGACATAACCGTGGAGCTAATGATTTTCAAACTGTAGCATTAAATCTCAACCGGAACCGCCACCACTTGAGATGTGAACACCCGGTGTTAACTGCAACTGTCGGAGGTCTTAAGACCTGGGTTCTGTGCCCATGGTCACATTGCGTGGGGGGTGGCCCCCATTAACCTCCACCTGAAATGCATTCAAACTTTAAATAACACTTTTTCCCATTGTAAAATAAGATCTAAGGCATAGGAGGATTGGTTGTGCACTTTCATTTGTGGGCAGGAGGTCCCCATTTCAAATCCCGCAGACTCCATATAGATTTTGGCCATGACCCCTTGGATTGGCCCATAATTTTCAAAGTCAACCAATCATCCAACTAAAAACTAACAAGTGTTGAACTGTGATACGTTATATATGGAATATTCCATGGAATATTTTGGGGAATATTACAAGGAATATTCTTAAAATAAAAGTCAAACCAAGTCAAACTGGTCTTTTTTGCAGTTTACTGAAAACTTCAAAGCTGCATAACTTTCACATACAGTGTCGGATTTGAGTGCTGTTCATGGAGTTACGATCGTATTATTGAGGCCTATCCTGTCATTTAGGTTCCAACCAATTTTGAGCAATTCCAATTTTGAGCATTTTTACAACTTAGAACATGATCACCTGATCACACCTCCCAAATGGGAAGATTTTGGACCCACAAAAGCTCTCTGATTACATAAAATGAAGATGAGGAGACTGATTCTCCACTCTTTCAACTTTGAACCACTAAAATATTTCTGACTTCATCAAATTGAGCTTGTCATAAAAAGATAAATTGTTCCTTGAATCCACTAATCGACCGTTGCTAACATTGACTAAGTCATGACGCAAATTATTGAAATTTGTAGAACAACAACTATAATTTGCAGAAAGCATACTGTTTCTACAATGGTCAAACTTAAAACAAGACTGAAAATAAGATTCACCTTGCCAACTGTTCACATGGCGAATTTTTGCTGAATGAGCCTTGTACTTGTGCCGAATCCTGACCAAGTATTCTCGCCATACCATTCTGCCATTTTGAAACCAACATTGACCCATGATGAACTGTGCACCCTCTTTGCTTGCATGCCTTTCCATCTCATGGACTCTTGCACTGCTTTGCACCGATACTTCATTCTCTGCACCGATCATCACCAAAGGTACCTTGTGCAACATAATGTCATCTTCTTTCAAAGACGAACTGTTATCAGACTGAAACATACCATCATTTATATCAGCAATATCATGAAAAGGAAAATGTACAAAATCTTGTTGTTTAACCATCAACAAAGTCATATTTTGACTTGCATTAACTAGCCTTTTCAATTGCCCTGCATGGACTAAAGAAGATTCTAGATTCTTCTTATGTGCTCTCACAATGTACTCTTTGCCATCCTTGAACAAGTGATACTTATTCTCATGGCAATGGAAGATTTCCTTTCTGTCATATAAATATGAACTACCCAACACAACACCTGTAATGTCAAGTGGTACTACATCCAGTTCAACCCAATCAACATAATGAGCTATTATGGAGAAGCACAAGATACACTTCTTTGAGACTTGTAAGTTTGCATCCTTGCATATCCACCCAAGTGGATAAGGCTTTGGATGTGAAATTGTCTCAAGTTTCAACTGTTTGAACAAGTCTTCTGAAATGAGGTTAGCTTGAGACCCACTATCAAAAAGTGTGTCTATCTTTATGTGGTTTGAGATTATCCTCACATGAAATAGCTCTATCCTCCTCTTTTCATTTTGAGTTTCTTTGTGACAGTTTAATGTGATGGAACTGGGATTTTTTTCTTGTACAACCTCTTTCCCTTTTATGTTCTTTACTAACATGGTTATAATTTTTGTCTCATCACCTGATTCTGACCCTAATTCCTATTCAACAGTTGCAACAGTTTTCCCCTTTTCTTTGGTTTTGTCTTTGTTTTTATATTTGTCTGGTTTCAGCTCTGGATGAAGCTTCCAATAGTGATATTCATCATGGCTTGTTTTTGAACAGTTCTTGCAAAAGAATTTCCCTTTTTCCTTTCTAGAGTTTGAAATCCTTTTTCTTCCTTTGCTTTTAAAATCACTACCCTCATTCAGTGCATCAAAAGTGTTTTTCCCTCTAGCCTCTAAATGCGTAGCTTGTACACAAACTTCGTCTAGACTAGTAGGATTAAACTTAAAGATAGTATGTATAAGGTAATTATGCAAACCAACTATATACTTCAGCGAAGTATCTTGACTTTGTAAGTCTACTCCTAACAACAATTCTCTTCTCCTAAACTCTTGAGTGTATTCTTGAACACTTTGTCTTTTAAGCTGTCTAAAGTTTTGCCAATTCATTATAGCCTTTTGTAGATGAGCAAGAGGATAAAATTATTTCTTGATTGCAGTAATAAACTCAGTCCATGATAAATAAATCTTACCATGTTTCTTGATTTCATCCCTGGTTTTGGCTTCCCACCAAACCAATGCTGCTCCATCCATCCTTAATGAGGCTAGTTGAATTTTAGTGTTGTCATCATGCAGATTTTGAATCCTTAAATAAACTTCCAATTGTCTGATCCAATTGTCTAGTTTTTCTGCATTGACTTCACCGTTAAACATTGAAAATTCAAATTTGACATCAAGCTTTAAGAAATGATTTTTACCAGTGGTTTTTAACTTATGTGACTGATTTACCGAAGTCAAAGAAGATGATGATGAGGAAGAGGATGACGATGGAGATGAAGGATCACCATTTCCTCCATTCCCTTTCTTTGACTGATCATTACCCTTATTTCCTCCTAAGGAATCCTCTCTTTATTTTTGGTTTTTAGACCCTTCTCCAACAATCCTATCATTTATTTCTTGATAGAGGATCCTTACCATTTCATTCATATCCAAGAAAGCTTTCCAAAAAACCCTTTCTTCTTCCTTGGGATCCATCTCTTCATGAGCTTCACCTTCTCTTGAAGACATGCTTGTAGCTGCTTCTAGGGCTCTTGGAGGTGGTTCTCTGACCCTTCTTGGTTGTGGATTATTTTTTGCACTAACCAAGTTTCCTTCACCTCTCTTGAGTTTTAACCTAGTAAGCATCAAAACTTGCAAACAAATGACTTAATCTTTGCACACAACAAATGCTGAGTAAAAAATCTAGCTCAAAACCATAATCTCTGATGCCAATCTGATCTGAAAATGTGAGAACTTCTTAGTTCTATTACAGAGATTGACTGTAGGGGAATTTACTGGATATGTCATCTTTAAAGAAAGGATGAGATCCAAAGGCTACCTGGCCCTTTACAAACTCTGTCTATAGAAATAATAGAAGTAAACACTAATGATCTGGAAATGAAACTACTTGTTTGCTGTTCAAGGTATTCATTATTCATAAACTTATTTGTGCAATCTATTTAATATGTTTTGAAATTGGAATAAAATGCTTTTGGTAAATTTTTGAGTCTTTTTGTGTGTAGGAGGCTTATTTCTTTTTACTCTTTAACATATTTAACTCTGAAAAAACATAGCAATATAAATCACATATATAACACAGCATATGATAAGGCAGTTCACCCCTCTTGGGCTACATCTGCCGGGTCCAAGGCCCCCAAATGGGCATTTCCTTGCTCTTATTATGCCAAAAATTGGTTATACAGTGTGAATAAAGCCTAAACAGGCATAAATAGCTGTAGGAATGAGTTCAGAACACAAAAAAAAGTAAATATAGGCTTTTTTTTCACCTCCAAAGGTTAACCATAGCCCAATACAGCTCCAACACTCCCTAGGAACTGATGGCTCTCCAAGATTCTCTGCTGAAAAAGTACCTGAATATGAGATTTTTTGCCTCTGAAACCTACACCATTGGCTCTGGAATTCTCAAAATACCTGAAAAAAAAAAAATTTCGTCCAAAAAGGTTCACATGGACCACCGCCCAACCCGCTGACATAACCATGGAGCTAACGGTTTTCAAACCGTAGCATTAAATCTCCATCGGAACCGCCGTCGCTTGACATATGAACACCCGGTGTTAACCGTAACTGTCGGAGGTCTTAAGACCCAGGTTCTGGGCCCATGGTCACATTGTGTGGGGGCTGGCCCTTAGGGGCTGCCCCCCATTCACCTTCGCCCAAAATGCATTCAAACTTTAAATAACACTTTTGCCCATTGTAAAATAAGATCTAAGACATAGGCGGATTGATTGGGTGCTTTCATTTGCCAGTAGGAGGTCCCCGTTTCAAATCCTGCCGACTCCATATATATTTTGGCCATGACCCCTGGGCCACGTGGCAGCCTCTGGGCCTACCACGTGGCAGCCTTGGATTGGCCCATAATTTTCGAAGTCAACCAATCATCCAACTAAAAACTGACAAGTGTCGAACTGTGATACGTTGCGGATGGAATATTCCATGGAATATTTTGGGGAATATTCCTAGGAATATTCTTGGAATATTCTTAGGAATATTCTTGGAATATTCTTTTTTAATATTTTTAAAATCAAAGTCAACCCAAGTCAAATTGGTCTTTTTTGCAGTTTACTGAAAACTTCAAAGCTGCATAACTTTCACATACAGTGTCGGATTTGAGTGCCGTTCACGGTGTTAGGATCGTATCGCCGAGGCCTATCTGGTCGTTCAGGTTCCAACCAATTTTGAGCAATTCCAATTTTGAGTATTTTTATAACTTAGAACATGATCACCTGATCAATCACCGCATATCCATATCTTAGAACATTGTGATTGTACACTTCAAAACACACACAAAGCATTGTTAAGCACCGAACCAAAAGACACCTAGTGTGTTGGGACCATTTTCCTCTTCTTACGATTGCTTCACCAAGGCACACCTTAAGCAAATTAAGACTCTCTAAAACTAACCACTAATTTCACTCACTAAATTCTCCCCACAGGGGCCACAAAAGAAATTATAGTTCAGGTTAGGAATATTAGTGGTAAGCATCCAAAAATCTGCCATGGTCATTCTACATTTTTAAACATAGATGTTGAATGTTTAGGGACCTTAAAATCTATTTTTCTGCCCACGGAATAGAATTACCGAGTGTTACAAAGACCTATTCAAAGAGGGTTAAGCTTACGCCTAGTGCCTAAGATATTATTGGGGGCTACCTAACCCATCTCGTTATCGATATTGGTAGATGAATACCAAGAAGTTAAAGTCTCGAACACTCACATGGGATGAGGGTACTTTAGTGGCCAAATCTAGGGCATCCTTCCCTATAGGTGACAGTGTAGGCAGCACTAGACCCTGGTGCATAGCCACAGTCCCCACATAATGTTGAATCCCCTCCTGTACCAATGCAATAAGAACCAGTACAAGAAGAAGAAGGACCGAAAGAGTAAGAAGAAGAAGAAGAACCAGAAGAAGTGCAAGAAGAAGAAGAACCAGAAGAGAAAGAAGAAGAAGAAGAACCAGAAGAGGAAGAAGTATTTACTGAAGTCATGAGGGATACTATGGTCCCTGAAGAAAATACAGCCCCTGTTAGGACAGAAAAGGAAGACGACTCAGTAGCTCCTGCTGCTTGGATAGCTGAATTGGAGCTTCAAGTGCAGAACTTAGAGCAGCTCGTAACTAAAACGCAGGAGGAAAAAGAACAGAATAAAGAAGAGTTCACGACGGAGATCCAGAAAAATAAAGGAGAAGTCAGGGTGTGGAAGTATCATGCTACACAATGTTTCAGACGACTTAAAAAGGTGACGAAGAAATTGAAAAACAACAAAAAGAAGAAGTTTGAAACATTGCAGACTGATGATAGTATGCCAGAGAAGGAGTGAGCTGGAACGCTCAAAGTTTTGAAGGTTTTTTGCAGAGGTAAAGAGTTGTGTGAGGACACACAACAACTTAGGGATGGGAGGATGTTAGCTCCCTAATTTGCTCTCTTTTTACCATTTTCCCCTTCCTAAATCATAACCATTTACCTCTGTTTCACCTCCTTTATGCACCCTCATCTTGCACCAGTCCAAGCACGGTGAAATATTTCGTATAAACCTTTATTATTCATGTTTTAATTCAATTTAGCATTAATTAAATATTTATTACATGATTTCTTACGTTTAAATCACTTTTGTAACTTATCGATATCTCCAATGGTTATTTTATAGTTAGAGTGTTTACCGTGACCGCTGATCTTAGTGCAGGATCAGATCTTGCACCATTGCCAACACAATAGATCTTCGTGGTAGATCCGAACCTCCTCAATCACCGCCTCATCTTGAGCTGCTTCAGCCACGACAGCAGAGTGATTCAAAGGCAGTCGAGACCAATCCAAATCTGTAACGAAATATGGAATAGACTGGTATTCGAATGATAAATGTGGGTTTGTTACATAGATCATTTGCACTGCTTTATTATTATTAGGATTGGGCATAGGTTGAGCAGGAAAATGAGGAGGTCGAAAGGGTTGAGGTAAAGGCAATGGTGGAGTAGATTGAATCAGAAGTTGAGGCATTGAATAAAGTGCATGTGTAAATGGCTATGATTGCATAGGTGGCTAGTAGGAATATGGAGAATGAGTTGGCCCTCTCCAACCTTGTTGCCATGGTTGAGAAGGTTTCCCATGCTGATATTGATTCCCATACTGCCATTGCTGATGAGAGTTAGGATAAGAATATGCATGTGAATTATAACCAAAATAGTGTGGAAAAAATTCAGAAGCCATACGTGTACCTACTTGAGGCCAATTCCTTCTTTCTCCCATAGCATTCAAGTATTTAGCTTCAGACTGTCCCCCTGTAAATACAACTTTAAGTATTGGTATAGAGGGACATTTTTCTGTGATATGGTCTTCTGCACAAATAACACACTTATTAGTTTCTTTCAAATTAAGAGGACACTCTTTAGAAGGATGCTTGTCTCTACATTTAGGACAAAAAATACATAATGAATCTTGTTCCTTCATGAGTTTCTGTTGAAATTTTAAAGAGTCTAACTGTTTGGTAACAGTGTTCATTATATCAATTTTCATGTTTTCCATTTTATTTTCTAGTCCAATAATCATAGCATCAGTAGATTCAGTTTTTCTATTTCTATTTCAAGTTCCTCTACCGGATTTATACTGGTTTCTTGAAAATTTCCTGCATAATTCACAAATTTGATCAAAAGTTTGCTGAGAAATATCACCTTGTCCTAACATATTTAAATTATTTCTAGCATTATCAGTAAGTCATCTTAAGAACAAGGTTCTAATAGTGTTGGGATCAAGCTTAAGTTTTTAACTTTGTAAAATAAACAGAAATATTTCTAGATAATCTTCAAGAATTTCATCATCATCTTGTATGATTGTAAAAATTTCATCCTGCATGTCCTGAGTTTTGCAATATTCTTGATATTTAGACAAAAACACTTTCTTCATCTGATCCCAAGAAGTTATAGTATTTCCTCCTAACCCCATAAACTAGCGTAGAGCTGAGTCCTCGAGGGTAACAGGAAATAATCTTAACTTCTGAGGATCAGTTGCATAATCATAACTTCTACACAGAATATAAAACTCAAATAGAAAAGAGTCAGGATCTTCACAAACTTTACCATGGAAATGAGGGAGATATGATGGTGGAATATTCTTCATTTGCGCCATAGTATCAGGATCCAAAATTGGAAACACAAAAAAGGATTGTTCTTCACTTACCTGGTTGTCACTAGTGCCTTCCAAATGATCTTCTTGGTCTACCATTGTTCCCCTTTTACTTGTACCGCTCTCCACAGGCTGATCCACACCTGAGATGTTATCACCAGAATCCAGGTGGATTGTTCCTGCATGATGGGTTTGAATTGGATTGGGATTACTGCTTACAGAAGGATACCCAATATGAAATTTTTTTTCAGAATTATTTTGGCCCTTAGTGGGCTTAGAACCCTTACCTTTTCTAGGCATTCATTTCAAAAGGAAAGAAAAAAATAAAAATAACAAACAACTTCTAAAAAATGCTATCAGAAATCAATTAACACCAGTAAAATTCCTTCAAAGAAACAACACTGAAAAAATAAAGAAAAATTACCTCTATTTTATAATCAGAAAATTCTTACCAAATCAAATCGTCTCCCTGGCAACAGCGCCAAAAATGTTGGGGTGCAGGAATTACACTTAAGCAAACTCCTCAACACTTAATTTGTCAACCCGGGGGATTCGTAAACTTAGAGACGAAGCACATGAAATGCGAGAGATGGTATGAATCTTCCTAATGTAAATCCCTACTTTCTTTAAAGGACATATTGCAGAATAAAATCAAAAGAGAAGAAGGCAACTTGAACCATAAAAAATAATCTAAGACTGGAATGAGGAAGTATGCATTTACAAGAGAGAAATAAAGATAAAAGGCAATCAGTCCCACTAATGGTTGTTTAATCTACTGAGTGTGTGTTTTACTTTAGCAAAGACACTTTAGAAGTCTCGTTAGATGGGCCCTTAAACCTGCTTCCTTAGAGATTTCCTTCTTGCATTAATCTGTCCTGCAATGGTGCAAGAAAAATAACTACAACGAGAATTAAGTGTTACTTGAATAAAAATATCCATGCTAATTACCCCAATGTATAAAGGTTGGTCCTACTGAACCTGATTTTACTCGGTGGTCACCAAAATATCTAAAGATAAAACAACATTCTCTTTTTATTAGAAATTTTTGATCTTCCTGCGAGCAAGCTGGTTTTCAGGTTGACCCTTCTACAATCATGTCAGCGAACTGATTTTCACAATTACAAGAAAATATTTTTTCTTTACTTTTTTTATTAAATTTATTTTTTCTTTGAGAAGAAGCAGAATTCATATTTTCAAAAGGTTGGTGTTACCATTTACCACTACCGTCCCGAATTGCTGTTGGACTTGCTGTGTAAAATATTTCTTGGCAAGTGGCTGAAAATACTTCTTTAATCTACGTCCATTTACCAAGAATACTGAATTTTGTCCATCAATAGTTTTGACTTATACTGCTCCATTCTCGAATACTCGGATCACTTCATAAGGTCCCATCCAATGTGTATGGAACTTCCCTTTAAAAATTTTAAATCTAGAATCATAAAGGAGTACCCAATCACTCGGTTGGAATTGCTTTTTCTGAATAGATTTGTCATGTCACCTTTTGCATTGCTGCTGAATTAGTATGTTCTGCTGAAAAACATCTCTGTGAAATTAATCTAACTCATTTAATTGGAGAAGGCATTATTGTTGTGCCTCAGAGAGATCTAGTCCTAACTGAATTGCAGTTCTGAAAGTTTTGATCTGGAACTCAATTGGTAACATAACCTGTTTTCCATATACCAGCTCATATGGTGTATGTCCCATGCTATTTTTCCAAGTGGTTCTGTATGCCCACAAAGCTTTTGGTAATCTTTCAGCCCAGTCTTTTCGATGCATATTGACTGTCTTTGTAAGAATGGACTCGACCATTTTGTTTGTAGATTCCACCTGGCCATTTGCTTACGGGTGATATGGCGTGGATTTCCTGTGCCGGATATTGTATTGCTCCATCACAGCTTGTACCAGATTATAAATAAACTGTGGAACATTGTTAGAAACAATTTGTCTAGGCACACCAAATCTAGTAAATATTTCAGTAAAAAGAAAATCAACAACAAATTTTTCTATAGCAAAAGAACCAGCTTTAGCTTCTACCCATTTTGTAACGAAATCTCTACAAACCAAAATATGATTTTTACTTAAGGATGTTGGATTTATTGGCCCTATAAAATCAATAGCCCATTTTTCAAATGGCTCAATCATAACTTGGGGGCATAAAGGAATTTCATTGGTTTGATTAGGTTGGCCCATTCGTTGACAGTTATCACATCGCCTGACATACTGTTTGGCATCCTTAAACAAGGAAGGCCAAAAGTAACCAGCACGTAATACTTTATATGAAGTCCGCTTATCTGCGAAGTGGCCTCCACAAGGTTCATCATGAGAAAATTTCAATATGTCAAACACTTCCTTCTCTCTTACACATCTACAGATAATCAGATCTGGACCAGTGTAAAAGAGATCTCCTTGAATCCAGGAATATGCAACACTTTTTTGAATAATATTCCGCTTTTCACGAGTGGAAAAGTGAGGCGGTGTTTTTCCAGTGACAAAATAATTAGCAATGTCAGGAAACCATGGAGAATCTGTTGACATAGAAAAAAGATGTTCATCTAGAAAATCATCATTAACATGAGTTACTTCACCAAGATTATCTAATCTAGAAAGAAACTATGCTACAACATTAGATTTCCCTAGTCTATCAACAATAGTAACATTAAATTCCTGCAACAATAGCAACCACCTAGTCACTCTGCCACTTGTCAATGGTTTTTTCATCAAATATTTAATCGTGGAATGGTTAGTATGTAAAAATACTTCATATCCTGTAATATAGTGCCTGAACTTATTAATTGCAAAAATAACAGCTAAAAAATCTTTCTCTATAACTGTATAATTCAATTCATCGGAAGATAAATTCTTACTAATATAATAAATAGAATAGGATTGCTTATTTTCCTCTTGTCCTAAAGCTGTGCCAATAGCCAAATCTGAAGCATCAAAGGAAATGTGAAAAGGCAGGGACCAGTTTGGACCTCACAAAACTGGTGCCTGCACCAACTTTTCCTTCAATGTTTCAAAAGACTGTTGGCAAGCCGTGGACCAAGAAAATTCACTATCCTTAGCTAGAAGTCGGAAAAGAGGAGCATCTATCTTCGAATTTTTTTTTAATGAATCTTCTATAGTAACCAACATGTCCTAAAAAACCTCTTACTTCCCTTTGAGTTTTGGGTGTAGGAAGATGCATAATGATTTCAATTTTTGCTGGATCAACCTGGATACCTTTGTCAGAAATAAAATGGCCAAGTACCACTCCTGATTTTCACATTAATCTACATTTCTTGTCATTCAAAGAGAGATGGGATTCTTGACAATGAAGAAGTACTTTCTCCATATTTTTGAGAGCTTCCTGAAAAGAATCACCAAACACAGAAAAGTCATCCATATAAATTTCTACAAATTCTAGATCAGAAAAAATGGTCAGGACTTCCCTTTGAAAGGTAGTCGGGGCATTACATAAACCAAAGGGAAGCACTTTATAAGAAAATGTCCCCCACAGACATGTAAAAGTAGTTTTATCCTGATCTTTGGGTGCAATCTGTATCTGGTTATAACCACTGAAGCCATCCAAAAAGGAGAAATATTTCTTTCCTGCAAGGGTATCAAGCACCTAGTCAATGAAAGGGAGAGGGAAGTAATCTTTAAGAGTGGCTTTATTCAATTCTTAATAATCAATACAAATACACCATCTTCCATCTTTCTTAGGTACTAGCACTAATGGAGAGACCCACTGACTGTCGAAAATAGGATAGATAAAACCGACATCTAAGAGTTTCTGTACTTCCTCCTTCACAATATCTCTTAGAGCTGGATTCATTCGCCTTTGGAGTTGTCGGACAGGTCGGGTTCATTCCTGAATATAGATATGATGTGTACAAGTTTCAGGAGGGATACCCTTCATATCTTCATAGCCCCAAGAAAAGGCACTAAGATGGTTTTGCAACAAATTTACAAGCTGCTCCTGCTAAGATGAGTCAAAATCTGAACTGATATGCAAGGATTTACTAGGGCTAATCTCAACAAGAGTGGTATCAGGCTCAGGAGTACTCAAGGGAGTGGTCAAATGCAGTGGTAAAAAAGAATAAGAATCATGATTTTCTTGAAAATCTAGGTTGAAAATTTGGATCAAAGGCTTAAAATTAGGCATAGTGTCTAGATTGTTCAGAAAATCTTGAATCTCATATTCCTGTGAAGACCTAGTATAATGATGGATAAGGGAAATAGAATGAGTCTCCTCACCACTGATTTGATCCAACCATAAAGTATCTCGAAGGTCCTGAATGGATTTGACAGGGGGGTATAAGGTAACTTTCTTCCTAGAATCTCCATGTGAAATATACATATCACCGGAACGACATCCAATATATGCATCAGCCGTAGCAAGCCATGTGTTAGCCACCTATAAAATTTGTTATAGCAAAAGGTGGCTAAAAATTTTGGAGCCTTTAAGGAAAAAAATTTATTGCTGAAAAGTGTTGGGTCTTGAAGACTCTTGAAGGCCTCATGCCTCTGTCCCAATGTTCACTACTGTGCCTATTCTACATTCAGAAATCCTACAGATTTCCAAGACAGATTATTGCTGCAAACATCATTTTTCCCCCTTCCCCTCTTCCAAAACTAACCTCATCTTTGCCTTTCCTTCTCCCATGAAATCCTTCATTTTCATGTCTTTCCCCTTCCCCCTTCATCAAAACCCCTTTGATAAGGTTTAAAGACTCCTTCTTTGCCTTATAGAAACCCTCAAAACCTTTGAAAATCATTGAAAATCCATGAAAATCATGTTTTTTATGTATTGTAGACTTAAGCCCCCTTGGGCTAAGTCTTTAACCCTTCCCTTCCATACGTGTTGGTGCTAAAACCAGGCGCTGGCCCTCCAAACACTTATCGCATCACCCCATTGCCGATTAGCCCTCCTTTCTATCTCCTTCGGTCATATTATCTTCCATGCGCCCAAAGGCCCCGCAGACGGGCGCCAAACCATATCGAAAAATAAATATTTCTGCCCAAAGTATAAACCTTAATTTATATTAATTTGAAATTTTTATTATGACCTAAGGTTTTCCGCCAGTTCAAAGTTCAAGTCGATCTCCACCGTCGATCTGCCTGGTGGTCCCCGCCATCGACTCACCATTGCAAAACCACGCGGTATCCATCGCACCACTTTTGAGAGCGAGGCGATATTTTTCATTTTGTAGTGATTCCATACACCGATTGACGCATGGCCTAGGCACTATTCATAAAACCATCATCCATCGCGCGTTAAAGATCGGAGGTGGACCCGACGCGATATGGACGTCGACCATCCGATCTAAGGCCGCTCATTGGACGGTGATCGCTCTTCGAAGATGCCCATGTGATAACCAAGCTACGGCGTGGCATTTAAAGGATCTCTGCCATCGATCTGATATGCAGATCGATGGCCCACATTCCATCGCTCAACCCCCTCGTCCACAACAGTGCCGGTGGTCCCAGCGCCACATCAAAATCCACGCGGCAATTTTCTATTGGGGAAGGTCTCCATGATTCTTCGTCCAGTCAGCAAATCTGGACCCGGGAACTTTAATTAGCATGGTTTAATTAAATTTTGAAGTCTGGGCGTGTTTTTAAGGTTTATTGGTGCCTGTTTCTCCACCGTTGATCGTGTGGACTGATCTCATCCGACGGCCCACGATCATCCCGAACCCCACACACCATTTTTTAACCTATTTTCTCCATTTTTTTTCCAATAAAGTGACCTTGTCACGTTATTTTTTCGCCTTCGCTCCCGACCATCGATCTCTATGCGATCGATGGTTTTGATTTAAATTATTCTTCCGCCTTCTCTATGACTTCTCTCGATAAATCTCGACCTACGTGCCTTCTGAAGTAGCGAACCTATACATGCAGGGATTTATAATAGTTCTTTGTATTTTGCAGGGTTTAAATGGTTTTTCCGCCATGACTGAAGAAATTTCAAAGGCAGAGGGTGATGATCCTCCTGCCTTCGATTTACCAAAGAAAATCATTCGCAGGGTTTAAAATTCATGTTTCATCGGTGATTCATGAGGCATTGATGCCATATCACCCTTGCGTAGCCCTGCACATCAGCAAAAAACACAGTAAATCAAGCACAGTCAGAGAGTATCAGTGTCGAAGACAAAAATGTACCAAGACAGAAGATTGAAGACAGATTTGCGGGGATCACGGCTAAGAACGATTATCAAAAGCCTAATCCCCAATTAAAACATAGTTTGAAGAAAATCTGAAGTGTTTTATCAACAGAAAGCCTCCACCGCCACATCTGAGGCAAATTGATTTCTCCCAGCTACCGAAATGCCACCTGTGGCTCAAAGTGTTCAGTCAGAGGTTGAAGTTATTAATGAAGATCAGATATCCACCTCACAACCACTAGAGAGTAAATTCTCCAAACAAACTTAATGACAAAACATCTGCAGATTTAATTTGACACCACACAGAGCCTCAAAGGTCAAAAAGAGCTCCCACCGAGCTTAAATCTTTATGTAAATCATTTAATACAGAGGACACCTATGTAAGTTTCTTCATTGAGCCCCCCAAAGGCTAAGAAGCCATTAAGTCTGTATTAATTGTAATTAGAGATCTTTTATCAGATCTCACCTCCTCATTCTTCTATATATACTACTGCAGAAGATGAGTGAGGGGTTGGTTGTAGAACTTTGAAATATAATTAAGCTTGAGACTTCTATTTGTAAATAGTGTTCACTGGCCCTTGAAGCTCTATTTTTGTTAGATTTGTTAGGCTGGATAGTGAAGATGATTGCTGAACAGAAACATTGGACTTGAAGAGTGTAACTGGTTTGACATCAGTAAAAAGTTTTTTCTTGGGATTCTGGTCTATATCACTGGTGAAGTGCCCCTTCTTTTCTTATTTTTTTTCCTTCTATGTACGCCATATTGTTCACTATTCTCTGATAAAGAACAACATTTATAGAGTTAGGATTTACTGTTTACTAGTACCCTTCTCTCACTGATAAGATTTATCTCAATGTTTTCCTCCAATTTGTTTATTTAAGAATGATTCAATACATTTTAAGGAGTTAGGAATGTTGGCGTTCCCTCATCCTACTGTTTGCTTTAAACATTATTCTTGAAATTTATTTTCTTCATTTGCTTATTAAAGTTAGACTATAAAAGTGATGGTTTGCCCTGTTTCTAGTTCCTATTCTCCAAAGGAAGATTCTAAAGGTTTCCCTTGGTGTTGGCCGAAAGAAGATTAGGTTTAAAAGTACCTTACCTGATCTTAGGTTACATTTTGTTTCTCTTATGTGTCTTCATACTTTTTGAAGGTAATTATTCGGATTACTAGATTGTTTGTCAATTAAACCGCTATAATACGAACTTGCCCAAGAAGTTTATGGTTAGCCCTGTTCTTGGTTGGTTTTAAATGGTTACTTAAGAGGCTTTTCTTGTTTGGACTAACTATAAATCCCTTGTGAAATCATTATCAGTTTCCTCCCCTCCAACACTTTATTGTTTCCATTCCATCATTTTAATCTAAATAATCTTGTGATATAGATGACTTGCCCCTTGGATCACTCTTGATGTTGTTGTTCAATTAAAGCCCTGATATGAATCCATAGCCCAATGGACTAAAAACCAGCGTTATATCTATCTTCTTAGCCAAAGCTGTTCTATTCGCTTGCAACTTCTCACCTTTGAAACTTTTTGCACTTAGAACTTTCCTCTCAAATTATATTCATGCTCAACCATCCAAAAACAAAACAAACCCTTGGCCTTCATAACTAGCCTAATATTATTACCCCAAACTTCAAAGACAATTCCATCTTTGCACTTATTAGAGAGATCACTCTCCGGATTTAGGAGGGCTAGATCCTAGAATCCCAAAGTGGTTAAATGATGTTTCTCCCTGCGATCAGACTTTGCCAATCTTGCTGATTACAGGGAGGTAACATTTCTGGTGACTCCACTAGGGAACTTTCTGAGTTAATAAAAGTTCAAAAACACCTTAAAACTCTAGATAACCCCTGGTTTTATGACAATTGTTCTGTTTGACAGCTGAGCCACCAGCACCTAACATTTCTGGCGACTTCGCTGGGGAACTGAGTCGAATTTTCATCTTAGTTTCCTTTAGAAATTCATACAAACCTGGTGAGTAAAAAGCAGCCTTTTCAAGCACTACCAAATAATGGTAATCATGATAAAACTTGCTTGAATCAGTGACAAACTAGGCAAACCCTAGGATTCTCATAAGTCTTTATCCAACCTTGAAAAATCAGCTGGATTAGCCGTAAGAGTAGACTGTCTTTGTCTCATGACCGTAGCTAAGTTTTGAAACAAAGTTAGTACATTTTTTTTTTGACATAATCGGGTGCTGTTTTGTATTCAAAAAGAAGAAAATGGGAGTCTAAGCTCCAATGTTACAGAGCCATAAGAAAGAGAAAAGAGGAGGGGCGAAACCTGAGCGAACCCAAGATCTAGAGCGCTCCAATTATGCTTGACTATTGAGAGGAATGATCTAGTATAGATTCGAACAAATTGAGACAACAAAAAAATACATTTGTAAAACATTCTTAAGCTATGATGTATTCAGAAAAGGTCGCCATCAAGGCCTGCTGATCCTGGATATGCTGAGTTTGGACCGAGCTCATTGCTGCCCCAAGAGGATTTCTGGCTGCCATCATATTCTTGGAAAAGGTGACTACTGCTGCCTCTGCAGACAAACTGATCTGAACGTTCCAAATCATGGCAGAAAACAGAAGGATTCAATGGCATTTCTGCTGAGATTGCCCAAAGGTTTGGAGCAAGCTCTGTTTGCACAAGCATTGGCTTCCTTGTTGAGGGAACGAAGGACATGGATGAATCGAAATTTCTGCATTTGCTGGGCGAGATCGTGACATTGATTTAATGTTTGCTGGAGTGGTAAATTAGTTGTTGTTCGCTTGTGAGCCATTAAGCCGATGATGATTGCCGAATCTCCAATAATTGTTGTTGTGCGAATGTCCAGGATTTGGAGTTGAATGAGGCCTTGATACAAGGCGAGAGCTTCTGCTTTATTATTGGAAATGGAGCCTAATCCCCATTCATAGGCAAGAACGATGTCTCCACTGGCGTTACAAATGATTCCGCCCGCCTTGGCCTTACCAGGATTTGACTTGGAAGCTCCATCAAAAAATAAATAGTAAGTGTTGCAGCTTTTTAACCAGAGGGAAAACTCCTTATCTGTCTTTCGGATTTTCCAACTACTGCTAGGAGTTTGAATGCTGCTGGTAACTTTTCTGTGTTGCTCGTTGTAGAGGTCTCTATTGCTCTGATCGAGCATACTTCCAATGAAGTTCCACTCTTCAACGAAGAGCCCGACCGTGTCAATGTTTCGTTGGCAGCTGACAACTACAACTTCCATGGCGAGACCTTTTTCCTTGTTATGCAGCCTTCTGATGTCGATTTTCTTATCATTGAATATTGTTTGGTTGTGAGCTAGCCAAATACGCCACAGCATGGTGTAGGGAAGGGCGTTCCAGACTCTTCGTGCCACATGATTCTTCTTGCGCTGCCAAGGGTAATTCGACTTCCATAAGTGTAAAATATCAACGATGGTACTCTGCGAACCCCAGGGAAGGTGATCCTGCTGGAAGGCTTCTTTCCAACAAGTAGTGGCGTAGGAACAACTTATGAAGAGGTGCTGTATTGTCTCCTCTGCTGCAGAGCAGTTTGGGCAGCGGGAAGGACCTGAAAAACCGCGTTTTTGGAGGTTGTCTGAAGTTAGCACTCTCCCTTTTAAGAGAACCCAAATAAAGAATTTAATTTTGGGGGGGGGTCTCTGACTTCCAAACAGTCTTCCAATGTGACCATTTGGGCATCTGAAGATCTCTGTTGTAGATATATTGGTAAGCAGCCTTGACTGTTTAGCTAGCACCTGTAGGGTCCCAGCAATAGCAATCCTTATCATTTTGTTTGGTGGGTGTGATGCCGTGGAGATATACCTGCATATTGTCCAGACTAGATCGCAGCTCATCAGGAATGTCAGGGAATTGCCATCCTGTCCAAAGGTGAGTATGAATATCCCATTTGGATATTTGAGCGAGGTTATGAATGCCTTTGTTGGTAAGATAAGAGAGAATCTGCTGGGTTCCGGGCCTATTGCTGATTGGTTGATTGTCCATTATTTTGTCTGCTCCTAATCTGGTGTTGTTGCCCCCCTTGGGGACATTGGAAACATTTGAAGCGAGAATGGGTATAACTTTTTTGCACAGCCCCCAAATTTTGGCGCAAGCTCTGATGGGTATGTCATGATCTAATAGAAGCTGCCTTGAAGAGTTTAAATATTTGACTTCCAGCACTTTCTTCCACCAAGCAGAGTCTCCGTTGATGAGCCTCCAAACTATCTTGCCACCGAAGATCTGATTTAGAAGTTGTGGAGATCTGATCCCCAGACCACCATATTCATAAGATTGGGTGACCTGTTTCGAATTTATAAGATTGTATTTCTTTCTTTCAGTCTTTCCCCCTTGCCAGAGAAAATGACGGAGGATGACTTCCACTTTGTGATGAAAACTAGCTGGAGCTCGCAGCAGTGTGAATTGATACAACGGCAGTGAAGATAGACAAGATTTCAGGAGGATAAGGCGCCCTGCTAGGTTAAGCTAGAAGGAACCCCATTGCTACACTTTAATTTTCATTTTGTCAATAATGGTGTCCCAGACTTCAGCTTTCAAAGAGCCCACTCTCACTGGCATACCCAGATAAGAGAAATGTCCCCAATCTAATTTACAAGGAACCCCGAAGATGCTGGCAATGCTCTGAAGAGTTTGAGCACTTGCATTCCAGCCATAAATGCAGCTCTTGAGATGATTAATCATGCCTCCAGAGTAACTCATAAATTTGTCTAAGAGTGTTTTGAACTGGCGAGCTATAATGTTGGAGGCACCTCCCATTAACAGGGTGTCATCAGCGAACTGGGAATGGTTTATGTTTTTGACACCATTCCCAAATTTAATGCCGGTGATGAGACCGGTGCGGCGTTTGTGATCAAGGGCCCTGCTGAAGGATTCAGCCATCAGGATGAAGAGGTAGGGGGAAAGGGGGCAACCTTGGCGTAAGCCTCGGGAAGTTTGGAAGGAAGGCCCTGGCCTACCATTAATAAGGGGGGAAATCCAAGGACCAGAGATGCAAGCAAGGACTAGATCGATAAAGGATAGGGAAAATCCCATTTTCTTAAGAACAACAAGGAGAAAAGAGTGTCTTACCCGATCGAAAGAATTGGCTAAGTCCAGTTTTAGAATAAACCATTTTTCTTTTCGGACTTGACTGGAATGTATAGCCTCTTGCACAAGCAGGATAGAATCGGAAATTTTTCTGTTGGCTAGGAGACCTCCTTGGTTCTTAGAGATGAGGGAGCGAAGATAGGTTTAAGGCAAGTGGCTATAATTTTTGACAAGATTTTGTATGAGGAATTACAAAGGGAAATGGGTCGAAAGCGAGAAAAGGTTGAGGGACGATTTTCTTTAGGGAGAAGGGCGAGATGAGTGACGTTGGTGAAGCCTCCAATTTTATTCTTGCGTTGTATCCATTTTATCATCTTGATAAGATATTTTTTGATGGTCCCCCAGTGGGATCTATAAAAACTGATGGGGAAGCCATCAGGGCTAGGGGCCTTGTCTGGATGAAGAGCCCAAATGGCTCTTTGAATTTCATCTTCTTCAATATCCTTGGTAAGCTCAACATTAATTTCTGCACTAATTTCTGTGGGAAGAAATTGAAGCAGATTTGAATAGTCTTCAGCTTCTTTGGTTTCAGTTAAGAGCATGCTGTAATGTTTTGAGGCTGCCTTTTTGATAGCATCTTGAGTGGTTTGAAGTTGGCCTTCATCATCAATGATGGAAGTGATAGTATTTCTAATTTTTTTGACTGTGGTCTGCTTTTGGAAAAAAGTGGAGTTTTTGTCCCCACCTTGCAGCCACAGCTGACGGGATTTGATTCTCCATTTTTGTTCCTTCATACGATTAGCATGATAGAGCTGAAAGTAAAGATCACATTCTTTGGCTTTGGAGTCCAAGGACACACCTTGTTACTCTATGGTATTATGGACCTGTTCCAGTTTGTTTTTGATCTCAACTTTTACTTTCTCCAGCTCCTTGTAGTGGTTCCAGGCCCATTCTTTTAAGGCGCTTTTAGTCCTTTTTAGTTTGCTTTCCCAAATAAATCCCGACGATTCTTCAATGTGCTGGCACCATGTTTGTTTCACAATCTGATCAAAAATAGGAAAATTATTCCACAGCGGGCTGTACTTAAACGGAATGGGGCCTAGTGAGCTGTGGGTTTCAAGTGTTAGCGTAGTGGGATAGTGATCTGAAGTAGCGTATGGGAGAATAACTGAGTATGCCGTGGAGAAGAAGGAGAGGAGTGATATATTCACCAGAAACTTGTCTAGCCTCTCCATAATTTTTGCCTTGCCCAGTCTGCGATTATTCCATGTGTACCTTCTATTTTTGGGAGCAACGTCAATGAGATCGTGGTCCTGCATAATGGACTCCAGCTGCGCTCTGCAGGGATCGTGTGTAAAGCAACCCCATTTATTTTCATTGGCGTGGAGTATAAGATTGAGATCTCCTCCCAGTATGATGTTGCTGCTATCTTCATCGCCAATGTCAGTTTGGAGAGAAGTCCAACACTGTGTTTTGTCCCTGTAGTGGTTTGGAGCATAGACGTTATAGATGGCGATTTTTTGGTTGCTCATTAGATTATCTAGAGTAAATTTGATCCAGAATTGGTTGATTGTATTAGATTGGTGCTTCCAGGCAGTATGGCTCCAAAGGGTGGTGATCCCCCCTGAAGCTCCCCTAGAATCGCAGATGCTTCCATCGTATTGCTTGAGGCGATCAATAATCCATCTCATTTCTTGATATCCTTGCTTTGTTTCTTGTAATAGTACTATTCCTGGTTTTTCCTGAGTTATCGAATCATTCAGAGCTGTGATTTTGGAGGGGTGTCCTAATCCCCTGCTGTTCCAGGATAGAAATTTCATCATTTGGTGAGAGGGGTACGGAGAGTTGCTCGCCCTCCCTGATTTTTGTGTGCCACTTCCTTACTGTTTTGCCCCAAAATGTAGGTTTCTATAGGATTTTGAGTGCCCATGGCAATATCTTTTTGGGCGTTTTCTTCTCTCTGTTGTTTAGTCGATCTTCTACCTGGTCCTTGTTTCCTGTGGGTGTCCAGATTGGCCCCATGTTCTTTAGAAGAGCTTCTGGTTGATCTAGCTGAGGGAGGATCATGGGTGAATGAAGGAGAAGGGTTTGTAGGGGAGGAGGGAGCAAGAGTACCATCCTGAGATGGAGGCAGGGTGATGGGGGGGTCATCATCAAGGGAAATGGAGGAGAAGGGGTTGGAAGACTCTAAGGATTTCTTAGGAGGGGAGGGCGGAGGAGTCAACGAGGATGAAGGATTAGGATTTGGTTTGAAGGGAGCAGATTTGGGCTGAGCTTCAGCTAGTGGAGCAGCGACAAATTTTTTCCTTTTGACCATTTCCCATTGTTTCTCGGGATGAACATTTTCATCATTAGTAATTTTAGAGCATCGATTGGCAAAATGACCGTACTCGTGACATACCTTGCACTTAAATGGGATTTGTTCGTAGTCCAGCTGCTGAATGTGAGTCCAATCATCCACCTTCAGCTTGATTGCCTCTGGGAGACCCTTGCCGAGATCAACTTCAACACATATTCGCGCACAAGCTTGCATATTGTCCTTGGGCTTGCTCCTATCAATGTACTTTCCCACAACATTACCAATGGCACGAACCGAGTCATCTCCCCAGCAATGGAGTGGGAGATGCGGAAGCCGGACCTAGACCGGAACAACACTAGGGACATCCAGCTCGGGATCGAAGTCTGGAGTCCATTTGTTCAAGTACAACCCTCTGGAATCCATAAAATAAGGGCCATTTCTGAAGATTAAATCCTTGTCAGCTCTTGTTTCGAAATGAAATGTGTAGTAACCTTTCCCACAGAAGCGTATGGAAATTTTGCCACTGACTTTGTCCGTCCAGTTTTTCTCGATCCAACGCTGAACAGTTTTGGGAGAAGGCCATAAAACAGTGAATTTCCCAATGAGCCCCCACTCAGCAAGAGAGAGGGCAACCATTATTGGCAAGGCAGGGGGCAGGACGACCTCCTGAAGACCATCTAGCTTCTTGAAAAACTTAGAAAGGGATGGTCGAGGGCGCTGAAGCGGAAGAGAATTGACAAGAGCAGAAAACACTTATTGAGCATCGACCCCCTCCGAAGAATCCGAAGGAGCCATGGCGGCCTAATAAAAGGTCAAACGTAGCTAATGCACTCAGAACCCATCACCTTGACCAAGGGGGATAGAGCCAAAACCCAAAGAGAGGCGCAAGGCCAATGAAAACAACAAGCAGCCCAGTGCGCCGCGGACCAAGACCTGAGCGCCGCGTAGGCTCGATGCGTCGCGCAAGAGCAAGGAAAATGCAGAGGGAGCCGACAGAGGCGCTGCGCCAGCCCAATGTGCCGCGCGACCCTGCCTATGCGCCGCGCAGGGGGGAGGCACAAAAGAACAGCTCAAAACTTGATGCAAGAGGAAAAATCTTCAAGAGAAAACCAACACCAAGGTTGAAAAGTGAAAGAGCCCACCGAAGCAACGACCAGAGGGGTCGGGGCAGGCCGGCAACCACAAGGAGAACCAGAAGCGAAGGCGACAATGGCAGCTAGGTCTAGATTTGGCACTTATTATGGAAAATTCTCATCCCAATAAGTTAGTACATTCTTAGAAACCATACAACTGAAAAATAACTCAGAAAACACAAAAATATTTCAGATTGGTATCCAATAAACATGGTGGTGGACCATAAAACCTTTTACCTCCGTAGGAGCTAAAAACTTCCACTTGGCGACTCCACAATCCTTAGCAGACCTTCAGACTCCATTGGGAAGAACCCTCATCATTGTAACATTAGTCGAACTCAGTTAGAGGACTGTAGGATTGAAATTTCTGTAAACAAATTAGTTAACCTCTCAAAGATTGTCATACCTGGTTGAAATTTTCTTGTTTATTTGGGTCTGAAAAACACAACATAGTGGCTCCTAGAAAGATTCACACTAGAGCCTATCCTGACCCTGATGCACCTGAGTTAGTTGATAACCCAGAAAGTATCCTTAGGAAGTCTCCTAGGATTAAATTATCAACTGTTTTTAGATCACCCTTGAGAGCTAATGCAGTTCCTAAAAATCTTTCAGCTACGCAACAATCACAAGTTGACTTAGTGAATCCTTTTAGAACTAGGTTTCTTGGTGATTTAGATCAGTTAGTTTCTGAGTCTTCACTTTCTTCTCCTGAAACAAGTGAACATCTTGGTAGCAGAGAAACAACACCTCCTGATTTACATTTCCTTCACAACCTAGGTTTCTCTCATCCAAGATCAGCTCAACAATCTATTCCTGGTCCATCCACTTCTGCTCACTCTACATCCACTGTTCAAACCACTCCACTTCAGCCCACTTTCCCTTTTGCTAATCCACCTCTTGTAAATCCACCTCCACCACATATCATGGCAACATGGTATGCTCCCTTAGTCCTTCTTGTACCATTAGTCAATCTTCCACAGGACTATCAGTCTAAAATTCCGTTATATGATGCTAGTAATGCTACAACTGCATCACAACATGTGGATAAGATGAATGAATACTTCGACAGAAATGAAATTAATGCTGATTCTGTCAAGCTTAGATTGTTTGCTCAAAGCTTGGGGGGAGAAGTAAGAAAATGGTTTAAAGGCTTAACCCCCCATAGTATCAATGATCTCCAAACCTTTCATCAGACATTCTTAAACAAATGGGAAGTAAAGAAGAATCCTCTCCAAGTCCTTTCGGATTACAAGAACCTCCATAGAAACACTAGGGAAAGTGTGCAAGCTTATTGTACCAGATTTAACAATGTGTATAATGCACTTTCCCCAGAACTAAAACCTCCACAAGGCTCAGCTCTAAACAAGTTTCCTGAAGGGTTTGACCCTGAGATGGCCTATCAGTTGAGGGAAAGAGATCCTGCAACTCTTGAAGAGATGCAAACGGGTGTTCTTTCTGTGGAAGTCAACTTGATGTAGAAAAGAGCAAGAATGAAAAATGAGAAGAGAGTGTCCTTTAGAGAGGAATCTACACCTTCTACTTCCAGCTCGAAGATGGAGAAAATGATGGAGGAGATGATGAAAGAGATGAGCATAATTAAGAGAGCACAAGCAAGCCAAAATCAAAATGCTCCTCAAAATAGAAACCAGAACCAGAATCAGAATTTTAGAAGGAACCAACCTCCAAACAGACCTAGGGAAGATGATCAACAGATCACTCCTCCCTTTCATCAAAACTATGTGAGTGAGTTTGAGGAAACATATGAGAAAATAGAGGTGGAAGATATCAACATGCTGGGAGTAGATAATGATGACTTTGAGGTTAATTATGATAGAAAACAAGGTCTATACACACCTTATGATGACAAAAGAGATGATGATGAAAATTATTATCAAGACATGGAAAATGTCATCGTAGAGTCTCAAAGAGAATATGACCTTAGGAGCAAAACCAGTCAACAAAATCCCAACATCAAAACCTCTGACAAATCTTCCCAAAACAACACTGTAACCAAGCCTAAAATTGTCAAACAAAAGGGTAAAACAGTGGCTGTTAATTCTGATAAAGGTAGAGAAGAAGGCACTCAAAACGTTACAAAACATAGTGCAGACCTTAGCAGTACTAACACTTCAGCTAGTACTCCTGTCAAAACAATTTTGTCAAATATACATAGGATAAATCAGCAAGTTGATGTTGCTGATAGACTAGCAGCTAGTAAGGCTAAGACCGACACTTTAAAGAGTCAAACCCCTTTCGGCCTCGAGTAGGAAATTTCAAAGATCAAAATCTCTGTTCCCTTGATTGAGTTAGCTGCCCAGCATATATATAGGACCCAAATTTTGAAGGCTTTAAGAATAGAAGAAAATGAGGACACAGTCAATCTTAATGATGACCAACCAGATCTGATTTTTGGTCCTAAGATTGAAGGTAGATATCAAGAGGGACCTGTTACCTACTTTTTTTTGGTAGCATAAAAAGCACCCGATTTTGAAAAGTGGTGATGCAGAATCACCTCTTTTTTTTTTAGCACATTTTTGACACTCTAATATTTTTATTTATGAAGTTTGAATATTTGTTTTAAAATGTTAGTGATTTTCATGCTAATTTTGAAACGTATCGATGCATCATCAACTTTTTTTTTTAGAGCGGTGATTTTCATGCTAATTTTGAAACGTATTGATGCAACATCAACCTTTTTTTTTTTAGAGTGGTGATTTTCATGTTGGTAATAAAACACAAAACTTAGATAAAAAATATATATATATAAACAATATAAAAAACCAATCAAAATGTTAAAAAAAACAAAATTAACTCGTAAAAATAAAAAATTTAAACAAAAATAAATAAATAAAACAAAAAAAAACAAAAATATTCGAAAATTATATCGAAAGAAATGACAAAATTTGAAAAAAAAAAACTCATAATTTAAAGAAAAAAAAAACAAAAATTTGATCTCAACTTAGATACCCGTAAACGTGCTCGTTCGAATTGATGAATCTCTGTTGCCAAGGCCCTACCGAGCAGGGTTTCTGAATTTTTGGAATCTAAGCTTCTGTGATCCATATAAATTAGTAGAAATTCTTTCGGTAATAATCACATGCAAAAACGAGGTCGACGTTTCGAACCAAGCCGGTGTGGTTCATCATCGGAATCGATGAAGACCACAGCATTGATTAAACATGCTGGATGCTTATGTATTCTGAAAAATTTCTAAAGTACAAAACATGGATAAAGCTTGGAACAAAGAAGGAAAAACAAAAATTAACAAAAAAAATTTAAAAAAAAAACATCAAAAACATTTTTTTTTCTAAGTTATTAAAAAAATCCATATAATTAAAAATAAAATTTAAAATAGAAAATTTAGGAATAATTTAAATTACAAAATCAAAATTTAGATAAAAAAAATAAAATACAAAAAAGAAGAAATTAAATTTAAAAATTTAATTTTAAAATTAACAAAAAAAACAAATTAAAAAAAAAACAAAATTTAAAATTGAAAAAGAAAATTAAAATAAAAGAATTATAATAAAAAAACTATCATTAAAAAACAAAAAAATGAAAAAAACCACGTGCAAATAATTAAAAAACAAATATCCATAAATTTGCTATTTTTTTTTAAATGAAACAATTTATAAATTTTAAAAATGAAAAACCAAATAAACTAAAAGATTTAAAAAAAAAAAAATTAAATTAAAATTTAATAAATTTAATGAATAAATTTTGAATTTTAAAAAATAATTAATCTAAGATATTAAATTAAAAAAAAAAATTAAAAAAAAAATAAAAAAAAAAAAAATTTAAAATAAAAAAAATTGAATTATTATTATTATTTTTTTTAATTTTTTGAATTAAAAAAAAATAAAAAAATAAAAATCAAATTAAAAAAAAAATATTAAAAATAAATAAATAAATAAAAGAATTTTCTGATCGTGATGGCGCCACCAGTCGGCCTCCCGCCCAGGTGGTGGTGGAGGCCGGCCTCTGGATTGGCAGGGGGCTGCAGCCCCCCGCCCGCCCAGCGGCCGGCCTCCGGGAATCGCCCTCCCACAGCAGGAGGCTGATTCTGGGAATCGCTTTCCCGCCGTAGGAGGCCGATTCCGGGAATCGCCCTCCCGCCGCAGGAGGCCGATTCCGAGAATCACCCTCCCGCGGCGAGAGGCCGATTCTGGGAATCGCCCTCAGGCCGATTTCGGGAATCGCCCTTAGGCCAATTCCGGGAATCGCCCTCCCGCCGTGGGAGGCCGATTCCGGGAATGAGCCTCAATGCGATTCCCGGAATCGGCCTCCCGCGGCGAGAGGGCAATTCCGGAAATTTCCCTGAGGCTGATTCCGGGAATCGCCCTCCCGCCGCAGGAGGCCGATTTCGGGAATCGCCCTCCCGCCGTGGGAGGTCGATTCCAGGAATCGCCCTCCCGGAATCGGCCACAGGGCGATTCCTGGAATCGGCCTCTCACCGTGGGAGGGTGATTCCCGGAATCGGCCTCACGGCGATTCACGGAATCGACCTCTTGCCGCAAGAGGGCGATTCTCGGAATCGGCCTCCGCCGTCACCTGGGCGAGAGGCTGATTGGCGGCGCCACCACAATCAAAAAATTCTTTTTTGTTTTTAATTTTTTTAGTTTTTAATAGTTATTTTTTAATTTTTAATTTTATTATTATTTTTTTAAATTCAAAAAATTTAAAATTATTATTTTTTAATTTAATTTTTGTATTTGAAATTTAATTTGTTATAATTTTTTTTGTTTTTTGTTTTTTGTTTTTTTTATTTTATTCATTTTTTTTTTAAATTATTTTTTTTTCTAAATTTTGTTAATAATTTTCATTAAATTTTGTATTTTTTTTTTGTATTTAATTGATTTTTTTTAAATTTTTTTAAATTTTATCATATATATTTTTTATTATTAAATTTTATGTTTAGTTTTTTCATTTAATTTTTTAAAATTTAGTAAATTTTGTATTTTTATTTATTTATTTATTTGAATTTAATATTTTTTTTTTTAATTTTTAATTTTTTTAATTACATAAAATTTTTATATTTTTATATTTCAATTAAAATTGTGTATTTAAAATTAGATTTTTTTTTTTATTTTTATTTTTATTTTTATTTTTAAGTTAAACTTAATATTTTCAAATTAATTTGTTTTTTATTTTATTATTTATTTAATATAATTTTTTTAATATATTTTTTTCAATTTTTTCAATTTTAATTGATTTTTAAAGTTTTTTAACTTTTTATTTTAAAAATGTTTTTTGTTTCTTTATATTTAAAATTCAATTTTTATTTCAAAATTTATTTGTTTATTCATTTATTTATTAAAATTTATTTTTTATTTTTTAATTTAATTTGTTATTTTAATATTAACATTTTTTTTTTTTAATTTAATAAAATCTAATATATATATTTTTAATTTAAGTTTTATATATATATATATATATATATATTATTTTTTTATTTTTTATTTTTATTATTTTTTATTATTTTTTTTTATTATTTTATTATTTTTTATTTTATTTTATATATATATATATATATATATATTATTTTTTTTTCATTTTTCATTTTTAATTATTTTTTCATTTTTTTACTTTTAATTTCAATAATGTTTTTTTTTTTTTTTTTTTTTTTAAGTTTTAAATTTATTAAAATTTAATATATTTCTTTAATTTTTAATTTCTATATTTTTTTTTTTATAATTTCTTTCTTTTTTTAACTTATTTTTCTTTTTAATTTAATATTTTTATTTTGTTTTTATTTTTATTTTTTTATTTCTATATATTTTGAAATTTTAATCTTTATTTTTTTTTTTAAATTTTAAATTTTAAATTTTTTTCTTAAATTTTAGGTTTTTTTTAATGTTTGAATTAAAAGTTTTATTTTGTTTTTATTTTTATTTTTTTATTCCTAAATGTTTTTAAATTTATTTTTTTTCTTAAATTTTAGGTTTTTTTAATGTTTGAATTTTAAAAATTAAAAAATGTTATTTCTATTTTTTAAAATGTCAAAAATATGACAATTTTTTTTTTTTGGTTATTCCAGCATCAACTGGTTTTGTTTTGAGGGTGATTTTTCAATCATTTTTTCAAGAAACAATTTTGTTTTTAGCATAGTTTTATAAAATGTTGAAATTTGACCTTAAAAAAAAACCAAGTGCGTTCTGGAATACACTTTTTTTGTTTTTGAGGTGTTTTTTCATGTTTTTTGAGTCTTTTTGGGCTAGAGTTCCCGTTTTGAGGTCAGGTTACCTATTTCATTGGTAACAGTGTTGTTCATGAAAAAATTTTGCATAACGCTATGCACGACTCAGGAGCTTCTCATAATTTAATGCCTAAAGCTGTAATGGAGAGCCTGGGTCTAGAAATCACCAAACCTTATAAATACCTTTACTCCTTTGACTCCAGCAGGGTGAAATGTTTAGGATTAATCAAAGACCTCTGTGTTAACTTGGCCCAAATTCCAGCCAAGTGTTTAGTCATGGATATTGTTGTGGCTGATGTGCCCCCAAAATATGGAATGTTGTTATCAAGATCTTGGAGGGCTAAGTTACAAGGGACTATGCAGATGGACATGACCTATGCCACTATCTCGGTTTTCAATCAAAATAGAAGACTTTACAGGGAGTCCCATATGAAATACATAGTTACAAGTCAAGATCGACCACAAAACTCTCCTCTCTATTATGTAAATATAGGCCTTGATTCCTTCATTATGTTTAATGATGAAAACTTAGTGAACAAGTCACCTTAACAGGATTAATGGCCGATAGGGAGGAAGAGGAACACAACGTAGAAGTGTCAAAACAGTTTGTTGCATCTGAAGATAGTAGCAAATCAAACAAAGGTCTTGAGCTACAAGTTAGGTGTCCATTACTTTTGAACATTCACAATCAAGAAAACAACCCTCAAATAAACGAAAATCTTGGGGAATCAAAACAAATACAACTAAGTGCTGAGATTCCACAACAACCCTTGAGCACGTTAGTTGAAGAGGACAGGGACTAGGATGAAACCGAAAATAGTCCTCTATGGAGTATGTATTTTGATGGGTCATGCACTAAGAACAATGCTGGCGCAGGTGTCTGGATTACCAACACTGAAAACAACCACACAGAAAGAATTTCCTGAAAATTAAACTTTCAATGTTCCAATAACATAGCGGAATATGAATCCCTTCTCTTAGGCCTACGTTTGTTGAAAAGGTCAGGAGCAAGAAGAATCAATGTGTATGGGGATTCAGAGTTAGTCATTAGGCAAGTCAATGGGGAGTATAATGCAAATCATCCCAGACGTAGAGCCTACTGAAACGATGTCATGGAATTTTTGAAAACTTTCGAGGAGTCCAAACTGATTTTTGTCCCAAGAAAAAGAAATATTGTGGCCCACAATTTAGCCTTTGCATCTAGAACATGCTTAACGCCATATAACACCAAATACTGCACAACTTAGATAAAATTTAGACTAGCTGTGCCTGATAATGAGAAGTATTGGCAGGTGTTTGACAATGACAAACAAATACAAGACTTCATGCAATTCAGAAATGAATTCGAACTACACAGTTCGGACTCAGATTATGATACAGATTGCAGTGAAGAAAATTTTCTTAGTGAAGAAGAGCCGTCTCCCGAACTTGTCAATATCAATCTTTTGGCTAACAAACTTAAAAGAAAAACAGAAACGACTACAGAGTTAGAAACATAGGAGTTAGAAACTCTGCACTTTAAAGATGAAAGTTTGCCAAGCGGTCTGGTGCCTTTAGAAGAGTTGTTTGATTTTAACGATGTGGCCAAGAAGCCAAAATTGGAACCTGTAGAGACTGAAGTGGAAGAGTGCAGTATAGGCAGTGAGGAAAAACCGAAAATGATTAAACTGTCTAAATCTTTACCAGCTCATATTGAACTCAAATACATACATCTGTTTAAATAATTTTCTGATGTTTTTGCGTGGAGTTACGAAGATCCTAAATCCTATGACACTGAAATAATACAGCACAAAATTCCCCTTAAAGAAAACCAAAAACCATTCAAACAGAAACTGCGCAGAATAAAACCTATTCAGTTGCCTTTGGTTCAGAAGGAGATCATGAAAATGTATGAAGTTGGTATTATTGTCCCTATTAGATATTCTGAGTGGGTGTCTAATCTGGTGTTGGTTAGGAAGAAAACTGGAGAGATCAGGCTTTGTATAGACTTTAGAGACTTAAACAAAGCTTCATTAAAAGACAACTAACCTTTACCAAAGATGGATCACATTTTACAAATGGTGGTAGGGTCTGGAAGAATTTATTTGCTTGATGGCTACTCAGGGTACAATCAGATCTTAGTTCACCCTGCTGATCGATTAAAGACAGCCTTTACTACACCATGGGGCACTTTCATGTATGTGAAAATGCCCTTTGGTCTAATGAATGTTGGAGCAACTTTTCAAAGAGCCGTGGACATAGCATTCTCGGAAGAATTGGGCTACTTCATCATTATATACCTTGATGATGTCACCGTGTTTTAAAAAACAGATGAAGAACACTTAAAACACTTAAGAAAAGTTTTCGAGAAATGTAAAAAGTTTGGAATATCTTTAAAACCGAAGAAAACCTTAGAAGAGGGTATTAAGATAGATCCAAAGAGGATTGAGGCCATATTGCAAATCTCTCATCCTCGAAACATCAAAGAGTTGCAATCTTTCATTGGAAAGATTAACTTTTGGAGAAGGTTCATCCCCAACCTAGCTGAGCTCCTTAGGAATATCACAAACATGTTAAAGAAGGAGCAAGGGGTAAAATGGACCTTGGAAGCAAAGAAGTCCTTTGAGCTGGTGAAACAAGCGTTAACCAAAACACCGGTTCTAATAAGTCCTGATTTTTCAATTTTTTTTTATATTTTTTCATTTGCATCAGAACATACCATAGTTGCTGTCCTTTTACAGAAAAATCCACAAGGACAAGAGCATCCTATTGCATTTTTTAGCAAGGCATTGAGGGATGCCCCTGTGAAGTCTAACATTATGGAGAAGCAAGCTTTTGCTTTGGTTAAAGCTCTAAAAGACTTTAGAGTATACATCCTTCACTCACACATCATTGCCTTTGTCCCAAATTCAGTAGTTAAAGACATTCTAACATAGGACCTAGATGGTAAGAGAGGTAAGTGGATTGCTGTTATCCTTGAATATGATTTAGAGATAAAACCCACTAAACTCATCAAAGGCCAAGGTCTAGCTAGATTAATGGCTGAATCCAATTTTGAAGTTCTTGATATTAATATGATTGATGCTTTTGATGACCAAGAAGGATTCTCAACTCCTGTTGTTGAAGATCATTTTATGATTTCTCCTTGGTATGCTGATATTATTTATGTTTTTCTTAATTTAAATACACCTCCTGGTTTGACAAAGACAAAAACAAGATTCCTAAAGTTAAAAATTGTAAACTATTGCATTATTGATAAATGTCTTTATTGGAAAAATGCAAGTGGTCTATTGCTTAAATGTTTGCCTGAGTTGGATGCAGAGAAGGTTAAGCACGAGTTCCACGAAGGAGAGTGTGGAGGTCATTTATACTGGAAGACAAACAAAATTTTGAGGGCTGGTTTCTATTGGCCTACTATTTTTCCTGATATACACAAAATGATCATTGCCTGTCATAATGTCAAATTTTTGAAGGCAAAAGAAAATTGCTACCCCTGCCTCTGCATCCAATCACTGTTGAAGCCCCTTTTCAACAGTGGGGACTTGACTTCATAGGAGAAATCCATCCACCATCTTCTGCCCAGCATATATGGATTCTTACTGCTACAGACTATTTCACTAAGTGGATAGAAGCCATACCTTGTAGGCAGGCCAATGATTTAGTTATTATAAAATTCATGGAGACTAACATTCTCTCCAGATTTGGCTGTCCTACCAAGATCATCACTGATAATGCAGCAACATTTGGATCAAAGAAGATGGTTGAATTCTGTCACAGATATCAGATAACATTGGGGCATTCCACGACCTATTACCCTCAAGGTAATGAACTTGTAGAATCCTCAAACAAGAGTTTAGTGAACACAATCAAAAAATAGTTGGAGGATAACAAGAAGTCTTGGCACACAAAGCTTGTTCATGCACTTTGGGCTGACAGATTGACTTTGAAGAAATCTATTGGCATGTCACCTTTTCAGCTTGTGTATGGTACTGATGCAATTTTTCCGAATAGCCTTGGTGTACCAGTGATGAAGTTGATTCAAGAGTTGCAAACTGAAGAAAGAGAAGTAAAAGGCTTCAAAAATCAAAATAAAAAAACAAAATAAAGAAAGAAAAGAGGGTAGATTGTGAAAACAAGAAAGGTATAGCCCCATACCAAAAAAGAGAAACAAATTCTGAAAGTGTGCAATCTTAAATGCCACTCCTGAAAACACACTTCTAGTTAGTCAAACAGCCTAATATTGACTAATTAGCTTTTAAATTTACTGCTGATAGGATAGTGAATTCGATTTTCCAAACTGTTTAATCTTGGCTTATCAGTAGATAGATTACGATAGAAATTAAAGGTTCAAACATGCTCAAAATCTCAACCTAAGTTTCCAAAGAGACATGACTCAAATCTATTTTATTTTCTAAGTAAAAAAAGATGTAAATATGGTTCTAATTAGCTCAAAATATGAACCAGAGAACAAGGAAGAAACAACTCAAACAAGAGTCAAAATAGAGCTGTAAAAAATATGAAGGAAGTGCTTTGAAATTTCAGATCTTAAACCTTCCATTTTGATTTAATTTTCTGCAAAATAATATCTATGCGCAGCTTGTTTTTTATTCCATAGATCAGCTTCAAGTTAAGACTGTTTAATCCTGACTTGAATGCTTTAAAATTTTTGTTGTAGAATTTAGAGAATAAAAATTTGTTAGACTGTTTAATCCTAACAGATTAGTAGATTAGGTAGAGAATCATGTGGGCTCAACTGGTTAATCTGAGCCCATGGAGAAATAAGGATTATAATTAGATTAGTTTATGCTTTCAAAAGAATAAAATGTTGTAAAAGAGTTTGCCAATCCAAGTGCACTCTAATGAAGAAAAAATGTTAGATCAATAGGATTGGGTAGGTAGAAAGCTTGTTGATTAAAGAACCATTGTTTTTATGGCTGCTAATATGTTTTCAAAAGAAGATCATTTAAGCAAAGGAAAGCAGCCCAATGGATCAGGCACAGGTCAGCCTCCCAGAGAATACAAGTCTGAAGTTCTTGATGCCTTCAAGAAGGCACCATCCCCAAGTGGAGCCACTGTTAGCCACCTATAAAATTTGTTATAGCAAAAGGTGGCTAAAAATTTTGGAGCCTTCAAGGAACAAATTTTATTGCTGAAAAGTTTTGGCTCTTGAAGACTCTTGAAGGCCTCATGCCTCTGTCCCAATCTTCACTACTATGCCTATTCTACATTCAGAAATCTTGCAGATTTCTAAGACAGATTACTGCTGCAAACACCATTTTTCCCCCTTCCCCTCTTCCAAAAATAACCTCATCTTTGCCTTTCCTTCTCCCATGAAATCCTTCATTTTCATGTCTTTCCCCTTCCCCCTTCATCAAAACCCCTTTGATAAGGTTTAAAGACTCCTTATTTGCCTTATCAAAACCCTCAAAACCTTTGAAAATCATTGAAAATCCATGAAAATCATGTTTTTTATGTATTGTAGACTTAAGCCCCCTTGGGCTAAGTCTTTAACCCTTCCCTTCCATACGCCCTGGTGCTAAAACCAGGCGCTGGCCCTCCAAATGCTTATCGCATCACCCCATTGCCGATTAGCCCTCCTTTCTATCTCCCTCGGTTATATTATCTTCCATGCGCCCAAAGGCCCCACAGACGGGCGCCAAACCATATCGAAAAATAAATATTTCCGCCCAAAGTATAAACCTTCATTTATATTAATTTGACTTTTTTATTATGACCTAAGGTTTTCCGCCGGTTCAAAGTTCAATTCGATCTCCACAATCGATCTGATCTGCAGATCAACGGTGCACATTTCATCGCCCGGGGTCCCCGCCATCCACTCACCATCGCAAGACCACGTGGTATCCATCGCACCACTTTTGAGAGCGGGGCGGTATTTTTCATTTTGCAGCGATTCCATACACTGATTGACGCGTGGCCTGGGCACTGTTCACAAAACCATCATCCATCGCGCGTTAAAGATCGGACGTGGACCCGACACGATATGGACATCCACCGTCCGATCTGAGGCCGCTCATCAGACGGTGATCGCTCTCCGAAGATGCCCATGCGATAACTATGCTACGACGCGACATTTAAAGGATCTCCGCCGTCGATCTGATCAGCAGATCAACGGCCAACATTCCATCGCCTAGCCCCCTCGTCCATAGCAGTGCCGGTGGTCCCAGCGCCACATCAAAATCCACGCGACAGTTTTCTATTGGGGTAGGTCTCCATGGTTCTTCGTCTAGTCAGCAAATCTGGGCCCGGGAACTTTACTTAGTATGGTTTAATTAAATTTTGAAGTCTGAGCGTGTTTTTAAGGTTTATTGGCGCTTGTTTCTCCACCATTGATTGTGTGGGCCGATCTCATCCGACGGCCCACGATCATCCCGAACCCCACACACCATTTTTTAACCTATTTTCTCCATTTTTTTTCCAATAAAGTGACCCTGTCACGTTATTTTTTTTGCCTTTGCTCCCGACCATCGATCTCTGCGCGATCGACGGCTCTGATTTAAACTATTCTTCCCCCTTCTCTATGACTTCTCCCGATAAATCTCGACCGTTGGATGATGCCATCTAATGGCCATGCTCCCTCTATGTGCCTTCTGAAGCAACGAACCTATACATGCAGGATTTTATAATAGTTCTTTGTATTTTGCAGGTTTTAAATGGTTTTTCTGCCATGACTGAAGAAATTTCAAAGGCAGAGGGTGACGATCCTCCTGCCTTCGATTCACCAAAGAAAATCATTCGTAGGGTTTAAAATTCACGTTTCATCAGTGATTCATGAGGCATTGATGCCATATCACCCCTGCGTAGCCCTGCACATCAGCAAAAAACACAGTAAATCAAGCACAGTCAGAGAGTATCAGTGTCAAAGACAAAAATTTACCAAGATAGAAGATTGAAGATAGATTTGTGGGGATCACAGCTAAGAACAATTATCAAAAGCCTAATCCCCAATTAAAACATATTTTGAAGAAAATCTTAAGTGTTTTATCAATAGAAAGCCTCCACCGCCACATATGAGGCAAATTGATTCCTCCCAGCTACCGAAATGCCACCTGTGCCTCAAAGTGTTCAGTCAGAGGTCAAAGTCATTAATGAAGATCAGATATCTGCCTCGCAACCACCAGAGAGTAAATTCTGCAAACAAAATTAATGACAAAACATCTGTAGAGTTATTTTGACACCACACAGAGCCTCAGAGGTCAAAAAGAGCTCCCACCGAGCTTAAATCTTTATGTAAATCATTTAATACAGAGGACACCTATGTAAGTTTCTTCATTGAGCCCCCCAAAGGCTAAGAAGCCATTAAGTCTATATTAATTGTAATTAGAGATCTTTTATCATATCTCACCTCCTCATTCTTCTATATATACTACTGTAGAAGATGAGTGAGGGGTTGGTTGTAGAACTTTGAAATATAATTAAACTTGAGACTTCTATCTGTAAATAGTGTTCGCTGGCCCTTGAAGCTCTGTTTGTGTTAGATTTGTTAGGCTGGATAGTGAGGATGACTGCTGAACTGAAACATTGGACTTGAAGACTGTAACTGGTTTGACATCAATAAAAAGCTTTTTCTTGGGATCCTGGTCTATATCACTGGTGAAGTGCCCCTTCCTTTGTTATTGTTTTTCATTCTATGTATGCCACATTGTTCACTATTCTCTAATAAGGAACATCATTTATAGAGTTAGGATTTACTGTTTACCAGTACCGTTCTCTCACTGATAAGCTTTATCTCAATGTTTTCCTCCAATTTGTTTATTTAAGAATGATTCAATACATTTTAAGCAGTTAGGAATGTTGGAATTCCCTCTTCCTAATGTTTGCTTTAAACATTATTCTTGAAAGTTATTTTCATCATTTGCTTATTAAAGTTAGACTAGAAAAGTGATGGTTTTCCCTGTTTCTAGTTCCTATTCTCCAAAGGCAGATTCTGAAGGTTTCCCTTGGTGTTGGCCAAAAGCAGATTAGGTTTAAAAGTACCTTACCTAATCTTAGGTTAATTTTGTTTCTCTTATGTGTCTTCATACTTTCTGAAGGTAATTATGCGGATTACTGGATTGTTTGTCAATTAAGCTGCTTTAATACGAACTTGCCCAAGAAGTTTATGGTTAGCCCTATTCTTGGTTGGTTTTAAACAGTTAATTAAGAGGATTTTCTTGTTTGGACTGACTATAAATCCCTTGTGAAATTATTATCAGTTTCCTCCCCTCCAACACTTTATTGTTTCCATTCCATCATTTTAATCTAAATAATCTTGTGATATAGATGGCTTGCCCCTTGGATCACTCTTGATGTTGTTTTTCAATTAAAGCCCTGATATGACACCATAGCCCAATAGACTAAAAACCAATGTTATATCTATATTCTTAGCCAAAGCTGTTCTATTCGCTTACAACTTCTCACCTTTGAAAATTTTTGCACTTAGAACTTTCCTCTCAAATTATATTCATGCTCAACCATCCAAAAACAAAACAAACCCTTGGCCTTCATAACTAGCCTAATATTATTACCCCAAACTTCAAAGACAAATCCATCTTTGCACTTATTGGAGAGATCCCTCTCCGGATTCAGGAGGGCTAGATCCTAGAATCCCAAAGTGGTTGAAACGATGTTTCTCCCTGCGATTAGACTTTGCCAATCTTGCTGATTACAAGGAGCTAACATCATGGTCGACCCAAGATCAAGGGATTTCCTCCTACTGGGTTCTTTGGCTGAAGCACAATGAAATCAGAAAGATATTCCCAAGAATCTAATGAGATGATCACATCGTCCAATACTGCTTCTGGCTTAATTTTAGATCTATCTGCTAATTCAAGCACAATGGGAGTAGGGCGAAGATGAGATAACCGAAGTTGATCCATGGTTTGCTTATTCATGACATTAATGGTTGCCCCCATGATCCAGATTTATGCAGGAACGCAACAGAATAAACATATAACCATAAACACAGAGATGCAGCAGAAATAATACTTCATTTCATTAATATCAAAGAACCAAAATTTTCTTACAGACAGAATGGAAATAAAACTAGCTAGGGCGCTGGTAGTTATCTCTGAGAAGAGATGTGGCGGCTACAGGCCTCTGAACTCAGTTACAATGAGGCTCGAGGGCCTATTTATTATTGAGAAACAATGGAGAACCCTAAACATCCAAAAACCTAACCCTAGGAGATGAAGCGCCAAAACTATGGGCCCCGTTTGGGTAAATTGGTGTTTCAACTTCCCAGGGACGTAACTTTAGCATACTATCTCTGTTTGACGCTCATGATACATCATTAGAAAGCTCTATCCGAGGAATACAAATTTTGCCATGAATATCATTTCAAAATGAAATTCTATTTGCTGGAGGCGCGATGCCCAAAAAACGTCGTTTAGGACCTCAAAACGGCTCTGGAAGTTTAGGACTCGAAAAACTGCTAAAAATAGTAAGTTATGCCGAAACTGAAAAACTGAAAGAGAAAATGGTGGGGGCCCAAGTGGAATAGGTGGGTGGCCACCAATATCCACCTGGATCATTCCTCCCCCCTTAGGAAGCAATGGTACCCATTGCGTTAAGTTCCTCCATGAGATGAGGAAATTTATACTGAATTTGGTCCCTGGTGAACCACTTTCCTTGGTGCAGGAGTTGGCCAGCTTTGACGACCCGATACAGTTGGATCTTCTGTTGGTGAGTGTTCTTGATTTGCATGTCCATGATACAATCTGTGGTGGCCTGTGCCATGCAATCTGGGTTTAACTCTGTTGGTGTGAGTTGTTCTGCAATGTCCGAGGTGTCCAGTAGAGGTGGGAAGTAAGGACGAAGGCGATCCACATTGAATACTGGGTGCAGGCCAAGGAATGGAGGAATACTAAGCTCAAAGGCATTGTTCCCTACAGCCTTAGTGATGGTGTATGATCCGTATCAGAGTGGGCGAAGCTTGCGGTGGGGTCCAGTGAGGCGCTCCTTCTGCAAATGTAGCCATACTTTGTCACCCACCTGGAAGTTGTGTGGCACCCGGTGTTAATCATGGCGCAGCTTGTACTTCACATTGGCTCTGTCCAATATATCATGAACTTGTTGGCGGATGTGTTGAATGCGCTCGATGAAGCTACTTGCTTTGTCAACTTCAGACTGGACATGAGCTGAATCGGCCTGAGCAGCTGCAAATGGCATGGCTACGTCAATGGGACATAGTGGCTGGAATCTGAAGCCCACTTGAAAGGGGCTATGACCAATTGAACTATGGAGAGCCCTGTTATAACTATGTTGTACATAGGGGAGGCTCTCGTCCCATGTGTGTGGATGCTTTGAATTGTACATGCACAAAATGTGTACAATCATTCTGTTGACGACCTCTGTCTGGCCATTTGTTTGGGGATGGAAAGTTGTGGACTTGGTGAGCTTTGTGTCCAACATTGACCAGAGGCTGGACCAAAATGTGCTGAGGAACCTGCTATCTCGATTTGATATGATAGACTGTGGGATCCAAAAGTGCACCCACACTCGTTCAAAGAAGAGTTTAATAGTGGCTTCTACTGTGATATTCTTCTTACAGGCCGCCATAATGGCCATCTTCGAGAATCTGTCAACGACCACGAAAACACAGTCGTTTCTATTCTTAGTAGAAGGCAGGCCCGCCATGTAATCCATGGAGATGGATTCCCAAGGTCGACTAGGGGTAGGTAGTGGAGTATATAGGCCTTGTTTCTTGATGGTCGGTTTGGCAATGGCACAAGCAGTGCAGGATCTAATGTGCTTCTTGACATCCTTTCGAAGGTTTGGCCAATAGAAATACTTATGTAGTATTGCTACTGTTTTCTCGACCCTGAAATGCCTAGCGACTCGACTGTAGTGTGCTTCCCATATCATCTTGGCACGCTCGCTTGAAGGAACACAAAGGTGTCCCATGTGACATAAAAGTGCATCTTGGAGGTGAAAATTTGGAACTTGCATACCCCCAAGAGTGCCTTGTAAGTGTGGCCGAATTCTGGGTCACTCTCATAGAGAAGCGGCCAATCAGAAGTCTCGTGCCCACAAGAGTTGAGCACGGTGGTGAGCACCACGATCGGTGGTCGGCTGAGGCAGTCTGCAACATTATTGGTGCTACCCTTCTTGTACTTGATGTTCAAATGAAACTGTTGCAGATATGTGGACCACTTCTCATGGCGATCATTCTGCAACTTCCCTTGTGTCTGTATGAACTGCAGGGGCCGGTGGTCTGTGTGGATGATTGTTTCCTTCCCCAAAATGTAATGCTTCCATTGTCGACAGGCTTGCACAATGGAATAAATTTCTTTGTCATAGGTGGGATACTTGCGAATTGTCTCAGACAATGTCTCACTGTGATATGCCACTGGATGTCCCTGTTGAGTAAGAACTGCCCCAATAGCATAGGCAGAGGCATCTGTCTCGATCTCAAATGGCTGTTGCAAGTCTGGTAATGTGAGCACTGGGGCAGAACAGAGGTGATTTTTCGATTCTGTGAATGCCTTCTGTTGAGGTTTCAACCAAAAGAATTTTTCTCTCGCTCCTCCCTTGGTGACTTGACTCAAGGGCCAAGTGATATGAGAGAATCCCAACACGAATCTACGGTAGAAATTAGCAAGACCCAGAAAGCTGCGAAGCTCTGTTATAGTGGTTGGGGCTGGCCAATCCCGAATGAATTGGATCTTGGCTGGATCCACATGCACCCCCCTTTCATCAATAATGTATCCCAAATATTGAACTTGGGTCATGCCAAACGTGCACTTCTCCAAACTGGCATCCAACTTGTGTTGTCGCAGTGTTTGGAGGACTTGTTGGATTTGGTGAAGGTGCTCTTCCCAAGTCTTGCTGAAGATCAGAATGTCGTCCAAGTACACCACTACAAATGAGTTGGTGAATGGCCGCAAGATGTCGTCCATCATCCTCATGAAGGTTGCGGGAGCATTTGTCAACCCGAAAGGCATGACTAGCCATTCAAAAAGGCCTTCCTTGGCTTTGAATGCGCTTCACACATCGAGGGTTCAATCGGTAACCGTGATACCTAGACTTCGTGTCAATCCGTGGACGGGGTACTCATTCGGACAAGGATCTGCTCTCAAAGACCAGATAGTCAATACGAGTCTCCAAACATCCCATCCTTCTTCCGTACCAACACGATCGGGCTCCCACACGGCGATGAACTTGGGCTGATGTGACCTTTCTGCAACAGCTCCTGAATCTTCCTCTTGATTTCATCATTTTCCAGAACAGAGCGTCGATAGATCGGTCCATTGGGTAGTGGCGCACATGGGGTCAGATCAATCGGGTGCTTGACCTGGCAGTGCAGAGGAACCCCTGTGGGTGAGGTGAAGATGTCCCCGTACTCCTCCACGACCTTATCCATTTGTTGTTGTCGCACAGAGGGGCCCTGTCTAGAGGTCGTGGCCACAGTCTTCTTCTTGCCCTGGGGGCGGATCATCAGGAAAACAAATTTCCTGGTTTGGGAAATGAGCTTACTGCATTGTTTTGCAGTAACCAAAGAGATAGTCGTAGGAGGTGGTACCTCTGGTATCCTGTACAACTTATTTCCCAAAGTAATAATAACAGCACGAGGTCGAGACTCATACACAGCATGACGCTTCCACAAGTATGGTTGTCCTAATAATACATCAGAAACATCAATGGGAGCAACATCACATAATACCTCATCCGTGAAGGGCTTGATGCTATAGGGAAGGCGGCACTGCTGGCTGACGCGGAGATCTCGTCCTTGGTGAAGCCACTCGATGGTGTATGGATGTGGGTGAGCTATGGTCGGCAAGCCCAACCACTTCACGACGTTTGCTGAAATGAGGTTCTTTTGGCTCCCATTGTCGACAATGAACTGTACAGGGGAGCCCTTTACCCACATTTGGGAGTGGAAGAGACGTTCCTCCTCCTCTGGATATTCCGGTTCCTCCTTCTGGATCTTTGTAGTGGCAACAGTGGCATTGGGATCCGCATCAATAATCTGTTTCCCTTTTTCATTCCCCTTTTTAGGTTCTGATTCGGAGTCGGAGCATGCATCTGACTCAGAAGCCCTCATCTCGGCCACTAGCGACTGCTTGGCTCGACACTCACTTGTGTTGTGAGTGGAGCTCTTATGGAACTCACACCACTTTCCCGTGTCCTTCTTTGGCTTTACAGTGCTGTTCTTTTCTTGTGGCTTTGACGGGTTATCTTTAGCCGCCATGCCTTGGCTCTGTCCTTTGTTCTGCGGTTTGGAAGCACCTTTCCCTTGCTTTTGATTCGCAGATCCAAAGTCTCGCTTCTTCTGTTTGAATTTCCGCTCAATCTTGGCAGCATACCGGTATGCCATACCAAGCGAGGAGATGTTGAGGACCTCCATTTCCTCCTGAATGTATCTGTGCAGACAACTGTGATACTTTAGCACGAAATGTTTCTCTGAATATTTGATACCCAACTTTGTGTGCAGGGTATGGAACAGATTTTTCAGCTCATGCACATCTTGATCCCTTTGTTGTCGCAGCGTGGTCCATTGTATGTACTTGTCCTCATAGCTCCCCACGGGATAGTACTGTTCCTTGACGGCGTCTCGGAAAGAATTCCAAGTTGCTACGGCCGAGAACATAGAGGGTTCTGTCTGGTCCTTATTCTCACAGTAGGTTTCCCACCAGTCCTTAACATGGAGGGTAGCTTTGAGGAGTGCAAAAATAATCTTCTCTTGGTCTGAAAAGTCATGAACAGAGAAATATCCTTCTAATAGATTCAACCATCTATCTATGGCATCTGCGTCTATTTGACCCTCAAATATGGGAATGTCAAAAGTTACTTGTACCTTAAAAGGAGTCGCACCTCCAGAGTGGATACTGGATGCAGATGTGCTGCCGGTGGGCAGCCGTTGAAGGATCTGAGCAAAGTTATCCATCATCGTGTTCCTTTGTTTTTCGAGGGCCTCCTCGAGCAATATTTTGATAGGATCTCCTGCTCCCTCATCTTTCTTTTCGTCCCCCATGGGCGTCCGTCGAGGTTTGCGAGGCTGATCTTGCAAAGGTTCCACCAGATCGAGCCCTAGCTCCTTATACCCCGACCTCGTTGGGGACATGCACAGAAGGATCGAGAAAAAGCAGACCGCTCTGATACCACTGATCCGGATTTATGCAGGAACGCAACAGAATAAACACATAACCATAAATACAGAGATGCAGCGGAAATAACACTTCATTTCATTAATATCAAAGAACCGAAATTTGCTTACAGACAATGGAAATAAAACTAGCTAGGGTACTGGTAGCTATCTCTGAGAAGAGATGTGGTGGCTACAGACCTCTGAACTGCTTTACAATGAGGCGCGAGGGCCTATTTATTATTGAGAAATAATGGAGAACCCTAAACATCCCAAAAACCTAACCCTAGGAGATGAAGCGCCAAAACTATGGGCCCCGTTTGGGTAAATTGGTGTTTCAACTTCCCAGGGACGTAACTTTAGCATACTATCTCCGTTTGATGCTCATGATACATCGTTAGAAATCTCTATCCGAGGACTACAACTTTCACCATGATTATCATTCTAGAATAGAATGATATTCACTGCAGGCGCGATGCCCAAAAAATGTCGTTTAGGGCCTCAAAACGGCTCCGGAAGTTCAGGACCCGAAAAACTGCTAAAAATAGTAAGTTATGCCGAAACTGAAAAACTGAAAGAGACAATGGTGGGGGCCGAAGTGGAATAGGCGGGTGGCCACCAATATCCGCCTGGATCACCTCAGGTCTATAAGAACATTAGAGACAAGGACATTACCAATCTAAACTAAGACAACAGGGTTTCTGGGATCAGTACATTTTTCCATAGACACACATCCCGTCATCAAATCTGCTGCCCTACCAACAAATTGAATGGTTTGGGGTTCCAATCTCTTCCTATCAGGTTTCTTGATACAAATTTCCTTAATAATATTGGTACAAATGGGGATCTCTTTAATGGCTTGAAGCAAAGGTATCTTAATGAAAATATTCCGAAGCTTAGATGCCAAACTAGTCTCAGAAATAGGCTCACTCCTTTCCATTACTAGCCTCTCTGGGAAGGGAGGCTGGTTGGAAGAAGATGGCAAGGATTCAGAGGGTAAGGGCTGATTAGTGATAGCTTTCAGATAATGGTTAAGAGTTTCCTCTTCTCCTTTCTCTTCAATGATCACCATAGGTTGCTTCTGATTTTCTGATGTTACAGTCCTTCCCAATCTTAATTGAATATCATGAACCCCAACTGGAATAGACTGATATTCGAATGATAAAGGTGGGTTTGTTACATAGATCATTTTCACTGCTTTATGATTATTAGGACTATGCATAGGTTGAGCAGGCAACTGAGGAGGTCGAAAGGGTGGAGGTAAAGGCAATGGTGGAGTGGACTGACTCAGAAGTTGAGGCATTGAATAAAGTGCATTTGTAGATGGATATAACTGCATAGGTGGCTGGTAGGAATATGGAGAATGAGTTGGCCCTCTCTAACCTTGTTGCCATGGTTCTTCACTTACCTGGTTACCTTCAAAGTGGATTGTTCTTCACTTACCTAGTTGTCACCGGTCCCTTCCAAATGATCTTCTTGGTCCACCATTGTTCCCCTTTTACTTGTACCGCTCTCCACAAGCTGATCCACACCTGAGCTGTTATCACCAGAATCCAGGTGGATTGTTCCTGCGTGATGGGTTTGAATTGGATTGGGCTTCCTACTTACATAAGGAGACCCACTATGAAATTTTTTTTCAGAATTCTTTCGGCCCTTAGTGGGCTTCGAACCTTTACCTTTTCTAAGCATTCATTTCAAAAGGAAAGAAAAAAAGAAAAATAACAAACAAATTCTAAAATATGCTGTCAGAAATCAATTAACACCAGTAAAATTCCTTCAAAGAAACAACACTGCAAAAATAAAGAAAAATTACCTCTATTGTATAATCAAAAAATTCTTACCAAATCAAATCGCCTCCTTGGCAACGACGCCAAAAATGTTGGGGTGAAAGAAATTACACTTAATCAAACTCCTCAACACTTAATTTGTCAACTCGGGGGATCCGTAAACTTAGAGACGAAGTACAGGAAATTCCAGAGATGGTATGAATCTTCCTAATGTAAATCCCTACTTTCTTTAAAGGAAAGATTGCAGAATCAAATCAAAAGAGAAGAAGGCAACTTGAACCATAAAAAATAATCTAAGACTGGAACAAGGAAGTATGCATTTGCAAGAGAGAATTAAAGATAAAAGGCAATCACTCCCACTAATGGTTGTTTAATCTACTGAGTGTGTTTTTTCCTTTAGCAGAGACACTTTAGCAGTGTCGTTAGATGGGCCCTTAAACTTGCTTCCTTAGAGATTTCCTTCTTGCATTAATTTGTCCTGTACTAGTGCAGGATCAGAGATTTATGTAGAAGGTATAAATAGTGTCTTTTCTGAAGGCTTTTTTTACTTCATGGAAGGGCTCGAACTTTTCAAGGTTCAGAGCATTCAGATCTTGTGGCAAGAAACTAGTTCTTGCACCGGATCAGAGCTTCCTACACTTAGCATTTAATCCTTAAAATGAGTGTTCAATTATTGCAAGTGCTAGTTTTCTATCGAATCAAATTGCACACATAAACGTGAATTTTTCTGATCTTAAAAAATGTAGAAATAAGGAAACAATCATTTATCCTGTCATAAAAATTTAAAGAAGGAAAGAAGATTGCGGGAAGTAGATTAAGAAAACTTGCTGTATCTCACCAATGTGCACTGGTGCAGGTTCATTTCTCCTGCTTGGACCAGGCAGAAAAACCAATTGAACAGAATTGTAGGAAAAGAAAATATCACACCAACGTGCACTGGTGCAAGTTTGTTTCTCCTGCTTGTACCAGGCGGATGAAAACCAATCTGAAATCAAGTGCAGGAAAGTAAATTGTAGGGAAATAAAATGTATCCGCGTCACACAATGGATCCATTTTCACTCAGACATGAATACATGTGCTAAAATTTAAATCACACCTTAACAATATAAACAAAAATTACAAGAAACAAAAAATGGGGTAAACGTGTTGAGTTGGCTGGGCCCTAGCCAACCAGTGCATTTCCATTTTAAATTAAAACACTACTCAGTAAACTAGTCAATTCATCAACTTAAAAACAGAAACACAATTTCTGAAACATGAGGCAGAGCTCCCTTTTTATTAATTCATTGAGGAGAATACATGCGTTAATACAATGTCCAGCCCAGATTCGAGCGATAACAAAGCAACCTGTTAACGCCTATCAAACTTCGCTCTAAAAACTCTGCTCAAAAAATTCTCCTCCTAGTCCTATTTAAATTTTACATTATATAGGCCCTTGGCCAAAGGCCAAAATAGGTCCTTTAACTGATTACATAACAAAATGAAAAATTTAATTTCGGCTTTCAAAATAAGACGGTTTTGCAAAACTGGTCATAGCTAACCAGCTTTCGCCCTTCACGGATTGGTCTCAGCTGCCTTTGAATCACTCTGCTATCGTGGCTTAAATGGCTCAAGACGAGGCGGTGATCGAGGAGGTTTGAATCTACAGCAAAGATATATTGTGCTGGAAATGGTGCAAGATCCAATCCTACACTAAGATCAGTGGTCACGGTAAGCACTCTAACTATCAAATAACCATTGGAGATATCGATAAGTTACAAAAATGATTTAAAAGTAAGAAATCATGTAATAAATATTTAATTAATGCTACATTGAATTAAAACATGAAGAATAAAGGTTTATACAAAATATGTCATCGTGCTTGGACTGGTGCAAGATGAGGGTGCATAAAGGAGGTGAAACATAGGTAAATGATTATTGGTAAAAAGAGAGAAAATTAGGGGGCTAACAAAACTTACCTTTTATTTTTTGCCTTTTTTTATGTATGTGATCATATTTTATTTGGTAATAATCTCCCTCCTCTCAAAAAACTAAAAAATATTTCCAAAATTAACCGAGTTGACACCATAGCGGACCCAACGGGACCTCGTCGATCTAGACGTTTTTTGGACCTCCCCCCATTAGAGGGAGGTGTGCTAGGTATTTCGCCATTTAGGCATCAAAGATGAAACACTACCACCCTTATTGGATCATCCTTTATCGAGGCATATTTAGTTGGAAACCCCATAGGGTCACCTAACACCACACACGTGGAAATCCCAACAGGGTCACCACACACAGCTCCTCCCACAAACCCTAGAGGACAGAGGAGCGCTACCCCTCCGGGGAATAAACATAACACACAACAGGGTACATCACACTGTAATATTCCCCAGACACCCCCCATACATCATCACACTCATATCCCTGTGTTTCCATAGTACACAATGGCACTCAATACTCAGTTACCTTTTTTAGCATCATTAAATCTCCCAGATCTATCAAAACTAACTAATGATCCTATTGTGCACAACCCCAATTGGTCCCCCATGCCCACGAAGCTACCCTCGGACATTGCGAAATTCAAAGGGAAGCAAGCGAAAGACCTTGGAATTCATATAATGACTTTCCACCTATGGTGTTCGTCTAATAGTATTATTGATGATACTGTTTGACTAAGGCTGTTTCAAAAAACCTTAACCGGACCTGCCACGAAATGGTATGTGGAGCAGCCTTCTGCTTCGCATGGAACCTTTAGCACCCTCTCTACTGCATTCCTCACATATTTTTAGTTACCCATCCACCATGATTCAGGGATGGAGTTACTAACCCATTTTAGGCAAACGCTAGATGTCCATATCTTGGACCACCTCCACGAATGGCAGTGACGTCGAAGTTTTTGCAAAGACAAACTTGATGATAGATTTTTACTGGACCTATTTTTGAAAACACTCACAGAAGATATTTCAAAATATGTGGCGACCCAAGGACCTACCTTTAATGAGGATGCCATTAGTAAAGCCCAACAACTCGAACTTATATACACCCAGTCAGGATACATTTACAAATTCCTGCCTAACAACCCGCGCCTTCAAACTTACAGAGAATTTTCAGGCACGTCAAATACTGCAGAAAAATTGATTGGGTCATTGACCCAAGGTCACCTACGTAGCAGTATCTAGTACCCAGGTTACTCGTGTGATTCTAACCAAAACATCACGCAAACTAGCTACCACCAGACTCACTCTTCACCTCTGCAGAATATGATAAATAGGGTGTCATCACACCATCATCAATAGGGAGGATCATACCCTCCCTCACAAGGGAGCTAGTATGCAGCTAGGAATGCTAACGGAAGAGATTCCCCCCCAGCAACCATATACCAATTAGGGAAAGGGAAACCAATATTCCCCCTCCCCCGCACAAAACCTACCACTGAAAAATAACACGTCGGTAAAATTTGTGCAACCTTCCCAGGCTCAGGCACGCCAACCTTACGACCGGGAGAATTGTAGTAATCCTCATAACGATGCAAGGAAAAAGCCTAAAAATAAACAAAAGGGAGACTCTAGACATGGGGTAAATAACCAACAACACCCTCCGCGATCTCAGGTTGGGGGTAACCCTAACCGAAATAAAAAACAGGAGCCAAACAACTCCCAAGGGTAGAGCAAGTGGGTTAGTCTACGGAAAAACCATTCTTGCGCTATATTTGGTGAGTATGGCCATTAAAATCATCACTATCCTGATCTCCCTTAACTAAAGAAACTTCAGGGTAACCGTGGACAAGGGGGACCTACACAACAAACCGTTGTAATGTAGGAGCCATTCCCCCACCAAGGAGTGGTTAATACCCAAAAACAAAAAACACCCCCAAATGATTTCGAGAACAACAACCACGAAATTTACATGACTGGCGAAGAAATGTTCTTCTAGATGAGGAATCGAAACTATGATGCCCCCGCAAACACCAATTTGTCTGGGGCAAGCACGAGTACACCTGCTGTACCATTGACTATATCCAAAATACCTATTGAACCCCTGCCAAAGATGGCTAAGGGTACAACTAGGCGAGTAGGACACCACTCAAAAGCGGCCCACAACTACAACATCGTGGATGATTCAACACAATCTCCATCTGCCATGTCAGCTTTAGAGGTCCTACAATCTTGCCCAAGACAACGGAAATCCTTACTTTCCGCATTAGGAATTGTAGAAATTATACAAAAAATATGTATTCCAATGGATTCAATCCAATCATGCGATATGCTAAAGCAAGATACTGAATCCTTATAAAAATCAATTGCGGAAAATAAACATGATCACCAATCACAACAAGTAAAGAAAGAAGTAGATCAAAACACAACACAAATATTTTCCTAGGGAAATATTACTACTCAAAACCCCTCTATTTTATATTGTATATTCACCATGGAATCATGAAACAATTACAATGCGTTCTCTCACAAGAGTCTCTTGCACTCTCACAATTGTCTCACACTGATTCAGACAAAATCAACCAAAAGTTAGCCAATTTTCAGCCTCTGCTCAGCCTATCTTGCTTGTGCAATTCATGAGGAATGCAATACCTATTCTTTAGGAAATTCAACCTTCCAAAACTATGCAATGCTCATGGGAAATCCTATGGATGTTTTACTACATGCAGGTAGCCTACTAATGATACAATTGATAGTTAACATCCCTTTAAACTTTGTCTCAACTAGGTCTCCACTGGAGCTGACATGCATGCAACTATTAATAGTAAATCATCAGTTACATGAAAAATCACTGCATGCGAATTAAATATGATTTAATTCAGTTGACCTCTCACTAGTGCAACAAACAACTACAACTAGTTAAACTAATTTTAACTCAATTAATTGAGTTAATTGATTTCTCATGCATTAAACTAATGCACTAACTGCAACTTGGACTCCATAACTAATAAAATCACTCTACATGCCTCACCAACCACCCTTAACTCGAAATTCATGAGCTAACTGAGTTTATCACACTCAGTTAACTATTACAAGTGATTCTGAGATAAGATTACATTTTATTGTCCAATTTAATTAAGGGAAAAAAAAATTAGACACACATTTCTTGTTGAATTTTCAACAATCCCTCTCAACAAGAAAGGGATTATCAGCTACCCCGAGCCTGCCTCTATGGTATTCGAATTTTCTACTGGCGAGTGCCTTCGTCAGAATATCTAGATCCTGATCTTCCGTGGGAATGTACTAAAGTAACATAATGTGCCTCTAAACACAATCTCTGAGATGGTGGTACCAGATGTCTATATGCTTGGACCTATCATGGAATACCAGATTAATCGAGAGTTTTATGCAACTATGATTATCAAAATATATCACTGTTGGATCCATATGATGACCAAACAAACCAACCAGAATCTTCCTCATTGAGATGGCCTCACATGCAGCTTGACTAAATTCCATGTACTCTGCCTCGGTTGAACTGAGTGCCACAAATCTCTACTTCCTATTGTACCAATAAACTGTTGTCAATCCTATGCTGAAGATCCCTCCTGATGCGCTCTTTCTATATGATGGATTTCCTGCCCATCTGCATCGGTGAAGCCTTGAAGCTTCACTCCCTATGTCCGTCTGTACCATAATCCATACTCTGTAGTTCCCATGAGATATCTTAAGACATGCTTCACTGGCTTCCAAAAGAGCTTCATTAGCTTAACCATAGCTTGAATCAGCTAGTTAACTGCGTAGCAAATGTCCGGTCTGGTGTTCACCATGTACATTAGTGAACCACAAGTTGCCTCTAAACAGAAGCGTCCACTACATCACTTGAAGTAGCATCCTCCTTCCTCCAGTTTCCTGGAAGAGGAGTCTCCATGGATTTACAACTCTTTGGCATATTTTCCTTGAGAAACAAATATCTCACCATCCCGCTGCCATATTTCCAAACCAAGGAAATAGTGAAGGAATATCGTGTCCTTCATCTCAAACTCCCTTGCAAGATCCTCTTTGCAAGAAGTTATCAACTGCTCATCAAATGTAAAATTTATATCAACATAAATTATGATAATCAAGATATTACCATCAACCACAATCTGGTACGTGTTTGCATCAAATTCACTCTTCGTGAAGCCCAACCCAGTGAAATAGCTGTCAATCCTGGTGTACCAAGAACGAGGTGCTTGCTTCAACCCATACAGTGCTCTCTTGAGTCTGTACACATGCGACTCATTGTCAAAGGTCTCAAAAGCTTATGGCTTCTCTATGTACACTTCTTCCTCAATAACTCCATTTAGAAATGAATTTTTCACAACCATTTGATGTATCTTCCACCCGATCTGTTCTGAGAGTGCAAGGATATATCTAATCGATGAGTACCTCGCAACCGGTGCAAAAATATCCTCATAGTCAATCCCCTCAACTTGTGAGAATCCATGGGCTACAAATCTAGCCTTGTACTTCTCCACACCCATTTTCTGCTTGCTTCACCTTATAGATCCATCTAAATCCAAACACTGATTTTCCGACTGGTCTTGGGACAAATTCCCATGCACTGTTCTTGATGATGGAGTCATAGTCTTCAACCATGGCATCAACCCAAATTGGTTGCTGCACTTCTTCCTCAAAAGAGGATGGTTTTTTCACAATACACTTATAAGAGCCATGTATCCAGTAAACCTGTCTTGAGGCTGTCTCTGTCTACGCAGTGAAGTAGTTGCTCCTACATGTTCTGCCATGCCAAGTCTCAATCTATCAGATTCCGTGGTGCGCCTTCTACCATGTATGGTGGATGGATTTGCATGAGTGTTTTCTCCCACTCCATGAACCTTCGCATGTGGTTGCTCCACATCTTGAGGTTCATCCTTTGGAACCAAGAGTTCCTCATCTGCATGAAAATTAAGCTCTCTCTCAAGGGACAATCACATGGATTTCTCCTCATGAAATTTTATATCCCATCTCACAACAGTAATCATTCTATTTGGAAAATACACCTGATAGTTGTGGGGAGTATCAGTGTACCCCAAAAATATCCCAATCTCAACGATTGGTTCTAGCTTCTTCCTGGAATATTTGGTCACATGGCAATATACAGATGAGCCAAAAATTTTAAAATATGAAACATCAGGTTTCTTAGCAGAAAACGATTCCTCTGGTGTAATCATGCCCAATATTCGATCAGGAATACAGTTCTGCACAAATACCGCTATGTTGCATGCTTTTGCACATAGATGCAATAGTAGGCCCTGATCATGCATCACTCGTGCCGCACCCACAATTTTTATATGACCCCATTCTGTTATGGGTTATGAGGCACAATCAACTCTCTCTGAATTCCTTCTTTTCTATAGAAGTTATTGAATTCATTTGATATGTACTCACCACCATTGTCGCTCCTAAGATCCTTCACATGCTTCCTCGTATCTTTCTCCACTAGTTCTTTTAACTCAAAATTTTTTGAGAACATTTGATCTTTATTTTGCATGAAGTAGATCCAACACTTTCTAGATAAATCATCAACAAAGATCAGATAATACCTGTGATTTGCTGTTGAAGCTGTAGATAATGGTCCACACACGTCCAAGTGTACCCTCTCAAGGATTCATGCTTCTCAGTTCTCCTTCTCGTGAAAAGTGGCCTTTGCATACTTCCCCATGGTACATCCCTTGCATGTGTCTATCTGCCCAAGAGTACCCTTTGGAAGCCCCGTATAAATATACTGCATGATATTCAAAGATATGTGGTGTAGATTTCCCAATATCCTATGCCATAACTCACCCTCACCCCATCTCACCACTTTGTTTTCTTTACCCATCAATGCCGCACAACGATATACATCAAGTTTGTAGAGATTCTTCACATGAATCAAAATCTTCTTGGCTTGTCCCGTGGCTTTGTGACCAAGGAATGCTTTCCCTTCACTGAAAACCACATCATAACCTCTATCCTCCCACATTGCAACTGAAACTAAATTCTTTTTCAAGCCTGGTACATGCATTACATATTTTAATAAGAAGGGTTTAAATGACTATGTTCGGAAAGTAACTGTACCAATCCTGATAGCGCTATACCTTCCGTCATCACCCATTTTGATATGCATTCGGAGATCCTTCTCCTCCAAGCTACTAAAAATTTCTTTGTCTCCCGTCATGTGGAAAGATGCACCACTATCCAAGTACCACACTGATCCCATCACACTTGACACCATGCATGCGATGAGTGAGAAGTCCAACTCAGATTGCGAGGCCAAAGCCTCACCAGCTGCAGATACTGAAGCCTTCTTGTTCTTCTTCTTCTATGGACAATTAGTGGCATAATGTCCATGATTGTGACAGTGAAAACATTTCACTCTGGACATTTCACACTTCTTGCCTTCTTTTCCGATCTCAGATTTGGAATAGGATTTATTTCCCTTCCCCGTCTTTGCCTTACCAGCCAAGGCACAATTTTTCGCATCATCTGTGTTAGATGAGGATCTATCCCTGGTATTCCGCGTGAATTCTTCTTGCACCAAATATGACCAAAGTCGCTCCCAATCTAGCAGCTTCTCCCTCCCATTGACAAAGTCCTGATAACTATGCCAGCTGTTGAGAACGCCTAGAAGAGCTAGGCTCACCAAGTCATCATCCACTATAGTAATTCCGACACTCCCAAGCTCATCTTGACATCGGAAAATCTTGGTTAAATATTTCGGAATAATGTTGCCTTTCTCCATTTTGATTTTCTTGAGCTTGTCCTTCAGTGCCAATTTTTTGTGGTCACTGCTACTCTGAAAAAGATTTGTCAAATCCCTCCACATTGCATAGGGAGTTGATTTTCCATGGAGACTTGAGACAATGTGGTCTCGTAATCCCTCCAATAAGATCCTCCTCGCCTTTACAACCTTATTTTTTCAAGCATCAAGAAGAGCAACATCTGCTGCTACGGGTTAGGGAATGTCATTATCAATGAATTATTTCAACCTGTTGTCCTCCAGAACTGCCTCCATCCTATATTTCCACGCAATATAATTGGAACTAACCTCAAGTGCATATTCCAATCTCAAGCTATTGAAATCCATCTTGATCTTTATCCGCCTGTCGCACCAAAGAATATTTTTGCAAATTCGAATGCTATTCAGCACAAACTCAATTTCTTCTCCATTATAGTGATTTCTGGTGCTTTGATACCATGTAGAAATTATATAATAAATATGTATTCCAATGGATTCAATCTGATCATGTGATATGATATGTCAAGATACTGAATCCTTCTACAAATCAATTGCGGAAAATAAACACGACTGCCAATCACAACAAGTAAAGAAAGAAGCAAATCAAACCACAACACATATATTTTCTCGGGGAAAGCTTACTGCTCAAAACCCCTCTATCTTCTATTGTATATTCACCAAGGTATCATGAAGCAATTACAATGCACTCTTCTCACAAGAGTCTCCAACACTCTCACAAATGTCTCACACTGAACCAGACAAAATCGACCAACACTTAGCCAATTTTCAGCCTCTGCTCAGCCTGAATTTCTTGTGCGATTCATGTGGAATGCAATCCCTATTCTTTGGGAAATTCAACCTTCCAAAACTACACAATGCTCATGGGAAATCCTATGTATGTTTTACTGCATGCGGATAACCTACTAATGATACAACTGATAGTTAACATCCCTTTAACCTTTGTCTCAACTGGGTCTCCACTGGAACTGACATGCATGCAACTATGAATAGTAAATCATCAGTTACAGGACGTATCACTGCATGTGAATTAAATATGATTTAATTGACTTGACCTCTCACTAGTGAAATTAACAATTACAACTTGTTAAACTGATTGTAACTCAATTAATTGAGTTAACTGATTTCTCATGCATTAAAATAATGCACTAACTGCAACTTGGACTCAATAACTAATAGAATCACTATGCACGCCTCACCAACCACTCTCAACTCGAAATTCATGAGTTAACTGAGTTTATCACACTTAGTTAACTATTACAAGTGATTATGAGATAATATTACATTTTATTGTCCAATTTAATTAAGGGAAAATTAAATTAGGCACACATTTCTTTTTGAATTTTCAACAGGTGTCATCGACCCTTCCGATTCGCAGCTAATTTCTTTCAACTTAGACAAATCCACCCCCAGGCTTCCTTCACTGGTCGCCTTTCATATACTGGTATCAGTCCAAAATATCACTATACATCTATATATCTGCATCTACATGCATCATGTCCAAGATTAGATTGAAGAAGTTGGGATCTACCGAACTGAAGCCATTTTATATCACGCTCAGAGCATACGATGAGCACCTTCAGCTCCCATCGGTTTGTATCAGAGTTTCCCTGTTAAATTGGCTAACAAAATGATACTCATAGACGTTGAAGTCTTGGATGCTCAACTTGACTATAATATACTCCTTGGGCGAGTTATTTGTATGCCATGACTACCATAACCTCCTCCATTTTTCGGGTGACAATGTTCCCCCATGAGGATTGAATTATCACCATTGACCAACTGAAATAATATGATAAGAAACCCATGACGGTTGTTGATTTCGTTCTACCCTATGTAGACACAACTACAAAGTTTCTCATGCGGTACCAAGAATATGGCCCCATTCAATTCAAGCCATCATCAATTCTAGGATCATTCCTAGGAGATCCACCTGTCATACTAGGAGAAATCTCAGATGTCACAGGGGCCCCGGTGTGCATGATGTTACCATCAAACACTGAAACCAGCCAGGAGATAGAGACTAGTAGTACCGAAATCGAGGCCACTGGAACGTCTTTTCTACTGTACGCCATCTCCCAAACTCCATTCTTATACCCTCCACTTGGTTTTGTGTCACAACATGTCTTGGCAACTGTAACATTTCCAAACATGTCTTTCAAAATACCCGTCTAGTATTTGGTCCCACCAGCCATGCTAGGAAGCCTTGGCATCACGTCTACAGGGATAAACCCCATCACTCCTCAGGAGGCGACACCCGTTAAAGAGAATCCCATAGTAGCGCCAGTTAGAGCGACCAAGAAAACCAACAAAAAAGGGAAGAATATAGAAAACCCCAGCATACCTAAGGCATTGAGACCTTGTGTATTATGCGATATCGTAGGGCATCTTACCAATATTTAATTAGATGAATTGAAATCCCTTCTAAGCTTCGAAAAATATGTCGCATCCCCATGTTCCCATAAAAAGGAACACACCACGAAAAAATCAAGGGAAAGCTTTACATACCAACCACATGACCATTATGGGCATTACACTCATCATTTCCCAGAGATGCCACGATATAGGGATGCCTTCCACACCCTAGAGAAATCATACCAAGAGGATCCCTCACATCCCCACATGCAAACGGATGAGGGAGAACCTCGAGTCATACTATACCTACAAGAGGTGAGGAAGTCACCTGAGCAACCTCCTCCACCTCGGTATCTCCCCCCACCTCCCATCTAACTCTGTGCACTCTATGATGAACGTGATCATTTCATCGCTGACTATACAGGCCTAGAGCTTTTTTATAGGTGGTATCCTATTGACCCCATATACTACAATGACCTCTGGGCAGTCCAGTATTTGTGTCGGGTGTGTTTTGGCGACCACCCAGTTCGTCATTGCCATTATATCCCCCGATTCCATTTGGCATTAAACAACTTACACATGGCCATATTACGCCTATCCCTAGCATACATATCAGATACAGAATCCATATAAATCTCAACAACACAACAAGATTTGACAAGCAGGTCCATTCTATTCATGTCAGCCGAAAAGCGGCCAGTCAGGGGGCACATCGTCACCCCCAACCACCCTCCACGGATAAGACCACCCTATGCATTATGAAACACACACAACCATCTGGTCTCCCAATGCCCGAACGTAGAAATGCTTCGCAAATGGTATCCAATCAATTCAGCAACCCAGAGGGAAGGGAATACCGAAGAAAGAAAATCATGTCTGGTCTGTCAAGGAAACCATCAGACTCGAAACTGTACTTACATCTCCCAAGTGCGCCTGCTAATCGATATCATATGCTCGTTAGAGATGCACCATCAGGATATAGTTGGCCTAGAGCCAAGATAACCTAATGTAAGGAAACCTACCCCCAGGAAACCCGCCCCCCATCAACACAAAAATGTTATGAGAGATAAATCAACACACCATCCTAGCAGGACCCAGGACTAGCAAAGGATGGCATGTGGGCTATGCGATAAAATAAACCACTAAGTCAATAAATGTAAGGAATTGAAGAACCTTACGAACAAAATTTGCATGGTCACCCCATCCCGCAAATCAATCTCTCTAATCAAGAGAATATCACACGCTGCTGCAGGATTTTCTCACAATTCCACCATACGATGAATTGTGAGTACCTCCAAAGACTATGAGCCACAAGAGAAATGTTAAGGCTAAACTTCCTGAAGGATCTAGCCCTTCAAAAACCAAAAACTTGGAGATGGAAAAAGCAGAATCATACCCCAACCCCTGATCCTTTCCGAGCGTCCACTTCAGGGACAAAGAGCAGCGTTGGTTCTCATACCATCTACTCAATAAGAACCATGATACTGTGAATCATTTTCACCGGCCATAATAACGAAACAAAGTCATGTCCCTTAAAGGAAACATTTAGGCCCCTTTGCACTCATCACAACTTCCAAATCCAGGAAAGTGCAAGTACCCTTGGTACGCATCGCGAGGAACCTAAACCATCTCTCATGCAAGCCACCACGATGGAAAATCCTCCACCACCCAACATCGATGACGCACAACACCACATACGATTCATCTCTTCATGCATAGAAACCATGACTCGTGTTGTCTGCTCATCCATCATTGGTGTCGAGAACGCTACAACTATGGAAATATCTGTACCATCGACGATGCAAAATCAATCCGTCTGCACCCTGTCAAACCCATCTTGTTCCACAACATTGACTATGGAATCCTAATAATGTATTTCAACCAGTTCCGTTAGGACTGAACCACCTCCTCAAGGCCTCACGCAAACTCACTCCCCCTTAGATACCTTGTTCCATTCAGATGATGATATTTTGGAAGCCATGACGAAACCATATTATCCGCGGGATGCAATGGATCACCACTCATTTTTTCTTCCCGAAAATACATTCAACCCAAAAGACCCATAAAACCATGATATATACACAATTGAATCAAAATATTTCCTTCCATCTTGGAAAGTAAACTGGTTCAAAAATCCCATCCCGGTGCCCGACACGTTTGAAGAAGGGAACATGTCTAATATTTCACCAAGAATCAAGGTAAATATCTCTAGAAATATAGAAAAAATTGAAGAAATCTCACTGGGGGTAGCATGTTCTCAAGACAAAGTAATATCTACACAAACTTGTTGCAAGAATTTAGAGACATATTTGCATGGTATTATTCAGAAAGCTTAGTTCCACTATTGTAGAGCACCATATTAACACCTGGCCTGACATACCACCGATATGATAGAAACAATGTCAATTGGACCCATCTAAGGCAGAAGAAATTAATCAAGAAATTGCCAAGATTCACAAATACAGGTTTATCTACCCCATAGATTACACATCATGGGTTTCCAACCCTATTCCCATCATGAAAAAATAGGGCACCATTTGTGTCTGTACTGATTTTCGAGATTCGAACAAAGCTTGTCCAAAAGACAACTACCCTACCCTATTCATCGACGTTTACATTAGACATGAGAGCCTATCCTTCATGGACGAATTCTCAAGGTATAGCCAAATTATAATTCAACATACCGATTGATATAAGACTGCATTCACCACCTCGTGGGGAACTTTTTCATACCAAGTTATTCCATTCAGTGTTAAAAACTTTGGAGGCACTTTCCAGTGGCCCATGAAATATATCTTCCATGAATTAGCCCACCTTATCCTCACTTACTTTGACGACCTCACTGCTCGATCCAAGAAGTGAAGCGATCATCTGGAAGATTTGCGGTTGGTATTCCAAAGATGCCGACAATACAACCTACGCTTGAACCCTCTCAAGTGTGTCTTTTGTGTCAATGCCAATCTACTTTTAGGTTTTATAGTGTCGCAAAAAGGGATCAGAGTGGACCCCCTCAAAGACCAAGCTATCAAAGAGGTGCCATCGTCGTGAACCCTCTAGAAAATCCAAATCTTGAAGGGGAAAGCCAATTTCCTGAGATGCTTTGTACCAAATTACGCCACTTGCACATAGGGATTCCTATGCCTTCTCCATCAGAATATCCCATTCAAGTGGGATGATCAAGCCCAAAAATCGTTTGAGGTGTTGAAAGATGCATTATCTTCAGCCCCATTGATCAACCCACCAAATTACGATAAAGATTACACCCTATATCTGTTAGCGTCAGAAACCAATTTAGCCAAGGTGTTAATCCAGGATGGCCCCAATGGTAAAGAAAACGTAATTTATTATGTCAGCAAAAACTTATCAGGCCCTAAATTAAGGTATGAACCTGAAGAGAAAAATTCCCTAGCCCTAATACATGCTGTCCAGAAGCTTCGACACTACATTATCTTGCGGACTACAACAATCGTCACAACTATCAACCCCATGAGATACCTTTTGACCCATCATTTGATGAACCACAAATACGCTCGCTGGGTAGTCATATTGCAGGAGTTTGACTTACAATTCAACTCCCCCAAGAGAAAGAAAACTTTGATCTTAGCTGAGTTCATCACTGACCTCCCAAGTCAGACTAAAGGATCCCTAGTCAATGTTAGGTCCTTATATTACTAGTGTAGTCCCTTATTGTTGTTAGTGTAACCCCATTATTGATATTTTTTTACCCTTGTAACCCCAATATTGTTATTATTGTGCCCTTACATTATTATTGTTAGGTCGGCTAGGATTATATTGTGACCCCATGCACTCCTATATATAGAAGGGGGTTTTTTCATTTGTATCATCCAAGAATTGTTCATTTATGTAATGTAAAGGAGGTTTCCCCCTAGAAGTGGCTTATTTATAAGGCACTTATCTCTCTTTTCTTCTATTTTTGGAGCTAGTTTCATAACATTTGGTAACAGAGCTTTGGATTCTAGGGTTTCGCTGCTCCAAACAGGTCATTGTGGAATTTTTGCTATAAATTGTTTTCTACAAAGGTTCAAAAACTGAAATTTTTATCACACGAAGCTGACATCCTGAGGAACTTCGTGTAATAATTTTAGATCTTGGTTCGCAATATTTTCGAAGATATGATCTGTGGAATTTAGGGTTTTTTCAAGCTCCTGAATTTAATCTCAAAGAGGTGGCCGTGAGAAAATCGTCATAACTCTCTCTATGAGCATCAGATTGAAATTCAGTAAAAAGTGGCCAAAATTAAACGTAATTTTGTTTCTTGTATATCAATTTCAGAGCCGAAAGAGGATAAAATGACACATGCACGCCGTACAAGTTTGCTCTACTGAACCAGTCCATAATTAGGTCATTGTGGGATATTGGGCATAACGTTGCCTTGAAGAATCCAAATTAGGTCAGACCTGTGGCATTTGAAATAAGATTCATAGGGCTACTACAAGACCAAATTTCAGATATTGAAGATAGGAAATCACAAAGATAATTTAGATTCAATATTGAGCTCCTCAAAAGAAAGAAAAAGGTGTGTATTGTTTTTTCGAATTGCATAAGTCTTGTTTGAAAAATCAGTTTGAATTGATTCCAAGGGCATATTGTGAAATATATATAAGTATTGGGTTCTAAAATCCCCCCTAAAAACAATTCAACACCCATTAAGCCTTCATAAGGCTCTACTATGACTCATGAAGATGAAGAAGTGCAACATGAAATATCAAAATTACAAGAGCAAGTGCACCAAATTTCGCTCTCGCAAAGAGCAACAAAATATGAAATGGAAGTTTTGAAGAAAGGTGTGGAAGATAAGATGGATGGTTTGAAGAAAGGCATAGAAGCTAAAATGGATGGCATGGAAGCTAAGATGGATGACATGGAAGATAAGATCGATGAAAAAATGAAAGGCAACATGAAAAACATGAAGAATTATCTAAAAGAAGACATGTAAGGTTTGATAAAGTTGATACAAGAAATGTTTCCTAATGGCGAAAATATAGTAGAGGAAACTCATGATGAGAAAAAAATAAATGTTAATCGTGATTTCATAAACTCTAATGTTGGATGGAAGAATCACCATATTCCAAAGATGGATATGAGGAAGTTTTATGGCAAGGATCCTGTAACATGGATACTGTAGATGGAGCAATATTTTGATCTCAATAATGTGCAAAACACACAAAAGGTACGCAATTCAACTTCACATTTAGAACAAAATACATTTGTATGGTATCAATGGCTTTTCTCCTGTAAAAAAATTGTCACTTGGTAAATTTTTACGGAGGAAATGATAGCACACTATGAGGATACAAAGAGCAACACCTTCTTTAGCCAATTGATAAATCTCAAACAAAAGGGTTCAGTGGTGGAGCACATTGAGGACTTCTAAAAGTTGAATATAAGGGTAACTAATATTCCAGAGGAACACAAGATTGATGTCTTCATAGGGACTTTAAAGGATAACATCCAAAATGAGGTTCGCCTTTGGGAACCTGATTCATTGGAGAAGGGATTCAGGTTGGTAAGAAAAATTGAATGGAAAATTATGGCGACAAGGATGCCTACCACTCACATCTATAAAGATGGAAGTGTTGGTACTCATAGACTTCCACAACCTACAAGGTTGACACCACAACAATTGGAAGAAAAAAGAGAACAAGGGCTTTGCTACTGTTGTGATGACAAATACACTAAAGGTCATAAGTGTGTTGAGAAGAAATTATTTTACATATATTGTGAAGAGGATGAAGAAGATGAACAAGAAACTTCAAAAGAAGAGGATACACACTAGGAACAAACCCTAGAAGAAGAAGAAATGAGTTTGACCATATCGTGTAATGCATTGGAAAGAATTCCCACTCCTCAATCTCTCAAGATAGAAGGACATATCAAGAAGAAAAAGGTAATAATGTTGATAGATTCGGGTAGTACCCATAATTTTATTCATTGTAAGGTAGCCAAGGAATTGAATTGTTTCCTATAACCAACACTAGAATGTCAAGTGATGGTTGCAAATGGAGGAACTATAAGTTGCTCTAGAAAATGCCATAATATCAAGATAACCATGGGGGAATATGTATTAAATAGTCCAATGCTGTCCATTCCAATGGGAGGTGCTAATGTTGTACTAGGAGTACAATGGTTACAATCTTTGGGGACTATAGCTTTTAATTTTCAATAAATTTTCTCGAGATTTTTTCTGGAAGGAAAGGAAGTCGAATTACGGGGTATCACAGGGAAGAAAGGAAACATAATAAGCTCTAATTTCATGTCAAAGCTTATGAAGAAAGAAAAACGAGGCATAATTGCACAATTATGCTCACTGGAAGTTCCAACATCAAAATCATCTATTTCTACAGATCTCCAAAAAGTATTGGACAATCATTCCAAGGTGTTTGAAACTTCCAAAGGACTCCCACCTATTCGTGATCATTATCATGCTATTCATTTGAGTCCAGGAAGTGTTCCTCTGAACATTAGGCCTTACAAATATCCTTATGTCCAAAAGAGCGAAATTGAACGTATGATTGCAGAAATGTTAGAGGCTAGTATAATTCAACCTAGTCAAAGTTCTTCCTCTGCTCCAGTAGTATTGGTGCACAAGAAGGATGAATCATGGCACATATGTCTGGATTATAGGGAGCTCAATAACCTCACTATTAAAGATAAATTTCCCATTCCTGTGATTGATGAATTATTGGACGAATTACATGGAGAAATTTATTTTACCAATTTGTATCTTCGTTCAGGATATCATCAAATTAGAATGAAGACTGAAGATATCTTGAAAACAACATTTCGAACTCATGAGGGTGGGTCATTATGAATTTTTGGTCGTGCCTTTTGTCCTTACCAATGCACCTTCTACATTTAAAGGGTTGATGAATTCCATTTTCAAACCCTTCCGTAGAAAATTTGTGCTAGTATTTTTTGATGATATACTAATCTACAACAGGTCTTGGAAGGATCATGTTCAACATGTTGACAGGGTGCTCAAACTATTGGAGGAGAAAAAATTATATGCAAAAAAATCCAAATGTTTCTTTGGAGTACAAGAGGTGGAATATTTGGGTCACATTGTATCTCATGAGGGTGTTAAGGTAGATCCTAACAAAATTAAAGCCATTAAAGAATGGAAAGTCCCCACGACCATAAAGCAGTTACGAGGATTTCTCAAGTTAATAGGGTATTTTTGCAAGTTTGTTAATAATTATGGGAGAATAGCAGCACCTCTAACAACATTATTGAAGAAAGATGCATTTTCATGGACTCCTGAAGAAACTAAGGCCTTTGAACATCTTAAAGAGGAAATGTGCCTAGCATCGGTCTTAGCTACGCCAGACTTCACAAAAACATTTGTTATGGAATGTGATGCCTCAGGAAATGGAATTGGTACTGTTTTAATGAAAGAAGGAAGACCCATTGCTTTTGAAAGTCTTCCAATCAAAGAAAAGTATTTACAGAAAGCTATTTATGAGAAGGAAATGTTGGTAATACTACATGCACTAAATAAATGGTGACCTTACCTAATGGGAGGAAACTTCAAGGTAAAAACTGACCATGATAGTCTTAAACATTTTTTGGAACAAAGACTATCTTCAGAAGAGAAGAAAAAATGGGTCACAAATATGTTGGGCTATGACTTTGAAATCATCTACAAAAAAGGGAAGTTAAACATTGTTGCAGATGCACTCTCAAGAAAGGATGAAGAGGTGGAAGCATTGCTTTGTGCCATTTCTATTATCCAACCAGATTGGATAATCAAAGCAAGGGATGGATGGAAGAAAGATGAAAAAGTGTGGACACTCATTCAAAAGTTGCAGCAATATACTAGTACATCTGATACATTTATTTGGAAAAATGATTCCTTATCGTACAAATATCGCTTATATATTTGTAAGAATTCCAAATTAAAACAAAATATTATTTTGGAATTGCACACTTCTCCTTTAGGAGGACACTCAGGATTTAAAAAAAATTACTACAGGGTGAAGAAATATTTTTTTTGGGATGGCCTTAAATCTGATATTTAAAATTTTGTGGCGGAATGTTTGGTTTTCCAGCAAAATAAAGTTGAGACAATTAAGACCTCGAGTCTTCTACAACCTTTATCCATTCCAAGTCAACGTTGGGAGGAGATTTCAATGGATTTTATCACGGGTTTACCTAAGTCTGAAGGAAAGAGTGCCATCATGGTGGTAGTTGATATAATTACCAAGTATGCACACTTTTGTGCATTATATCATCCATTTAAAGCAAGTACAATTGCTACTACATTTATGGAAACAATTCAAAATCTACATGGAAACCCAAAGATTATTGTAAGTGACAAAGATCCCATTTTTACTGGAAATTTTTTGATAGAATTATTTTCTTGTTTGGGTACTCAACTAGCTCATAGCTCATCTTATCATCCTCAATCCGATGGTAAAACTGAGATAGTGAATAAATATTTGGAAGGATATCTTCGTTGTTTTGTATCTCGTAAGAAAACACAATGGGTCAAGTGGTTACCTCTCACTGAATGGTGGTATAACATTTCCTTCCATACTGCAACAAAAATGACCCCATTTATGGAACTTTATGGATATCATCCACTGTCCATCACATCATATTTAAGAGAAAATTCTAAGGTTCAATCAGTGGAAGATCACATCGAGCATCAACAATAAGTTCTCCAACTCTTAAAGGATAACCTAAATTTGGCACAAAATCGAATGAAACAACAAGAAGATCAACATCGCAGCGAGAGAAGTTTTGATGTAGGAGACTAGGTATTTTTATGGCTAAAACCATACAAACAAATGTCCCTCAAGCAAGCTAAGAAGGATAATAAATTATTTCCAAAGTACTATGGTCCTTAAAAGGTGTTGCAAAATATTGGTACTATGGCATACAAATTGGAGCTTCCTGCTTCTTCGCGAGTGCATCTAGTTTTCCATATTTCATGCTTAAATAAGGTTATAGGTGAAAAAATTCCAATTCAAACAATATTTCCAGAACATTATGAGGAAGGAAAAATCATATTGGAACCTGAAGCAGTCACAGAAACAAGAAAATGACAGCTACGAAATTGATTAATTTCAGAGTATCTCATCAAGTGGAAGAACTTACCCACTGAATATTCTACATGGGAGGATGGGAATTTTATACAAAGGCATCCAGAGCTACTCAAGCGTTGAGGAAAACACTTTTTTGAAGGATAGGGGCATGTTAGGTCCCTATATTACTAGTGTAGTCCCTTATTGTTATTGTTGTACCCCTGTAACCCCAATATTTTTATTATTGTGCCCTTACATTATTATTGTTAGGTCGGCTAGGATTATATTGTGACCCCATGGACTCCTATATATAGAAGGAGGTTTTTTCATTTGTATAATCCAATAATTTTTCATTTATGTAATGTAAAGGAGATTTCCCCCTCGAATTGGATTATTTCTAAGGCATTGATCTCTCTTTTCTTCTTTTTTTTGGAGCTAGTTTCATAACAGTCAACGACTCACTACCTGAAAAACATCTCATTCTAGTGATCACTGACGATCCTTGGTACTGAGATATCCTCTTATTTCTACGAACCCAAAAGTTTAATCCAAAGCTCACACGTGACGACCGAAGGTGCATACGCCACCAGGCCGCCCGATACCTCCTCATGGGAGATGTCCTTTATCGGCAAGGCATCGATACAATCCTATGTTGATGCCTCACACACGACTAAGCTAAGAAAGCACTCAATGACTGTCATAGTGGAGATTGTAGCAACCACCTCTCCAGGTAGGATATTTTTGGCCCACCTTATTCCACGATTGCATCACAACAGTCAAATGGTGTGAGCAATGTCAAAGATTCGCCCACAAGGAAATAGCACATCCCACTCCTCTGCACCCGGTCATTGTAGCCATTGCCTTCTCTAAATGGGGGATCGACTTCATGACTTGTAGCCTTGCGTCGTTTGGAAACCACAAATACATTATCGTCGTCATCGACTATTTCATCAAATGTGCAGAATCCATGCCCACATAAGAAAACATGGCAGAAATGGTGACATAGTTTCTATTCAACCATGTCATTGCACCGTTTCATGTACAAAAGAGTTAGTATCCAATCATGGAAAGCATTTCGACAAACAAAATTTTCTAGGAGTTGTATCACCACCTAGGATTCACACACGAATTCACATCTCCATATTATCCTCAGTCTAATGGACAGGTAGAATCTGTCAACAAACTGCTCAAAACAAGGTTACAACGAATGTTGAATAACCACAAGACGAACTGACACCACATGGTTTTCTCTACCCTGTGGGCATATTGCATGGTAGTTAAAAAATAAATAGGGTTCACACCCTTCCAGTTAGTGTATAGGGTTGAAGCCGTGATTCCCATCGAACGCGAAATCCCAAACTTTCAAGTTGCCATCGAACTCCTTGATGATACCCAGCCTCCAAAACAACGATTGGTACAACTAGAAATCGTTGATGAAAATTGACGACAGTCACTCCAACATAACGAGGCCCACAAAAAATAGGTAAAAGCATCATTCGATCGTAACATCACCCCTCGCTCATTTACAGAGGGAGAGGTAGTCCTCTGCTACGATGTCGCGAAAGAGGCCCTAGGACCCGGGAAGTTCGAAACACTATGGAAAGATCCCTATGTCATAAAACATTGCCTCCTCAAGGAGGCATACATCTTATCAGATCCTGACGGTACATGCCTAGATAACTCCGTCAATGGGCTTTACCCCAAACTTTTTTACCCATAGGGGGCAGGAGGCCTCAACCCTAGATATAATATGAATGTAGAAAAATAATTTTTTTGATGATCACAATCATCAAAGGCTAGTTCTAAAAAAGTGCTCTGGAGTCACAGATGGATTTCTACGCCCTCCATTATTTTGGATTCGCTGATGGAGCATCATGATGGTCTCAAAACCTAACAACAGCCGTCTGAGCCATTTACTATCCTCACCGATTTCCATTCTTCACCAACGAAGTATGCATTGGATCAACCACCAATAAACATGTAGAATATGATGTAGTCATCGGGTTGATGAGCGATGCCTTCAACCAAGGAATTCGCCATTTGCATATCTACCTTAATTCCCAGCTAGTGGTTTCGAAGTTAAACCAAGAATTTGAAGTAAAATATTCTCAACTATTTAGAAATTATTTGCATGCATGAAGGTCAGTTTGATCACATTACATTCACACATATACCAAGAAATCAAAACCAGAGAACTGATAACATAGCTGTAATATTCCTAAATTAGCCATGAGCTAGTTGGAATATTAAATTTTGTTTTGTTGCTTTGTTTGATGAATAAGAGGACAATGTAGTTCCATAATTCTCATTAATAATGAATAAATCAATTCCAAATGTAAAAGAGATAGATCTTGGCAACTTAATTAAGCACCCTTGGTGTGAAAAGCGGCTGGATCACTTTGACTGGGTCAACCTTGACCAAATCAACAACGCTTTCTGGAGGAGTGGTCATCAATGAAAGACAATGCAATTTTAGATGGAGATGGTTTGTGTGAAAGTAGTGCTGTTATTGGATGGGGATTAGGTTTTGCAAGCTCATATCTTATTTAAGGAAGAGGATGGAAACCATATTTATTATGTATGGGTTTATTATATTCTGAATATATGGACTGTTTAGACATATATCTTTCTCTTACTGTATAGCTAATATAGAGTGTTGTTTAGCACAGGGTGTTCTTGATTGAGAATCCCACCTCTTCAATTGAGGAGCTCTTGGAGGAGTCTTGTACTACATTTTCCACTATCAAGCTTAAGGCCAAGCTTATTCTTTCAACTACAACACAGATCTTGTTGAGGGTTTGGTTGTTTTTGCAGGTTGCAATGAGTGGAGATTATATCACTAGATCTAGGCCATTTCATTGCTTATTTTCAATGGAGGAGGGTTTCTTTCCATTGGGAGGACAATATTGAAGGCTATTGAGAATATTTTCAGATCCTGGCATCAGACCAACTGGTTATTTAGCCCTACAACGCAGTTCACTTCCATATTTGCGTTATTTCTGTAGGAGGAGTTGCAGGGTGGTTTGGCACACCATTTGGAGAGTTGATTTTCAAGTGAAGGGGATTTTCCTTTCACTTTGAGGATCTATTGGAGGATGCTATTGTATTGATCATGTTAGCCACCTATAAAATTATGACATATCAAGTGGTGGCTAAATGATTTTGGACAACCTTCAAGAAACAATATTATTGATAAAATTGTTGGTGCTTAAAGTCTTTTGATAATATCCTATCCTTTGGATAAATCGTCACTACTGTTCCCCTTTTTGAACTCAAAAATTATGTTGTCATTTCCATGAAGAAAGACTGCTACAAAAAACCCCTTTTTCCCCCTCCTCCACTAAAAAACTAACCTTCATTTTGCTCCCCTTTTTCTCCATAAAATTCCTCTATTTTTCATGATTCCCCTTCTTCCATTCATGAAAATCATTTTTACATAGTTTAAAACTCATTTTAAAACTATACCGAAACCCCCAAATCCACTGAAAAATCTTGAAAATATCATTAAAAATAAGTATTTTGACTATGTACTTAAGCCCCCTTGGGCTAAGTCCTAAACCACTTCTCCTCCATACGCCTTGGTGCTGGAACTAGGCGCTAAGTCCTTGTGGCGATTATCGCATCGGAAAATTTTAATGGTTAGATTGAAAAGCCCAAGCCCGAAGCTCTGATTGCGATTGGCCCTTTATTGTATAGGTCCCAGGCCCTTTTTTCTTTTCCATATATTCAAAGGCCCCGCACTTGGGCGCTTATCCATTTCATATATATAACCCGCCCCCAAAGCATAAAGCCTTTGTATTTATTAAACTTTGTGTTTTTTCATAACGTTTAAAGGGTTTCCGCTGGTATCATACTTAATATAATTTCCACCATTGATCTTAAGCCGATCAAACGACCAGTGATTATTGCATCAGAGTTTTCCTTTGGGTGCATTTTTAATGTTTTCCCCCCACCTCCGATTGCGATGGCCCAATTGCGCAATCGCATCGGCCATTCCCCGATCTCGCAATCGCATTGGCCTTTCCCGATTGCGCAATCGCATCGGCCTTTCCCAATTGCGCAATCGCATCGGTGATTTCTATTGCACCCTTACTCTCTCCCCGCTGATTGTAAAGCCCCGATTGTCGATCTCCCGATTTAATATCCGCTGTTGATCTCCGGGGTCCAATCTGATCCGACGACCCACGACCATCCCAAAACCCAAACTCCTTTTCACCATGTTTTCTCCCGAAACAAAGGTTTTAGCCCTATTCTTTCACATTTTCTTATAAAAATCTGAATAATGTGAATCCTTCACATTATTAATCCACCACTTATCCTGACCGTTGATCTCCTTGGTCAGTCATGGATCAACGACTCTAACTTATTTTCTCCCTCTTCTCTTCTTTTTACCTCCTCTAACGAATCTCCACCATTGGAGGATTGCCATCCAATGGCCACGCTCCTTCCCCATAACCTCTGAAGTAGTTCAACCCAAAATGCAGGATTTTATTAATCTTTATTGTTTTTGCAGGTGTTTAAATGGTTTATCCATTGTGTTAGAGAAAGGCCGAAGGACAAGAATGACGATTCCCGTGCCTTTGATTCATAAAAGGAAACCATTCTCAGGGTTCAAAATCCACGTCTCGTCGATGCTTCATGGGAATTGATGCCTTGTGAGCCCTGCGCAATGCTGCACATCAACAAGACACAGTGAGTGAAATCACAATCAAAGAGTATCAGTGTTGGAGACAAAACATACCAGAACAGAGGATTGAAGACAATTTGGGGGGATTACGGCTAAGAATGATTATCAAAAGCCTAATCCTCCAAATTAAAGCACAGTTAAAGAAAATCATAAGTGTTTTATCAGAATGAAAGGCTTCCACCACCACATTTGAGGAAAATTAATTCCTCTCAGCTACCACAAAGCCACCTATGCCTCAAAGCATTCAAACAGAGGCCGAAGTTATTGATCAGAAAAGATATTTGCCTCAATGCAGCCAAAAAATTAATTCTGCCAAATGAACTTAATGTAAAAATATCTGCAGAGTTACTAAAACGTAACACAGAGCCTAAAAAGTCAACAAAAGCTCCCACCGAGCTTAAATCTTAAATGTAGAACATTAATACAGAAAAACACCTATAAAATTATCCATCGAGCCCCTCAAAGGTTGAGAAGTCATTGATCTGTATTAATTATCTTGGGAGATATTTTATCAGATTTAACCTCCTCATCCTTCTATAAATACTTCTATAGAAGATGAGAAATTTTTGGTTGGTTTTTTGATTACTAGTTGTAATACTGAAACTCTCTGAAATAATACATAGTCTGTTGAAGTTGAAGAAGAAATTGAAGTCTTGGAAGCCCTGATGATGTTGTTGCATGCTTGTTCTTGAGAAGGCTCTATCATTGGATCCATGAGCTTGGATGTTGGTGAAGTATTCTGAACTGTTTAACGTTTTCCCCTGTTTTCATTTTGTTCCATAAATTCTTACTACAGTAGGATGAAAGTTTTAGGCTAAGAAATGACTCTTGGAAGCACCTTAGACCTGTTCATCCTTCATTGTTTTATGTTTTCTTCTGCTGAGGTATTTTAGAGTCTTTAATGTCTCTCTTTAGTCTTCATGCTTGTTTATTTCCTTAATAGTTCGAATATTTGGTTTCAACATGATTTATGGTTTTCCCTGCTTGTCTGCTGCCACTTAAAGGCTGTTATTGAAGTCTCCCTTTGAATTTTCTTTATTTACAGTGAGCCAAAGAGGTCTATTCTGATCATGCCCCTTTTCCTTGCTTGAACAATTGGCTTAAAGGTCTTTATAGTTGTGATCATAGATGTATTTAAGTGTTCCCTCTTCTATGACCGTAATTATCAGTGAATCTTTTATGTTTTCTAAGTCATTTGAAATAAAATATTTGAGGAAATAGGGTGTTCCCAAAATCTTGGATTTCATTTTAAAAGTTGTTTTGAAGTCATTATTTGCTTAAAGTGGGGTTTTTAGAATTCATGGTTAGCCCTGTCTATCAAAAAACTCTTTATTGTTCAAGTCATGTTTTCAAATTCCCTTTGTTGAGAATTAAACTTCTCTTTCCAAATAATTGATGTCCATCTCATTCCAAAACCAAAGGATCCTACGGCCAAGTTAGATTTTCCCTTTGATATCCCATATCCATTGATAAGTTTGTCATGACCTCTTTTTGACTCCATTGCCCAATGAATCCGACATTTCCTCTTTCTATCTATCTTTCCTATAACTTTTAGGTTATGATGTATCAATTCCAACCAACCAAACAAACAGAGCCTTGCACTTAATAACTAGTCTAAAACCAATACTCAAAGCACACAAGATAAACATTTTCAAACAAATATTTGAGAGATCCCTCTCTGAGAACAGGAGGACTAGATCCTGTAACTCTAAAGATTGGTTCTGATGTTGCCTTGTCTTTTTATTTTCCAAACTATCAAAACACGAGACACCAACAGATCATATCAGATCAGCCACACTTTCCAGATCTATATTTTTCAGTAGATCTGCAGTCTTAGATCTCAGATCTACATCTTGTACTTGGTGTTTTGCTGAAAACCCTTAAGGGGTTCTTCAAAGGAGGTTGTATAGTTCTCAGATATGATATATATCTATCTTTTGAGGCACATATCATCCCTAGATCTGATGTATAATCATTTTCTGTAGAAGATCTAATAAAACAATGCTGTGAGGGTATTCCAACTTTTCTACATAATTGCAACACCTCTTTTTGAGGGATTTTGTCCATTGGAGGCTTGTAATTTCTTGTTATGCATCTTATGGACCATTTCTTATGTATATTTTGTTGCTTTTATAACATATTAAAGGTCTCCATATTGGCCTCTTGCTTTTAAATGATGATTTACACATTTGTTCCAACATTTTGCACTATATTCCTACTTTTCCCATTTGGGAATATTACAGTGGTATTAGAGCATAATCTTGGCACAGCCTGTGCATCTTGAAAAGCCAATATGTCATCTGAAGAAGGAGAGTCTATTACTGATAGAGAAAAGAGGTATCAAAGAAGAAGACACCAGAAGTGTGATTATACAAAAGAAAAAGAAAACAAGGGTAAAACCCCATTATCAGGAGGAATGAAAGGGAAGGAGTTCTCAAGAATTATTTTCCAAACTATTCAGAGAATTTACAAAGACATCATAGAAATGAGGATGGAGAGATGTATAAATTCTCCAAAGGAGCTTGTACATGAAGAAAGCTCCAAAATTTCACATTATGGGTGTAAGCATTCAGCTACACCTACAGATCTACAACGCTATACCATGCATACATTCTTGGTAAGAGAAGAAGCAGAGGGAGAAACACCAAAGGAGGAGAATCTTGGTGACTATCTCCAAGAATATGAATGTCAGGCTAAAAGATTCAAGGAGCATCTAAGCTTCCAAGGGTTTTTTCAAATCAAAGAAGATAGAAGACCCACCAACTATAATAGATTCTTTCTACCTACTTTTGATGGGTAACCCAAGAGCACAACCAAGGCTTGGGTAAAGAAACTAGACACATGTTTCTATCTGCATCAAGTTTTAGAAGAGGAAGCCATTAGAGTAGCATCGCTGCATCTTGAAGGTAAGGCTTATGCATGGTGGTTATTTGAATCTTCTTCATTGAGAAATGTAAATATATCTACTTATGGAAAGTTCACTAGGAGGTTAGTGAAAAGATTTGATTTGAAACAATCTGAAACTTCCTTGGGAGAGCAAACCAAACCCAAGAAATCATAAACTTTGCATGAGTTGGAAGGATCCATGAAACCAACTCCATTTCATAATAGTGTTGAGGGGGTCAAAAATCTGCAACATTTCCAAGGGCAAAAGCCCCACTTTAGCAAGAACTTTCTTCTCAAGAAGAAAACATGAGGATTCCCCTTTCAAAAGGAGATCAAGATAAAAGATCTCTTAATGATGGGGTATTATCCATTGATGAGGAGAAGGAAGAGGAATAAATGGAAAGAATCTCCAACGTTGTGACATCAGGAGGAGATCTAATTATATTTGGAGATGGAGGTGAAGCAATTGATTCAACTAGAGGAGCTCTTGCATCTTTTCAAGAAGTCCCAAAGGATACTACATATGAAGATCATGAACAACATGTGTCTATGTTGATAGGAAATGAGACAAAACAATGGAGGAAGTGTGTTCCAACATTGAATGAAATTTTTGGAACACACACTATGATAGATCATTCCTTTGTGATGAAGACTCTTGACACCAAGGAAATGTTGGGTGTACATGGGTTGACTAAATTTGAAGAAGACACCTTAGATTGTTAGATATTGCAAGAGGTAAAAGAAGATGAGAAGGAGGGAAAGCATCATATGATGAGGAGCACACACCCCTCTCTATTTCATAAGATTGATGCACATAAGAGGCAGGAGGATTTGTGCAGTGAGGGTAAGGAGAAATTAGTCCACTCACATATACAGCATGCTCTAGGCCTTGATGTTTCATTACATGGAGGCATTCCACTAGGGAGACCCCCTGATTGGAATATGAACAAAGATTTATCTCAACATGGTGCAAAATTGATATATTTGGCTCATGAAGGGGCATTGGGGGGCCATGATATAGTGCTGAGAGTCTTGGATAGACTCAAGGAGGAGGGAGACATTCTCCCAACATCTTCATCACCCACTCTCATTTCCAATTCTGCGCTATGGGAGGAGAATCAAAGGAAGGATAGAAACCTTCCAACATATACCTTTGGCATGGGAGATGTCAAGGAGAAGGGAAGCCATATGAAAAATATTCTTTATGATAGATCATCAACACTGTCACAATGGAAGATTGATCCATATTGGAAATCCCAGCTGTTGGTGGATTATTCAAAGGATATTTTCACATGCATGATACTTGATGACCAACTACATGAGGAGGGATATTCAGTCCAAGATGAAGTAATCTACTATCATGGTAGGATCTTCTTATCTAGAGCCTCCAAGCTTAAGGAGAAGTTGCTACAAAGGGAACATGAATAATTCCTTTTCAACCATACTTATTCTATGAAGGCTTTCAACACTATCGTGGAGTACTACATTTGGGAAGGCTTTGAAGAGGAATTATATTAGATTTTTTAGAGATGCATGAACCATGTGGAGATGGGAGAGATACATGATTCTATGAAAGAGTTAATTCAACCACCTCTTTCCTCTTTTGGAATAAGAGGAGATATATCTATGCACCACTCCATTTTTATGAGGAAAAATTTTAGTGAATAATATGCTCGTGTATCTAATGATTCATTTGATTATTACTTGCATTCTTTTACCATGTATAGGCAGGCCATAGCTCCAAGAAGGAGTATTATTCCATATAAAATTCATGGCCAAATTTGGACAACAAACATTTCTGAACATGGCCACTCCCTTGGAGGCCAAAGGGAGATATTGTATCATTGCAGGTGCATTCCAAAAGCACCAAATATATATCACACTTTCAACCATGGTGAGATGACTTGAGAAGCAAGTGAGTGGTGGGGAAACCACTTACCATATCATTATCTGATGTACTTGGGAGATATACTACGTTGGTTCCACATGTGGGACTATGAACCACCTTCATTTATACATATTTCTATTTGTATGTACTTGGTTTCGATCCCATACATTGATGATGTACTTATTCTTTTTATGGGAATGATTGGAGGGAGGATGGGAGGATTGGATGTGTCCTTTAGGAGAGAGATTCTCCATGGTTCTTATGTTTCATATGTTTGGGAAAGCATTGGACCATCCATGATTGCTACATTGGGTCTCTTGTTTCCTTATGGGATGAGCCATTTGGGTAACTTGAGCACTTGGGAGGTGCCTCTCATGAGTAGATGGGAGGAGTTTTGTTATAATTTATTTATTTATTTATTTTTTTGCACTAGGAGAATCAGCAACGCCACCAGTATCGTACTCGCGTGACACGGGGTCTAATCCCGCTGGCTACCACTATAATCCTAGGAGGAACTGCCGAGCCCACCACAACAGCCCTTGGGTTATCCGGTACTTGAACTCGTGACCTTTACAACAGCACAAACGCCTTAGCAGTGCGTCCGTTGGCCACTAGACCAAACCCCGACGGACGAGTTTTGTTATAAATTACCACTCTGGAGAGTGATTAATTTTGTATGGATGATAGCTTGGATATTGGAGCTCCATATGGGAATAAAGGTCCCCCACATTTTCAGTTCTGTCCTTATAGTTGCTTGGGGAAAAGAAACACTCGGGAGTGGAGGATTGTAACATTCCGAAATTAGCCATGAGCTAGTTGGAATATTAAATTTTGTTTTGTTGCTTTGTTTAATGAATAAGAGGATAATGGAGGTCCATATTTCTCCTAAATAATGAATAAATAAATGCAAAATGTGAAAGAGATAAATCTTGGTAGCTTAATTAAGCACCCTTGGTGTGAAAAGGGTTTGGATCACTTTGACTGGGTCAACCTTGACCAAATCAACAACACTGTCATGGAGGAGTGGTCATCAATGAAGGACAACACAATTTTGGATGGAGATGCTTTGTGTGAAAGTAGTGCTGTTATTGGATGGGGCTTAGGGTTTGCAAGCTCATATCTTATTTAAGGAAGAGGTTAGCAACCATATTAATTATGTATGGGTTTATTATATTTCTGAATATATGGTCTGTTTAGCTGAGATATAGTGTTGTTTAGCAGAGGGTGTTCCTGATCGGGAATCCCACCTCTTCCATTGAGGAGCTCTTGGAGGATTCTTGTACTAGATTTTCCACTATCAGGCTTAAGGCCAAGCTTCTTCTTTCAACTACAATGCAGATCCTATTGAGGGTTTGGTTGTTTTTGCAGGTTGTAGCAAGTGGATATTAGATCTCTATATCTAGGCCATTTCATTGCTTATTTTTAGTGGAGGAGGGTTCCTTTCCATTGGGAGGACAATATTGAACGCCATTGAGAATATTTTCAGATCTTGGCATCAAGACAACTAGTTATTCATCTCTACAACGTTGTTTACTTCCAGATCTCTGTTATTTCTGTAGGAGGAGTTGCAGGGTGATTTGGCACACCATTTGGAGAGCTGATTTTCAAGTGAAGGGGATATTCCTTTCACTTTCAGGATCTATTGTAGGATAAAATTGTATTGATCATATCAGACCAGCCACAATTTCCATATTTTTATTTTTCAGTAGATCTACAGTCTTAGATCTCAGATCTACATCTTGTACTTGGTGTTTTGTTGAAAACCCTTAAGGGGTTATTCAAAAGAGGTTGTATAGTGCTCAGATCTGATATAGATATATATTTTGAGGCACATATAAAACCTAGATATGATGTATAATCATTTTCTGTAGTAGAGCTAATAAAACAACGTTGTGAGGGTCTTCCAACTTTTCTACATAATTGTAACACCTCTTTTTGAGGGATTTTGTCCATTGGAGGCATGTAATTTCTTGTTATGCATCTTATGGCCCATTTATTATGTATATTTTTCTTCTGTTATAACATATTAAAGGTATTCATATTGGCCTTTTGATTTTAAATGATGATTTACACATTTGTTCCAGCATTTTTCACTATATTCCTGCTTTTCCCATTTGGGAATATTACAATAGCTAATCACATTCTAGACTGGGATGCATCTCGTATAAACCATCATCTATAAAAAAACAAAAAACATAAAAAATAGATCTCCATAAAAGGTAGACGACATCCATCAAACAAAATAACCATAGACACATCATCAATAGCTGCAAAAAATACATATCTTTCATATATATAGAAAATATGTGTGAGTCAAAATACACAAGTCATGTCCCTGACCCGCAGGTTAGCCAAAAAATATATATATACATGACGTCAAAAAAATAATGGAAGCATCCTCATAATGGGCACTTTCCATGAATACATAGCATCTTTAGGGCTGAGCCCCGCGAGGTGGATCCTCTGGACCCACGTCTGCACTCGGTGCTAGTACAGGTGCAACAACCAAAACAGAAAGTGCCACACGACGCAGTGTCAGACGATACGCCCTCTCTCGAGCCATCATCACCTTGAGCCATGCATCGTCCAGTTCATCTACAAAACCACGGGTCGACATACCCGGGTCAACCTCTCCACCCGACCCCAAGCATTGGCTAAGTTTGTGGACCGAGCCTCAGAAGCAGCTAGTTGCTCCTCAACCACTGCAACTCGCACCTCATCCACCTCAGCACGAGAAAGAACATCAACGTACTCCATTAGGGGAATTTTGAGGTATAAAATGGGCCTCCTAAGGAAATAATAAAATAATAGCTAAACCAATAAAATAATATTTATGATTTTTCAATTCACTTTTTGCACCACAATCCATGTAACCATAGTTAAATTCAATTCAAAAGTTGTACCAAAATAAAATTAATAAAAAAATTGTATTTATGTGACTATAAATAAGAATGAGCTTTTCAAGAAAAAGTCATTATCATTGAACAACTAATGCATTTGTCCTTTGTACTTAAATAACTTAAAATAAAATATAAATATAAATGTATAAATTCTTAATTATATCATATGATATTAATTAAAAATTATATTATTTAAATTGTATAATAACATGTAATTAATATACTATATAAATATAATATAATATAATATAACAAATGTATAAGGATATGCATTATTTCTTTCAAGAAATATGAAAAGACAATAATATAATTTTATTCAAAAAGTGTGAAATGGCATTTATTATGAGTACTTTACTTTGAATTTAAAAGTACTTAGAGCACTATCATGGATAACCATGAGTTTTTATCCACCATTGATGTAACAAGTAAGTACCTTTACCTCAAGCAATGCCACCTCAACCATTAGGGACGATGTCATCCACTAAAATGTGATTGGTTCTCATAAAGTGAATTTTGATTGTACATTTTCCTTAGGAGGTCCATTTTAGAACTCAAAATTCCACTAATGCAGCAACGACCACACTGCTGCCCTCCTTGGAGGGTTTAGCACCATCACCCCGCCCCCCAACCCGAGAATGAGAATCTCCACCTGGAACGCTCCTCGGTGGTTGATGCCCCACCAAGCGAGAAATATAAATATACATATAAATATACACATTATTAAATACTCAAAAAATGCAGAAAAACATCAAAACATCATACCTGCAGGGCCCCACACATAGCCAACAGGAAGACCCATATCTGGATCCCCTCGGAAATCCATCCCGATGTATGGATAATCCATAAATATCTGCAGGTTCACCTGGAACCACACCTCTGTGGTCGCATCCAAATAGCAACCCACCTCCCCTCCTCTGCCACGAGGCATAACGGGTACCCATTGCCACATCCGAGGATCTTGACGAGGACAAATAGGGACCGAAACAATAGGGCGCAACATAACCACCCTCTCAAACATAATACCGCAGAGGATGCTAACGTATGTGAACACTTTGGATCCGCCTTGGGCCTTCTCAGCTACGTCACCATACCATCATATACATGGCACGCCCAATCATAAAAATGATCATCTTGGAGCTGGCTCAAGACACCAATCTACGGTCTTGAGGCCTTGTTGGGCAACGATGACCCTGTCAACTGAACTATGATAGCTAGGGCACACTACTCAGCTAAGTCGATCACCGATGCAATAAGGACACACCTCTGAGAAAGAGGTGCACCACCATAGTGCTGCTCCACCCAACAACGGATACTCACCCTCCCAAGCAGGAGTGGGTGTGGTGGCACGTCACCCTGAGGTAGTAAACCAATCAAAAAATACACATCTATCTCTGGACGTATGGTGACATCTCGACCCCACAGGACCATAACCTTTCGCCTCCTGTTCCAGCAACGGACTAGGAAATGAAGCAGACTATCCTGAGATCTCATGATATCATTCTCCAGAAACCTAAGAAGGCCCGACTGTGCTAGGAGCCCTCGTGTATGGGAATCATGTGCCAAAAAAATGCGCAAGTCAAGCCAATCGTGCTCACGCCACAACATCCTGTCACCAAACAAAACTAAATCAGTGACCCAAAACACCAAAAAATGAAAAATTCTAAGCAAAAAATTTCTTGGCTCATCATCGCGCCTATTTTTATACATAGGAGCGATGTTCACACATCTGTATCAAGAATAGATGCACGAGTACTCACGCAAAGACTCAACCATGCGAGAAAACCTCGCAAAATTTTTTATTTTCCAGCGAGGTCCACGCGCCTGTACCTTGATCACTTGTGCAATCAAGGCCAAAAATAGGTAGGTATCCATACAAACCTAAATTGTACAAACCCCCCTCAGATAAAACTAGAGAAATTTAATTACTGGACGTCCAAGGCCCTACCTGGCTCTGATGACGTGAATCCCAGGTACATAGGCTGACCGCAACGGCAAGAAAGGTTCGGCAGCAGGGGCTCAGCTCTAACCTCATAGCTCTCAAACAACACAAATGAATTGTAATGAGCCATATTGATCCATATATCGCCCTTTTCGATTTATTCGATAGACCATAACAAGAGCTCAGATCACCCAATTGAAAAATTGAAAGCAACACAACGATCATCATTTCATCACGTCCAAAGTAGGCTGCACGCATCCACGCCTTAGAAAAAATCATTTTTCAGTTGCGACAGGTACGCCCTCTATTATCGCTTTTCATTCAATGTTATTTTCAATATATTTGAATACAAAATATGCTTTCACTTGGGGTATTGTTTACAGGTGTTACAAGCATGAAAAATCACCTATTTCCCCAACCACTAAAGGTACAAGAGCAAGTATCATTCTACCCCGAGCATGATAGGATCCCCAAAGAAGCTTTGCATATCCTGACATCATTTCTCCACAAGAATCACCCATAGGGTCTAGTCACCCGACCATTTTTATCATCACCCCACCTTGAACATGATAAATATCCTTGTTGGTCGGTAGAGCCTCACCCTCAATGGATTCCATCTCTCAAGTAGACCATACATCAAGAACATGATGCCATGGCCATAAGACCCAAGTTCGGGAAGCACTTCATGTTCATTCATCCATCATACATCAAGTCAAGTTTTACCATCTCACGATAAAACCCCTTTCCTAGACTGCCACTCTTATAGGAAGATCGAAAATGCACCACTGCGTCTCGAACTTGGCCTACCGCACCCCGATCAGCATAGCCCATCTATGACACTTTCCATCCGCTTCATCACCCTCACACCGAGACCAGCCAATGGGGCCCCCACCCTCAGAAAAAAACACCCTCCTCACATCGTCATTGAGTGATCATTTTCATGTTTATTTGGGCACCCGTCTTCGTGCTTGTACATCTAATCCCATTCTATATTATTTTAGCAAGTGTACAAATATTTTTTAAGATAAAAATCCCACCCATCCATCCACATTTCCCACCTAGAAGCAGTATTTAATCACCCTTGGTCGGAGCTTTGAATTCTTTAACCAACCCCCCATGACACTCATAATAACCACATACCCACCCTAGATGTCCTACCAACCCTAGGGTTTTCCTCACCATAAATTGTTATGAATAGTCTTTAATCACCCTTGGTCGGAGCTTCTAATTCTTTACCCAACCCCGCATGACACTCATAATAACCACATACCCACCCTGGACATCCTACTAACCCCTGGGTTTTCCTCACTAGAAATTATTATGACTGTTGCCACTTGCATTTACAAGCTTCGACCTTGGGCCACTGAATTACCATCATCAGTTACAACCATTTCTCGTCAGCATGCCTATGTTAAACTATCATGCCCCACCTGCTACATCAGAGACCCTAGTCCCTTGCATCAGTACTTCTCGCGGTCGGTTGAGGCTTCCTTCTTGTCAACTTCAACAACCATCTTCCAAGGAGGAGGCAATACCTTGCATGGCTCCTCACCTCAATAGGGGCATTCTCGGATGGAAATATGGGAATCATCATTGCCCATTGATGTTATCGATCCTCCAGACATTCAACTACAACATAAGCTTTCATGTCAGGATGGTATCGTACTTCACAACTTTTGTACTTTTTCAGAATTTGTCGAAGACCCATGCCATCATAAGCATCCCTTTTAGCAATGCTTACACGGGAAGGTCCCCAGTCATAGACCCATGCATACAATGAGAAATTACTCTAAAAACATGCCATACCAAGATTATGCATATGGGCACTATATTTAACCTAATTTCAAAGAAAAAATGCCCCTGAGGGCATCAACAACCGTCGTCATCAACTAAACAGCAGGTCACTACCACGTAAGTGACACAGACAAGAACCTCTATCTGTCAGAATATGCTTTAACTATCCAAAGCATCGGGAGCATGGGACATGCCCACCTCATATAAATATTGTATTTATCTTATCTCGTGTAGGTTTCCAACATAACATGGTGCCTCTCTTACTCACGACAAGGGGTCTCCAACCTTAGGTTTCATGCAAGTTACTCTCTCTCTCTCCCTCTCTCTCATACGGATTATAGAGAACATAAACTATAATGTATTTCGGCTATAAAGTTCTTCCTAGACCTCATACATTAGGGGGAAACTGTTATCACTGGAAAATCATACAAGCAAAAGACATTAGGAAATGTCAAGTAAAAGGTACATAAAAGGATTTACAGGGAAGAAAGGCATTGTAAAATCTGAAATATTTAACTTTTCCTAAGGTCAAGCAGGAAAATTTATCAAATAGCGCATATAAAGCACTGACCTTAAGCGATCCACACAGCCTTTTCTTCGATAGTAGCGAATATGTTCGTGGTTATCCCTCCGATAGCCACGCAATCCTGGGTATGGAGGAATGTCACCATCCGGGACCACTTGGCACACTTGAAGAAGAAGATTCCCCACTCAAGCTAGCCAAGTACAACCACCTTAGAGCCACCTTGAGGCCTCAAGTTTAGCACATAATGGAACCGCCCTCCCACTCTTGTGTCAACATCCACATTGTACCGAGAGAGGAAGGGAAATTTGAAATTTTCCTATAAAATACCACCATGGGAAGAATAATGGGAGAAAACATTGTTACGATGGCCAAATTTCTTGAGAGAAATCCATAATTGTGTTGTCCAAGCATCAAGGAGTGGAAGGATTCAGCTATTGGCCATCTAACACCTCAATCCAAGAGAAGAAGTTCACCAAGTGTCCGTTATTCTACCATTCGTCGGGGAGAGAGAGGGGATTGAAAGAATATTAAAAGGAAGAGACCTCCTTGCTTTGAATATTAGTGCTCCATAGCTCAAAGGATTCATTGCAAATGATTTAGCATCCTATTATCTTATACCATCAACAAATAATAAAAGGGAAAGAGTTCTCCGTTTGGATTATTAGTGTGTTTAACTCAATTGAGCTTGTTATTCTATATGTTTATTTTGTTTATTTTATTTCTCTTCTATTGTAGCATGCTATATTATTTAATTAGTTTACTACATGTTATGTTGTTTCACTAACAATCTAACAAACAAATTGACTTGTTACTTGCTTGTAGGAAAGTAGCCTGCCCTACCAAGCACAATGTATTTTTTCCACCCATGCGTCGAATGCAATACAACATTCATAATCAGAAAGATGAATTTTTTAAGATGATGCAAAGAGAGGGTGAAAAATTGGAGAATTTAATTGAAATATTTAGTTAAAATCTAAAGAGGGGTAAGATGGAAAATATGGATAAAGGCACTTTAAAATCTCTTCTATTGAAAGCCATTAGAGATGAATGGATAGATATCCTTAACATGATGGGAAAAGGAGACATTTCTCAGCTATCACTACCTGAAATTTCTGAATTCTGCATACATCTTTCAAGAGGTAAGTTGAGAATTGGGAAGAATTCAAGAGATCTTGTTCTCTCTAGAATCAATAAATTTGCAACTGGAACAGTATGTAGGGTTGAAATAGGAAATTTTCTTGATGAATTTAAAACACATATTTTAGGGAGTCTTAGTGAAAAAATAGCCACCTTGAATTACAAAGCAAGCAAAGCTCTGAAAGTGATGCCTTATCTATCTTTTGTCCTAAGTGAAAAACGAAACATGCCTTAAGTGAATGCCCTCTTGATTTAAAAATCATAGAAACCTGTGCATATGTACAGAAAATATTGAAACAAAGAAATGTCGTTCCATTTCGGTCTTAAAGTTGTCTACCAAGAGGAAATAATTCCAAACCAGGTAGATCCTCTTTTCTTCGTTGCTAGAAGACCATGACAAGGATCCCAAACTCAACGTTTCAATGCACAAATGTATACCCAACCCCCACAAAATAACTTGAACACATCAATGTCATGGTAACAACCTTGGTTTCAACCCCAACCTTTGACACAAGGATGGAAAAATCCTTATGGTAGATACTATCAATATCACCAGTATCCACAACCTTATCCAAAATTTCCACTACAATATTTTCCTCATACAAATCAACAACCTCAACCTCAATTTCAAAATCAAAATCCACAACTTTCATTACCATTTCCACAAAGGCCAAACCAACTACCTACTCAACCACTTCCAATCCCAAAAAATAAAAATGCACAACCCATTTACAACATTGAGGGACAACATTTTCAAAATTATATGATAACTCCACTAGATATTAATAATGTTCAACTTAGATATGGTATAATATTAGAAAATAAATGACCTTATGTTGTTATTGAGGAAAGAGAAAAATATGATCATTGTGACGAAGAGAAATCTCTTCAAAAAAATGTAATTCTTCAAAAGAAAAATAATCATTCTGAAGGAGAGACATATTTTCATCAAAATGAAAATATTCAAAACCAAACATATGGTACTCCAATAAACTCAACTCCCATCATAAAACAACCTTCAGTGTCTATAAAAAAGCCTCCTTTCCCTCAAATATTACAAATTGATAAAGGATTAGAAAAATAAATCATGTTTCCTGATTATGATATGTTAGATGAATTGAAGAATGTCTATATTAAAATCCATTTGCTACAATCTACAAAATAAATTCCAATCCTTGCAAAGACAATAAGAGAGTTGAGTATAAAAAAAACTCAGGAGAAAGAGAAAATAAGTAAAAAGAATACATATAGTCAGAAAAATTGCATATATCATGATGGGAAAAACAACAATACAAAAATATTTGGTTCCAGGAAGTCCCATTGTGAAGACACATATCAATGGTCTCGAAATCCCAAACACATTGATTAACTTAGGAGAAGCCATAAACATCATGAGTAAACAAAGTATGGAACAACTAAAACTTCCAAATCTTCAATAGACACCTACATTGTTACAATTGAAAGACAAATCTGTAATTAAACTGATGGAGTATTAGAAGACATTTATGCATCCTTAGATTCTTGGGAATATCCAGTTGACTTTATCATCTTAACTCCCAAGAATAACTTAGGAGGACATCCATTGATATTAGGAAGACCTTGGTTAGCTAAAGTTGATGCCTTCATCAATTGTATATATGTTGACATGTTTATCTCTAATGGAATTTCAACAAAGAAATTCACGTTATACCCTCCAACAAAAACAATTATAGAAATAGAAAATGAGGAATGGATGGATGATGACAATGACACAACCTATTTTTTCTATCTCCCAAATTAGTGAAGACAATCAAATTCTAAATTCAATAGAAAATAATGAATTATCTTCACAATGTGAGAGTAGTCAAAATTTTCAAGAACAATGCAACATTGAATATTTATCCTCCAGAAAAATGTATTTATATTCTCTGGAAGAATTTGAAAACTCTTCAATTGAAGTATTTAAAAATTTAAATGTAAACAAAAATCTGGAAGAATTTCAAAGAAGAAATTAATGGAAACATGACAAAAACACTCTTCTGCATATGCATGGGAATACACTGAAATGAAAGGAACCAATCCTAAAAATTTCATACATCACATATATATTTAGGAGAATTCCAGACCAATCTGACAATCTCAGAGAAGAATGAATCCAAACTTAAGGGAAATTGTAAAATATGAACTACAAAAACTGCTGAATGTAAATTTTATCTACCTAATATCAGACAGTCAATGGGTTTCACCTTTAGTAATTGTCCCTAAAAAGAACTAGAAGTGGAGAGTATGAATTTATTATTGGGAATTGAATAAGGCTACTTTAAAAGGTAATTTTCCATTTCCTTTCATAGATCAAGTTTTTGATACATTAGCAAGGAAGAAATATTTTTCATTTTTGGATGGTTTTAATGGGTATAATCAAATTCAGGTAGCACCAGAAGATCAAGACAAAACCACTTTCACCTGTCCATGGGGAACTTATGCTTATAGAGTGCTTCCTTTTGGATTATGAAATGCACCTGCAACATTCCAAAGATAAGTATTAGGTATTTTCTCTGATTTAGTTCATGATTGTGTGGAAGTGAATATGGATGATTTTACAATCTATGGAAATTCTTTTGATGAAGACCTAGAAAATTTGGAAAAATTTCTCATAAGATGTAAGGAATAAAATCTCTCTTTAAGTCATGAAAAATGACTTATGATGTTTACTAAAGCAATTTTTGTAGGATACCATATTTCAGGAAATGGAATTAAGTTGGAATCATCTAAAGTTGAAGCTATTTCCAAATTAGCAATTCCAAGTTATCAAAAATATGTTAGGAGTTTTCTTGGTTTTATAAGATAATATAGAAGATTCATTAAACTTCACAAATATTTAATCTCCACTCTTTAAGTTTCTTACAAAGGATTGTGAATTTAGTTGGAATCTTGAGTGCTAAAAGGCTTTTGAAACTTTGAAGGAAAAGATCTCTGAAGCACCCATCCTAAGAGGACCAAATTGTAAATTGCCTTTTCATATTTCAACTAATGCTTCAGAAACAACTCTAGGAGTTGTATTGGGACAAAAATACTTGAATCCTTATGACATTTATTACACAAGTAAAAATTCAACTCCATCAGAGTTGAATTATCTTGTTATCGAAAAATAGTTTCTAGCTATTGTCCATGCCCTTAAAAAATTTAGACATTACATTATTGGCTATGAAAATTTCATTCACACAAATCATTTTGCAATTAGATATCTAATGAATAAATCAATTACTAATAGCAGAATCAAAATATTTTTATTTTTATTGCAAGAATTCAATATCACCATTTTAGATCGACTTGGAAAACAAAACACAATTGCTGAATTTTTGTCTAGAATTCAAAATGTTAACAATGGTAAACTAGTAGAAGATAGTTTTCCCGATGAATATATTTTTGCAATATCTAATAAATCTCCATTGTTTTCAGACATTGCTAATTACTTAGATAAATGAAAGCTACCATCATATTTATTTCCTATATAAAAGAGGAAAATCATCCAAATGAGTGCATCTTATTCATGGGTAAATGAAGAATTGTATAAGATAGGTCCAGATCTCATGATTCGAAGATGTGTACGAGAATATGACATACCTAAGATACTAAAAGGATGTCATGATGATCCATGTGGAGGACACTTTGTTGACAAGAGAACTGCCTACAAAATCCTTCTCTTAGGATATTGTTCACCTTCATTTTTCAAGGATGCCAAGGAATATGTTAAGAGATGTGAAAATTTTCAGAGAATGGGAAACATGTTCCTTCAGATGAAATGCCTTTACAACCACATGTACTCATTGAAACCTTTGAAAAATGCACTTTGGATTTTGTTGGACCAATCAATCCTCCATAAATACAAAAGAGGTATATTCTTGTGTTGACTGATTATGTCACTAAATGGGTAGAAGCTAAAGCAATTTAATTTTCTCATGAAAATATTGTAGTTTCATTTATTTTTGAGGATATTTTTACTCATTTTGGTGTCCCAATGGAAATTGGGACAGATCAAGGAACTCAGTTTACATCCAAAATGGTGTAGAAGATCATGGAAGAATAAAAAATCAAGCATAGAAAGTCCACTGCATATCATCCATAGGAAAATGGAAAAGTAGAGTCCACTAATAAGGTGATTGGGGCAATCCTCACAAACACTATACAATTTCATAGAAGGGTTTGGGCAGAAAAGCTTCCAGAAGCTTTATGGGCCTACTGCACCACATGGAGAAGTAAAACATGACATACTCCCTATGAAGTTGTTTATGGGAAGCAAGTCTTGTTTCTAATAGAGTTCCAAATAAAAAATTTCAAGACAACAGTTAAACTGGGACTTCACTTGTCAGAAGCACAAAGGCATAGAATGGAACAACTCAATGAGCTTGATGAAATAAGACAAGATGCAATTCAAAATACCAACCTAGTTTAGCAACAGAGATCTGGATGGCATGATAAATATATCAAGGAAATAAAATTTCAAGCTGGAGATTGGGCACTTCTCTTTGATTCAAAGTTAAAGGATATTCAAGGGAAATTTCAAACTCATTGGCTTGGGCCTTATGAGATTGAGAGAGTCTTTGATAATGGAGCAGTTAGGATTAGAAATATTAATGAAGAAAAAATCCCCTTCTTGTAAATGGACATCGAATAATGATCTATCACAAACCATTGACAAAAGAGAAATTTGTCAATATTTTTCAAGATAATGCTGATATAAAGTTGTTTAAGAAGAATTATTCTTCTTCCCCAACTTAGAAGTTTTCTTTCATTTATTTTTCAATCTAAAAAAAAATGAATATATATATATATATCAGGAATAATAATAATTAAAAAATAAATTGTATAAGTATGAAAACCAATCATTGATTGGCATACTTATACAGAAAATATATGGTGAAAATCAAAAGATCTATTCTTGGCACCTTGCATTTTCTTGATTCCTATTCTAAAATTCCCAATTATTTGCATCCCTTTTTCTTTTTTAGAAAATAAAAATATAGCTACATAATTGATGAAATTATGCAACTTTGATGGATTTTTGCAACTTAGACATGACAAGACCTTTTTGACCAAAGCAATTGAAGAATACCTAAAAACAAGACAAAGAGAAGCAGTTGAAGGTTAGCGACAACAAAATTTAAGGTATGCAAATGCAAATTTTGTTTAATAATAAGGATGAAAACATTGACATATGAATTAGATGATCATTTTATACCACCAGCTCAAAAACATTATTAAAAGAGTTGATCATGTCAAATCAAAATCCCATCTCATACTCCACCACTAAACCCTCATCGTTTACATAACCGCTCCAACATCAAATCATGACGTTGTTGGTGAAATAATCTAACTCATACTTTAAATGGTCACTTTTCATTAAACCTCACTCACGCTCTCGAAAATTCTGTAACCTCACTCATTCATTCACCCTTACATATCATCCATTTAGCAGCAGTATTCACTTATGCTCCTAGCTCAAACTGAAACCCTCAGTCTACTCTGTCAAAGAGGCAGTCTTAAGGTTAAGATTCTTGGAAACCACGGGAGTAATTGCAAAGATAGAACCTGAAGGGAGAAAATTTATGCAAGGATATCCACAGGTAAAGGAAATGTTACAGAGAGCACAATGGATTAGTTTCTTGGAAAATTTTGAAGGGTTTTATAAGGAGGTTACCAAATCTTTTGCTAGAGCATTTGATGGAGTGGAGGTCGAAATTGTAGACATCAAGTTCACAATAACATAGTATTTCATAGATGAAGCCACCGGAATACCAAAGGTAGGAGAAATATTTTTTAAAAACTAAGGAATTGAAGGAGAAGGATGGAAAAGCTTTCTAAAAAACCCAGGTACGGATACTAGAATTTTTAAAAAGGGGATTCCTAGCACAACTCTTAAAGGAAAATGGAGAAATTTGTTATTGATAATTCAAAAATTAATTACCTGTGAGGGAAGGTTTGGATGCATGTTATTTTACCATGCTAGGCTATTAATGAGTTTCCTTGAAGATAGTGAAATAAACCTTCCATACTTTTTATTACATAGTTTGAAGAAAATAGCAGGAACTGTTCAGAGGATAATTTAGTTTATAGACAATACAATGTATCATCATGGGTTAGTAAAAATTATAATTTAATTTCACCTTGAAAGCTTAGGGGATACTTGTGAAAATTTATTAATTCGGAAACATTTCCAAGAAGGAGATCAAGAACAACCTAGTAGTAGAAAGACAAAAAGAGGAAGAAAAAGAAAAAATGAAAATGAAAAAGCACTCCAAGAACACCCAGAAGATGAAATCCCCATTGCAAAACTTTTGGGAAAATTCAAGAAGCAAACAGATAAAAGGAAGGAGGGTAACATAAAAGAGAAGGGTAAATCTATAAACACAGAAGATCTTAAGATAAAGAAAATCAAGGGCAAAGTTGAAAATCCTCCTCAACCAGTAAGAAGAAGATATAGGCTCAGAAAGACAATAAAGGAAACACCTTCAAAAGAAACAAAATTTGTTGATTTAGAGGAAGATCCTAGGGTTACATCCCCCACTTCCATTTCACCCACTCAGAGTTAAGGTCGAAGAACACCAGATATTGATCTAGTACAATAGGAAATTTATGAGTATATTGAGTCTTTGGAGAAAAGAGATGCAGGGAAGATATCAATTTTTGAAGACTAGCCTCATAGTCCACAAGAACCTCTAGTTGTGAATACTCTAAAATAAGAAATATTTGAACTAGAGACACTAAATAGGCATATTAAATAGGAAAATGAAGCCTTGAAATTATAGATCCAGATTGAGAAAACCATAAATGAAAATAATCTTCTACATTTGGGTTTATGGTTCAAGAAAAACAAAAAGTTAAAGAAGAAGAATAAACAACTAAGTAGACAGGTCATAAACTTAAAATATAAACTCCTAATGAGAAAGCCAAGGGTAGCTGTAACTACAAGGAGGGAAAGGAAGATGAAATTAGATGTTCTAGCAGAGGTCTCAGGGAAGATGCAGTAACATGATAATTCTCACAATTTTATGTTTTTGCATGAGGACATACAATGGTCTCCTCATGGGGGAATGTGGAGCCTCAAGACTACCTCAATTTTGACACTCCTTTTCATTATCTTTTCTTCTTTCTGACAACACCATAAGCTCAAAAAAGTGTTGAAATGCACATTTTTGACTTTTTAAGGTATCCTAATGACATATTTTTCATATTTGCAATTGTTACTTATTATTAGAATACAATTTTTATTTAGGTACGAAATTAATGCAATTCTGCAGACAAACTCTGTTTCTGTAGCCAACGCCATGGTTCGACAGGTTCTAAGGTATTAATGGAGTAGAAAAATATATGGGCAGTTGAAAAATGATACGGTCATGGATCCTATCCAATTCATCCATCTAGAATCAAGAAAGAAATCACCAGAGAACACGGTCAAAGGAGCGGTCAACCGAGAGCTGGAGCAAGTGAGTGAGAAATTCTGAGCTTCACGATTTGCTCTACCACGTAGAAAATCGTGAAGCAACGAAATTATCATTTCTATTCAGAGTTATAGATAAAATTTTCTTAGTCTTAGAAGGCGTAAAAGCCTCAGAACATTTAATGCCAAAATTTTATAAATAGCAGGCTAAGAAATTGTGTAAGGAACGTGAATGATTGCGAGATTGTGACATCTTTTAAAACTTTGTTTTTTTCCCTTAATTGAATGAAGAAGCATTCTGGAACTTTAATGCAAAGTTAGTAAGGAGTAGATTCAAGCCATATGTTGTGGAGGACCCCTGCAACAGAAAAGGTTTTCATTTTGTTTTCGTTATTTAATTGTCATTGCATAGCTTAAATTTTTATGCATTTATAGTGTGGTGTAGTATAGATGCATGCTCCATTTTCAGTCTTATTTCCATTGCAATTATTTTTAGATTTATGATTGTTATTTCATTTAATGTTATGATTATCTCCAGAATATTGTCATGATAGAGTAGATGCTATGTTTCTTTCATAGATTTAATTCTTAGATGGTTAAAACACAGAAGTGGTTTATCATAGATCATTTTAACATCGATTAGTTCACTTCCTCTTCATGCAGTAGAAGTTTATCATATATTAGATATTGTGAGATATGTTTTATAATATTTCTCTTTTCAATTTTAAAGAAATTTTATCTTATGAGCTCAATTAAGTTTTATTTCATAAACAAAGATTTATTTTATCAGTATAAAATAGTTTTTAGTAATTCTTTAGGATAAGTTTCATTCACATTAAATTTTAAAAAAGACATAAAAATTAGAATTACTTTTTGGTTATATAATTTTTGTTCTTTTCAGAACCAATCCTTAGCTACTAACAAGATTTGTCATTTCAATTTCTAGGACTTAGTTGAGTTTGGATTTAGTTTATTTTTCATAATTCAGTTTTATAAATTCATTCAAGAACATATGGAATAAAAACATTTTCAAAAACAAATTTCACATATCACCAAAATAAATTAAGTAAAGGAGGCTTCTAGTATATACGTTTCATTTTCACTTCACAAGATTACCTACTATGGTCGATAATTTATGATCGCAATTTAAGATAATTAAATTGACTAAACACTATCCATGGTCCACACTAAGGCAGAAGGAGGCAACTACTATAATGGCCTGATATCCAATGTCCAAATATGGAAATGAGATCTCCAAAGCTCTACTGTATTTAGCCACACTTTCCAAATCTTGAATTTAATTTCTCATACATTATGTACTTGAAAACGTATTACCTAATCATGCCACTTTTCCATTCCATAGATTTCACGTCAGGCCTATAAAGGGAGCCATGTGAACAATAGTCCACTACTCTTCTCTTCATCCTTAATATTATATTTCCTATAAACATACCATGTTAGATAAACCAAATAGATGACATAATAAAACTCATACCTCAATGTATATCAGAGCATGCTATCACATCTGCACAATTCAGTCCAAATTAGTATGACCAAATATCACAAATATATCGACTCGTACCTTAATATCATAACCATAACAATATGCAGAGGTCGGTCCAGATTAACAGGATACATATAACATCAAGATATTAAATGCAATTACCATAATCATTATGTGTATGACCACAATGCATATAGCAACAATTTAATTGACACACATGACTAATCGATGCACGTGCATATGACCGCACTAATCATCTATCATCTCTCATGCATGTAACCTCAACATAAATAGAATGAAAAACATGCATATAACCATAATGCATATAAAGACCATTAACCATCATATCTACATTCCAAACATACAAACCTGTATGATGATCCTCTCTTGCCCCGAGGTCTAGTGTTGGAAACTCACTCTGATAATCTACATCTCCTGCTCCATCTCATCCAACATATCAACATCATAACATACCAAAAAAATATTGATTACAAAAAATTAATAATGACCACCACAATGCATTTATGACCTAATATACATACATAACCAAATACATTTAGCCCATCTATTCCAAGTGTCTAAACCTGGAAAATCTGACCACCCTGTAAATTCCTCCTCCCACATTTACACAATTTCACAATATTGTAAGGGTAAACATGAGACGAGTGTCACTATGACCTGAACTGACCTCCTAGTTCTAGTTAAAGAAGTGGGGCCTACAAGGTGACCACATACTCACATCCTATAGGGGCTACAAGTCACTCAAATGTTGAAAAACCACCCTAGGTGACCAATCCCTGAGTTGGAACCCATTTTCTGTGCCCTGGGCCCACAAATGAAACCACAACAAGGCGTGCATGCACTTATGAGGCTATAATCGTGCTCATAATCCTAGCTACCAGTGGCTATTGCCTAAAATTTTTAGTTCTGAGCATGCAGTCCCAGGATTTGTACCACCTTTTCAGGCCAACCTCCAGACCACTGCCCAAAATTTCTTGAGACTTTCCAGAATCATAATTTACATGATGACAATGCCAAAAAATCAAAACTCAAGCAAGAAATTGACCTACACATTCCTAATCCATAACATACATTCCATCAAATAGATGGAAAACATATAAGCTATAATTCATGAATGCATATCTGATCATAAGAGTTTAAGATTCATCTGAGAACCACCAAGAATGCTCTATTCCTTCTCCACACAAGTGAAACAACACTTATTAGTCCATTTATTCATCAACCAATCATATATTCATCCTTTGTTGAGCTCTATAAATTCCTTTTATTTTACAAAACCATCATCTTATTTCACTCATCTTTCATCAATTCATAAGCCTAAATCAATGAATAATGATTAGGATTGTCTCAAGGATACATGCAATTGATTAACATGTTGTATTTTCGTGGTTTTTTCTGTTTTAATAATTTTGTGCAGTATAGCTACAGAATACAGACATTCCGTAGCTGGTCAAGCATTCTGCAGCTATTTTTGTGTTTGAATATGATATAGGTGTTAGTTAAAGAAATGGCTTACATGGGTAGTTCCAGAATCCTTCCTACATGATTTCTTCCTATCCACGAGGACCAGATCGACAATTGAAGGAGTCTAATCCGATAGTCAAAGCTGAAGTCAAAGAGACCATTTTACACAGAAATTAGGACTCTTGATTTGCTCCGTAGAAAATCATGAATCCTAAGAGTCCCAGTTTGATTATAATTTGAAGTTACACCTGTAGCTATTTATATTCAAAGTTTGTTGTGCAATTTACTTATAAATAGAGGTTCTATAGAACCAAGAACAAGTTAAATGTTAATAGCATAATTCCAGAATTACAGTGTGATACTCTGTTTTATCAAACTCTATTTTTAAATAAAGAAGATCAGTTCTTTGATGTTGTTTTGATCACTTCTTCAAGGAGCTAAGGAATTCACCGAATTAGTACCAGAGGGCCCCTACTGCCTAAGGAGGTTTTTATGCTTTCTAGCTAGGTTTACTTCAATGTCTTTGTTTAGTATTTCTTTCTGCTTATGCTCAAGTTTGTTGCTTTCATAATTGACAATTGTTGTGTCCAACTGAGTAAAAACTATTTTTCTATATTACCAAATATTTACAACTGAATGGTTAGTGACTTATAGGTATAATGATTGTTTAGATTTCATTTTTTGTCTTTCATAGTTGACAATTGCTGTGTTCAACCAAGTAAAAGCTATTTTTCCTATTTTCAAATCTTATATTAAAATGGTTAGTGACTTATAGAAACAATAATTGTTTAGAATTTCATTCTTCCTGTCATTTGCTTACTAAAATTAAGAGAATAATGGATTTGTCCGAAAGCCATACCAAGGAGTGAAGGCTTCAGGATTGGATGAGACTTGATAAGTTGGTTATTCACTTAATTAGTTGTAGTTAGAAGATCCTCATCCCATTGCAACTAATTGTAGAAATTTGAATAAATGATATGTTATCCACCGAGATTCTCCTGATCACACACTATTTTATCTTCATGCACAATATAGAATCTCTTCTACCATTGATCATTAATTGCAGAAATAAAATCAATTGCATGCACACATTAAAACCATAAAAATTCACACATATGAAGACAATATCTCATGGGAAAGCTTAAAGCTGAAAACCCCCAACTATCTGTATATTATATGTCATAGAGATCATGTAACAATCATTATACAAAGCTCCTCACAAGCTCTCAGTACAATCTCGAATTTCTACACACTAATCAAGCTAGATCTAGCAAAACACATGCTCCAATCTCTGCCACTTGATAGCCTGCCTCTACTGTGCAATCCCTGCTGAAGAATAGCTCTTGATGAGTTCGAATTTCCCTAGCCTTGCTCATGTAGTATTTAAAGGCATCTCTACTGAGTGTTGGATGAAAACCATGCATCACTATAGTCACAACTGATAGTCACACTACTCTTTCACCTACCTCTTCACTGGTCTCCATTGAAACTGTCCATGCACTGAAGTTAACTGATGTATTCTTTAGTTGATTAATGAGTTTATAATTAGTGAATTAATTAATAATTAATTCACACCACTCTCACTAGTGTATCAATTAGTTAGACTAGATACAACTAGCTCAACTATGTTTAGATTAGTTAAACTAAACACAACTCCATTAACTTCCCCAATCAACTCCACCAAACTCTCTCACATGGAAATTCTAACCGAAGTTCTGTGTAATAGCTCCACCTCTACTCCCTGCAATAGCGACTCCTTCAATAATAAATTCTATTCCACATCCGTGTACTTAATCTTAAGTGTTCACAAGAGAATAAGATAATGTTTAGAGTCCAAATATTATTAAGAGCTAATAATATTCGACATATCTATTTTTAGACCGCAATCTAAAAATAGATTCCGCCTAACATGTCTAAAATAGAAATCCATCTATTTTTCCAACTTGACCAACCATCCACAAATAGCATCCCGCAACTCATGTAATATGATCGACATATCTAAAAATAGACTTCATACAAAATCACCCAGGGCCCCACCTAGTTTAGGTGATTATTTTCCAACTAGGATCAAGGATGATGTTTTAGGATGCCTCCTTCACTGTTTCTTGTTGCACTCTTCAACACTCCCTCTCAACAAGAAAGGACTGTCTTTGCATGCGACATGCAACTCCATGCATTCGCCTTGCAACCTTTGCAAGCGCCCTGCAACTCCATGCATCTACTCTATAACTCTTGTTGCAACACTTCCGAAGCTGAACAGGCTCCAAACAACTCAATTAGTCTAATGCATCTATCATCAAAGTCTTTGACTTCTACTAGTACCAACTGCATATGTCTTCAGGAACCACGCATACAAATTAACCTTGCTCCCACCACTCTCCGCACTCTGGCCACCCAACTCGATCCGCACCTGTGATTCGACACCGTTTACCTTGATCTGCCTGCATCAATCCAACTGATGATGTTACTGCTGCGCTGTGGGCACCTTGTAGCTAGGTTCAATTCATGAGATCCACACCATCTCATGAATCCTACCCAGAAATCTCCTCTTGCGATTACTCATGCATGTTGCCCCACCTCTCACCTGGTGGTATAGTTGCATGCACTCCCTTTGCCCATCTGGCATGAAATTTCTCTGCATGAGTGGTTGCTCCCACTCCATGATCCTCATCTTGTGGCTTCTCCACATCCAGAGGTTCACTCTTACTTGCATGCAAATCTAGATCCCTCTCAAGCTTCACTGAAGAATTTCTCGCACTTCCCAACAAAGAGGAAGCCCGTAGAAATCCAATCTGGAAAAGTCTCGTAGAGATTTTTGGCTCAATCCCAACCTTCTTGACTTGCCCTATTTCTTTGTAAAGGATGAGTAAATTTTCCTTCACTAAAGACAACATCATACCCTTTATCCTCTAATATTGTGACTGAGATTAAATTCTTCTTTAAACCTAGAACATGCACTACATCTTGTAAAAGAATGAGTTTACCTGAATCCCTCTGAAAGGTTATGGTACCAATTTCAATCGCATTGCATCATCCATTGTCACCCAACTTAGCATGAAACTGGAGATCTTTCTCTACCAAGTCACTGAAAATATTCACATCTCTCGTCATGTGAAAGGAACCACCACTATCAAAATACCACCTGGATCCCAATGCACTAGACATCATGCATGAGATCAATGAGAAGTCCAACTCAAATTGTGAGGCAAGAGCCTTACCAGCTGCAGCTCCAGCAGCCTGCTTGTTCTTCTTCTTCTGTGGACAATGCGTGGCGAAATGCCCATGCTCGTGACAGTGAAAACAGTTCACTTTGGACATGTCACGCTCTTTACCATCCACACAATATTGAGAAGAATTCTTCTTACCCTTCCCCTTCCTTGCTTTGGTAGCCAAAGCAAAATCCTCTTCATCATCATTCTTTGATGAAGATCCATCCCCGGTATCCCGCCTTATCTCATCCTGCACAAGATCTGACCAAACTCGCTCCCATCCTGGCAATTTCTCTCGACCATTGACAGAGTCCTGATAGGAATGCCAACTCTTCGGAAGCCCAAGGAGAGCCAATCTCACGAATTATTCGTCATCCACACTAACTCCTACACTCCCAAGCTCACCCCTGCAGTGGAAAAACTTTTTCAAGTATACTGGAATAGTGTCATTCTTCTCCATTTTTATTTTCCTGAGTTTATCCTTGAGAACCAACTTCCTTTGGTCGCTCTTGCCTTGGAAAAAATCTGTCAAATATTTCCACATCAAGAATGGAGAAGCTTTACCATGAAGGTTGGATACTATGTGATCCTTCACACCTTCCAACAGAATCCTTCGACACCTTTCTACCTTATTTTTCCATGCGTCAAGTGCGACAACATCGCTAGAACCCAGTTTTGGAATTTTTGCATCTATGAACTCCTTCAACCCATTGTCATCCAGCACCACCTGCATCCTATCCTTCCATGCAATATAATTCTAGCTTCTCTCAAGGGCACACTCCAATCACAATCCGTTGAAAGACATCTCAACTTCGACACCAAGAAAACACTATAGCAATTTCGAATTCCACTGTGACAAAAACTCAATCGTCTAATGCTTTCAAGTACTGTCTATAATGACAAATATCAAGCTCCGATACCATGTAGAAATTTGAATAACTGATATTTTATCCACCGAGATTCTTATGATCACACACTTATTTTATCTTCAAACACAATAACTTTCATCATTGATCATTAATTGCGGAAATAAAATCAATTGCATGCACACATTAAAACCATAAATATTCACACATATGAACACAGTATTTCATGGGAAAGATTAAAGCTAAAAACCACCAACTATATGTATATTATATGTCATAGATATCATGTAACAATCATTATACAAAGCTCCTCACAAGCTCTCAGTACAATCTCCAATTGCTACACACTAATCAAGCTAGATCTAGCAAAACACATGCTCCAATATCTGCCACCTAATAGCCTGCCTCTACTGCGCAATCCCTGCTGAAGAATAGCTCTTGATGAGTTCGAATTACCCCAGCCTTTCTCACGCAGTCTTTAAAGGCATCTCTACTGAGTGTTGGATGCAAACCATGCATCACTATAGTCACAACTGATAGTCACACTGCTCTTTCACCTATCTCTCCACTGGTTTCCACTGAAACTGTCCATGCACTGAAGTTAACTAATGTATTCTTTAGTTGATTAATGAGTTTATAATTAGTGAATTAATTATTAATTCACACCACTCTCACTAGTGTATCAATCAGTTAGACTAGATACAACTAGCTCAACTATGTTTAGATTAGTTAAACTGAACACAACTCCATTAACTTCCTCAATCAACTCCACCAAACTCTCTCACATGAGTTCTAACTGAATTCCCCATGCAATAGCTCCACTTAACCCTCAGGAATAGTGTAATTCCTTCTGTAAGCTCTTGTGCCACATCTGTGCACTTAACTGAAGTGCTCCAAGAGAATACGATAATGTTTAGAGTCCAAATATTATTAAGATTTAATAATATTCAACATATCTATTTTTAGACTGGCAATCTAAAAATAGATTCCGTCCACTTGACCAACCATCCACAAATAGCATCCCGCAACTCATAGAATATGATCGACATGTCTAAAAATAGACTTTGCGTCACAAATCACCTGTGTGGGCCCCACCTAGTTTAGGTGATCACTTTCCAACTAGGATCAGGAATGCTGTTTCAAGATGCCTCCTTCACTGTTTCTTGTTGCAATCTTCAACACTAATAATCTCTTTAAAGGACATTTTAATTGAAACTGAATCCGAATATGATTTGCAAGAATGGCTAAATGATTAGATTCAATGCAATGTTTGAGTTATCAAATGCATTTCCTGTTTTCATTTCTTAAATCTCAATTGAGTTATAGATCCATGGATTAGGTTTACTTATTGAAACACTTGCTTCATCTTTTTGACTAGAACTAGACCTTAGAACTTGTCCATAAAACTCTGTTTTCTTTATAGGAAATTAACTAGTTTCATAACATTTTCATTTTCTTCCTTTTTAATTAGATTTATTCTCACTTTCTAGCCTAATATAGGACACTAAGGATTAAAAACACAAAACCCCCAAAACAATAAGAAAAACATCAAAGCAACGAAGTAAGAGAAATGACACTTCGGAACATATAGTGCACTACACTTCATCAAAGTTACAAGCCCTGGTTGATAATTAATGTTAACAATTTAGGACACTAAATTGACTAAAAATTTTGGCACCGTTGCTGGGGAAGTGTAACTAGGTAGCCTTATTTATTACATCCCAAAAACAATGATATGCATAGAGAAAGAGACTATAGGGGTAGATTTGTAAGAGGTAGAAGTTTAATCCCCACAACACCACTCACTCCACCAAGACCAAGAAGCAGAACACCTCCATATCAAACTCATATTCCATACTACACTGGTCATAGGATTCCAGAATTTTTAAGATTAGATATCCAGTCAGGAAGATCTCCCACTTCATCCACTGAAGCAATTCTAGAAGAAGAAGATCCTAGGACTCCAATAGGGGGAATAACCTTTTTCACTTCCACAGGGGAATACATTCTAGCAGAATAATTAGAAATCCCTAGTGAAGAGGAAGAGGAAGAACCTTTCTTCAATATAGCCTTGATAGAAGAACCAGAAGAAAAATTAGCCCTCCAGACTGAACCCTATATCAGTTCTGAAGAATCTATCATGGCAGGAAGAGGAGAAGAAGAAGGAGAAGGATAAGGAGAAATCTTTAATGGAGAAAACTTGTTATTTGGAGGAGGTAGAGGTAGAGGAGGAGATAGAGGAAGAGGTAGAGTAAATGCAGAAGGAGGTAGAGGTAGAAGGGGAATTGAAAGTTCCTTTGGATTCCCTATAATAGATGAAGAGACAAATACTACCATGAAAAATATCTCACCCTCTGTTCTTCCAAACTTTCATGGATTGAAAAGTGAAGACCCTGAGACATTTTTATTTGAATTTGAAGTTCTGTGTAGAACTTATGACTATCTACAAGATGCTCAAAAACTAAAATTATTCCCTTCAACATTGAAAGGAACAACCCTAAAATGGTTTATGAGTCTGATCACTAGGTCTATTGGGACATGGAATGATATGAGGAGAGTATTTCTAGAAAGATATCTGGATTACTGTATACCTGTTAACCATAAAGAAGAATTATTCAAAATGATGCAAAAGGAGGATGAAAATTTGGAAGATTTACTTGAAAGATTTAACTATAATATCAAAAGAGAAAAAATGGAAAATTTGGATCAAGACACTCTGAAAGCTCTCTTATTAAAAAAAATTAGATATGAATGGACATATATCCTTAACATGACGGGGAAGGGAGACATATCTCAACTTCCATTAGCTGATATTGGAGAACTATGTATTAATCTCTCAAGAGGAAAATCTAGATTTTTGAAAGGACCAAGAGACCCTGCTTTTCAAATCTGCAACTGGAACAGTAAGTAGGGCATAAATAGGGAACATGCTTGATGAGTTCAAAACTGACATTCTAGAAAGTATTAGTGAGAAAATAGACACTCTTAAGCTACAAAACAAGCAGAAAGATGAAACTGATGCCTTATAAATCTTCTGTCCCAAATGTAGAAAGAAGCATGCCTTAAGAGAATATCCTCTTGATGCAAAAATATTAGAGACTTGTGTGATTTGTTCAGAAAACCATGAGACCAAAAATTGTCTTTCAATTCCTGGTCTTAAGGCTGTCTTTCAAGAGGAAACAACTACAAATCCCACATAATCTCTTTGTTTTGTCTCTAGAAGAACTTGGCAGGGACCTCAAACTCAAGGGTTTAATAACCATATGTATAATCAGCCCCCACAAAATTGGAATTCTTGGCAACAACCTTGGCCTCAATCTCAGAATAAATCTCAATCTTGGGCTCAAGGGGTGCAAAATCCTTATGGAAGGTTCTCACAATACTATTAGTATCCACCATCCTATCCATCCTATCCATCTTATCCAAATTATCCTCCTCAACAAAATCCTCAGTAGAATCCACAACCTCAATCACAAAATCAAAATCCACCACTTCCACTACCATTTCCCCAGAAATCAAACCAGTTACCTGCCCATCCAGTACCAAACCCCAACAATAAAAACCCTCAAAATACCTATATGATAGAAGGTCAACAATTTCCAACTTATTTTATTACTCCTTTAGACCTAAATGATGTCCAACTTAGGTCTGGAAGGATACTTGAAAGGAAGAAACCTTCTGTGGTCATACAAGAACAAAATGACTCTGTGGAAGATTCTCTAAAAGTTAATAAAAGTTTTGAAGAAAGCACATCTCTTAAAAACCAAAATATTGAAAAAGGAAAACAGAAAGAACCAATGAATTCAACTAATATGTTAGAGCAACCATCAACATCTACTTCTACACCTCCTTTTCCTGAAAGATTACAAATTGATAAAAGTTTAGAGAAACATATTATGTTTCCTAACTATGATTTTCTAGATGAATTGAGAAATGTTTTTATTAAAATTCCATTATTACAAGCCATCAAGGAAATCCCAATCTTAGCTAAAACAATAAAGGAGTTGAGTATGAAAAAAACAGGAAGAAAAATAAAAGAAATAAAGAAAATTCAACTGGTGGGAAAAATCACAGACATAATGATGGGAAAGATTGCCATTCCAAAATACCTAGATCTCAGAAGTCCAGTTGTCAAAACACACATCAATGGAATTGAAATTCCAAACACATTAATTTATTTAGGAGCAGCTATAAACATCATGAGTAAGAAAATCATGGAACAACTAAAGCTTCATAATCTTCTTTATACACCCACATTACTACAATTAGTAGATAGGTCTATAATCAAACCAGATGGTGTATTAGAAGATATTTCAGAGTCCTTAGATTCTTGGGAGTATCCTGTGGACTTTATGATCCTGACTCCTAAAAATGATCTAGGAGGACATCCTCTTATACTAGGAAGACCTTGGTTAGCTACAACTGATGCTTTCATTAGCTGTAGATCTGGTGATATGTACATCTCTGATGGTAGTTCAACAAAGAAATTCACTTTGTATCCTCCAGCAAGAACAATCACAAAAATAGATGACAATCAATGGATTGATGATGAAGAAGAGATACAACCTCTCTTCACTATTTCAGACATTAGTGAAGATAGTCAGATCTTAAATGTTCTAGAAAATCATGACTCTTCTTCAGAATATAGACATGAAAAATTCCAAGAAGAATCTAATATTGATTTTTTTTCATCTAGGCAAATGTCTCTTTACTCTATGGAAGAATTTGGCAGCTCTACAATTGAAATATTTCTAGGAAAAACCTTGAACATAAATAAAAACCTAGAAAAATTATAACAAGAAGAGCTAATCAAAACATTACAGAAACATTCCTATGCATATGCATGGGAATACACTGACATGAAAGGGATCAGTCCTAAGACTTGCACTCATCATATCTACATAAAGGAAAATTGTAAACCTATCAAACAGCCTCAGAGATGGATGAATCCAAACCTTAGGGAGATTTTCAAAGAAGAATTGTAGAAATTGTTGAATGTCAACTTTATCTATCCCATTTTAGATAGTCAGTGTGTTTCTCCTTTGGTGATTGTACCCAAGAAAAATGGTAAATGGAGGGTATACATTGATTACTGAGAATTGAATAAAGCTACTCTTAAAGATCATTTTCCTTTACCTTTTATAAATCAGGTGTTAGATACATTAACAGGAAAAAAGTACTTCTCATTCCTGGATGGTTTCAGTGGTTATAATCAAATTCAAGTTGCACCTGAAGATCAGGATAAAACCACATTTACTTGGCCTTGGGGAAATTATGCCTACTGAGTACTAACTTTTGGATTATGCAATGCACTGCAACATTCCAAAGGCAGTACTAGGAATATTTTCAGATCTAATACATGATTGCGTAGAAGTATACATGGATGAATTTACAGTCTATGGTAATACATTTGAATAAAACTTAGAAAACTTGGAAAAAGTTTTGAAAAGGTGTAAAGAAGCAAACCTTTCATTAAGTCATGAGAAATGTTTCATGATGTTTACTAAAGGGATTTTTTTAGGACATCACATCTCAGGAGATGGAATTAGAGTAGATAAGTCAAAATTTGAAGTCATCTCTAGACTATTAGTTCCAAGTTGCCATAAAGATGTTAGATTTTTTCTAGGATTTACAGGGTACTATAGAATTTTTATAGAAAAATTCACAAAGATAACATCTCCACTCTTCAAACTACTCACCAAAGATTTTGAATTCAAATGGAATTCTGACTGCCAGTTGGCATTTGAAACCCTGAAAAACAAAAATATCTAAAGCACCCATTTTAAGAGGGCCTAACTGGAAACTACGTTTTCATATATCAATAGATGCTTCAGACACAACTCTAGGAGCTGTGTTAGGACAAAAAGACCTGATCCCTTATGCCATCTACTATACAAGTAAAAATTTGACTCCTCCAGAGTTGAATTATACTGTAACTAAAAAATAATTCTTAGCTATTGTTCATGCTATCAATAAATTCAGACAATATATAACATGCTATGAAACCTTTTTTCACACAGATCACTCTGCAATTAGGTATTTAATGAATAAATCTGTCACTAATAGCAGAGTCATAAGATGGTTATTGCTTTTATAAGAATTTAACATTACTATTCTAGATAGGCCTGGAAAACAAAATATAGTTGCTGATTTCCTATCTAGAATCCAAAATATTAATGACAACACTCGAGTTGAAGATAAATTCCCTGATGAATATCTCTTTCCAATAACTACTCAAACTCCTTGGTTTGCATACATTTCCAATTACTTAGTTTTGGGGAAATTTCCTTCAAATATGAATGCTAGAGAGAAAAGAAGAATCATCCAAGAAAGTGAAAAATTTTCATGGATTACTAATGAATTGTATAGGACGGGTCCATATCTTATTATCAGAAGATGTGTTCAAGAAGATGAGATGCCTGAAATTCTTAAGGCATGTCATGATGAACCCTGTGGTGGAAATTTTGCTAATAAGAGGACAACCTATAAAATCCTTCATTTAGGATATTATTGGCCATCCATCTTCAAAGATGCTAAATAATATGTCAAAAGGTGTGACAATTTTCAAAGGGTAGGGAAACCTGCTCCTTCAAATGAAATTCCATTACAACCTCAGGTACATATTGAACCTTTTGAAAAATGGGCTTTGAATTTTGTCGGACCTATAAATCCTCCATCAAAACAAAAGAAGTATATCCTAGTATGCACTGATTATGTCACTAAATGGGTAGAGGCTAAGACATTACCGTTTGCTAATGAATCATCTATAGTCAATTTTATTTTTGGGGATATTTTTACTCATTTTGGTGTCCCAAGAGAAATTTTCATAGATCAAGGAGCTCAATTCACATCAAATTTGGTACATAAAATGGTAGAGAATTAAAAAATCAAGCACAGGAAGTCTACTTCCTACCATCCACAAGCAAATGGTCAAGTTGAATCTACCAACAAGGTGATTGAAGGAATTCTCACAAAGACTGTTAATCTACATAGAAAATTGGGCAGAAAGGCTTCTTGAAGCCTTATGGGCCTACAGAACCACATGGAGGAACACAACAGGACATACTCCTTATGAACTTTTTTATGGGAAACAAGTCCTGTTCCCCATAGAGTTTCATACCAAAACCTTCAAGATGGTAGTACAACTGGGACTTGATTTGACAGAAGCACAGAAGCATAGGCTAGAGAAAATTAATGAACTGGATGAAATCAGACAAGATGCAGTCCAAAGAACCAGCATAGTCCAGCAACAAAGGACTAAATGGCATGAAAAGTATATCAAAGAGAAGAAATTTCAGGAAGGTGACTGGGCACTCTTGTTTGGCTCAAAATTCAAGGATTTTCAAGGGCAATTTCAGACTCATTGGATTGGTACATATGATATTGAGAAAGTCTTTGAAAATGGAGCAGTGAAGATCATAACAATAGATGAAGAAAATGTATCATTTCTTGTAAATCGTCATAGACTAAAAGTATATCATAAACCACTTTCAAGAGAATAATTTGTCAGAAAATTTCAGGATAACATTGATATGGAGTTAGTGAAGAAGAATTATTCTTCTTCCCTAACTTAGCTTGTATTTTTCTATTATTACTGATTAAAATAAATAAATAAATAAATAATAAAATAAAGTATAAGTATAAAAACCAATCAATGATTGGCATACTTATGCAGAAAGTGCAAGGTGAAAATCAGAACCTTCTGACATCCTATACTTTCAATTTTCTTTTTCTATAACTAAGTGTTCATAATTTCAAAACACAAATTGCAAATTCATTTCATTTCACTCCATATTTCATCTCATCCCACTTCCATTTTCACTTTTATTCCATCATAAATTTTTTCACTCCATACTCATATTCCATCTCACTCCACATTCATATTCCATATCCATATTTCATATTCTTTTGATAGGTACATTATGCAGCTGTCCATTCTATAGCTGATTCTATTCTGCAACTAATCTGATTCTGCGGCCTATTCCAACAAATAAAAGATGATTGTAAGAAGGGATTATGGAAATCTATTCCAAAGATCACCATGCCACAAAAAGGAGAACAAACACAACAAACAAACGAGGTCAAAGTTCCGAGGTAAATTTTGTAAAATTATTTTAATAGAAAAAAGGTTAAAACATGAAATAGATACAATGTGTATAATCATATGTTTCCTAAACAACCTATCATTCGAATTGATTAAACCCTTGTCATAAAAAATCTCGACCATATCCCTTATCTAACGTTCCATAATGGCCCATCATTAAACACTTAATTAAATGACTAACGGTCATAGTCATAAACGTGACCTATTAGGCCACGTCTCCCTAAGATCGTATCATTCACTTATGACCCATAAGTTCATCATAAATTCCCCAATAGATCTATATCCATTTCGTTCTATATCAAATCAAAAGCTTGATTACCTCCATCACTCGCTCACCACCATCGCACTCTACAACCAATCTATCTTTAAGTACAGAGAGGTAATGCTGAGGGTGAAGCATCATTCTGCAGCTAATCCATCCTCAGACATAGAGAGACAGTTTCAGAAATAAAATATCATACTCTGCAGCCAATCTAGCTTCAAGCATAGAAAATTAGTTCTGAAAGGAATATAATCTACCCAGAGGAGGAATGGGGCTAATTGTTAGGACAAAACAAGTTCGAGTCAAGTACTTGGAAGGATATCCACAAGTCAAGGGGCTAATACAAAAAGTAGGGTGGTTAATTTTATAGTGAAATTTGATGGCTTCCATAAGGAGATTACAAAATAATTTTCTAGATCTTTTGATGGAGCAGAAGTGGAAATTGGAGACATTAAATTCACCATAATAGAATCATTTGTAGCTAAGGCAACAGAACTACCAAGGCGAGGAGAACGATGGTTCAAAAACAAGGAATTTCATAATGAATCTTGGAAGCAGATACTGAAGAATCCAGGTATGGATGTCACAATATTTAGGAAGGGAATTCCAAGTACTGCTTTAAAAAGTAAGTGGAGAAACATGTTAATTTTGCAAAAAATTATAACATGTGAAGAAATATTTGGGACAATATATGTTTATCATATCAGGTTATTAATGAATTTTCTAGAGGATGATGAGATAAATTTACCTTTCTTTTTACTCAATAGCTTGAAAAGAATGGCTTCCAATGTCCAAAAGAGAGTTCAATTTTTAGAAACCACTTTGCATCACCATGGTTTAATAAAAATGTTGATTGCATTCCACCTAGAGAGTATAGGAGATAATTGGGAAGAATTTCTTGTAAGAAATCATTTTCAAAAACACGCAGAAACACCACTAAAGAAGAAAATGTTGGGAGAAGCAAAAGAAGAAAAACTGATATGGATGTTGAAAATAAACTTGACACTCCAACACAGGAAGAATATGAGGAACTAATTTCTGAAAAGTTAACAGAAATTAGAAAACAGATTAGGGCCAAAAGAAAAAAAACAGCAAATGAGTATACTGACGAAGAAGAGGGGAGTCCACCAAAGCTAAGGAGAAGTTCTAGACTCAGAGGAATAACGAAAAAGACATTGATAAAGGGGGCATGAATTATAAATATTGAAGATGAAGAGACCCCAGTTCAAACACCAGTTAACAGATCTCCTACACTTAGTCCTAAAAACTATCCTCTACATCATTTTGAAGAAGGCCCTAGTACGAGGAATCCTGATATATATCCAGTCCAATAAAAAATCTATGAATATGTGGAATCCTTGGAAAGAAATTCCACAAAGAATCAAGAGAAACCTATCAGTCCACAAGAACCTCCAATAGAAACCCTAAAGCAAGATAAGTATGAATTGGAGATACTTAATAGGCACATAAAAAATGAGAATGAGATCTTGAGAGAACATGTTAAGTTGAAAAATGCCATGAATAGTGATTTCACTCTACAACTGGGAACACTACACAAAGAGAACATCAAACTTAAGAAGAGGAATAAGAGGATGAACAGAGCCCTCATAAATCTCAAGTTTAAATTACTCATGAAAAAGCCCAGAATGACACTAACTTCCAAAAGAAACACGAAAATAAGGCTAGATTTTTTGGCTGAAGTGTCAGAGCATATGCAGTAAGGAAGAAGAACTTAAAGTGTTGATAAAATTGCATGAGGACATGCAATGGTTTTGCAGTGGGGGTATGTTGAGCTGTAGAAATTCCTTTTCTTTTATAAAACCATCATCTTATTTCACTCATCTTTCATCAATTCATAAGCAAAAATCAATGAAGAATGATTAGGATTGTCTCAAGGATACATGCAATTGATTAACATGTTGTATTTTCGTGGTTTTTGCTGTTTTAATAATTTTGTGTAGTATAGCTACAGAATACAGACATTCTGTAGCTGGTCAGGCGTTCCACAGCAATTTTTGTGTTTGAATATGATACATGTGTCAGTTAAAGAAATGGATTATATGGGTAGTTCCAGAATCCTTCCTACATGATTTCTTCCTATCCACGAGGACCAGATCGACAATTGAAGGAGTCTAATCTGATAGTTAAAGTTGAAGTCAAAGAGACCGTTTTACACAGAAATTAGGACTCTTGATTTGCTCCATAGAAAATCATGAGTCCTAAGAGTCCGAGTTTGATTATAATTTGAAGTTACACCTGTAGCTATTTCTATTCGAAGTTAGTTGTGCAATTTAATTATAAATAGAAGTTCTGTAGAACCGAGAACAAGTTAATTGTTAATAGCATAAGTTCAGAATTACAGTGTGATACTCTGTTTTATCAAATTCTGTTTTTAAATAAAGAAGATCAGTTCTTTGATGTTGTTTTGATCACATCTTCAAGGAGCTAAGGAATTCACTGAATTGGTAGTAGAGGGCCCCTGCTGCCTAAGGAGGTTTTTATGATTTCTAGCTAGGTTTACTTCAATTTATTTGTTTAGTATTTCTTTATTCTTATGCTCAAGTTTACTTCTTTCATAATTGACAATTGCCGTGTCCAACTGAGTAAAAATTGTTTGTCTATATTACCAAATCTTTACAAATGAATGGTTAGTGACTTATAGGTACATTGATTGTTTAGATTTCATTTTCTGTCTTTTATAGTTGACAATTGCTATGTTCAACCAAGTAAAAGCCATTTTTCCTATTTTCAAATCTTATATTAAAATGGTTAGTGACTTATAGAAACAGTAATTGTTTAGCATTTCATTCTTCCTGTCATTTTCTTACTAAAATTAAGAGAATAATGGATTTGTCCGAAAGCCATACCAAGGAGTGAAGGCTTCAGGATTGTATGAGACTTGATAAGTTGGTTATTCACTTAATTAGTTGTAGTTAGAATATCCTCATCCCATTGCAACTAATAATCTCTTTAAAGGACATTCTGATTGAAACTGAATCTGAATATGATTTGCACGAATGGCTAAATGATTAGATTCAATGCAATGTTTGAGTTATCAAATGAATTTCCTGTTTTCATTTCTTAAATATCAATTGAGTTATAGATCCATGGATTAGGTTTACTTATTGAAACACTTTCCTTATCTTTTTTACTAGAATTAGACCTTAGAATTTGTCCATAAAACTATGTTTTCTTTATAGGAAATTAACTAGTTTCATAATATTTCCTTTTTCTTCCTTTTTAATTAGATTTATTCTCACTTTCTAGCCTAATATAGGAAATTAAGGATTAAAAACACAAAACCCCCAAAACAATAAGAAAAACATCAAAAAAATGAAGTAAGAGAAAGGACAATTAGGCACATATAGTGCACTACACTTCATCAAAGTTACAAGCCCTGGTTGATAATTAATGTTAACAATTTAGGACACTAAATTGACTAAACATGCTCTATTCATTTGAGAATCACGAAGAATGCTCTATTCCTTCTCCACACAAGTGCAACAACACTTATTAGTCCATATATTCATCAACCAATCATATATTCATCCATAATGTCAACAACCATATATAATACACATCATATAACCAACATGTAACCAAAAAATAACCAGTTTAGAAACCATGGAAACTCAACCATAATATCACCAACATAATCACTATAAGTATTCATGAATAATAGTAGAAAAATAGCTCTTAGTAATATATGAAAATACCAACCAATTCAGGGACTTCCACGTACCACCTGACCATAGATTGGGCTAAACCAAATCTCTCTTTCATCCAATCATCCTCGTGCCATATTCCAAGCCTGAGTGTGGGATCTCATGGAATAAAAAAAACAGAACCAAACCAGGGATTCCAGAGGCCAAACCACTTCAACCATCAACCACAGTGATTCCACCTCTACAGTCGAACATCACTAAAATCAACAAGATCAATATCTACCCTAGTTTTTTAGGGCTTCAGGAGATACTAACTCAACCCACAACCTTCCAGGGATCCAGAGAGTTTGTCCAACCTAGCTCCGAGGACTAGTAACTCAATCCATCAAGGGCTCTAGAGTGTTTGTCCCAACCTAGGCTCCATCACTAGTAACTCAACCCATGTTGTTCCAAGGCTTCCAGAGAATTTGTTCCAACCCAAAGCCATTAAGAACCCGAGCACCAATAAAAAAAAACAAGTGGAAAAACCCACAACACCATGGCTATCTAGGAAATGGAGAGACAAGGCTAAAACCACTGTCAATCCAGGAAAATATCCATGCTAATGATAACAAATAACCAAAAAAATCACATGCATATACCATGCATCCATAAATCAACAAGGAAATCACACATGCAACTTGTTACCTGCCAAGAAATCTTGTTGTAGTAGTTGATCCAACTGTTTCCTTGTGCTTTCCTACTTTCCTTTATCTTCCTTCTCCAAATCCAAGTGAATACCCAAGTGCTACAAGGATGCTCGAAGATTTCTCTAAGTGTGAGAGAGTGTGAGAGGATAAATATAAACTGGAAAAAATCTATAAATTGATCATTAGACACCCTTTGATCATTGAGGTCTATATTTTCTTCAGTTTCCTTCACTTTCCTCTAACTTCCCTTGCATGCAAATCTATGTCTCTTCACTTTATTTTTCTGCTATTTTCCTTTATTTTGGTAAATAAATGCTAATTAATGCCTCTTTTCCTTTTACAATGCCTTCACCAATTTCCATAGCCATAAATAAACTGAAAGTGATCCCCACTGTAATATCTACCCACCATCTAGCTCGGAATAAGTGTCCCATGATCTTGGTCTTATACTTTTTACATGGAAAATCAACTAGGGGTTGTTACATCGAGAAGGAGAATACTCTTACCAACCCATAATTTGGATTAAGGTAAGGAATTTATTGAAATCCTCAAAATAATCCTATAGGTGGCCTAAAAGGCAGGGCCAAAGTGAGAACTAGGATTATGGGGGACACTCAGGGGTCCTACGTTGATGAAGAAGATGCCATAGCCATGAAAATTAGCATGGGTAATGTTGGGGAAAAGTCAAATGGTCATGGAAGGGACAAGCTAGTAGATAGAGGGTTGGAGGATACTCTGAGGAGTCTTCAAATGGAGGTGTTAAGTTATAAAGTTGAAAATGAGAGATTTATAAGAGAAAAACAACATATAAATACTAAGATTTTATAGATTCTGAATAAATTGTAGATGAGAATAAACCAAGGGTTTGATTGTAGAAAACCAGAGGAACATGACTCAAGAGTTAAGGGGAAGGATGTTGGAGGTTCAAGAAACTCTAGGAGTGTTTTTGGGTAGCCCATCATGCATCAAGGAAATCCACTAAGAGATCCCAAGTTTCCTCATGATAAAAAAGTAGTCAAGAATGTCACCAGTTAGGTGGCCAATAAGGAAACCAGATGTGGAAAATTTACAAGGGGAGCTTAGAATGATAAAGCCACCAACATTTAATGGTGAGTATAAGAAGGGAGAATAGTCTAAACTCGGTTGTTGGAAATGAGAAAGTACCTTTAGCTACATGATTATTATTCCAATTTAGAGGCACAATTTCCATATATCACTTGAAGAGGAAAATAAATTTATGGTGGGAGCATCTCAAGGAAGTAAAACATTTAGATGAAAGGAATATTTCATGGAGGAAATTCAAAAGGTACTTCCAAAAGAAGTATTTTTTTGAACATTACTATGTGAGAAAAATGTAGGAGTTTTTCGAACTCAAATTAGGGAACATGACAATGGAGGAATATGGCTAGAAATTTGCTAAGTTATTGAGGCATGTTAGTGGATTGAAACCATTCTATGGTGAAAATTTTAAATTTGGTGAACCAAAGAATTTAGATGAATCTATGAGAAAGGAGGAATACCTCTATGAGTAGAGTAAAAATAAATCAGTTTTCCTAAGGACTTGGGATGAGACGAAAATAAGCGATATGGAAGAAAGGAATAAGGGGTTTAAACCCTCATCCTTGAAAAATGACTCTAAAGCAAAACAAAAAACATAGCTAGTTCATAGTGAACCAAAGGGGGGCTGACTCATTGAGTAAAAAAATAAAATTTCAGCCCATTAGATGATGGGGTTGTGAAGGAGAGAAGAATTATAGGGACTGCCCACACAAAGAAGGAAAAATAAGGATGATACACCACATCCAATGAATTGATATAATGGAGTACATGGGTAGAATCGTACCCAAAATTTATGCAACATTTGATAACATGCATGTTAAACATACAACACACATCTTTGAAGTGGAAGGCAAGTTAAATAATAATCCCATTGCTATTTTAATTTATTATGGAGCTAGTTATAGGTGTCTTGGTCATAAGTTGGTGTAAAAATTTAACTTGAAGAAAACCAAGCATGGCAGGGCTTGATTAGTTTAGTTAGCTACAAGAGCTAAATGAAGAATAAAAAAACTAGTGAAGGAATGTCCCATTAATATGAATTGGCTAGATACAAATGAAAATTTAAACACAATACCATTAGGATCATATGATTGTTTGATTAGCATGGATTGGATGGAAAAACATCATGCATTATTAGAATGTCACAACAAAACATTTACTTGCCTGGATGAAGAAGGACAACAAAGGAAATTGCAGGGAATACCAAGGCAAATTTTTATTATGGAAATATAAACTATGCAACTAAAGAATACCTCTGGAAAAGGGTTCCAAATTTATGCATCCAACATGTAGGAGATGACTGAGGATCAAGTACCAATTTTAAGGAAACACCCAGTACTTAAGGAATTTGAAGATGTGTTTTCCGAAATTCCAGGGTCTTTGCCTAAAAGAGACATTGAATTCTCTATAGACTTGATACTTGGAGTTTCATCGATACCAAAACACAATACGAGATGAGCACACCAGAACTGAAATAATTGCACAAGCAGCTAGAAAAACTCTTAAGGAAAGGGTACATATGCCCAAGTGTATTACCATGGGGTGACCTGGTATTATTTTTTAAAAATACGGATTTCACCCTCATACTATGCATTTACTTTCATCATATAAACAAGGTCACAATGAAGAATAAGCATCCATTGCCCAAGATAGATGATTTTTTTAACTAGCTCAGGGGAGCTAAGGTATTTTGTAAAATTGATCTAAGGCTAGGATATCATGAACTAAGAAATAAGGAAGAGAACTTCAGTAAGACAACATTTAAAATGCCATATGGACATTATGAGTTTGTAGTCGTATCATTTGGGCTATCTAATGCCCTGGGTGTTTTCCTGTGCCTCATGAATGGTGTTTTCCAAGATTATTTGGATAATTTTATGTTTGTGTTTTTGGATGATATCGTCACATATTATAAAACTGAGGAAGAACATGAACAACATTTAATTATGCTGCTACAGGTACTCGTGGAGCATTAGTTATATGCCAAGCTAAGTAAGTGCTCAGTTTATCAAAGAAAGAACCATTATTTGGGTCATATTATTTTAGAATAAGGGATAGTAGTACACCTAGAAAATATTAAAGCAATTATAGAGTGACCAATACTAAAAAAAGTGGCAGAGGTAATATATTTCATGGGTTTAACAGGGTATTATAGAATATTTATCATAGGGTTCTCCAATATATCCCACCTTATTACTTCCTTACAAAGGAAAGGTGCAAAATTTGACCAGTCTCGTAAATGTGAAGAGCCATTTTAACATTTAAAGAGGTTGTTAAGAAGTGCACCTATGTTGAAGATAAATGACCTAGATGAAGAAATCCTTGTGTGCACAGACACATGTAAATAAGTATTTGGAGGAGTTCTCATGTAAAACATGATTATTACATGTTATGAATACACGAAGCTCAAGGAGCATAAAAATAATTATGCCACTCATGATTTGGAGCTAAAAACCATTATACATGCTCTAAAGATGTGTAGGAATTACCCCATGGGGAAAATGTTTTAATTAGGAACTAACCACAAAAGCATTTGTTTGTACATACACTTTTAAATTATAGACAAATCATATGGAATTTTTTTTTGACTAATTATGACTATGAATTAAGCACATAAAGGGTAAGTAAAATAACGTGATTGATGCACTTAGTAGGAGGGTGCATGCAATGCATGCTACAACCACAAGCACATGTAATTTTGATTTGAAAATCCAAAATTTAGAGGTTGGAAATTCATATCAACAATACATGGAAATAAAAATCAACTTACAACAAAGAAAAGTATAGCCTAAATACAGGGATTTTGAAATGGGAGAAAATGGGGTTATTTTGTATAAAGGCGGGATTTATGTGTTGAATTCCTAGGGGCTAAAAAATTTAGTGTTGAGTGAGATGCATAGAGTGCCTTATGTTGGGAACCCAAGGTATCAAAAGACAATCTTGGCAATAAAAAAAAAAGCACTTTTGGCTAGATATGAAGAAATAAGTGGTTGATTATATAGCTAGGTGTTTGGAATGCCAAAAGGTTAAAACTAAGCATAGGCATCCAACGATGTTGCTATAGCCAATACCCATTCATAAGTGGAAATGGGAAATTGTTTCCATTGATTTCATTACGAATCTTCCCAGAAAAGTGAAACAACATGATTCCATCATGGTTGTGGTGGATAAACTCACCAAGGTTGCCCACTTAATTCCAATGAGTTCCACACAAAAGGAAACTAATTTTATTGAGATCTACATGAGGGAAATTCCCACGCTACATGGTGTTCGTAGGGCAATTATTTTGAACAGATATCCCAAGTTTATGTACAATTTTTGAACATGATTATTTAAGGGGTTTGGGACTGATTTAAATTTTAATAAAACCTACCATCCAAAATCAAATGGAAAAACATAAAGTGTTAAGTAGGTCATTGAGGAAATGTTGAGGATCATGTATGTGATGAAAAAACCATTGAAATGGGAACAATGTTTTCACCTAGTGGAGTTTCTTATAATAATGGGTACCAAGCATATTTGAATATGATATCGTTTGATGCCTTGTATGGTAGGAAGTGAAACACACCAATAAGTTGGAACGATCTAATTGATAGGGCCATTTTTGGTCTAGATTTGCTCCAGGAAATGGAGGAGCAAGTAACAAATATTAAAAAAAATATAAAGGCTTCCCACGATAGAAAAAAAAAATTATGCAGATAGGAGCAGGTCAAACATGGAATTTAGAATTGGTTACCATGTCTTCTTGAGGGAGGAGGCAAGGAAAAGTTCCTTGAAAATGCATAATTATGCTAAGTTAACAATAAGATATTGTGGATTGTTTGATATCCTGGAAAGGATATGTCTGATTTCATATAGAATTTTTTTACCAACTCCCATAAGAATTCATAATGCCTTTCATGTTTCATTGCTGAAAAAGTATGTTCCCGATACTAACCATGTAATTTATTGAAACATGATTCAGGTGGATCCCAAGGGATACTTTCAAGTCCATCTAGTATGGATCTTGTACGATAAATTCAAAGTGATTCTGGATAAAGTTGTTGCCTTGGTAAAGGTGCAGTGGACCCATTTCTGTCGTAAAGATGTTACATGGGAGCTTGAGGATGTGATGAGGGATGAATACCCTCATATTTTTAAATGAGTTGACAATATCTAAATAAAGGGGGGGGGGGGGGGGGGGAATGTAAAACCCATTTAAAACCCTTGGTGAGCCGAGGACATATTTTGAGGGCCACGATACATGTGTATGTGTCTACATGTGTAACAGGGTCATTTTTCTTGTATGCACAAGTTTTATATTTGGAGGCTAGAAATATCAGTGACATAATTATGTAGCACGTGCATATTAAGAAAATAAATGGTTGCAGACTGAAAATACATAAATTATAATGGGGAGTTTAAACTACATGGATGACTGAAAAGGGGATTTTATGACTTAGTTATCATAAAAATGTGTCCCTGCATATATCCAAATTCTATTAAGGGCTTGGGTGAATGCAAAGTGGAAACAATATAGGCATGCACATAAAAAAAGATGTTTTGGCACAATGAAGGACACATGCAGGGGATACCTATGTTTTGGAGGAGTACGAATGACTCTTGTGAAGGATTATGGAAGAACAACCATGGAATAATGGAGTCTGTGGTGGAAATGGAGGCCTAGAAGTCCTATGAGGTTAGTAGAAATCCTAGAAGCCATAGGATTGTTTGTTGGAGGACTTGATACCTTGGTTGTGTGAGTCCGAGAAGAGTACTTAGAAGGCCTATAAGGGAAAAGAACTCCAAAATCCACAATACTATTGTTTGGAGGTTGTCGAGCTTGGTACCTTGGTTGATAGTTGTTGGTTTTGGGTATGGATCATGTTTTTGGGAAAGCTAATGTTGATGCCCCATGGATTCAAAGCCCTGACTCGAAGGCGACCCACTATTGAAAGTAAGGATTAGTATGGTCTATGGTTGGGTGGAACGTTGAAGGTCTATAGGAAGTTGTACAATTTAAAAGATAAGCATTTGTATCCATTATATTTATTTTTGTTGCAATTTTTATAAATATATGTTAGTGAAATATATCTAAATTTTAATTGAAAAAAGATAATTATGTTGAAGTATGCATGTGCCCATGTTTTACATTTTAGTATCCATTTAGAATGTGCATACATTATGTAAATTATTAGGTGAAAACTTCCTAGTGTAACAACCCTCGTGAAAAATCCATGTAATAAAGTTAATAAAGGAAAAATAATACCATGGTCATGGGACACATATTCCAAGGTGAATTTTGGGAAAAAAATCCTAGTGTGGGTGTTGATTTGGTTTATTATGGCTAAGGGAAGTTGGCAAAGGCAACAGCAAAGGATTTGGAAAGGAAAAGTGACATTTTTTGGCATTTATTTATGAAAATAATGGAAAATAGGAGAAAAGGAAGGTGAAAGGTCACAGGTTCCATCTGAGGAGGAAAATGAAGGAAAATAATGGAAAATTGAAGAAATAAGAGGCATAATTTATAAAAAGGCTTTTGAGGATCAATTCACACACACACACACACACACACACATATTTTAATTTTTATTTATTTATTTATTTATTTTATTTTTTTCAGTTTTAGTTTGGAGTTCGCTCTCTCTATTACTCTTACACACACAAAGTTTTCTTGGATCACTTTAGCATTGGATCAAGGAAATAAAAGGAAGGAAAAAGAAGTCAAAGGGAAGAAAAAAATAAAGAAATCAAGAGCAGGATCAAGCGACTACAACAAGATTACTTGTAGGTATTGATTTGCATGTATGATTTCCTTGCTAGATTTGGCATGCATGGTACATGCATGTATGTATTGGGTTTTATTGATGTCATTGGCATGGGTCTTGCCAGGTGTGAAAGTGGATTCAGCCTTGCCTTTCCATTTATTTATAGCCATAGTGTAATGGGGTTCTCTTGTATTTAGTTGAGTTGGATTGTTCTATGGTATCGACATTGAGTGGGGTGGTCTCAGGAAAAATCACAAGGCATAGAAATCCCTTGAATGGTAATGGCAGGATACATGGTAAACCTGATTTTTAACCTCCTCATTAGTCTTATAAATCCCTTGATTGGTAATGGAGGGATACACAATAAATCCTAGAGGAATGAGCCTCGTTAGGCCTAGGAATCCCTTGAACGGTAATGGTGGGATACACGGTAATTCCTGGAGGTGTATGCTCTCATTAGGCCTAGGAATCCCTTGACCAATTATGGCGGGATACATGGTAAATCCTAGAGAGTGGAGATAGAAAAATTCCTCACGGTTCAGGTGGAGAGATCTGAAGGCATCCATGCTTGTTTAGGACATAGTGATCCCTTGACCGGTATATGGCGAGACTGCGGTAAAGCTTGGATTTTATGTTCATTTTTTGGGCCTAGGAATCCCTTGGTGAATTGTGGTAAAGCCTTAGGAATCGTTGACTGGTTTTCTTATGAGTCCCACATTCATGCTTGGAATATGGCACAGGGGTGAATGTTTGAAATAAATATTTGGTTCAACCTAATCTATGGTCGGATGGTACATGGAAGTCCCTAACCTAGTTTCATTTTGCAAATTTTAATAGCACCTATTTTTCTATTGAGTATTATGTACAAATTTTCTTTTTATTATGTGATCTTAATGTTTGTTCTATCATTGTTATTTTTTTGGTTATATGCTTGTTATAAGCATGGTTTTTTTTATAGATCTTATTCATGGCTGTCATTATGATTTTTTTTATTAAATGAATGTATGACCTAATAGATGGTAATGCAACTATTATAAGAGGGAATCAATCCCCCTTGGTGATTCTCAGATAAGTATGAAGTCCCCATGCTCAGATGTGTTTATATGACCTGTAGGTTGCAAGTTCATGATGCGTTTGAAGGAATGTTTGTCATGTCTAAGACTTGTCATATTAGATACATCTTCAAGTTTTGGAATTATAGGCCTTGTCGTCATGTTATTTATCATTCCTGGAAGTTTCATGAAGTTCTGGGTAGAGGCCCGAGTCCTAGCCCTGAAAAAGTGGCTCTGATTTCGAGGTCACTAGTATAAAACTTACTGAAAAAGGATACAGTCGCATAGATGCCTTGTTGTGCATGTGACTAGAGGGTTTTAGTCGCATCGAGTGATTTTCATCAGCATGAATAGGGCTCTATATCAGCCAAACATCAAGTTGTCTCAGGGGTTGAGAACCTGAAAGGGTTGGTTGGCTCCTGAAGATCCTGTAGCATCCGAGGAATGTTAGATTGGTCTTGTATTTTCGGTTCCACTTCCTTAACTGTACTTGGGAAGTTGACTCATATCATAGTAACTCTTCATCACATATTTACCATGGTGGACCAGTTATCTTGGGTAAATGTGGGAGCAGGGTGTTACAAAGTGGTATCAGAGCATGGTTCACCCCTTGGAATGGATGGGAAGAGTATGATTGTCATGCATGCATGCTTGTTGTACATGTTCTTGTTATGTATACATGGTGATGGTCATTTTTTCAATTGTGTTTTCATGTATTAGTTGATGATGTTGTTGTCAGGATGTCTTTGTCATGAATGCATGTTGGTTGAATATGATTTTTTCGTGAATGTTTGTTGTCCATGTGGATGTGTGCATGCATTGTCATGGCTATAGTTGTCGTGCATGATTTCATGGTATACAGTTGCTATTTTCATGCATGGTAACTGGATAATGGTTGAGGTTATATTGCTATCTTGATTATGATTATGTTTATGCATGTATTGCACTAATCTGGTTGATATTGAAGACGAGATATCCTCCCATGAATTATACTGAGGCATGTTGTTATGTTATGTTTTCGTTTAGCTGACATGGTATACTTGCGGGAAGAAGTTAAAAAATGACTAGCAATATTATAGACTACATTTCATGATATTATCCCTATGGATCAAATAAGCAGCATGGTTATAGGTACTCTCTTGATATAATAGACACTTTGAGAAGTTTGAAGGAAAAAATAATAAGTTGCAAGGTAGAAAATGACAGGATCATTTAGGCACAGGAAAAACAAGTAGAATTCAATGCAATGATTCTTCAGAGTTTGTCATATTTTCAGAGTCAGGGACCACTTCGGATCAATCACGGAAAGGAAGACATGAATAATGGAGCATATGGAAGTTGGTATCATGGTGGTCACCTGCCGGATAGAGATGACACGATCAGAGATGGCAAGTTCATGGATACACTGGATATGAGAGGTGATGGACGTAGGTTCTACTATAGTTTAGGTTCTGACAGATATCGTGATTATCATTGTTATCTTCCTTACAGGAGTGACAGGGGATATTTTCCATATAAGTTCAAGAAATACAAGCCACTTACACTTTATGGAGATTTGAAGAATTCGGAAGATGCAGATGCATGGCTACTTGGTATGAAGAAAATATTTATGTTACCTGATTACATATAAAACATGAAGGCTATACTATCTATCTTCAGCCTCAAAGGGAAATCAGACATCTTGTGGGAAGATGTGAACTTGGGTAGAGAAATCAAGACATAAGAATTAATTTGGCATGAATTCAATAAACTATTCAGGAATAAGTAATTTTCAGATAGGTACTATGACAGTAAGGCCAAGGAGTTTTATGAGCTAAATATGGGATCAATGACAGATGAGGAGTACATGACCAAGTTCCTAGAATTATTGAGGTATGTACCATATCTTAAAGATGATAAAGCCAAAGTTCATAGATTTTTCAGTGGGTTACCATTAGCATTTAGAGATCAGATTGATTATGATGAGCCTCAGTCACTTGAAGAAGTCATCGGAAAGCTGACGCACTTTTATGAGTCGTAAAAGCTTAAGACAAAATATCAACAAGGATGGAAAGGGAAAGATGAAGCTAAAGGTAAATGGAAACCAAAAATAACAAGACCCCAGGATGCAAGTGAGAAATATAATGTCGTTCCTTACAATAATTTCAAATTAGTTAGACAGGGAAATGGGTCACAACCTAGAGGGAAGTAGAATAAAGGTGATGGTATGGGACCGTTGGAGTGTTGGATATGTTGCAAGGAGCATCTCAAAAGATATTTCCCATAGTATCGCGGTGATAGGCCTCATATATACCATGCACAGGAGGCGCATATTTTTGGGGATGTTAGGCAGAGCATTCCTCATATCTATGCAGCATTGGATAATAGGCAAGTGGATCACCATGCATTTATTATCAAGATGGACGGTAAGATTTGTGATAAAGCTATTTTTATTTTGATGGAACCTAGGTCTAATTATATTTATGCTAACCCTGAACTGGCGGATAAGTGTGGTTTGAATAAAGAAGTGCATGTAAAATCTTGGTTAGTGCAGTTGGCTACAGGTGCAAAGAAAATAGTTCATCATTGGGTAAGAGCTTGTGCATTTGAGTTGAATGGTATGCCTACATCAACGCATTTGAATGTACTTCCGTTGGGGTCGTATAACATTATTTTGGGTATGGATTGGATATATCTTCACAAGACCAAGGTAGGATGTTATGACAAGGCTATTGAATGCTTGGATGACAAAGGAGAACAAAAAATATTGCAGGGTAATAAGAAAGCTACAACATTCATAATGGTGACAAATATGTAGGAAAAGCGTAGTCGCGGAAAAGGGTGTGTGTTATTTGTAGTGCATATCTCCAGTGAAAAAGGTAAGTATGTCGAGGATACAAAGGTATTAAATAGGTACCTGGTTCTACAACTATTTTAGGATGTATTTCCCGCAGAGATTTTAGATTTTCCGCCTCATAGAGAAGTGGAATTTTCTATTGAGTTGGTATCAGGGGAAACACCAGCATCGAAGGTACCATAAAGGATGAGCACACCAAAGTTAGTAGATTTGAAGTTGTAATTGAAGGAAATGCTTGAAAAGGGATACATTAGACCAAGTGTATCGTCGTTGGGTGCACCAATGTTGTTTTTGAAGAAGAAGGATGGAACTTTCAAGCTATACATTGATTACAGGAAATTGAATAGGGTAACCATCAAGGAAAGGTATCCATTTTCTAGGATTGATGACTTTTTCGATCAATTGAAGGGAGTATCAGTGTTCTCGAAGATTGATTTGAGATCAAGATACCATCAAGTACACATCAAAGAAGAGGACATTTACAAGACAACTTTCCGAACCAGGTATGAACATTATTATTTTTTTGTAGTTCCATTTGGCTTGACTAATGCTCAAACTACTTTTATGTGCTTGATGAATAGTGTGTTGCATACTTATCTGGACAAGTTTTTTATTATGTTCATTGATGATACATTGATATATTCTAAGAATGAGGAAGATCATGTTGAGAATTTAGCAATAGTACTGAGATTCCTAAGAGAGAATCAATAGTATGCCAAGCTTAGCAAATGTAGTTTCTTTAAAATAGAGGAACATTAATTGGGGCATGTGGTCTCTAAGAAAGGCATAACAGTGGACCTGGAAAAGATAAAATCTATTATGGAATGTGCAGCTCCTAGGAATATGGATGAACTAAAGTCATCTATGGGGTTGGAAGGTTACTATAGGAGGTTCATCAGGAAATTCTCACGGATTAGCTATATTATCACATAATTGCAGAGGAAAGGTAAGAAATTAGAATGGAAAAAGGAGTGTGCAACAAGTTTTGAGCAGTTGAAACAGTTGTTGACAAATGCTCCAGTTCTTAAGATTGCAGATTCAGATAAAGAGTTTGTAATGTGCACAGATTCCTGCAAGAGAGGACTTGGTGGAGTTCTTATGCAGGAGGGACATGTGTTATGTTATGAATCAAGGAAACTAAATGAGCACAAGAAAAATTGTGTGACACATGATATTTAGTTGGAAGCAATCATTCATGCATTGAAGATGTGGGTGACATTATCTTCTTGGTGGGAGGTTTGTATTGATGAATGACCATGCTGGAATGAGGAACTTATTTTATCAATCGAATCTGAATTCCAGGTAAGCTATATGTTTGGCCACAATCAGTGAGTTCGACTTTGATATCATGTACATTAAGGGAAAGGAGAACATGGCTACAGATGCTCTTAGCAAGCATATATAGGTAAATCACATAGCAGTTATGAGTCCTTATGGGAAAAATTTACATGATCGAATATTACAGGAAGGACAATAGGATGATAGGTATAGAGAGATTAGGCACAAGTTACAACAGGGTAAATGTGATGAGGATGTGGAATATCATCTCACAGTGGATTGTTTGGTCAGATTTAGAGACAGGATCTATGTGTCAGAAAAAAATAAGCTCAAGAAGCTTATCTTGAGGGAATTTCATGTTAAGCCATATTGAGGTAATCAAGGATATCAAAAAACATTGATAGCAGTGAAGAAGTTTACTATTGGTCGAATATGAAGAAGGAAGTGGCGAAGTTTGTGGAAAGATGCTTGGATTTTCAATAAGTAAAAGCAGAGTGTAAGCATCTAGGTGGATTACTACAGGCGTTTCCAATTCCAGAGTGGATATAGGAGGTCATTTCCATGGATCTAATTATAGGGTTTTCAAGGAAAATTATACAACATTATTCCATCATGGTTGTGGTGTGTTATAGGAAATTTTGTCACATCTGGTTAGTTGGAATACAAATTGGATCAATCAACATCCTTTTACCCCTTGACATCGTCATAGCACAAAGCCCTATGCATGACCCTCTCATATCTCAAAGTTTCTTCTTGAAAACACCTTGTTTCATTCATTTTAAGGACCAATGCTCCCTGGAATCCTATTGGACATCGTTCACCTACATTTTTCTCCATTTTGGCCTGCGTTGATAACCTACAGGTTTCTCCACTATGCACCTACGTTGGTTCTAGAAATTTGATAAAAAGAGAGAAATTATGTAAGCCTCTTTTTCTAGAAGCTTCCAAAATTTTTTGCAACCATTTACCTCAGATAAAACATTCGTGCCCTATCCTATCCTACCTTGGAGTTTCCATCCCTTATCCTTTGATTCCATCCTCCCTTCAAGAGTGGATCTGAAACCTTAGATTGGTAATTCGATAAGAAATCCAAACTTACTCCCCTCGCCTATATTTTTGTGGCCATCCACAAGCTAGGGGTTAGATTTTGGAGATAGAATTCTACTCTCATGCTGATGTTGTAAAGAGTTAACATTCCATGCACTATGGTGATTATAGGTGCAATTTTTGACAAAGAAGGAACAAATCATCCTAGAGTATCTCTTCTACAAGATCGTCTTCTATTTATGGTTGTAATTCCTTCCATTCATGTTAATGCACAGAGTTCTTTGTTTCCATATATATGATGTTATGATTTCATGTATTTTGATGCCATTTTGATCCATTGAATGAAGTATTTGTATGATGCGACATATATTCTGTAGATCATTGGCTTGTGTTGTCTTATTATGCGGGTTCTAATTTTGGCAACGAGAGCTAGGATTGGAGCATTAAAGCCAAGAAAGGAGTGAGGAATACGTCAGATTATGGGTAGGTTTCATCCCATTATCTATTTAATTTAAGGAAAAAATAGCTACTTTTTCCTTCTGTTGTTATAGACTAAGCCACCCAGTCTAGGGAAGACACTAATGTCCGCAATTGTAGATTCCATATAACATGGTGGACAGGTTGAAAAAGGTAGTGCACTTAATTCCGATGGAGTATACATATTCATCCTATTCATCAAATATTTAGTGAGGTTGCATGATATATCGAAGAATATTGTGTTAGAATGAGATGCTAAGTTCACTTATAGGTCATGGAAAGAGTTATTTTCAAGTTTTGTTATGAAACCAACTCACAAAATAGAAGGAAAGAGAGATCAACGCCTTATAAATAAGCCTCTTCGAGGGGAAAACCTCCTTTACATTACATAAATGAAAAATTCTTCGACGATACAAATGAAAAAACCTCTTTTCTATATATAGGAGTCTAATGGGTCACAATATAATCCTAGCCGACATAACAATAACAATGTAAGGGAACAACAATAACAATAGTGGGCTTCTATGGGGCACAATAATAACAATATGGGGACTACATGGGCACAAAAATAACAATAAAGGGGTTATATTAACAATAAAAATAAGGGGATACACTAGTATTATAGGGACCTAACATGCCCCTCTCCTTCAAACAAGTGTTTTCCTCGACGCTTGATTATTTGTGGATGCTTCCGTATAAAATTCTCATCCTCCCATGTGGAATCTTCAGCGGGTGAGTTCTTCCAGTTGCTGAGATACTCTGAAATTGATTGATTTCGTAGTTGTTGAGTTCTTGTTTCAATGACTCCTTCAGGTTCCAATATGATTTTTCTTTCCTCGTCAATTTTTGGTAATATTGTTTGAACTGGGATTTTGTCACCTATAACCTTCTTTAAGCATGAAACATGGAAAACTAGGTGCACTCGAGAAGATGGTGGCAACTCCAATTTGTATTCCATAGTACCAATCTTTTGCAACACCTTGTAAGGACCATAGTACTTTAGTGATAACTTATTATACTTCTTAGATTTCTTGAGGGACATTGGTTTGTATGGTTGGAACCGTAAAATTACCTAGTCACCTACATCAAAAATTCTTTTGTTGCGATGTTGATTTTCCCGTTGTTTCATTCTATTTTGCACCAAATTTAGGTTATCGTTTAGGAGTTGGAGAACTTATTGTTGATGCTCGATGTTATCTTCCATTGCTTGATAATCCATATTAGCTTTCATGACATCCATCAAATCATCCACCTTAGCCTCCATGTCTTCTTTTAAACCATCTATGTCACCTTTGGTTTCTCTTTGTGAGATCGAAATTTGTTGCACTTGGTACCGTAATTTTGATATATCATGTTGCAATTCTTCTTATTCATGCATCATAGTAGAGTTTTATGATGGCTTAATGGGTGTATACTTATTTTTTGGAGGCGTTTTAGAATCCAATGCTTATATATAAGCTTTAGTATGCCATTGGAATCACTTCAAACTGCTTTTTCAAACAAAAGTTATGCAATTAAAAAAAAAAACAAATACAAACCTTTTTCTTGCCTTTTAGGAGGTCTATATTGAACCTGATTTATCTCTGTGATTTTAGATCTTAAATATCTTAAATTCAGCCCTATAGTATCCCTCTGGGTCCTCTTTCCAATTCCCTAGGTCAGACCTGATTCAGATTCTTCAAGACAAAGTTATGCCAATCTCCTACAATGACCTAATTATAGACTAGTTTAGTAAAGCAAACTTGTACAACGTGACACATGTCAAATTTTGTCCTTAGGCTCTGTTGGCTTGAGGGGTCCTGACCCAGGTTCAGAGTTAGCGCATAACAAACAAAACCCTCTTACTACTGGCCCTTTCGGCAAAGACCTACTTGCGCAGGCCAAAGTCTCACCCAAAGTAGTATGGGGGGGTGCTGGAACCAGGTTTCCACACCTTGAGATAGAATTAAATGAAGTGGGCGTCTTCAGATCTATCTTATTACATAGACTGACTTGCGCACCAGAAACCCTAGGTTATTCAACATAGGTTAACCCTGTGCGCACGCGCAGATAGTAGATCCGCAGTTCCTTTAACTCTTCTAACAATGTAATATTCAGTTTTATAGCAATAGATCTAAGAGATTATCATTTATCAACAGTAAAACAGGTACACAATTTGATCCGATCACAGTAACATAAATCATATACAGGAAACAAGAATTATATGCAAAGACAAAACACAAAGTAAATCACAGATGCATTTGATACTCAGATTTTCCAAAACAGATATTTATTCATTAGCTGTTCACAAAAACACTTCTAATTCTTCAGATCGACCCATGCACACATCCAGCGGGGTCCACACATAACCGGACTAAGGTCTTCGCGTAAACAACTAGTAGGAGCCTTTCAGACACAATTTCTTACCACATAATTACTTCAGATCAACATACATACATTAAATTCCATCAAAAACTTACTTATCTGACTCGATCTAGACTTCTAATTATACCTTAGCCTGCGATCATACTAAGATCCTAAAACCATGGTTTGAGACCCCTAGATTTACCCTTTAACCCCTTACAATTCATGAAGAGAATTTGACCCACCCCAAATCCCCTTGAATCTGCATTGCTTAGTGTGCATGACTCAAAACTACAAAAATACTATTATTTAACCCCAAAAATGTGGTCCTAAGGGACCCTACTCCAACAGTCCCCCAACAAAATCTTCTGACTCGTCCCAAGTCACAAAGGTGTTGGGGTATTCATATTCATCTTCAGCTCCTCAATGGCAGCGGTAAAGGGTGCAAGGACGCCCGCAATCTGATCAACAACACTCTAAGCCATGTCTACCAACTTCTGAGAGGTAAGCCCTTCTGCTGCAAGATTGATGCTCTGGTACGCCTGACTCAGGTTCTTTATGGCAGAATCTAGGTCCTATGATAGATTCACTGCTTCATTAGCCCACAACTTCATATGGGTGGTCAGAATGTGCTTCTTTTACTGCAGGTCTTCAATTTCATTGCGCAACACCTGGCTTGTTTGTAGCCACGTCATTCTTTGAGCATGCACAAGAGTGGGCATCACCTCCTGAAGCTCATCGAATGTATGCTCTTTTGTGCGCAAATCCTGTGAGATTTTTCGGACTAGTGGATCAGTTTGTACTGAAGTCCACAATCCCATGGCTGTGTCTAAGAGTTCAGTGCCCTTGTTGACAATTTCTGCAATGTTGGTTAATGCCTACTTGACCAAGGCAGCGCGTTGCGCTCGCACTTCCAACATAGTCTATGGTTGGAGCTTTGCCTGTTGTTGTTGTGGATTAGTTGCACGGGTGTATGAAATCGCACCAGCTTAGAGAGTGTGGTCTACTCTCTAAACTATTGGTAACAGGTAGAAAGTGGGGGAGCTCAAAAGCATAAAACTTAATGGAAATAGTATGCTGAAGTATGCTCTGGTTAAAATAAAACTAAAAACACAAATATACAGAAGCTATATAAAGAGTTCCAAATGATAATAATGTAAATTATGGCTCGATGGCCTCTTCTTATTAAACGTTTGAAATGGAGAAGAAATTTTACCCACTTGCCAAAGGGCTCCTAGGCAATGGCTGTAGGTCCCGATGCAAGGATTTTGCCTTCCAAGCTCTGCCTCTGATGTAGTCTCTCTCTCTCTCTTTGCTGTTGTGGACTAAGATGTTGGGGGGCCAACTATCGAGTCCTCTTTAGCTCCAGCTCCGGGTCACACACAACGCTACTGTTGCTTGGGAAACCTTGGCCAACATAACATATGATCACCATTTCTTCATCTCTTGGCGGGTTTATATAGGTGAGCTTCAAATCCTCCTTCCCTCAATTGCTACATGATGGATGGTGACCAAAGGGAGAGGTGTGATTCCATTGTGTACTCAATTATTATTTTGTGTGCTCACATAATGTCTAAGGATGCACTGATGGCTATCCTTAGGTGACTTTCACATAAGGAGTAACTGTCCTTTGCTTGGTGTGGTCCCGAAAAGCAACTTTTTTCCATTTCCAGGAATGCGCGCTTATCGGGCAAAAAGGCACGTAGAGGGTGCTCTTCTCGAAGGATAAAGCACACATTTGAGCATTTATGACTAGTTCAAATCTAATTTCTCAAAACCTTGTAGATTTTAAATAATTCTTGATTCCATAATGTATTCCTGTCTTGTAAATCTTTGGGCTCGACATTAATTGATGTCATCTTCTGCTGTACGATTTTTCAGTGTTAACAGTTTCGCCCTAATGTTTGAGGTCTAGGAAGAACTGTATAGCTGGAATACATTATAGTTTCTTTTTTTCATCGTAAGCAGAGAGAGAGAGGTCTGTGTGTATTTTGGAATTGATAAAACCTTGCATCGTTTTCGAGATAACCATGGCCTAAGGGACCCCCTGCAAGCAGAAAAAATATACAACATATTTACAAAATTTCAATGAGGCGGGCATGTCCCATGCTTGTGATGCTATGGATAGTTAAACAAAATTGACAGATACATGTGTTGTCTGTGCCACTAATGTGGTAGTGATGCTGGTGGTTGTTGACGACAACTACTGATGCCCTCAGGGGAATTTTTTATTTGACGATAGGTGGAATGTGGTACCCATATGCGTAATCTTGATATGGCATATCATTGTGCAATGTATGCATATGTACTGGATGGGACCTTCTCGTGTAAGCATTTTTGTCAGAGACTCTTATGGAGGCACGGGTCTTCGACGGATCTGATCAAAGTGCAATGGTTGTAAGGTACGATACCATCCTGACATGAAAGCTTTTGCTGTGGTCAAATTTCAAGAGGATCGATGACATCTGTGGACAATGATGTCTCCCACAGTGCCACCTGAGGATACCCCTTTGCATGGGGAGGGGTTATCCAAGGTACCACTTCCTTTTTGGAAAAGAGGTGTTGAGGTCGCAAAAAGGAAGCCTTAACCGAACCATGAGTTTTCAACCTGAGGGGTTAGGGACCGAGATCTAATGGGTTTAACATAGGAATTTTGGTGAGAGGTGAATGAAAATGGATGATGGGGATTCAGTGGCCCGAGGTCGAAGTATACTTGAGTAGCTTGGCAGCAGTCATAGTTATTTACGAATGGAAAAGTTCCTGGAGTCGATAGGACTTCTAGGGCGGGTAGAACCGGCTATGAATGTCGGCATGGGGCGTGCATGACATGAGTGAAATACTTGGACCAAGGGGAATGAGGGACTGCTGCCATGGGAGAAAAGGTGAAATATGAGGGCGAAGTGGTGAAGGGCATCGTTTGCGGTCTTTGTACACTTACCAAAAGAATAAAATAATGGGGTTTGGTTTGTACAAAACACAGAGACGGGTACCCCAAAACATGAAAGAGGGTCACTCACTGAAGGTGTGAGGATGTTGTTTTGCTAGGGGTAGGGGTCCCATTGGTTGGTCTCATGTGCAGGGTTGATGAAGCGGATGAAGAGATGTCGTAGACGGGATTATGTTGATGGAGTGGTGGGCCAAATGCGATGCACAGAGGTGAAATTTCATTCTTATTGTACAACCCGGTCATCCGAGAAGGGGGTTTTGAGTTTGAATGGTAAAATTGACCTTATGCATGATAGATGGATGGGCATGAGGTGCTTCCCAGACTAAAATGGTATGGCCATGGAGTCACTTGTGCAGTGATATATGGTCTACTTTGGGTGACGAGTGCCATAGAGGGGATGCTCTACCGACCAAAACAGACGTTTATCATATGCAGGGTGAGGTGATGATAAACGTGGTCGGGTATGAGAATCCTATGGTTTATTTCTGATGGAGAAATGATGTCAGGATATTCAAATTTCTCTGGGACTCTATCATGCTGGGGGTAGAATGATACCTGCTCCAGAACCTTCAGTAGATGGTGTTGCAAATGGTTTGCGGGTTCTTCCTGCAAAAACAACTACCTCAAGTGAAAGCATCTTCTTTTAATCAAATATTATTGAAATGCATGAGCTTTAGAAAGCAATATGGGAGGGTGCATACCTACCGGTGCTGAAAAATTAATTTTCCTGGAAAGCGAATGTGTGGCATTGCCTCTGTTTGTTATGGACTGATGATCATAGTGATGCTTTCGATCTGGTGATCAGATACTCTAAGCTCCAATTTTTCCTTGGGAGTTGTTACTTGTGTCCTAGTTTTGATTTCAGTTGGGGTTGCCCCCAAACTGAGATCAGGGGGGCGTTGCCAGTTACTGCTCCATGTCCAGGATATCCCTTTTGTTTGTTCCTCGTCTTCTTTTTGCAGCGTTTGGAGGATTGTCATAATTATCCTGGTTGTATGGTTATTGATGAGCCTAGGAAGGGTTGCACTAGATTGACCGGCACATTACGTTGTGCCAGTGGTCCATTCTATGCGGGGAATGGGGGATATGGATTCCCTTGTCCCTGGTTAGTATATGAGTGCCGGGCTAACTTTAATGATATCTAGGTTGTGATATGTTCTAAGTAGAATCGTATAAGTATCCAGGGTATTGATTACTGCTGCCTAGGTGTCCTTGGGCCAAAGACCCAATCGAACCGTCTACAGAATCGACGTGCATGGTGCTACTGCTGCCTAGGTAATCTTGGGAAAAATACCCGATCAAGCCGTCTGCAGAATCGATGCTCATGGTACTACTGCTTCCTAGGTGATCTTGGGTCAAAGACTCAATCAAACCGTCTGCAACAATCGATGCACGTGATAACCCAAGAGGATGAGGCAACTGAGTTCCCCTATCCCTAGTTTGTGTATGGTGGCTTGGGGGGAGGAAGGAAAAATATTTGTCTTTTCGGTGACCATCTCTCCTCCTGCAGGTACAGGATGGTATGAGGTTCATCACCGACAGATTGGATGGAGGGATCCTCTTGATAGGATCTCTCGATCGCATGTAAGGCATCCCTATATCGCGGTAGCTCTGGAAAATGGTGGGTATAGTGCCCATAGTTGCCATAGAGAGCGTATGCGTGATTGGTATGCAACGATTTTCCTTGTAATTTTGGTGGCAAGTTCCTTTTTATGGGAACGCCATGTCGAGGTGCCTGCTTTGCAGCCAAGGAGTGGTTTTAATTCATCTAACTCTGCACATATTTGGGTAGGGTGTCCTATGACATCACATATAACGCAGGCTGATGACTCCCTTTGCATGGTGGGGGTTACCGCTTTATTTCCTCTCTTGGCGATTTTCTTGGTCGTGGTCACTGGTTTCGCAATGGGAATTTCCCTTGCGGGGGCGGTTTCGACCATTTCTTGGGTAGGTTGGGGCTCCTCGAGATTGTTGGGCTTTAACCCAAATGCAGTAACATTGGTAGCTGCTGCTCCTAAAGGGGGAACGAGATACCAAATTGGGAATGCCAATGATATGTTGGGTAACACCAGTGTTGCCAAGACTTGCTGGGAGACGAAGCTAGGAGGTGGATAGAGGAAAGGGGTTTGGGAGGCAGCGTAGACTAGGGAGTCTACCGTGGCCGATACCTTAGTGTTGTTACTACTTGAGTCCGTGTCCTGACTAACCTAGGTGCTTGATGTGGACATCATACATACCGGGGCCCTTATGGCATTGGGCGATACCTTAGGGATAATGGGAGGATCTCCTAGGACTGACCCTAGGATGGAAGATGGTTTGAATTGACCAGGGCCATAGTCTTGATACCGTGAAAGACCATTTGCAGCTGTATCTATGTAGGGTAGAATTACATTTGTGTTGGTCAAGGGATGCTTTTCACTATGCGTCAGCTAGTCTACTATAATGATTCGATCCTCGTGGGGGAACATCATGATGCAGAAGATGGAGGATACTATGGTAGATATGGCGTACATGTAACTCCGCCCAAGGAGTATATTGTAATCCAAGTGAGCGTCCAAGACTTCGATGTCTATGTGGACCATCTTGCCGGATAAGCAGACCGATACATTTTGGAAGAGACCGACGGGGGTTGAGGGATGACCGTCGTATGCTCTGAGTGTGATGATGGAAGGTTTGAGTTTAGGGGCTCCTAACTTCTGTCGTACGTTCTTTGACATGATGCATGTGGATGCACCCTCATCAATGACACATTGGTGCATAGTGATATTCTATACCAATACTGGTATCTGGAAGGCAACCATGGAGGGAAGCCTAGGGGTGGCTTTGTCTAAGTCCAAAGCCATCATGCGCGTGTCGACAGGGTCGACAATGATGAATAGGGAAAGTAGGGCTTTCCGTTGCTTTGGGCATGACTGCAGTAATTCCAATGCGGACATAACAGCAAGTGACTGAGCTAAATCATCTACGATGCTATAATTGTGGGCCGCTTTGTAGTAGTTGCCTGCTCGCCTATTAGGCCCTTTCACCATTTTTGGCAATGGTTCCAAAGGAATCTTTGGAATGGTTAAAGGTGAAATCGATGTGCTTGTACTAGCCCTTGACGTACTGGTGTCTGGTGGGGTGTCGTAGCTACGATTCTGAGTTTGGAAAAACATTTCTTTCCCAGCCATGTAAATTTCAAGGTTGTTTTTCCCGAAATCGTCTGGATTTTTCTACTGAGTGCTGACCGTTCCTTGATGGGGGAAGGGTTCTTGCAACAATGCAGTTTTCTGGGAAGATCCTCCTTGTCCTCGGTTACTCTGAAGTCTTTTAAGCTCAAGGAGTTCGAGACAGTGGTGAGTATAGTGCCCGTACTCACCACATATCAAACAAGAATGGTTTGTTCGTAGAGGTGGCCTTTTGCCTTGCCTTTGGGCATTGCTTGGCTCCTGGTTCTGATTTTGGTTGGAGTTACCTCCAGCCTGGGATCGCGGTGGGCCCTGTTGGTTGCTGCCCCCCACTAGAAAATTTGGCCCAATTTCTGACGGCCAATTCGTCGCTATTCCGACACATAGTCGTCGCAAGAGCGACAGTTCGAGGACAGGCAAAACGTGGTTTGCCATCCCATCGCAACTCCGACGCACTTACAAAGTGTCGCACTACCAACACTTTTTCCATTGCTTCCAAACAAGCGTCGCTCTTCTAACGTTTCCCAAACCGTCGCGCTTCCGACGTTTGTAAACTGTCGCACTTCCGACGAAATGTGGTCCGACGTTTTGAACATCGCTCTTCCAACGTTTGTAAACTGTCGCAATTTCGACGAAATGTGGTCTGACGTTTTGAACGTCGCTCTTCCGACGTTTGTAAACTGTTGCAATTCCGACGAAATGTGGTCCGACGTTTTGGACGTCGCTCTTCCGACGTTTGTAAACTGTCGCAATTCCGACGAAATGTGGTCTGACATTTTGAACGTCACTCTTCCGACGTTTGTAAACTGTCGCAATTCCGACAAAATGTGGTCCGACGTTTTGGACGTCGCTTGTCCAATGTTTTTATACTGTCTCTCTTCCGACATTTTTAAGTTGTCACAATTCCGACACTTACAAGGCATCGGTATACCGACGGCTGGTTCAATTTTAAAAAAATAAAATGAAACTTTAAAACAGGACAGTCAATCTCCAATATTTGTTATGAATTGTGGGCGTTCCAATGACAGTGAAATATTAATATAATAAACCACCCCGCAACGCTTCGACTATAAACAATCATATAAACATGGCTCTGTATTTCAAAAAATAGGTTTAAAATAGAAACAGGGCAACATTTTTTTTTTCCAATTGTAATGAAATATAATTCGACCGTGAAATATTAATATAATAAAACCACTGTAGCCGCTCGACTACAAACAATAATTTTTTTCACAAGAGAAAAAATGTTGTTTTGAATATATTATATGAAGTAAAATAGTTCATGAAGTCATTACATTTTCACATCTGAAGATTGGAACCCAAATATCCATACAGAAAAGTGGAAGTCCCACCCCAGACAATGATAGAAAAATACCCTATGTCACATACAGGGACATGATATAAAACCCAGTAACGGTCCACATGGAGATTATCGACAATCTGAGAAAGCATCCAAATATGCCCGAGGCATCTATAAGAAAGTGAAATAGCAGAATGTAGAATAGTAAAGCAACAGATAGAGTACCGACGTCCATTGTTCCAAATACAAATTAAAGTACCCAAAATCCTGCAACAGAGAAAAACGCTAATCATGTGAGGAGTGTGATATGTCCAAAATATAAAAGACCATCAGACCATATCAATAAACCAACAACATAGACCAGCATCGCTAGTTTTGAAGGCAGAGTGATAAACATTAATCATTTTTTTTTCACAAGAGAAAAAACGTTGTTTTGAATATATTATATGAAGTAAAACAGTCCACGAAGTCATTACATTTTCACATCTGAATATTGGAACCCAAATATCCATCCAGAAAAGTGGAATTCCCACCCCAGACAATGACAGAAAAATACCCCATGTCACATACAGGGACATGATATAAAACCCAATAACGGTCCACATGGAGATTATCGACAATCTGAGAAAGCATCCAAATATGCCCGAGGCATCTGTAAGAAAGTGAAATAGCAGTATGTAGAATAGTAAAGCAACAGATAGAGTACCGACGTCCATTGTTCCAAATACAAATTAAAGTACCCAAAATCCTTGAACAGAGAAAAACGCTAATCATGTGAGGAGTGTGACATGTCCAAAATATAAAAAGACCATCAGACCATATCAATAAACCAGCAACATAGACCAGCATCGCTAGTTTTGAAGGCAGAGTGATAAACATTAATCAATTTTTTTTTTCACAAGAGAAAAAACGTTGTTTTGAATATATTATATGAAGTAAAACAGTCCATGAAGTCATTACATTTTCACATCTGAAGATTGGAACCCAAATATCCATCCAGAAAAGTGGAAGTCCCACCCCAGACAGTGATAGAAAAATACCCATGTCACATATAGGGACTTGATATAAAACCCAGTAACGGTCCACATGGAGATTATCGACAATCTGAGAAAGCATCCAAATATGCCCGAGGCATCTATAAGAAAGTGAAATAGCAGTATGTAGAATAGTAAAGCAACACATAGAGTACCGACGTCCATTGTTCCAAATACAAATTAAAGTACCCAAAATCCTTGAACAGAGAAAAACGCTAATCATGTGAGGAGTGTGATATGTCCAAAATATAAAAATACCATCAGACCATATTAATAAACCAGCATCACTAGTTTTGAAGACAGAGTGATAACCTGTCAACACATAAAATAGTATCATAAAGCGGATACAGGAAATGTGCAGAGACATGTACTGTTGATATACACCTCACACAAAAAGCATCCATGATAGAGAAAAAATATGTATAAACCCAGGGTCAATTGAATGTTCTGGCTCGCTTGTTCCCGGAAATAAAAACCATCTGCAGAAACCCAGGCTCGCTTGTAAGATCAGGCTAGCTTGATTCCAAAATTGGTAACCATCTGTTGCATCTTAGATGTAAGGTTCAGGCTCGCTTATTTCCATTAGTAGCCCACTACAACATCCGCCCTGTCCATAGCAAAAAGGTTCATGTAGATATACAGAGAAAGAGTATAATACGTAGACCATATAAACATGGCTCTGTATTTCAAAAAACATGTTTAAAATAGAGACATGGAAACATTTTTTTTTTCCAATTGTTATGAACATAATTCGACTGTGAAATATTAATATAATAAACCACCCCACAACGCTTCGACTATAAACAATCATATAAACATGGCTCTGTATTTCAAAAAACAGGTTTAAAATAGAAACAGTGCAACATTTTTTTTCTAAGTAAAGTTAATCTATTAACAATAGGAATAAAATTACACCGAAGTCAAAAAAATTGCCCAGACTCATGGCAAATTTGTCATCAAAAAATCAAAAAATAAGACTGCCCTCATACAAGGAAACCAGTCTTGAACGTTTACAGAATTCAAAAATATTAAAGAGGTCCAGCAAAGTAATATAATCTAAAAGCGGCCCAGTTAAGTGGGTCGCGAAGCAAGCCTTAACAAATTAACCAAACTACTCCTTCGGTGGTTCCTCGATGATTCGGCACCATCCTTCGGAAGGTCCAGGATCGCTAGGTGCTATCTCCACATTCATCCCACCGCTCCCCTCCTGAAGGCCCGAATGCTGGACGGATTTTTCTTAGCTCAGACCCGCCGGACGGGTGCATTGTTCTTCCATTTGGGCCTCCTCACGGAAAACCACAGTAATTAAAGCTGTGATTCGTGGGCGGTTCAGAGAGAAATTAAAGGAAAAAAGTGCAGTGAACGTCATGGGAGAAGGTGAAGCGGTGGGGAAATGAGGAGCAGGGGAGCCCATACAGTAGCTAGATCATGGAACCCGACCTCGCCCACTTCTAGTATCTGGATAGCGACCTGCGTGATAATCACTGGACTGGGAAGACGACTCGTTTGAGGGGCTAGAGGGAGCGTGCAGGGGTTGACCTCTAGTGCTCCCCCTGCGGCAACGCATCCTTTGATGCAGGTGAGGCATGGGTGTAGTCTTAGCAGTGGGCACAAGAAGAGACGGAGAAGCATAATTCCAAGAAACAGAGGAAGACAGACACAAACCAGACCGAGAGAAATGCAGATATGCACCAAGGTCTAAGCAGCAGTTCAACTGGCCACTTCTCCTTCTCGTCACAGTGACCAGGTAGTGTAACCCAGCAACCGGCTCGTCTGAAAAACCATAGCGAAACACCATTTTATCGACCCGACTACAATGCAATCGAAGAATGCTCGTCATAATTAATCTCTCATTAATGAGAGCCGAAGGCCAGATCATATTGGAGCATGCAAAATCGCTAACAGGAGTGGAGGTCCAATCTTGAACAATGTTAAAACTTAATGCGATTGATATGAAATTGCCATATCCATGTCCCATCGCCTTAAACGCCATCGAATGCACCTGCATTCGGGAACCAAGGCAAATTTTTATTGAGGACATGTGGCAGAAATTGATTAGAGCGGATCTTTGTTTGGGCCGCTCACGTAGTGGAAATCCAGACCCGAAAAATATTAGGGCGGAATTCATTTGGTTTTCGCGTCACAAAATTGGCCGACGTCAGCAGGCTATTTTGGAACGAGAATTTGGTTTGAATTATGGTTTATCACCGTTTGAAGTCCGACGGGCTCGACTTAAGAACAACTTTGTTTGATCCCATCTTATAAAATTTGTGTTGGTTTTCTTTAATAATACACATATTTATAATAAATCATGGGAATACCACACTAAACATGTGGAAAAGTTATATAAATTATTGAGAACAATCATTTTTATGTAAAAATATCCAAATGTGCTTTTGGGAAATAAGAATTCGAGTATTTGGTTCATATTGTTTTAAAGGAAGGAGTGAAGTTGGAGCTTCAAAAGATGCAAGCTATTACAAAATGACCTATTCCTAAGAAAATAAAGGTTCTTAGAAGATTTTTTAGACTTACATGATATTATTGATCATTTGTTAAGAATTATGCATGCATTTCAAGTCCACTCACATATCTCTTGAAGAAAATATCATTTACATGGAATGATGAGGCTACTTTGGCATTCTCTCTTTCAATGGATGCCATGTCTTCTACACCAACATCGGTTGCACCTAATTTTGGTAAAACATTCATAGTAGAGTGTGAGGCACTAGGACAAGGAATTTACATAACATTAACACAATAAGGGATATCATTGGCTTTTAAAAGCAAGGAATTAAAAGAAAATATTTGGTGAAATCTACGTATGAAAAATAAATGGAAGCAATATTACATGCAATAAAAAATGGGGATAGTATATCATTGGGAGGTACTTTAAAGTCAAGATATGCCATGATAGCATAAAGTATTTTTTGAAGCTATGATTTTCATTAGAAGATTAACAAAAATGAGGAGAAAAAATGCAAAGTTTTAATTTTGAGATAATCTGCAAAAAAGGTAAGGAAAATTTAGTACATGATGCTCTTTCTAAAATAGAAGAGGCCTCAAATTTATATCCAATTACATTTTCTATTCCTAGGTGGCCAGAAGAAGCTTGCCATAATGGAAAAATGACAATAGTACTAAACAAAAACTAAAATTTATAAAGGATGGGATGAACTCTATGGAGCATTGGGAGTGAAAGAGAGATATACTTTGGTGTAAATGTAGAATATTTTTATGCACGCAAGCATATTTGAATAAAAAAATATTAAGGGAGTCCCATGTCTCTCTGATGGTAGGACGCAGGGTTCCTTAAAACATCTCAAAGGATCAAAAAACATATTTTTGGAAGGAATGAAGAAAGATATTCAAAATTTTGTAAGAGAAGGTCAGGTTTGCATAATAAATAAAAGAGAGATAGTAAAATCTCTAGGGTTACTTCAACCATTCCACAAACATATTCAAAGACTAGAAGATATATCAATAAACTTTATTACAGGGTTACTGAAATATAAAGGTAAGTATTACATTTTTGTGTTCATTTATATAGACAAATTTTGTAGTTTTTTTTTGTAGATCTCAAAGTACATAAACAACAAGCCAAGTGGCAGAAGTGTTCGTGAAAGAAATTCATAGTCTTCATGGTTTTCCTAAAGTAATAGTAACAAGAAACTTTTGGAAATAATTATTTAATATGAGTGGAGAAACACTAGCTGCCATGAGTTCTACATATCAAACACAATCAAATGGTCAAACAAAAATAGTTAGCAAATGTTTTTAAGGTTATCTACAATGTTACTCTTTAGAAAAGAAATCTTAATGGATGAAGTGGGTTTGTCAAGGAAGAATGGTAATATGATACTACCTATCAAACATCTACTAAAATTTCCCCATTTAAGGCCCTTTATGGATATCCAACTCCTAGTATCTCATACTTTTTGCAAGATAAGTCCAAAGTATAGGAAACAGAGTCACATATGGAAAATACTAAAGAAACTTTGAAAATTATTATGGAAACCTTCAAATGACATGAAACATGATAAAACAACAAGGGGAACAACATTGAAGTGAAAGATAATTTGAGGAGGGTAATTGGGTATTTTTTAGATTATAGCATTATAAGCAATCTTCATTCAAGAAAAAGAAGAATAAAGAATCAGCTCAAAAATGTTATGGCCCTAAATAATTATTCATAGGATTGCACAAGTGGTATAGAAGTTATATTTTCCTTCTTCTTGCATTCATAAGGTTTTTCAAGTATCTTGCCTAAAAACGGTTTTGGGAAAAAATATGCCAATGTAAATAGAACTTCCAAAATTAGATGAAGAATGAAAGTTGATTCTTGAACCACAAAAAGTTATAGATAAACATTTTGTATCTCTTTGACATATAACCATTATGAAGTACCTAATCAAGTGGAAGAATATTCCTCTAGAAGAAGGTACATGGTAAAATGATCAATTCATGATGAAATGCCCACGTCTAAAGGGTTCGTTTGAAGTTTTGACAAAGGTTTTGTTATATGTTTTATATAATGCGCGACAGAATAGTTTTATTGTTTGTTAAGGTCCCACAAAGTGATCAAATTTGAAGGGCAGGTCCGAATTTCAATTAGAAGGGCATATATCTATGTCGCCCTTCCATAATAAAAAGCTTTAAAAAAAACTTTTCAATTGACCACAATAAATTATTTTTACATTTCATTTTTAGAAAGACAAAACCATCAATCTTTATATTAATAAAAGACTGTTACATATACAACAATGAAGAAGGCTCCATCTTTCATTGCTTAAATATCTCATTGGAAATGTCAACATAAGTCTTGAAGACACTATTATAAGAATTTGGATACATACCACTGGGATATAGGAGATTCTTATGTGTCAGATTGTGTAATGCAATTTTGACTTTGTCTCACAAGAAGCAGCAACATGGAGGTTTGGATTTTTCTTATAGAAAATTTTTATTATTATTTGAAACATTGTTTATAGATATGAATACAACAATGAAATTATGAGCATGGTGGACAATTAGTCAAGCTCATGATGCCAAACCATGATGATGTAAGTTTGGAATTAAACATTTTTACATGTTAAAGACAAATATTCAAAATCACTGACAACTTAGTATGCCATAATTAATAATCATTCCCTGTTCACTTTTGTTAATAGGCTTATGTCACACGATGATCTCTCTTCTTTGGCATTTACTTGTATTGAAGATCACTATTCTAGGAATAAGGAGTTATTTTCTCCAAAAATAACCCTAGCCAAACATTGACAATGCATCAAGGATATATTTCTATGCTTCATAAGTACATATGTTCTACTTCTAAATCATGTCTTGGAAGTGGTTGTTTTGCTGGAAATTATTCACCAATTGGTTTCATACCAAAGTCTTTTTCTCATTTTCAACATCCAATTCATGAAAAAGATAATGGTTTAAAACAACATAAATATTTAAAATTTTGCAAGAATTGTCTGGCACACTTTGAATATGAATTTTGAAGTCAAGTGCATGATGCTGTATAGGATCAAGTGTCATTTTGAATACCAAATGTTTCACAAGAAACTTCTCAACATGCTACCCTGAAGTAAGGATTAAATGACAATATTGCATCAACTATTTCTATAATAAAAGTGCACCTCGGCCATAAGACTAAAAAACTACAAATGTTGTAGATCTAACAAGACCACACAATCAAATGTATTCCACAAGGCCAATACTGTATGAAAAATGAAAAGGAGTTTGCAACCAAAAATACCTTAGGCAACTAATTCAATTATATACACCAAACCATCAGCAAAAAGGAAAACCAGCCTACTCAAAAGGCAAGCGTTTACCTCCTTTGACAAAATTTTGAGTTCTGAAACAAGGGCCTTTATTGTCTTGTCAATGCCCCTAGTAATTTGAACGAGGTTTGCACCTGCTGCAACAACCTAAACAAAAAGGTTTCATTTAAAAAAAAATTCCACAAATTTAAGATACAACCATTGTTAGTTTTGTATTTCCTAACAAGCTCATAAATTTTGACAAAAGAACCAAAATTTTTTAATACCTGATAGCAATTTTTTCACTCAAAAACTATCTTACACTCAATAAGCCCAACCCAAAACTAAAAAACCAAACACCATAAGACCCTACAAAAATGAATAGATGATCTTAATCCAGTACTATTGACAAAAATTTACCTTTACACCCTCACTTATTAAACCCTGTGCTGTTGAATTTTAACTTCAACTGCTACAGCAGAAGGACGGATGTAGCAGCAACATTTTTTTTTTGAGGTTGCTTGCACGCCATCCAGAAATTTAATTTAGCATTTAAAATTCCTGCAAGTTTTTTTTGTAGACGGCCACAACCATATTTATGTGCAGGATTGTATTTAAACACAACAACCAACATTAACGCAATTCACCAACCAGAAATTAAACAAACAGAAATTTACCCCCTAGTTTTGTAAATTCAAAAGGAGGACACGTGGAGCATTAATATTGGATCGCATGAAATTGAAGGGAATCTGAAAACCTAAAAACCGGACCCGAAATTTTTATAAGGCACATTGGATTGAGAATTCGCGTTATAAATTAGGCAGACGTCAACATCCCGTTTTGGAACACAAATTTGGTTTGAAATTCCATCTATTCAAACTTTTGAAGTCCGACGGAAAGGGTTCTTTAATGTTTTGATAGTTTAATTTTATGTATGCTTTAATATATACATATGTTTTATATATGTCATATGCGAAATGAAAGGTGGGCCATAGAATTTAGTTTTATTTTTATATTTTTTTAAATAGGGTTTATTATAATATGTTTTATATGTTACGACATATAAAAATAAAAAGGACAAAAAAACTTGGTAGTTTTTTTTATAAACAATACGTAAATTTTTTATTACACAGCAATGTGTAAAAAATGAAAGACTGAATGTAACTTTTTAAGTGTGTATGCACAGCAGTGCGAAAGTGAAAAACACAACAGAGTGTTTTAGAGACAGAGTATGTTTGTTTTGAATAGACAGTGAGTTGGTTTAATGCACTGCGTTTTGTAGCAGTCATAATTTTGTAATCCCTCTTAGTGAGGAAGATGTGTAATAGTTTTTTTTTGAGTTATTGAAGGGAATCGGAGTTTGTTTTCAAAGTATTGAAACTCTGTCTCCTATCAAAGAAATTTTTATTTTCTCTGTGTTAGAGGAAGGGAGATTTATTCTCCATTAATTGTTCTGGAATTTTTCAATATTCCAACATGTGCAAGAGCAACAGATGTTGTGGTTCCATCCCCAGCTAAATCATTTGTCTTTGCCGCAGCTTGCCTTACCACAACTTGGCCCCAATATTTTCAACTGGGTCCTCTAATTCAACCAATAAAAAGGCCAAAACCATAGCATTGAGATACATTTCATTACACTGTCAATAACAATAAAATTTGACTCAACCATAACCCTTTCCTTTTATTGTTGTGAAAAGATTTATGCATTACTCTAATGTGGCTAGTCCATAGGCCAAGTAGACCACTGCGTAACAAACATGTTTCCTTTCACCTTTGAGTTTTCAAATTATGCCTACCAAATCTAAGACATTTAAGAGGGGGAACTAATACAACGTTAAAAATAAAACTAGAGCACACATCTACAAATTACCTCCTTAGCTACTGTCACACCATCATTAACTATTTTCGGAGAACCATGCTTGCTCTCCAAGACAACATTTTGCCCTTCGCCCCAAGGGTGACTCCAAAAAGATCAGCAAGTTTGTTCACACTGCCTGCAAGACAAATTGACAATGCTTTAAGTAAGTGTGCAATTGAATGCCAGACCATATGCCAAAACAACCCTCCATGAAAAATTAAAATAACAAATTAAAATCGAATATAAGTGGACAAGGAAAGATCCACCGCAGTGAAGTTTCACGTGCAGGTGACCTTCCTTTAAACATAATTTTTTTCTCTAACATGCAATTTTTTTGTCACTGAGCCATCCTTGTTGAAGTACAAATCATTTTCCATATCTCTTGTATTAAATACCTTCTCTCTATCATGTAATCTCAGAGTCCCTCTTCTTCTTGAGAGATTAAAGGAAATGGGTGAAAAAAATGAAAGAGAAGACAATTTTTTGCCATAATTATCAAACATTGCACCCAACTTCTTCCCCTGTCCATTGTTACCCAATGAGGTAGATGTGGCAATTTTTGTCATACTGCCCAAAGTAGAGGCCATCTTCTCTTATCCTGAATATAGAATTACAAGATCTTCATATTAGTATGAACCTTAAAAAACATGACTCCCATTGCTAAAAACCACTTTTAAGTTGTAACAGGCAAACTAAACAACTATCACAACTTTTGGCAACTTCTGGAGCATTAAGAGAGAAGCAACCAAAGATAAATACAACCAAAATCCTCATTTTAATGAGACCGGACTATATATTTTCATTAAGATAATATAAATAAATCACAACTATATTAAGGTTAGCACAAAACAATCTTTAACCAGTGTCTCTCGTGGCCTTCAGGTTGCCATGCTAGAGGTTGCATATTTTTAATTTAACTTCTTGACCTCTCGTGCCCATCTATGAATGCATCCAATGGGATATCTACATCAAATGCTCCTTTATATCCCCAAAAGAAAATTCCCTACTACAAGAGCACCAGTATTGATGGATCATCCCACACCATCCCACCCACTAGAAACAGAGAAAAAGGAAACCCGAGAAAACTTCTGAAATATTTCAAGATGATTATATGGGTGGTTCTTATGAATCAACCAACCATTCAGAACATGCTCATCAATCCAAACCATGAGTATTATGTGACGATATTCAAGCAGGAACTGAATCGAATTTCTGAAGCTATGTTAGAGAAACCCTAAACTCTCACTGAAAATAGGTGAAATGTGGCACCACTCAGAGATTGACATGTGCCAATTGGTACAAGTGGTAGACAATTGGCATGCTCAAATAATGAGGTGATGCAGGAATGACATGAGGGAGAAAATATAAGAAAATCCCCAAATCTGGAGAACTAAAGCTCATCACCAACCTGAGATTGAAAACTTTACATGATGTAACCTATGAAATCGTAAATGGAGAAATCATAGTAACAATAAATTAACCTATGTAACAATAAAGTCGGATTCATCCTGGGAGTGGTAATGGGAGAAATCATAGTGAACAACAAGAAACATGCAGAGTTGCTTACAATCAAATAGATGAAAAAACACATACAAAAAACCTAGATAATAATCATGAACAAGCTTAATATTGAATTATGAACTGTAAAGGAACTTACAAAATGTTAAATTACAAACCTGGTCAAGTGCACAAGCAAAAATATCCTGGACATGACCCTGGTTGACAAGTTGTATTGCTCATGATGCAAGAGGATTTGTACCTGCATTGCCAAGTCAATCAAAATCCATCATTATCTATACAATAAATACAAGTAATTGATGTAGTATTTTTTACTCTAAGATGCATTCTTATGATAATGTTAGAACATATGTTGAAAATGTCAAAACATACCTGAATAAGATCCTCTTCGTTTCAAGAACAATTTATTGGAGTCGCATGAACTTGGAACAAGCCTCCCACGATCTGAAAGAGTAGCAACTAAGTCAACAGTGACTTTTTTGTTGCTACGCTGGATCAAGGGAGGTTTGCTCCAAGATTAAATCGCTCCAATAAATTATTCTCTACTAAATAGGGCCAACCACGTGAAGGTGGAAGCTCTTATGGCCCCTCCCCCCCCCTCACATCACTCTCAATTCCCCAATACCCAATCTATATTTCATTTTTTACTTTCATGAGTATAAAAAAAAATATTCAATAACTAATAAAAAAACAATTCAACAAAAAGTATGCAAGGAAACATTGCAATTAATGCTTGACATAAAAATAGTATGATAAATGAGTTTTTTATATAACGCAAAAAACGTTCCAAGTATGGTAACGTTTGTCTTATAATAATACAATATTTTACATTATAAAATTTTCTTTTTCTTCTTCCTATTTCTAAAGCTCCTAATTACATCATTAATATCATCGTGCTCTGCTCCTGTTTCGTGCCTTTCGACCCGCACTGCTGACCTAGTTGCGTAGTCACGATGTCTGGTCTCATCCAGTGACGGGGCATCGCCTACAAAAACAGATAATATTAAATTTTAATTGTCAGTTTTTAAATATCATTGAACTAGTTCGGTAATATTAATATAAAAAATTGCAATGAGATTATTTACCTGGTGCACCAGTTGTCGGCGCTGACCTAGTTGCGTAGTCACGATGTCTGGTCTCATCCAGTGACGGGGCATCGCCTACAAAAAAAGATAATATTAAATTTTAATTGTCATTTTTTAAATATCATTGAACTAGTTCGGTAATATTAATAAAAAAAATTGCAATGAGATTATTTACCTGGTGCACCAGTTGTCATCGTTGAGACTGTTGCCCTGTCTTCCTCTCTGGTGGTAAGATCCTCAAGGGAAACATTCTCTGTCATTTAAACAAAAAACGTTATAAGGACAACCATCAAGGTATAACTAGAAAAAATTATAAGTGGAAATTAATTACCGTCACGGCCCTCACTGATAGTAGCATTGTCGGCCTGGTCCCCACTACAATGATCAGGTTGTACGTGAGGATCATCTACATCTGGCTCTAAAACTGGGTTATTTGCCTCGTCGGTAGTGCTGCTCCCCTGATTTAAACAAAGTTGTTAGACATTAAATTTATGGACGAAAACAAACATATTGAAAGGTTAATGTTTTACCTTATCAGGCATTCTGGATCTTGGGACCTACCCCAAGCTTCTGCGATGTTCAACTACGGCTTGATAGCCGAAATGGAAAGCGATATTTTTATCTTCCTCTGTAGTTTCTGTTCCGAAGTCATCACCCTACATTACATATGATTGTGTATTTTTAATCATATTTGATAGGATTACAAAAATGTTGGAAGGCGATACAATTAATTATAAGATGTTTAGCTATTTAATTACAATTCTTGCGGCCAATTTCAAGTAGCCGCCCCGGCCTAGCTTGTGATGGCCCTTTTTTTCAATCCTAGCTTTGGTTGCCTTTGAGGTGTCAGGCAACCTAGCATCAAAAGATTAAAGTCAGATATGACGTAGCACACTTTTATTTTAGACATAGAGAAAATTAAAGCTATTGAATTAAAGTTGTAATTTACCTTGTGGGTCCAGTTGGCATTTTTCCTTCTTTCTTTTCCCTTTTCTCTTTTCCGTCATGGATGAGTGCTCTCCACTCACTCTCTGAAACTGCGAGAGGACGCTCATATCTAGGGTTAAATTGCAATTGCGTCCTATAGGTGTCCCCGGTATATTTCAAATATTTTCCGGCTACCTGAGCCACCGCTTTTCTGTCAAATGTGCCGACCCCAAAAAGGGCTTCTAGATAATCTAGAAGTTCTTTTTTTAGGTTGGAATTCTGGGAATTCCACCCTGTACGTATGGTTGGGCCAAAAATTACCAACGCATGGCTCTCCAGAATCCTATAGAACTCATTGTTTCCTACATAGAATAAAACCAAAAAAAAAAGAAGATATTATCATTAATTTAAAAATAAAAATCATGATAAATATGTTTTAGATAAAGTACATGAAATAGTTAAAATATTAAAATTTACCTGGGAGTTGTATGTGCTTTATAGGGACACCTTCATCATTCACCAACAACGTGCCATTAATGGTCCCTATGGAGCTGACACATGTAGCTCCAGGAAACACAATAATGTAGTTGGCCATATCAGCCTCATCACTGCCAACACGTTCAACGGTTGGCTGGGTGTCTGCTTGGGCAGGGTGTGTTTCTTGGCTGGCACCTAAAGGAGTAGAAGGTGTACAAGAGGGTTGTTGGGCAATCTCTTGCCCTTGTGTCCCACTACCACCAACACCGAGTTCAACAAGTGCTAGAAAACACTAGATACAAAATAAATTTTTGTTAGTTTAGTCAATGTAAAAATTAAAAATCAAACTATCACAATTCATCTCATGTAGAAAAAAAAAATATCCTTTTGAATTTTTATTACTACCTGATATGTTTCTAGCTGTCTCATAAGTTGTTTTATCCTCTCTTCTGTTTCAGGTGTTTGAGGCACGTCTATCAAAGTATTAAATTCTGACCTTGCATCTCGTGCATTTTTTCGCAACAAGAGCACTGGAGATAGGGATGAAGAAAGCTCTTCCTCAAAGAGGGAATCATCAGGCGTACCATGGCTAGGTGTCTGCATATTTGAACAAAATTAATATTATTTCAATTATGTAAATAACTAAAATACCTGAAGATAGAGCAATGATGGCACTTTACATGTTCTTCCGCTGGCCTCTTTCCGCGATCATCCCGTCTCGGGGTTGTTCCTGCACTGCTCTGATCAGTCTGCCACATTGCAATAAAATTATAAATGTAAGAACTTGAAAACAATATCTAACTTGAAAACACAAAATGAAAACTAAAATAATTTCTAATAAGACACCGGAAGACAGAGTTAGAGTTTCAAATATGCCTTGCATTGAATTCAGTCCTGGAAGCATGTCATTGCACATTAAGGCACCCAAACAAGAGACGAGTTGACAATGAAGACCTTATTGAATATATTGTTGGAGCAACTTCTAGTAAACTTGTTGTGAAGACCTTGAGGAAATTTTTGGAGCAACATTGTTGAAGTTGATGGTATAGCATTGTTGGAGACGATCTTGAAGGGCCTTGAAGTGAAGCTTTTGGAGCAACTATTGAAAAATCCTTAGAACATTTAAGTAAGGCACTTTCTATCTTCCATCACCTTTTTCCTTTCAATATCCTTTAAACGATTTTTTTGATATTTAATGTTTGAAATCACATTATAATTCCTTTATTATATGTGTTTGGGGACTTTCCCTTTGAAATTACCCAAAAATACCCTGGCAATTTTATCTTCAGGATGCATGTCTGACCCTATTGTTCAATATTTTGATTAATAGTAGTAAACATAGAGAGTTAGGGGGCTCTTGACTTGGTTTGGTTGGGCCATTGGATCCCTAAAATCTACTAGGGAGAACCCCCTTTGAGTTGGAGGAGAGCTATCCCGAAGTGAAAAGAGGTTGGTGAGGTGACAATGGGGCTATTGAATTACACATGGTATCACACTTTAGCTTTAGGACTTTATCTTGAGAAGTGCGAGATTTTTCTATATCAATTCTAAAATTGTTTACAACACTATTGTTAAGAACTAATAAGAAGTGATGTTGAGGGGTTTTTGGGTATATGAAACAATACCATTTAAAAACTAGGGTTCTCAGTCCTTGGCATTCCTTCACCTAGGCCTAGGGGCACACTAGAATAATTTCACACTAAACCATGCAAACTTAAAAGTAACTTAACAGATCCATAAAGTAATAATAATCATACTTCCTAATTTCCTATTGTACGATATGATGCAAATTATTCAAACATGAAGCAATGAAGACATGCCATGTCTAAATTTCAAGATTGATGAACCAATACAAGAATTTAGAAACTACAACTTTGATTCAATACTCTGTGTCCTAACTCCAGGAAGGAATCTAGTTTGTAGTACAGAACATGCATCGTGTATTATCAATTCTTAATTGACAACAACTAAGGTCATCTACCTCATCAATTCCTTCCCATTTTGTGTTTTTATGTTATATTCCTTATAAAAGTGTCAAATTTCTCTCAAAGTAAGCAACCACTGAATAAAATAAAAATTAGTTGAGATATGATTGAGAAATGGTCATTTATTTCTTGAAAGGATCTTCACAATTTCTTTGGTTGTTTTTCATCTCAAGAAACAAGAAATGACCTAAGAAACTATCGTCATGTAATATAAGAAACAACACGGTGCAATGGCCATTTTCAAAGCCAAATGATGTCCATTGAGGACATGGCCTTTATTTGGTTCCTGTTTCATAGGAGTTTCAGGTAGAAATGGAAATTTGTTGTACCATTTCCAGTAGGAAAAAGGGAAAACCTTCTTTTTCCATGGGAAATAATTTACCTTTCCTTTTTCAAGATAATCTAAATCACAAAAAATATGAACTATACTGCACACATTCTTGGATAATGTGAAAGTGGAAAAGGAATAACCTACACAAGTGATGCACGCATGTACATTTGAACACTAATATATTTTTGTAGTTGAAATGCAATGCTTGTTTTCATTTAAATGTCGGGGTTTTAAAGCAGGGAGAAATAATGGCTGCCAAATTAATAAGCGTTTCTTTGGGAAAATTTTAAATCTTGTATTGGGTGATGAAGATAATAGAGGATATTGAATCTTGATTCTTGACATTGTGTTTAACTTGAATAACTCAAATGATTATAAATATCAGTGGATGAGTTCTTTTTTTCAAGTATGTCACTCAAAACTCTTATGTCAAAGCATTTTATGATAGCTAGCATTTGCTTGTTTCCCTTTCTTCAGTTCAATGTAAAAAGTATATTAATATATTGGAGCACGAATGATAACTACAATTTTTTTCTCTGCAGTATATCCAGCCCCAAGATTATGAAAAGTTTTCTCAAGCGGAGCTATTGGTTATTGATGAAGCAGTTGCAATTCCTTTGCCTGTTGTAAAGGCTCTGCTCGGGCCATATTTAGTGTTTCTGTGCTCTACTGTAAATGGGTAATAATTATAAATGAGCCAACCACAATCACAGATTTTGTAACCATTTGGTTTCCATGGATAGTGATGATGATATTAACCCTATATATCAGTGACCTATATCTATATGAGAATGATCTCAACATTGACCTTGATATGGTTGTATGGATGTGACCTTTGGTATGTCATCATAAAATCCCCAAATATCAGAAAATCCCCAAATCTGGAGAACTAAAGCTCATCACTTTCGATCTAGAGTACTACCCTTGTGATAAAGTTGATGACTTTCGATCTCCCATTCTCTACCACTTTGCACTTCACCTTCAATATAGATCAGACCAAGGGTAATTCGTTACTGGGTGTTGAGATGGATGAGTTTGTCAAACTAAAATCCATAGCTTAAACTTCATGAAACTGGTGGAGTCAAATTCATGCAAGCACAAACACATATTACACATCCTCTTTGAAACTCATCCGAAAGAACATTGGAAGACATCTAGAGAGAACCCTATAGCCTAACACAATCTAATGGAATTGACCAAAAAACCCAAATAGAGTCAACCCTACTATAGGAGGAAGGGCCTGCAGTAAGAAATTACCATTTTGCAAGAGCTGAGGGTGAACGCTGAGGCCGAATGCAGGGCGAATGCTGTTCTGCAAGAGCTCAGGGTGAATGCTGAGGGCGAATGCTGTTCTGCAAGAGCTCAGGGCAAATGCTAAGGGTGAATGATTTTTTGCAAGAGTTGAGGGCGAATGTTGTTCTGTAAGAGCTGAGGGCGAATGTTGAGGGAGAATGCTGTTCTACAAGAGCTGAGGGAAAATGCTGAGGGCGAATGCTGTTCTGTAAGAGCTGAGGGAAAATGCTAAGGGAAAATGTTGTTCTGCAAGAGCTGACGGCGAATGCTGTTCTGCAAGAGCGGAGGGCGAATGCGCGCGTGATATCAGACGTTAATGTAGTTTTTAATAAAATAATTTTTATGTAGCATCCATATAAGTTTCGTATTTTTATGTAGCGCACATATAAGTGTCATTATACTGACGGCGGAAAAAGCGTTGCTATTGCGACGGATGCCTCCAAACATCGCAATTGCGACACTTATACATTGTGTCGCACTTGCGACGTTTGGAGGCAGCCGTCGCAATAGTGACGCTTTGGGGCATAGTGTCACAATTGCGACGTCTTCATCCAAACGTAGCAATTGTGACACTTTGTCTAAGTGTCAGTATTGTGACACTTTTCTCTAAACGTCGGTATAGCGACGATTTCGAGCGGGATTGAAAAAATTTGGGGAAATTTTCGACATTTGGTCAAAAGTGTCGAAACCAAGTGTCAGAATTTCCCTATCCAGGGTTCCCTTTAGGCTTTTTTTTTCCTTTTTCTTAATCACGTTAGGAGGGTAGTTCTCCTGATCATACTGGTGTGGTTGATTTTGGGACGACTGCACAAAGTTCACCTGCGCATTGTTTTGCGTAGGTGGGTTGTGTGCTTGGGACTGAGCATATTGATGTCCCATGTTTGCACCTGGCCGTTGGGGGAGAGCTCTTCCGTCAGTATTTCTTCCTGCGTACTGGGTCCCCTCAACCGGAGGATAAGGTCCTCCTTGGTGATACGCTTGCACCCTATTAGTCAAATTTTGCTGCTGCATATGATGACTTTGAAATCCAGATTGAGACATGTTCTGAGTAGACCCATGTGTGTAACTGGGATTCTAATTGCTGCTGCCTAGGTACCCTTGGGTCATTGACCCAATAAGTTCGTTTTCAGAGTTAGACGCGCCTAGAAATTCTTTATAAGGTTGCAGGCGTGGGGCATTGGATAGGATATTGTATATATATCCTGACTTCATGTTGATCAATTCAAGCTATTGGGATTTACTGATTGCGTCCTCTTCGGATGTGGGGTTACATTGTGCCACATCATTTGAAATCTCCCCCATCAATTTTTTCAAAAATAAATCTAAAAGGACTAGGTTGTTGAGTTTTTATTTGCATAAACTGCGACGCCGCCTCCATTCATGGAGATGCTCTAAAATATGGGTAGAGGGGGATTGTTTGAAATGAGTCAGTAACTCCATTTTTGAATCATGGTGAATGGGCAACTGAAAGTATGTGAGCAACATGATAGCGAGGGCACTAAAGGTTCCATGTGAAGCAGGGGTTTTCTCCACGTAACATTTCGCGGCCACTCCCATAAGAGTGCATTGAAATAGCCTCAACCGAATAGTATCATCGATGATGCTATTCGATGAGCACCACAGGTGAAAGGTAATTATATGATTTCCTGCGTCTTCCGTTTTCTTGCCTTCAAAATTTGGTATGTCTGAAGGGAGCTTCGTGGGCATGGGAACCCAATTGGGGTTGTGTGCAATGGGGTCATTGGTGAGCTTGGTCAAATCTGGTAGATTTAACACCGCTAAGAAGGGTGACTGGGAGGTTGATGCCATGGCAACGTGTGAAGACACGAAGTTCTGGTTAGAACGAGGGTTAGTGTGTGACATACCCTGTTGTGAATTTAGCTGGCTCCCCGTATGAGATGCACTCATCTGCCCCCCAGGGGACGAGGGGGGAGTGGTGTGTGGTGTGGTGTTGGGAGACCGATTAGGGTTCCAAAATAAGGTTGCTCCAAGAAAGGAGGAACCAACTACTGTGGCAATTTTTTGTCTTTGACACTTAAACGACGAAAGACCTGGAACCCCTTAGTAATGGGGGGATGTCCAAAAGACGCTTGGACCGACGAGGTTCTGTTGGAACCGTTTGAGTGTCGACTAGGTTAGGTTTTGGAAAAATTTTGAGGGGATCGAGTGTGTGATCACGACAAATTTATGGCCAAAAAAAAAGTGAAAATGAAATGAATTTTCCCTTTAACTTAATCTATGTGATCAATCAAGCAAAAATTGGTTTTGTTTGTTTGTGTGTGGTACTCAAAATCCTAGAAGACCTATTACATCCTCACACACTCAAAAGTAACTGGGCCTTGAGAGGATTTCTTGCGAGTGCTGGCACTACGTCCTGTAAGAGCTATCGATGCCCCCAGTCAGTCGAAGAGAATCAACCAAGATAAGGGTAGAGGGTCTGGCGCTTGCCTACACCATCACCTATAGGGTAAAGGATGCCCTAGTTTTGGCCACTAAGAACCACCATCCCACGTGAGCATTCAAGTCTTGGGCTTCTTGGTAGTCATCTAACAGTACCGAGTATCATCCGGGTCAGGTAGCCCCAACTGATACCACACACATTGCGCCTAAGCCTAACCCCCTCTGAATCGGGTCTCTGCGTGCTCGGGTTTTATTTTCCGTGGGCTGATAGGTGGATTTTAAAGCTCCCTAAATACAAAAATTCTATGTTTCAATGTGAAGTGTGATCAAGGCAGCTTATTGGATGCCTACCCCCCTTAATCCTAACTTAATCTATAAATTCTCTTGTGGCCCCTGTGGGGAGAATTTAGTGAGTTGGTTTAAGTTATTTTTAGGTGGCTTTCTTTTCTTAGTGGGTGAATGTGTGTGAGCGTATGGTGAAAAATATCATAATTTGAACATATGGATATCGGTGATCCTTTACAAAAGTCCCCTAGTTAAACTATGTGACATTGTTCCTTGCTCAAATGGAAAGCATTTGCGGATAATCGGCTGCTTCCAAATCTTCCTAGTTAGTCTATGTGAGTGACTAAAGGGAGATGACGAATCATGAATGTAAAGTGTTCATATGCTTGTCTAGGGTCACCAAATGGTGCAAAGACAACAAAGATTACTTGCTCTAATTAGCAATTCAATCCTAGTCCCGCAATTTCCTAAAAGAAAAAATTGAATTTAAACTAAACAATTTCTACACTAGCTTATGTATGTGTGGTCATGAGCCACTTACTTGGACTAGTTAAAATAAGTGTTCATACCATAATTTGCAAAAACATAGATTGTTCGGACATCAATGGTTAATTCAGCCCTACTTAAACTATGTGAACACTTTTTGCAAAAACCAACTTAAATGAAAACTAACTAAATGCCTACAGAAAGCAGCAAAAAGTGAGTTCTCAGAAGCTGTGGGGTATCAACACAGGTGTTGGCAGATACATTAGGGGCTACCCAACACACTTACAAGGAGAAAAAATGCAGAAAATAGGGAGAAAAAATCTCTCTGCAATTTGCACGCCAAAGCCCTTGAAAGGTGTGCCTTCCTGCACACAGATCAGTCCTGAACGTGCACAATGCACCTCTATGTGGAAAAACTGCGCGCAGAAATCCTGTAAGAAAAATATTAGGAGCTGCCTTCTTTAGTTTGTCACTTTAGTGAGTCTAGGGACTGCAAGATGGGTCAGAGGATTATCAGCTCCACTCCAGCATAGACAAAGGGTCTCCTGCAGAAGATGGCACAACTACATAAACTTGGAACACATCAGTGGAGTCGCCAATCCTGTTGTTGTGGATTAGTCACACAGGTGTACGAAATCGCACCAGCTTAGAGAGTGTGGTCTACTCGCTAAACTATTGGTAACAGGTAGAAAGTGGGGGAGCTCAAAAGCATAAAAATTAATGGAAATAGTATGTTGAAGTATGCTCTGGTTAAATTAAAACTAAAAACACAAATATATAGAAGCTATACAGATATTTCCAAATGATAATAATGCAAACGATGGCTCAATGGCCTCTTCTTATTAAACGTTTGAAATGGAGAAGAAATTTTACCCACTTGCCAAAGGGCCCCTAGGCAATGGCTCTAGGTCCCGATGCAAGGATGTTGCCTTCCAAGCTCTACCTCTGATGCAGTCTCACTCTCTCTCTCTGCTGTGGTGGACTAATATGTTGGGTGGCCAACTATCGAGTCCTCTTTAGCTCCAGCTCTAGGTCACACACAATGGTGGTGTTGCTTGGGAAAATTTGGCCAGCATAACATTGTGATCACCATTTATTCATCTCTTGGTGGGTTTATATAGGTGAGATTCAAATCCTCCTTCCCTCCCTTGGTACATGATGGATAGTGACCCAAGGGAGAGGTGTGATTCCATTGTGTGCTCAAATATTCTTTTGTGTGCTCACATAATGTCTAAGGAGGCACTAATGGCTGTCCTTAGGAGACTTTCACATAAGGAGTAACTGTACTTTGCTTGGTGTGGTCCCGAGAAGCGAATTTTTCCCATTTCCAGGAATGCGCGCTTATTGGGAAAAAAGGCATGCAGAGGGTGCTCTTATCGAAGGATAAAGTGCACATTTGAGCATTTATAACTAGTTCAAATCTGATTTCTCAAAACCTTATATATTTTAAATACTTCTTGATTCCATAATGTATTCCTGTCCTGTAAATACTTGGGCTTGAATTTAATTTATATCGTCTTCTATTGGACGATTTTCCAGTGTTAACACCTGTAACTCCACAATCTTCTATTCGAAATCAGCCTTTACCAGTTGGACTTCAGAGTAGGAGGCCTTTAAGGTAGCTACTAGAATTTCAACCTTGTCTCAAGGTGCAGCAGAGGCAGGGATGGAAACCTTAGGAAGGTCACTACCAAGGCGATAAATCAAACTTTCCAATTCAACACGCTGGGCCACTACTGCTTGCTGAGATGTCTATGCCTGCAGGGATTCCTGTGTTCATGTTGAACCCTTTTACTCGACCTCTATGAGCTGCTGGTGCATGTGTGACTCTCAAAACTACAACTCATATGTGATGATGGTATGAATGGCGTGGAACTTACCACTGGGTAGCATAGAAAAGTCAATCCCAACCTCAAGGCATGTCTGCACCTATGCCTGCAAATCCAGATGTTCCAAAGTAACTGTAACTCTAGGGAATGGGAAGATTCAACTATCTACCATACTAATGACTAGGATGGTACTCATGGTCACTTGATCCGACCTCTCCTGAGTGATGCTTGATTGAATACTGTCTGTCTTTAGTTGAAGTACCTACAATCCGGTATGCATCGCCTCTACTACAACTTTGTACTACTCCTCTAGCGCGACCCATCGGTCCTCGAATGCAGAGATGACTGCATCTGCAATTTTGTCCAATTTGTCTTCTGTGAGGGTGAGATCATCCGCGCCTCTTGTCTTGGATTCTTTCCTTTTCTTGCGTGCGCCCTTGGGGGTTTTAGCTTCCCATTGGTACCTCTGGGGGACTCAGCTCTGGTACCATTCTTTTCATCTGTGCCCCGGCTGAGATCAACTTCCATCTCTGACTCAACTTCCTTATCTACTTCTTTTTCAGACTCCTTCTCTACTTCCCTGTCGGCTTATTTCTCCTTGGGCGCATCAGTTGTTTCTCTTCCAGACATTGAGGATGTGACTGTCTTGGCGAAGCCTAGCCCGACCTTCCATGCAGCTGGCCAGGTCGTAATGACCTTGTCGATCTCGGCCTCTGTTACCATGTAAGGCAGGTTGTACCATACCATATATTTGTGTGCACGAATGTGTACATTGTACATTGATACTTGAAAATATGCAATGACTTTGTATTTTTCATATATGGCAGGGGAAAATCATGGGCACGAGTGGATTTTTTCTGCCAATTCTCCTTCAAATAAGACCCAGAAAATCTTGTTTTCCATCACTCGCTTCGGGTCTGTAGAGTCCCATAGGTTAGCGTAGCGCGCCCCTTCAAATACACCAAGTTATACATCTGGGAGGATTATTCTCTCTAGTGTTTCCTACGCAACCATAGAAATTAGTAGGAGAAGCCATGAATAACATAACTTTCCCCCTCCTTTTGTGCCTCATTCATGTTCTCCAAGAACTCCATGCATAGGTACTGGGACCAATTGTAGCTTACACCCTTCTCGCACTGCCCTACCAGTCCGATGACATGCACAGGGACCACCTTAGGCCTGCACTTGCGCATCATTTTACACCACAATACTAAGGTTTAGAGGCACACAACTAGGTCATCAATCTGCTACACTAGGCAATACTTTATATGTTCAAAGAAAAAAGCATGCAACTAAAATACTTTAGATGTTCAAGGCAACACCTCGTCCAAGGTAGTGGGCCCAACTACCCAAGACTCAGTTATGCCTTGAGAAATAATTCAGATCATATTACAAATAACAAATGTAGAACTCAATGGATAAATTCCTTCATTAAAATATATGAGAGAAATAATTACATCAGAATGAATCTCTTAGCGTTGTCTCAAGTTAAAAAATTATTCATCTCTTATTCAACAATTGTTCATCTCAATTCAACAATTGTTCATCCCCCCCTTTGATCTATGTTTTCATTTAAATAGATAGAGAGCAAAGGGAAATTACAACTAACTTGATTACAAAATGATTTACCATTACAATTATAGATTTTATACAACAAATTGATCAAAAATGTCATATCTGAAATATATTTCCATCACGATTCAGTTGTCACAAGTCGAATCTGGTATTGCAATTGGAAGAATTTGGAAAACGGCCACAACAACAAATTTGAGAAAATCATCTTCAGAGAACCTTCTGCTTCTCTCAATCCAGACTGAATCTCGGAAAACTACTCATTAGAAAACTGAATTGGTCCGTTATGCACAAAAATCGTGTCTCAGATTTTCAGGATTCATCTTCGTTTTTTCAAAAGTGCTAACGCAAAACCTTCACTTTTTATCCCAACAAATTTTTGAATTTGAATAGTTGGAGATCGAATTCTCAATATGGAAGAGATTATGGAGGCTAAAAGAGTGAGCGATTTTATAACAGATTAATAAACCATATTTTACAAAATCATGCATAATAATTATCAATTTATTAAAAATAAAGGAGAATAATTATTACTTATCAATAAGAGCATAAATAATTATAAAATGGAATTATATGATAAATTATGATGAATAATGTGATAAAGGATGGTATAAATGGATGAAATATATGTTAAAAAGTGGTAAGAATAATGAAAATTTAGTGGCCCAACATACTCTCAAACTGAACATGTTGCATGTCCTCATGCAATCCAATGCCTCTATATTAACCATGTTGTAATACAATAATCAAAATGCTCACTCCAACTCATGATATTGATGGAACAAATGGATTCTTCCTCAAATACTTATTTAAAAAAATAGATATTCAATTTTAGCGATGTTGGTGAAGGTGTAACAATTGACACATTGAATTTCAACAATATGTATATGAAGTTGTAGCAAAATATGATGCAAGTAACAACAAACTTCATTAACCATTTTCTCAAAAACTACAAATCATATTTTTCTGAAATTTTGCAGGAAGATTTCTATTATATTAATGCTTCTCCACTCTGGAAATCGAGAAATCCAATGAAAATATTTCAAGCTATCAGCAAAATGGCTATAGGTGATACTGCATGATTTTTTCATTTTTCCAAACTGGTTTAGCTTGAAATTTTCTGGGTTTGTGTATTTTAATGATACCACTTTGTTATTCAAAGATCCATTTCATAGTCTTAAAGATATATACAAATCAATTTATGCAATATATAAAAATGAAATTGTATGTATTAAACGAGAAACAAAGGAGAAAACATCCATCATGCATAGCAAATCCTCCCCCAAACTGGAGAATTAACATGCCCTCATGCTAAACTAGAAAGAAAATTAAGGTGGCCGCTACAATCATTGTTGAAATATATGTTTGGTGTAAAACAACATGGAATAAGGGAGGTTTTGAGAATGAATATTAATGACATGGTCATAATAAATAAATGAATGAAATTAACACCCCAAAACTGAAATCTTTTGTGTCGCTGAAAAATGGGAAGTGGTAAAGAAGTGGAACTAATGATTAAAAAATATGAGTGAATAATGCTCAATGGATTTTCATGACATTCTCCTAAAATTTTAATAAATCAAAAACTTATGCTATTTTACCTCAATTTTTACCTCCATAAAAATGTGGAATGGCATGTATGGACAGACATTTGTTGAAGCTGATGCTAAAAGTGATGCTGAAGGCGGAAGCCATGAAAGCTGCATAAAGTGTAGCAGGGTTTTCATCCCTCAAACTGATTAGTTTCCTTGTCATCAAGGTTTATATAACACACCTCATTAGTAGCGTCGATTAGTAATTCATCACCTCAATTACCTCATTATATATAAAAGTGACATAATCATGTTGTGAATTTCATGGGATAATAAGGGATAAGAAAGGAATATAAATGAGGGTAAAAATGATGAGAAAAATATGCATTCCCTATACCCATAAGATTTTGTTGTTATGAACACAAAAATTGTGAGAATTAGTTATCTTATTCTTTGCTTCTCAAAGTTTGACCAATTACTTGACGTTCAAAAATAGAATTAGGCCTCTTTATACTACCCCAAAATAACAATAGTGTTGTTAAGCTATGGATAAATGGAGACTGATTGGGCAAAGAAAATATCTTTGGTTAAAGATATGAAACTTGTATAATAAAGAAATGATAGATTAGATGATATAAAATGTAAAATTTCAACTATCCTAAAAGTTTCATCCCTGACATGTAAAGATAATATTGATAACTCAATAATAAATATAAACCATAACCATCATCATCTAAGAACTAATTAAATATTACCCCATGAAACATGAATTCCAACAAACCTTGTATATGAAATAGTAGGATTTTTCGGCAATTAGCTTTGAGAAAACAATGTAGCCAAGTAGATCATAGTATTGAATTAACTTCTATACCATAGGCATGGCCACTGCTGCCAGCAGGCGTCCATAGCCTCGACAGGGATGCCTTTTGAACCCATTGAGATGCCAGTGTCCGATATATTAGAAGTAAATACATAGTTACAAGATAATTTCAATTTAATTATATGTTTACTGAAGATAATTTTTCAGGCATGCTAACCAGTTAATAGCAATTCCATCCACTAGAGCTAACAAAAATGAACAAGCTGGCTCGTGATGAGACCTGTTGTCCTTCATTTTTACAACAGAAGGCCATTACCCTGGCTTGGCGACAAATAATGGTAATGTCACTTTATTAGGACCTATGAACATGGTAGGTCGACTCATGATGAGACCTCCTATCCTTTAGTGGACTATTTTTATTTAAAATTCCACTATGGTTATTTTTAATCAACAAAATATTACTTAATAGATGGGGTGGAATATTAGCTCCTTAAGAGTTAGGAATGGCATAAAAAGTTTTGTAGTAACTATTTTCAACTTGAGTAGTCTTGCTTCTCAAAAAATAATAACTTTCAAATGAATATTGATAAATATATATTTATTTGTTAATATTTGAGTTGAGGAACAGTCCATTAGATAGTGACAAAAATATTTAAGTATAATTTTGTGGCGATATATTTTATAAAATTAGGGACTTCAAAAATTTTAAAAATTTTAAAATTTACAAGGTGAAATCATCTTTGCATAATTATTCTTTAAAAACAAGATTATGTTTACAGACAAACAAAGATAAATTGACTACCCAATCATTATGTCAAAGAGGACCCAGAACATTAAAAGTATTTCTCATTCACCAAGTATTAAATGAGAATCGACAATCATGACTTAGGTAACAACAATTTTAATAGAGGTAACAGTAGATGTGACAAATGGAACAACAATCATTCCTTTAAAGGGAACAACAACTGTGAAAAAGGGAACAATAATCATTCCTTTGAAGGATTGAACGACATTTATCCGTATGTCGAAACAACAGTTGTTATTTTAATTAAACAACAACTATTCAATGTATTGAACAAAAAGTGTTCATTTCATAGAACAACAATGATATGTGAAAGTCATAAAAAAGGGTGTCAAAAAACCAAAAAAGAGTCACAACTCTTCATTTTACTGAACAACAATCATTAAACAGACCAAAAAAAGAAACCGTGGGTGTTCGTTTTTCTGAACAACAATTTTTCAGTTGATTGAACAACAACTGTTCAATATATTGAACATAAATTATTAAACACACAAAAATAAAGTGTGACTGTTCATGTTTATAAAAAAAAAACTATTCAGTTGATTGAACAACAACTGTTCAATCTATTGAACAACAATTATTAAACACACAAAACAATTATTATCAATGTTTTGGTTATAACATTTCTGTTTGAGATCCAAATGGAATGATTCAAATTGGGTTGTAAATTAGAAATTATAGGCTACTTATTTTAGAAACAGGTTTTGAAAATATGCCCCTTTGGTCCCTCAAAACATGACTATCCCAACTATTTTTCCAGAAATTGCATGAAGCCCGCAAACGATAAAATATGATAAACAAACATTTTTCCCAAAATGGTGATGAGTGTTTGTAGAAATGTGATTTTCAATACATTATGTCTACATACACAAAAAAATCCAAATATCTATCACTGATATCGATTTACACAACATATTGCAACAAACACAACTCTTTTTACATAGAAATAAATAAATTTATTTATGTACTTATTTATTTTGTTTTCTACACTAATATGCTTTACTTTGAAATGAAATATATATACGTATAAGAGTACTTCCAATGGAACCATTTTCAAAATAAGGTCTCTATTATATACATACCCAAACTATAAAAATATACATTATTAAATACCATGGTATGAGAGACCACGTTCCCTTGAAAAGATGGTGCCAAAAATTGTTGAAGTATGGAGCGATGATGCAAACAAAAAATGGAGTGAAATCAATCTTCAATACAGCCTTGAATCTCTTGATTTCCCATGGTTTTCATAGCATGAAGTTCTTACATAAATTCTGCAATTTTTGGATTAGAAGACTTCCTAATCTCTATACAAGTTTTCTGTAATGGTGCATGTGAGATAGGATGGATAGGAAGGGTCGGTAAATTTTGCAGTTCAACATTGTAAGCATGTTGTACTAATTTATTATTGTGAGGGTGTGGAATGGATTGAGTAGGAAATTGTGTAGGGCATGGAAGATTTTGACGATGTAGTTGATTAGGTTGTGTGGATGATTTTTATAGAAAATCAATATGTTGTTGAAAATATGGTAAAGAATATGGATGATGTGTTTGTGCTACAAGATGAGGGGAGTAGTCATGTAATCATAAGATGAACCATGCCTAACTTGCAAACAAGATTGGTGGGGGTTATATTGAGATTGACATGGCTGCCCTAACACAGGAGTATTGTATAATGGATTATGAAAGTAAGAAAATGGAAAGGAAGTGTTTTGAAACATACATATAGGCCATGGTTTCCGAGGTTGTGATCTTGTAGCTTCTTGATCTCCTTGATATAATTATTTCATCCTAGGTAGGAAAGAGAAGTTACCCATGTGGTGTTTCTTTCGGCATCGAGGGAAAAACACTTCTTCATTTTTTTCTTGATTTTCCTTAACCTACAAAACGTTCAATTGTGAATTTAGAGAGCTAATAAAATCAATTTTAAAATGTTCAAATAAATCATGGATTTCAACTCCTATATCTCTTGTTTTTGTAGCAGATTTGGAAAGGAAAGAAGAAAATTCTCTAGAATTCTTACCAGCCTTGGAGATTCCTCTTGAATACCTTTCATCATATGATAGCTGAAAAACATCACCTTTTCCTATCAAATTTAAGAGTTCTAAAAATTCGTCTTTGATTCCTTTGAGTAGGAGCATTTTCAAGATATCTTTTTCCAAATGCTTATGCTTTGATTTTTCAAGGTTGTATTTAAATCACTCTACATAGTCCTCCAAGATTTTATCTTCCCATTTTATCATACTAAAAATATCTTCATTGGCCTCACAATAGTCTTGGCACTTATTCAATAATACATTCTTCATGTCCTCCCATGTTTGAATGCAGTTCCCACCAAGGCTCATGAACCATCGGAGAGCTGCACCTTTTAGAGTAAGAGGAAACAATTTCAACCTTTTATCATTAGTACAAAAATCATATCCTCTACAAAGTACTTCAAAATCAAATAAAAATATATCTGGGTCTTCATTTTCCAAACCATGAAATTTTGGTAGAGTAGATGGGGGAATTATGTGCATTTGTGTCACTCCTAGATCTCTGATAGGAAAATCAAAAGTAGCAGTGTGTGTCATTTCTTCCCAAAATAGAAGATGTTCGTCAAGTGCTACTTTGAGGCTCCTCCTTCAAATATTATTGTCAATTGGTTAGTGAAGTGGGTGGTTCTTACATCACCACTTAAGTGAAATGATACAAATTGTTCAAATTTCTACCTCTAAGATTCCTACTTTTATCCATGCATGCTATATGACCTAAGCCTGACTACTCAGAGTAGACCCATCATTGGTTCCCTAGGATGCGTGCGTAGGTTATTACCTTACGTCTTCAATATCCAACCCTCATGAAATCAGGTATGCATCTACAATAAGATATTAGTGTGGTAGTGCTATTTGACTACCTTCCCAACAACGTCGCCAAAATGTTGGGTAAAATTAATTGCTTAATAAATAAAACAACTAATAACCTAGACATTAATTATCAACCAAGGGATGTCTTTTTGTTTCAAGGCAATCGGAAAAATATATGCAAGAAAATACCAATAACTAGCACTGGTTCTACATGATTATGTTATACACTATCAAGCTCATTCGAAAAAAAATAAAATGTAAGACTTGAAAAAAAATACTAAAACTCAAAAATAGAAAGAAAATGACAGGAAAATAATTATGCTAATCACATGAATTGAATCAATAATAAATTAAACCACACATTGCTGAATTATAAATTTAACCTATTGTGCCCAAGAGAATTCAAAAGCTAATCTAAAACAATAAATTAAATGAAATCTAAAAATTGCGAGAAATAAAAAATATGGAAAATGCAACAAACAACAAATTACTTCTAAAGAAAGGAAATTTACTTTAAAGAACAACAATTAAAATTCAAATAAACAAGCAAGCAACTAAACTACTTTATATGTTCAAGGTAGCACCTCATCCAAGGTAGTGGGCCCAACTTCCCAAGACTCAGTTCTACCTTGAGAAATAATTCAGATCAGATTACAAGTAACATATGTAGAATTCAATGGATAGCTTCCTTCATTAAAATATAAGAGAAAAATAATTACATCAGAATGAAGCTCTTAGCTTTGTCTCAAGTTCAAAAATTATTCATCTCCTATTCAATAATTTTTCATCCCTCCCTTTGATCTCTGTTTTCATTTAAATACACAGAGAGAAAAGGGAAATTACAACTAAATTGATTACAAAATGATTGACCATTACAATTAAAGATTGTCTACAACAAATTGATCAGAAATATCATATCTGAAATATCTTTCCATCATGACTCAATTAGAACAAGTCAAATGTGCTATTGCAATTGGAAGAATTTGGAAAACAACCACAACAACTAATCTGAGAAAATCATCTTTAGATGACCTTCCGTTTCTCTCAATCTAGACCGAATTTTGGAAAAAATCTCATTGGAAAACTGAATTGGTCCGTTATGCATAAAACCTGTGTCTTGTATTTCAAGATTCATCTTCATTTATTCGAAAGTGCCAACACAAAACAGTCAATTTTTATCCAAATGAATTTCTGAATTGGAATGGTTGGAGATCAAATTCCCATTCTAGAAGATATATTGGAGGCTAAAAATGTGAGTGATTCTATAACAGATTAATAAACCATATTTGACAAAATCATGCATAATAATTATCAATTTATTAAAAATAAAAGAGAATAAGTATTACTTATCAATAAGAGCATAAATAATTATAAAATGGAATTATATGATAAATTATGAGAAAGGATGGTAGAAATGGATGAAATAGACGTTAACAAGCAAGAATAACGAAAATTTATCGTCTAACAGTGGTGGTGTAATTTTCCAGTCGGGGAATCCTCAACAAGTTGAGAATCCCGACATTGCTTATCCCGTGCGCCCATGGCATGGGCTCTACCTTCACGACTCTTCCATAAAACACACACTCCAGGTAGTACTATGGCACCAATTCAGGGAATGTCTTCTCATTGGTCAAATCATAATCATCAAACTTCACTAGTGGACCTCTCCTTCGTCGCCTGGCACGGGGAAGTAATCTGCCTAGGGGATGTCCACGACTTTGATGTTGATCCCTTGGTCACCATACCCTTTCCTTTGGAAGGTGTTGATACTATTTCTTGATCCTCTAGGATAAATTCATGGACTTCCTGCGAGCCCTGGTCAATAGATGTCGTGATGGGCACTGATTTCTCTTCTGACTTCGCACTCTCAGCAGCGGGGTTAGTGGCCGTCATTCTGGGCTTGAAGATAAACTCAAGATTTCTCACGTTAGATGTGGGGGTCTCACGGCCAGACATACAGTGCACAGTAATGATTTCAAGGTGCAATTTACTCAAACAACAAAGGAACAAAATGTGACCCGCTTCCTCAGTTTTATAGGCGATCCATGGTAAAAACGGTTGGAACTTCATTAATGGAACCTTATCCCCGTAAAAACGGTAAAAAATGCCATAATATATCCTCACTAATTGCATAAAACTTGCTCCATCCAACAACAAAATCGATTTTTCACATAGAGTTACTGTTCCAAAGGCTAGTTTTTCCCACCGCACACACCCTTTGCGCTCATGTCGCACCCACCTCCGTATGTCCTCTACGCAATGCACATACAAGTGGATTTCATTTCTCCAGCCATATAGTCATTTGGTAGGCACATGGTTATCCCTATATGGCTTCCGTTGATGTACCTGGGGAGATTCACCATGCAACGTGGCTAAGCGCACTGCACCCCCATTAGTGATCTCCATCACAATATACAACCCCAACCAATGCTTCCTGAAATTTCCTGGGTGGTGCACAAACTGACTGTCATACAAAAAAACAATGTAATCTTCTTTGAATTCCTTCTGTTGGATGTGCCTATCATGCCAAGCCTTTTTGCGTGCCTTTTGTAATTGTTGATGAAAGTTGGAAATAAACCAATCGTCCTCTAATGTAACCAATTGTGAGAGATGTTCCTCCATGATGTCTGGTTCAACCATATTAGTTAGTGCCGAGATGCATAGGCTTGAGATGATGTATTCCATCGGTATGATTTATTCTTGGCCATAAACCATCCTTAATGGTGTTTTTCCAGTTAACTTCTTGCATGTATTCCTATAATCCCATAAGACAAACACATGTCCCAATCGTTCCGGTTTGCATTGCAGATATTTGTGAGCGCATTCTCTAGGATTTTGTTAAAGGCTTCTACCACACCATTTTCCTGAGGGTGATAGGGAATACACTTCTGGTGATGTATCTGGAATTCCTCTGTCAGAGCTTCAATGGTTTCATTAAAAAAATGCGTACCCCGATCACTCATAAATATATTTGTCCACCCAAATCTAGTCAAGATATTTTCAAAAATAAACTGTGCAATAGTGTCTACAGTAAAATCTTTTACTGGCTTGGCTTCTGCCCATCTAGTTACATAATTTGTTGCAGTGATGATGTAGCGAGCGCCAGTATTTTTTCCAAGAGGATTAGTATGTCCAAACAATTCTATGGCCCATTTATCAAAATCTTACAGGTCCATTTGCAGCTGTAATGGCATCTCATCTCTACCTGATGTCTTCCCTATTCTTTGGCATGCATCACAAGCTCGAAAAAATGCATTTGCATCGTTGTGCAGTGTGGGCCACCATAACCCAACACGCAACACTTTCTGCGCAGTATCTTTCCCTACATAGTGGCCTCCTGCCACTCCCCCATGAGCTTCAACCAAGATGTCTTGTCTTTCATGTTCTAAGACATACCTTCTTAACACTTCATCCACTCCCAAATTGTACAGTTTACCAACAAATAATGTAAATTCAGTTGCACGCGAAACCAAATCCTTCTTTTGTTGCATCGAGTATTCAGCAAGCACACTACCCGTAGTTAGGAAGTGAATGATATCTAAAAATCGTTCATCAACCACTTTTATGACAAAGAGTTGTGCATCAGGAAGTCCCTCCTCCAGACTGGTCGATTCCTCCCCATTATTAATACGTGATAAGTGATCAGGTCCATCATTCAATCTACTAGGCTTAACAATGATTTCAAAATCATATTATTGAAATAGCAACAACCATCTACAATTCTTCCCCCCCAACATAGAATTGTTGACCAGCCTACTTCAAAGCAGAGTGGTCATTGAACATCTTGAAGTGCCCTCCTAGAAGATAATGCCTATATTTTTGCAGAGCGTAGACCATAGCCAACCCTTCCCTCTCCGTGGTTGAATAGTTGTGCTCTGCACTAGAGAGCTTCCTACTTACAAAGGCAACGAGGTGATCAATATATCCTTATCCTATCTACACTAAGATAGCTCCAAGTGCAACGCCAGATGCATCAACGTGCACATGGAAGACCTTGGACCAGTCATGGAATATTAAAGTAGGTGCAGTAACCATACTTTCCTTCAGTAGCTCAAAGATATTTTGGCATTCCTCATCCCAACAAAAGGACACATCTTTCTTAAAAAAAATTTCCATGGGTGCAGTGATCAGAGCATAACCTTGAATGAATTTTCTATAATATCCTGTGTGTCCCAAAATAGAGCACAACTGTTTTTCATTGGCATGAACTTCTAAGTTAATAATAACTACAATATTGGTTGGATATACCATCAACCCTTGCTGACAAACAATATGCCGCAACAAGATTCCAAAAGGAACACAGAATATACACTTCTTCAAGTTAAGAGAGATTTGATGATTCCTACAAGTGTCGAGCATCATGCGTAGGTTGGAAACATGCTTCTTTAGTAGTCCAAGCACAATCCAATCATCAAAATACACTTCCATAAACTTGTGCATGAATTCCTTGAATACAACTACTACTACGTGTGAGAATATAGCAAGTGCATTATTCAACCCAAAAGGCATAATTGTTTATTGCAAGGATCCCCATTCTGTTGCAAAAGTGGTCTTAATTTGATCTTCTAGTGCGATCCTTATCTGATGATACCCTGAAAATCCATTAGTGAAAGAGTAGGCCTCTTTTCCTCCCACATTTTCCAATATCTCATCTGAAAAGTGGAGTAGGGAAGGGTTCATGTACGCATCACTACAAGGAAAATACCCTCTAGCGAAGGTTATAAAGGAGGTTTTTAGTGTTATAAAATTGGCCAAAATTGTCAAAAAAAAAATTTCTACAACATCCATTTATGGTTACGGAGGTTTTGGCGGAGCTTTTAACAGAAATTCAACACAACTAAAAAAAATGGGCGGCTGGAGGTTATTACGAATGTTTTTTTCATCGGTGTACTTGGGTTTGAACGCACTGATGTGTACATCTAGAAGGTGGCCTAGGCCAGTCGAAGGAGAATGCACCAGGCCGTCAAGGTATAAAACCACACCGGGCGCAGTGTTGGTGATACAACGCACATGGCTGTTCTAATTAGTCTTGGGATTTGTGCGGTGCCCATAGGTCGTCTCAACGCATCGGTGCGTATACTTATAGAAACACACTGGTGCGTAGTATCACACAAATTCATCGTGATTTATAATTGATATCGGTATTTGTGCGGTGCCCATAGTTCATAAAAATGCACCCGTGCATAGATACACATAAACGCACCAGTGTGAAGTATCACACAAACACACCGAGATTTATAATTGGTATCGGTATTTGTGTGGTGCTTAGAGGTCGTACAAATGCACCGGGGCGTAATTCCACATAAACGCACCGATGCGTAGTACCACACAAGCGCACCGATATTTTTAATTGGTTTTGGTATTTGTGCGGTGCCCATAAGTTGTAGAAATGCACCGGTGCACTTTAGAATACAAACGGATCGATGTATAGTAACTTACAAGCACCGGTTTTCATTTTTTATTTTTCAGAAACATCGACTTGTGACAGTGCAATTATTGTGATTTTTTAAAATTCATTATTCATCAAAAGTCGACACATATATATCTTATAACATCATTAATATAAATTAAATTTTTATTAGTGAATTTGAATGTGATGTTTGGATTAATTTGTTATATCATATCATCAAATTTCACATCTCTTCATTATAATATTTAATCATCCATAAATGTAATCAGTGGTGTTACATCTCACAGTGACAATGGAGAACACAATAGAATAAGTTAAAACATATTTTATTATATATATATATAAGACAACCTTTGTCATAAAAAATGGGACAGTTATTGGTATCCCTTTGTCTTTTAATTGGGACACTATGTCCATTACATTAAACAAAATGTCTTATTTCACAAGATAATATTTCAAAAAATACAATGCCTTGCTTTGATATCCAAACATAGTGATCATCATTCTTCACTTGAACTGCTATCACTGCTAGAGCTACTTCCATGACTTTTGTTATTTTCAGGAATGTTTTGTTCATGGTGTTGATTGTTTTCTTCTTCTTCACCTTCCATCTACAAACATAAAAATAAACTGTAATGAGTGTATATACATTGGTGAGAATAATGAAAATTGCAATATTAAATAATATACATCAATGTAAATCGAAAAGAAATGATGTACCATTGCAACAATTGACTCATAAACTATACACATTATTTCAAAACCATGTAACATGCCATCTTTCAAGATTTCATCTGTTGGCGCAGTTCCATACTTTGTTTCCTGCAAGTTCTATACCCCATAACAAATCATATATTTAATATGAAAGATTTTTTTGTTGTATTAATTATAGATGGAGCTAAGTAAAACAAGATTGATAGATGCTTACAAATTCCACAATTAATTTATGATATGCCAACATATACTCACAACCCATATTTAACCAAATTTTAATCAATTCCTCTGATGGTTCTTCTTTTAATGTCAGCACCTGTTTGAAGACATTCAATGATGATTTTTGCAAAACAACTTAAAAAATACAAAAATGAAATATAGTTAAGTTGTTATAAGGGAGTAAAAATTACTCACAAACTTAGATATCAACCCTTTTCTTCCTTGTCGTTCTGTTTTATGTGCTGAATGGGTTCCATTTTCTTTTCTTTTCTGCAAGAAAATACTTGAAAATTAATATTTAATGCTAAATTGTTTATTTATTGTACCTAATGATCGAAAAATTCAATGATTACATATTACATTTGAAGCACGTTATTGTTGAGATGGCTCCTCCTGCTTTACAATTTTGTCCATTTCTTTGACCATCTCCTTGTACACCTTTTTGGACATTCCTACTGGCATATCTATGATATCTACTCATTCATCTTTTGAGATTTTCATAATCTTCCTGAAAATGTAACATGACAATAAACTATTTAATTTTTATATTTATATATGAAAAGCATAAAAAAAAGTGATATTTATAAATAATTCTAGACAAACATTTAAAGGAATATTACTTTTTCATTCCTTTTTTTTTGGTACGTTTTTGCTATTAAAAGTGTGACATGTCTCATTGACCAATTCTCTGGAAACTCTTCCTGTAGTTTAATTAAAATTTTGTTCTTGGAATCATTGGATTGGTTTTTGTATTGTAAGTGGAAAGAACATCTATACATTCGTTCCACTAGATCCCTCAAACTTCGTAAAAAAATTCCCCCTTTCGTTAACCTCCAACACCACTCCAGATGAGCTAAGGAGAAATTCATTTTCATTTGCATGTTCTATTTTTTTTCTTTTCTTAGAACAACGTTCATTTTATGAGTTGTTGGTCCCTGTAGAACATTAAACAAATGTGAATTAATAGATTGTTTGACACATGCTATCTAATAATTTTAAGTATATTATTAATGAAAATTAAAAAAAGAAACTCATATTGGATCGATAGTATTTTTTCATTCACCTGATTCATCCTTTTGAAAATTTTCCTTCAAGCTTTTACGCTCTTCTGGTCCTAGATCAAAAATAATCTTATCGAGCTTCATCATTTTGTGGCTCTGCATGATACACGGTAAAAAATACGTATTAGTTAAACTTACATATAGTTCAAAAATAATATTTTTTGTAAAGAATTTACAAAGAACTTGCATTTTTTTCTTTTCTTGATGTGTTATAAGTATTTTTGTTACTTGATCTCTTTTCATTCATTTCTTTACCAATCTAAAACCTGTACATATCATTCATTAATATATTTATAAATAAATTGTCAACTTCTCAGGTAAAAAAAAATCTCAAGAAACCGTTGCGCCATTCATTCAGTACACACCGACGTCGGTGCATGGAGGTATTATAAACGCACCGCACAAACAATATAATAGACCGTACAATCCTCTATGTCAACAAGAAGCACAGGTGCATTACATGTTAACCACCACACCAATTAACACAGAGAAAATAAAAAAAATCGTCGAGTGTGAGTTTTTGTAGCATAAACTGGTGCCATATTTTACATATGGCACACTGATTAAAAAAAAATTGTTTTTTAAATTTTTATCACAGTACTTTCGCGGTGCGCTTGTACAATACAACGCACCGATGCGCTAGTTTATGCTGGGTGCATCGATGAAAACAATTTTTTTTTTTTTTTAATTCACACAAGGGCCGACATGGATTGGGATCCGACTATGCAAGTCATCCCATGGGTCAGATGTATTAGGCCTATATTTAGCAATACAAACCCTATAAATCTAAAATGAAAAGCCCTATTTCTGAAATCATAGAAAGAGGGAGAAAAAAAGGCAGAAACAAAAATAATGTAGGGTTTTTTTCTAAAATGGATTTTTTTTTGTGTGAAATAACACGTTCACGGTGCGCCATAATGAAATAACGCACCGGTGGAATATTTTACATATGGTGCACTAAGAAAAAAATAATTTGTTTTTTAATTTTTTATCGTAGTACTTTCGTGGTGCGCTGGGATAATACAGTGCACCGGTGCGCTAGGTTACATCGGGCGCACCGATGAAATAAAACCTTTTTTTTTTTAAATTCACGCAAGGGCTGACATAGATTGGGATCCGACTATGCAAGTCATTCCGTGGGTTGGATGTCTTAGGAATATATTTCGCAATTCAAACCCTATAAATCTAAATTGAAAAACCCTAATTATGAAATCACAGAAAGAGGGAGAAGAAAGGGCAGAAAAAAAAAAAAATGTAGGGTTTGTTTCTAAAATGGATTTTTTTTTTTTTTTTTTTTTTGGGCGAAACACCACATTCACGGTGCGCCATAATGAAACAACGCACCAATGCCATAGTTTACATATGGTGCATTGATAAAAAAATATTTTACTTTTTAAATTTTTTATCACAGTACTTCCGTGGTGCGCGGGGATAATATAGGGCATCGGTGCGCTAGGTTACGCCGGGCGCACCGATGAAAAAAAACTGTTTTTTTTTTTTTAATTCAGCAAGGGATGACATGGATTGGGATCCGAATATGCAAGTTGTCTCGTGGGTTGGATTTCTTAGGCCTCTATTTAGCAATACAAACCCTATAAATTTAAATTTAAAATCCCTAATTCTGAAATCACAGAAAGAGGGAGAAGAAAGGGCAGAAACAAAAAAAATGTAGGGTTTGTTTCTAAAATGGATTTTTATTTTTGTGAAACAACACATTCGTGATGCGCCATAATGAAATAGTGCACCAATGCCATAGTTTACATATAGCACACTGATAAAAATATTTTTTATTTTTATTTTTTATCACAGTACTTTCGCGATAGGCTAGGTTACTCCAGACACACCGATGAAAAAAAATCATTTTTTTTTTTCACGCAATGGCTGACATGGATTGGGATCTGACTGTGCAAGTCGTCTAGTGGGTTGGATGTCTTAGGCCTATATTTATCAATACAAACCCTATAAATATAAATTGAAAAGCCCTAATTCTAAAATCACAGAAAGAGGGCGGTGCGCCATAATGAAATAGCGCATCGGTGCCATAATTTACATATAGCACACTAATAAAAAAATATTTTGTTTTTTAAATTTTTTATCACAGTACTGTCGTAGTGTGCTAGGTTACACCAGGCGCACCGATGAAAAAAAATCTTTTTTTTTTTTAAATTCACGCAAGGGCCGACATGGATTGGCATCCGATTATGCATTAGGGGAATTTTGAGGTCTAAAATGGGTCTCGTAAGGAAATTATAAAATAATAGTGGAAAAAATCAAGTACGATTTGATGACATCATCAAATTTTAGAGGGAAAAAAGAAAAAACTATTTTTTCAACTCATATTTTCAACTTATCTCCCAAATTTTTTGCTCAAATTTTGAGCAGGAGTACTTGTTGGATGCAAAATTTAATTCATCTTCAAAGGAGTATCCATGTTGCACACTTTCGATGGACCCTGCCACACGAAAAATGAGAAATACATGAAAAATGTGATTGCAATCACGTGTTTTCATGTATTTCTCATTTTCCACGTAGTAGGGTCCATCGAAAGTATGCAATATGGGTACTCCTTGGATGAGGAATTAAATTTTGCATCCAACGAGTACTCCCACTCGAAATTTGAGTAAAAACATTGAGAGATAAGTTGAAAATACGAGATGAAAAAGTAGTTTTATTATTTTATTATTTTTTAATATTTTAACCCTTTTACTTAAAAAATGGTGAATCATCCCCCATGGTTGACAACATCATCTTGAATCCTATTGGTTGTTATAAATTTTATTTTGGTTGTACATTTTTCTTAGGAGACCCATTTTAGACCTCAAAATTACCCTAACGGCAAGTCGTCCCGTGGGTTGAATGTCTTAGGCCTATATTTAACAATACAAACCCTATAAATCTAAATTGAAAAGCCCTAATTCTGAAAGAGGGAGAAGAAGGGGCAGAAACAAAAATAATGTAGGGTTTGTTTCTAAAATGGATTTTTTTTGCGAAATAGCACGTTCGCGGTGCACCATAATGAAATAGCGCACCAGTGCCATAGTTTACATATGGCACACTGATAAAAAAAGAAATTATTTTTTTTAAATTTTTTATCACAGTACTTTCGCGATGCACTGGGATAATACAACGCACCGGTGCGCTAGGTTACGTCTAGCGCATCGATGAAAAAAATATGTTTTTTTTTTTTTAATTCACGCAAGAGCCGACATGGATTGGTATCCGACTATGCAAGTTGTCCCATGGGTTGGATGTCTTAGGTCTATATTTAGCAATACAAACCCTATAAATCTAAATTGAAAAGCCCTAATTCTGAAATCACAGAAAGAGGGAGAAGAAATGGCAGAAACAAAAAGAATGTAGGGTTTGTTTCTAAGATGGATTTTTTTTTTTTTGCGAAACAACACATTCGCGGTGTGCCATAATGAAATAGTGCACCGGTGACATAGTTTACATATGGCGCACTGATAAAAAGATATTTTGTTTTTTAATTTTTTATCACAGTACTTTCACGATGCGCTAGGTTACGTCGGGCACACCGATGAAATTTTTTTTGTTTTATTTTTAAATTCACGCAAAGGCCGACATGGAATGGGATCCAACTATGCAAGTTGTCCCATGGGTTGGATGTCTTACGCCTATATTTAGCAACAAAACCCTATAAATCTAAATTGACAAGCCCTAATTCTGAAATCACAAAAAGAGGGAGAAGAAAGGGCAGAAACAAAAAGAATCTAGAGTTTGTTTCTAAAAATGGATTTTTTTTATTTTGTTTCTGAAAACTGCAAAAAAAGGTAAAAAAAAACAATAAAGATTGATTTTTTTTCTTTTACTGCATAAAAAAAACTGTAAAAAAAGTAAAAAAAAACAATAAAATTTAATCACGAGATTGTTTGAAATTCTATGCTACAGGGTTTGAATCACCAGAGGTTTGGAATTCTGATTGTCTGAATACTTCTATTCAAACGTATTTCCTTACTCCATAGTGCTCTCATGCTCTATTTTCTCCAGGTATGTCTCCTACAAATCTCTCGCTGATTTTTTTTGCAAAAATAGTGAAATAATGAAAAGTGTTTGGTATTTAAATAAATGTTTTATGAAATTAGATTTTCGAAAATATTTCACCACCCATTTTTCAATTTACCGCTTTTTTTTTTCACTTAAAGAAAATAAAGTTGCGCTTTTTTTATTTGCGGTTATTCGTCACCGGTGCATCACTTAATAGAACTGCACCGGTGTGTCTGTTTATAAAACGAAACTAGTGCGCAGTACCAAAAATGCACCAGTGTGATGATTTGTACATTAGCACCAATAACAAGAAGTCCATTTTTAAGGCACAAAAATTACTTTTAGGTGTCTGAACCAAAATTTATTGTAGATTTTGCTCAAATCCAGGGAAAAAATATCATAATTATATCGAATGGACAATTATTCAAATCCAACTTGTTTCATAATATTTCTCAAAGTCCATCATGGAGTTCTCCCTATCTATCTCAAGACGTAATATTTAACTCAAATTTTATTTATATTTTCATTATCTATTTGAATAAATGTTTTTTATCCATGTCAATCACACACAGCTTAATTAAATTTATAACGTATACAAATTTGCAGGTTCATGAGATTCAACATCGAGTTCAGATGCACAAAATATTCAAACAACTCCAAAACATCGGAAGTTCTTATCAGGCACTACATACCACAAGGCACATTTGGTAGATGAAAATGGACAACCGCCTCAACCTGCCAATTGTAACAATATTGCATCTTCTAGCCACAATCCCGGGAAAATGATGGTAATAATTATAATTGTTTGGTATATTGATTAATGTAATTATTTAAACATCAAACCAATTTATAATCATGCAATATTGTCAACGTGGTTACTAATTGATATCATATATTTTGTAATAATCATGTTCAAATTTTTTTTTTTAAATTATTAGAATTCTAGTGAAGATGAGTGACCTACCCACCATCTTCTGTTTCACCCCATGACAATGTCAAATCGAGAGAAGACTGAATTAAGAGAAAAAATCGGAGAGGAACGATACGAAGAATGGTTGAATCAACCACCGATTCAATTCCCACTACGTCCAGATTCACCAATTAGGAATGACTACAACAGTAGTAGTTCTTCACAATCTTGCAAAGAAGGCAATCAAATAGAGGTTGGTATGGATGATTAATTAAAGGATATGACTGCCATGGAGACAATGTTGTTGGATGCATTCCAAAATGATGATCAACTAGGGGATGATGCTCATATCGCTAACACCTTTTTCGAAAGCCTTAAATTTGCTTCCACAACCCCTCTCTTTGGACTTGGTGGTCATTCAAAGTTTACCCAGTTGGGGACAATGATGTTACTGTACAACTTGAAAGCAAAGTTTGGTTTGTCAAATGCATGTTTCTTGGAACTTTTGAGGTAAGTTACCATAAATTACTCCCTTGTATAAATTTCAAATATAATCAGTACACTTCAATGAACATTAAAATTGGTAAATTTTATGAACATTAATAATTATATCGACATTAATGTACATTTATTAATATATTTTTCCATGATCACCAACTACAGGTTATTCAAAGATAACGTTCTTCCGAGTGATAATGTCTTGCCCAGTAGCTGCGAAGAGGCAAATAAATTGTTGAAAATGTTGGGTGTTGAGTACATATCATATCATGCATGTCCAAATGATTGTATTCTATATAGTGGAGAATATGCAGACAAAGAGATGTGTCCGAAATGTGGGCATGACAGGTACTATAAATAAAAAAAGAAGGGTAAATCACGTAATGGTCCTCCTTTTAAGATATTGAGGCACATGCCTATAATCCCAAGGATTCAAAGGAAATTTAGTTGCAAAGAATTAGCTATGTTGCAGGGATGGCATGCCTCACACAGAAGTGAGTTGGGAGTTATGCGAATCCTAACTGATTCAATAGCCATGAAGTATATAGAGGACACATGGCCCAAAAAATTCAAGGATGAAGTACGAAGTCTACGACTCAGCATATCCACAGATGGCGTCAACCCATATTCCCTCCAGAACACCAAATATTCTTTTTGGCATGTATTAGTGATAAATAACAATATCCCCCCATGGTTGTCCGTGAAGAATGAACATCTTATGTTGGCTCTCATAGTCCCTGGTAGAAGACAAGTGAAGAATATGGATGTCTACTTACCACCACTAGTAGATGAATTGAAGGAATTATGGGATGAGATAAATGTATACGATGTATCACGACCCATCGCACCAGAGAGGATTTTTACGTTGTATGGCATATGTGCTTACACGACACATGATTATCCAGGCTTAGGAGTTTGCTTTGGTAAATTATATGTTTAGTTTATTGATTTGTTTATATACGTAACAATATTATTTCAAATACTATTTATTTAATTCATTGTAATATTTTTTTTGATATTCATGATATTATTTAACGTGCCATGCATATTAATTATATAAAATAATCTCGCAGGTCTTGTAAAAAAAGGGTATTTTGGATGTAAATGTTGTGGACCTTCTCTGAAATCTAGATGGTCCAAGGACCTACGAAAACCAGTGTATGATTGCTCCAGGGTATTCCTCCCAAAAGAACACCCTTACATAAGAGAGAGAACCCAAAGGCCTCCAATAACGACACCAACTGAATGGATTAGAGCATATGAGAGAGAGAAGGAGAAGGAGTTCATAGAATTTCGATTCAAATGGGGAGCCTATGTTCGATGATCCAAAATTCTTCAACACCTATGTTGAGAAATTTCCCATTGGGATGAAAAGGAAATCTATCTTTTATAACCTCCCATATCAAGAGCATCTTAAGATTACCCAATTATTAGATCCCATGCATATATTTAAAAATATTTCATCTTATTTATGGAGGCACATATCATTGAAACAAAGTGACACATTGGTTGTTAGGAAAGATATTATTACTTCAAAAACTAAAAATAAACATTGGCCAAAACGATTAGAAAGTACGAGATCAAAGGCAGGCGTTGGTCCCTCTAATTCATGGTTTTTCAAAGAAGGTGATGTCCCATGGATTTAAAAAAAAGATGATATTTCTTTGAAAAAAGAAGTTATAATGGGTGTGAGGGTGCCAACTTCATATAGGTCTTCACTACGACGCTGCTTCACCATGGATGACCATTTGTCGAGGTTGAAATCGCATGACCATTTGAATCTTCTAAGAGTACGTATAATGTCAAAAGCATGATTTTATTATTTTTTATATTAATAAATTTTATCCCATGCGGGGTTCATAAAACATAAATAATTTTGTATATTATTACACATGTTTATAACTTTGTAGTGTCATTATTCTTTGTTCGTGCATGGGTATGTGAAACATGAATTCCCTCAAGAACTAGGATGTTCCATATCTAAATTATCTACATTTGTACGTTGGATCACGTCAAAGGAGATTCATGTGGCTAGCATTCCACGGTAGCGTCAAGAGATAGTTGAGATTGTTTGTATGTTTGAGAAGGAACTGCCAACAAGTTTCATGGACTTATAGGTTCATCTTCTAGTCCACCTAGTAGATGAGGTTGAATTATTTGGGGTGGTTTCTTGTCATTGGATGTTCTTATTAGAGAGGTACATGAAGAAATTGAAAGGTTTTGTTAGATAAAGGGAAAAACCTAAGGGGTCTATGGTAGAGGGGTACATATCATATGAGTATTTCTATTATGCCAGTGAGTACATCAAGCAGATTGACAACAGATCAGGTGCGGTGATTTGGGAAGATGAAAGGGATGAAGACAAAAGAGAAGGGGAGTTGCTCCAAACGAGTGGAAAAAATCACTTGATAACGAGTAAGAAACTTATAATTTTTCAAATTTACAAAAATTTAATATTCATGTTGAACTTTGATATAATGTATATTTTGATCTCTAAGTATTATATAATTTCATTTTGATTTCATCAGCGAATGCAAAAATTGAAGCAATCAATAAATTCGTTCTTTATAATTCTGAAGCGACACAACCGTGGGTGGCATTGTACAAACAAAAGAGGATGAAATGGGATAGTGACAGGAAAGAATTCAGATGGTTGAATGGTAGAAGTGTCCCTTATCCCGATCATTTAAAAGAAAATATGCCAAAAATATGCCCAACAGTTGGGTTGTTGACCAAGTCAGAGAGAAATACGGTGCAACTGGTCGTTACCCGCGTGCTGAAGAGGATGCGCTAAATGTAGGGATTGGGTGCAACAATTCGATAATAATATTTTTAATTTATATGTGAATTTGAAACTTATAAGACATCTATATTTCATATTTTAATTGTTGGGTTATTATAAGACACATGAAACTATGATTTTTTTAGATTTTTTATAATAGGTGCATTTGTTCCCATCTATGTGGGCATATGGACACCATTTTCGCACAGAAAATGCTGATGCTGAAAACATCACACAAGACTGTGGAGTGGAAGTCAATTTCAATCAATCTAGTCAATCTAGCCACTCTGATAAAAAAACTAGTAAGAGGGACGTTAGGTTACGTCGGAAATATACAAGAGATCATTGAAGTGGATTTCTCTTGTTTCCAATGTGTTATTTTTAGGTGCAAGTGGCGGGACACCTTTGATTGGAATAATATAAAGGAAGATCGTGATAGTAGACTGATATGTATTAACTCTAGAAAGATGCGGGATGAAGCTAAGGAGCCCTATGTTTTCCCCAAACACTGCAACCAAGTGTTTTTTTACCCAGATGTGTTGGATAGGGATTGGTGGTTCGTATTGACACATGAGCCTAGATCAAAACATATTTTTGAGAACAATAGTGTTATCATGCCATGCGAGCTGCAAGATAATGAGGATGATCATGAGAACCGAGAGTGATATGGTACATGTGTTATTTCATCAATATTTATAATTTTTAAGATGGGTTTTTTGAAACATTATAATATGTATTTTGAATTAATTGATAATTTGCATTGTGTTAATGTTAAAATCAATATTTCACTTGATAATTTGTAATTATGTTGATCTAAAAAATAATGGTGTACTATATAAATTAGTTTTTTTTTTTTTGTATCTAAGATCATAATAAAATAGTGATAATTATAAAGTACATGAATTTATTTGCATTATTTTCTAAACTTTATTATGATACAATAATTCATATTATTCTAGATTTATTATTTTACAATTATTTAAAATTTTACAAATTTATAAATTTATAAATTTTAATAAAATAATTTCACATTAATACAATTAAAATTTTACAAATATTTTACATACAATTACAATTAAAATTACAATTACAATTTTACAATTTCACGTACAATTAGAATTAGAATTACAATTTTAGAATTTTACATACAATTAGAATTAAAAATATTACAATTTGACAATATCATGATCATTTAATATTAAATTAATTAATAAACATCACATTTATGATAACCATCGTACAAACATCATATTTGACTAAAAAACACATTCAAAATCGTTAACATCATCGTGAGCATGATCATCTAACAAAACACAATTAACATTATATATTAACATCATCACAACATAAACATCAAATATACATCTCATGTCAAATAAATCATGCTATCACATACACATCTATCTGCAAGTTGCAAATTAAATGAACATATCTAACATGACCTAACAATATGCACATCATGATGATCACTAACATGTAAATTAAGTACAACTAAAACATGAACATAAAATACATGGACCATATAACCATATATATATATATATATATAACTGAATAATGTAAAAAATATACAACTACAATATAAATGTCATGGATCAGATGGTGGTACAACATCAATATAAGCAGTACTAGTCGAGGCCTGCTCAGTCAATGGTGAAACCTCGATGGTTTATGGTCCAGCCTGCTCATGATCATGAGTACTGTTGGATGCTGCAGGCTGTTGACTAGACATGGCCAATGGTCCAGCTTGATCTCTATGATGACTGCTGCTAGATGCTAGTGCAGGCTGCTCATCTAGCGCGACACAAGGTGAAAAATCATGAGATGATGAGTCGTTTCTCGCGAACTGTCGATCATGTGCTGCGTCTCAACCATGCCTATAATGTGCAATGGTCCTCCTCAGCCACGTAACTAAGGTCCTAGCTCCTATGACATGCTGCATCAGGCTGTACATGTCAGGCGACATGCCTCTCCACATTTGTAAAATCCTACCATCGGCCTGTATGTCTCTCATATGAGCGGGCCTGATGCCTGCCTCAAAAATCAATGCAGTGAGTTGGTCAACCAAATCCATCCTATATCTGCTAGCAAGCCAACTGCACCTAGCAAAAGGAGGTACCAATGCACCAGCAGGAGCAGGTCTCTCTACACTAGCCTCTTGATGATCCTCGACATTTGTTATACCCTGATCATCATCAGGATCTACACCTGGATCATGTGGTGGTGCAGACATGTCTTCGCCATCAAAAGACCCAATGTCTGCAAAATATATACAAGTACAAAAAAATAATTAGACAATTTCATTACACAATTTAATAAAAACAAGTTACAAAACATGTAAGACTAAATTTAAATAAAACAGTAATATTACCTCTATCATGCAGTGAATCATCAGCTGTGAAGAGGATGTTGGCACACCCTCGCCAATCCAAACCCGCATAAGGACAGGGGACCATAATGAAGGGCCGCTCGTCAACACTTGCTAGCAACTCCAGTGCATCATTCGATATCCTCACTGGAAACACAGTCTCGCCCCTCTTGGGCATCATCTTCCCCCACATGTGTATCTGTGCCTCGAACATCGGCCTACGAGGTTGCCGAACAAAAGTAGGCCTCGTCTCTGGAAACCGCTCAAAAGTAAACAAAAAATATTTTAAGCAAAAGGGAAGCTGACCCTCCCTTGTACATGAGCACGACATCTATCTAAGGCTGTATAGAACTACCACAATAAAATGGCAGACCACCTGACAAGTTGTGTCTCATGTACTAAAGAATCAACATAATATATCTTAGTATGAATCTTAATCGCAAGTGTACAAAAAAGGCTCACTTTAGCCGTGCATAACAAACGACCCTAACAAAAAAGATGGCTACCAATATCTTTATATCTACAATTAGGTGACCAAGATAAACGATGCAAAAACCTAGATCTATGCATTAAAATACATTAAGTAGTAAATAAAAACAGGAGTTGTTCCATGCATCCAATAGACAAGACAAGAATATGTTTAAAGAATTTTTTATTTATGGCACCTGGGAGGAGAACATAGAAGGATGTTACTAGTCCTCCTCAATGGGATGGGTTCTTTTAAGTCCTCAGCACTTCAGATCTAAAATCCCTCTCTCTTGATGGTGTAAAAAACCCAGACCAAAATGGAACTCAAAGGGAGTTCACAAGAAAAATAGTAGCAAAATATGACAATGATGGTGGATCAAAGTCAGACCAAAAGTGTAGATCCAGAGTGATCTTTAGGCAACAAAAGGTAGTGAGTGAATGGAAAAACCCTTCTATTTATAACAAAAAATTGAGTTAGTCTAGATATTGGTGCATAATTAAAATATTATTAACCAATTCTAGATCCAACTTTTATGGAATATTTTATTATATTTATTGGAGGGAAAAAGAATTTGACTTGGGTCAAATCCCTTTATTTGTAAATAAGAAATAAATAAATGATTTATTTATTAATTTAAGGATGTGGTTGAGTAATAATCAAATAAATAATGATTTATTTAATTATTTATGAATGATTTAGTCAAATTTAACAAGGAATATTATTTAAATAAGGTTTAAATAATTATTCCTAGAAAACAATAAGACAAATAGTGATTTATCTAATTAATATTCCTGTTTTTGGTTAAATATGACCAAGAATATTAATTAAAATGTTGTTTAACTAATTATTCCTTGAGGAAAATCAAATAAATGTGGATTTATTTAATATTTCCTCATGGGGTTTCCTGTTTAGACCATAAACAACTTAATAAAGGTGGTTTACTAAGTTATTTTCCATACTGAAAGAAATTTTAATTAGGGTAAAATTGGTCTTACATGGTCTATTAGGTCCATCTAATAGTAATAGGTTAGATGACCAAAAAATGGTGCAGTAACAGATTTCCGCCCAGCGTGCGAGCGTTAAGAGCTAATCGTATGACCGAAGTACATTGTAAGAAATCAATCACTAGACACCGAAGGGGAAGTCAGAGAGAGAGAAATATAAGGTAGACCAAAGCACTAAAGGACTATACCCTAAGGAGGCGAGACGTACAGGTGAGACAAGTCTCTGTTATGAGTGAGTACCTGTGCTATAGGCGACGGGGGAGGCATACCTATGCTCGCCAAGACAAAGTACAAAGAATAATGCATACAGTAAACAAGGGACTGAACAATATATTACATGCTGGCATAAACATGAGCCAGGTAAAAACATGATAATGAATCAAACATACATACTATGCATGGGATAATAACCAGGACTTATACAATAATATCTGAGTACATGAGATACAAATACAACCCAAATGCCCCTGTAAACAGGAAAGGGCTCTGAAAATATGACTGATACATGCAAAAAAAAAGGTGTTGCAAGCAGCTAAGGCCGACATCAACAAATATATGGAGCTGCATCAAAGGCTGTAATGAAGAGGTCATTCAGGCATGTGGGGGGCTACCTATAGGGCCACCCCTCATGAGGGCTGAAACATCTCACACACACCCGGGAATCACCGGTATAATCTGTTGCATCACTGGACCATCAAGTATACAGATCTCAATCATGCTGTAATTGGAGCTGGACCTGAGAAACTATCAAGTCAAAGGGCAATAAGGAGTCCCTTTGCCTGATCCGAGGCACCGAAAAATAGTGGAAGTTGGAACCAAGGTACACCACCCTCTAGACCTGTCTTCTGGAATGAATGATCTGATGTCGACAGAAGGATGTCTGCCATAGGTGAGGCAATAAGGAATCCTCAACTAAGCCACGAGAGAAAATAATAGAGTGACTGAGAGACTGACACCAGGGATGATGATGAAATGGGTGGTACTGAGTATCAGACAGACGACTTCCCTTGTTAGAGCATAAAAGGCATGGATGACCTGACAGTGATTGACACAATATCATAAGGGATAGGGGACAGTAGGAATGAAGGCCATAATGTGCGACACGAGAGAGGAACCAAGCAATGAAGGATGGAGGACTCTAGCGGGATACAAAGGGACTCGAGATAGACTCCATGGATGCGATGATGACTCAACTTAGATGCTCTAAACAAGGGTGACTCGATGATGCTGCCACACAGAAAAGATCCAATGGGGACCATAAAAACATGAGTACAAGATGGTTATTCACGACGAAAATTGACACGAGCATGGACAAGTATGGAGGCAAAGTGGTGCCCCAAGTACAAGTGTTGCAAATGAAGAAATTCAATTTTGAGGAGTAGTGAAGTGACCCTTCTTATACAACATGAAAAAATAACACATGCCCATTTGAGGGCTCAGTGAGAGCTTTCCAACGGTACAGACGGTTTGTCAAACTGAGCTACGGTTTGACCGCAGCAGGCGAAAGAGAAATTAGGGATCTCTCTTTTAATAAGACATTTTTCCTCCAAATTCACTCATTTGCAAGTGGAGCTGTGGTGAATGTAGAGAGGAGAGAAGGCCCTAAATCTCGTGGTGATCATAACGGATAAACCGAATATTAGAATCGAGATCCGTCAATTGTAGGTAAGAGGCCTAACCCTACTCTTTCATTTCAGTGGATTGAAAGTTTAGTTTAGGTACCCAGAGCTCATGAACAGGCCAGGTCGCACTTTTTGGGGTCTGTTCTATGACCTAGGTAGCAGGTACTGGGTAGAAAAATGCGACCTATCCCAGGAAATGACCTGAAAAGTGCGACCTGTCAGAGAAAGGGGGTTTCAATGTTGTTTTTGGCTAAGAGCTGGGATTTTTATGGTTGAGGGGCATAGGTGCCCCCAAGCATGTTATGGTCATGACAAAATGTATTTAGAAAGGGGGAATCTAAACACATTTTTATGATGTGGTGTGCCATTTTTTTTCGTTATGGTTATGCAGTTCGAGAAAGGGAATGGAGGATTACCAATATCTGTGGGGTACTGCATATATGAAGCAAATGGACTTAAGTTTCAGTGTTGGAAAACATGGTGTCACTATCCCAAAGAGTGGATTTGGGGATAATGAACTAATGCTCTCCTAGAAAACCCACAGTTTGGTCAACAACAATGTCTAGGGGACTAGGTTGCTGATGTAAGATGAAGGAATGATGAGGGGTATCATCCCTAGAGTGATCTGAAGTGATATGGGACTCTAGAGGTTCTTCAGAATGGGGAAGAATAATGGTACTAGAATCGAAACGACCAAATACACTAGGAGAGTTGTGGAGAATTGCTTCTCCTGGTCTCTCAAATATGGGTGCCCTCTTACCCAAATATTGGGTGTCAATGTAATGGCCACAAGGTGTATGTGGTTCGAATGCATGGGTTAGATGTAAGGGGGGATAGATAAAGTCAGGGGTGGTGACTACTTCCATAATGTCATCATCGTAACAGAAGATGGGGTGGCTGGTGGAAGAAAGACCACCTGACGTGGCGAAGCTACCTAACTCATCATCATGAGAAGAGAGGTTCACATGTGCATCATCACAAGGGGTGACATAAAAACAAGTAGATGAAGGATCTACCGATGTTGAGCCCAAGGTGATCACTAAAGGGAGGTTAGGCGAAACAAAATGGGAAGGCCCAATGGGGTCTTCCATCGAGGATCTCATAGATGATGGCAAGTAGTGGACAGTGGCCGAAGACTGCCATTTTGATATCCGGAGGGGGAATTTCAATAGGAGTGTACGTGTCCTCTGGTTCTACTGAAGCAAAACATGAAAATAAGGGAGCTGTGGATTCGTTGGTCTTTGCCTCGAATTGGCGAACTACCGCTAGAGAGGTGTGGAAGTCTTTGAGGCGGGGAAAAAGGTGGGTGTAGTGGACATAGAAGTCACACAAAGCACAAGGGTGATTTGTGTGCAAGGATTTGAGTTTCGGGACTGAATCGAGTATAATGACATAGACCTCAGGGATATCAGATTCTGGAAACGTCTCATTGACCATGGGCTTGAGGTGAGGAAACTCTAGACAGGTATGGGTGGCATGACCGACAACATCACAAAAAGCACACTGGATAGTACACTTTGGTGGCCGAGGAGGGGTAAGGTTTTTCAGGGTATCCTTGTATTTAGATGCCTTCTTATTGGCATTTCCCCCGTTACTCGAGGCTGTCGCAACAGGAGAGGTTCTTGTTGAGGCGACTGAGGCACGGTAGCAGCGCGAGGGGTCATAGGGACTGGTTGAACTGGGGTCAAAGCAAGATAAGGTTTTGGTTGACCAGGCGGGGTGGCGGCTAGGGGATCGAGGTACCAGATGGGAATCCCAAAGGTCAGGTTAGGAAGAGAAAGGGTAGCCATGATAGGTACTGACTACACTCCAGGTGGAGGAGCTAGAAACAATATCTGACCAGAGGGGTAATGGCCAAGCGGGACGACTCCAATATGGTTAAGGCCTGGAGGAACCATTCCAGGAGGGTAGAGAGGCTCATGGATACCAGTTGTAGGTGAATGGCCAGGAGGAGGAGGTCTAGAAGGCTTAATCGAAGGGCTAGGAGTAGGTTGCTGAGGGCGAGGCTACTGAAAAGTCGAAGTGGGCTGCTTGAGGGAAGCCCGAGATGATTGCATCATGTAAACATTCGATGAGCTGGGATCAAAGACAGGAGGAGGAAGACTAGGGAATGTACCGAGAAAAGAGGAGTCTTTGTAGACTCTGGGTGAGACACTGATCAAGGGATCGACGGTTTTCTTATTGGCCACCGAAGATATGATGGACTCAGGGGAGGTCCGAGACTTCGGTTCGTAATATGTCAAAAGGTTAATGGTGACTATATTTCCATTATGGGCAAAGGACATCTTGCGGTGAACCGTAGATGGTACAACAGACATCACATCGGTGTAGCTATGACCCAATAGAATATTGTAATCTAAGGGGTGTCAATGACTTCTACATCAACACAAACAGTCTTGCCCACAAGAGTAATAGGACAGTTGTGGAACAGGGCAATGGGCTGGGAGGCATGGCCATCCCATGTTCAGAGAGTGATCATGGATGGGGCCAACTTAGGTAATCTAAGTTGCTTCCAAACTGAATTAGACATCACACAAGTGGATGCCCCCTCATCAATGATACAATGGGAAACGTTGGCATTCTAGATCTTGATTAGGATTTGAAAGACAACGGAAGCAATAAGAGGAGGATGTTCTAACTGGTCAACATCGAATATGATCAATCGATCATATGAAGGATCTACAGTGCCCATGGTAGATAGTAGAGCTTTTCGTTGTGAAGGGCACGACTATAGGAGTTCCAGCATTGAGATGGAAGCAGGAGATTGTGCCAAATCATCTATTATGCTATACGAATGGGCAACTTTTCCAGAAGCAGCATTTCGGCGTAGCGATCCCTTATGGATCTTGGTATGAACCTCTGACTTAGGCTGAGGGCTCTACAAGGGACCATTAGTTGTTGAAATAGGCTTTGTAGAACCTGAAGAAGGTGGCTCGGGGACAAACGTAGCGGGAGGCTTTTTGTACTGATGGGACCGAGTCTGAAGGTTGAGGTCTATGGTGATAGGTTAGTCAGAGTTCATCATGAGAATTTGGTAATCGGAGGTACTAGATGGAGGAGGTTGAGTGGTTGCCTAACCTTCAGGTGGTTGGGTAGCCACGAATCTTTGCTAAGGGAAAGGATTAGTAAACACAGCCAGTTGACTAGGCGCAACATTGAGAGGGACAGAAGGGGAGGCTTGTTGTCCTTGCAATGTTACTTGAGACTCCCACATCTGCCGCATCTATGGTAAAAGAGGACAATCATGAGTGTAATGACCATAAACACCACAACAAGAACAAGGCTTGTTCGTGCGAACAAGCCTGTACTGCTAGGGCCGAGTTCCCTGTTACTGGTTAGTAGTGTTAGGTGCATTATTTTGAGGATTAGGCAAAGATTACTAGGGGCAGATTTATTTTGAGTGCCTTTCCTCTTCTTTTTGGAAGGAGGAGGATTATTCACGCCCTGCTATGCATACACCTACCCCTGAGGGGGTGGTGGCTGTTGTTGCGAGGGTTGAGAAGGCAAGGGAGGTGGAGGTGCTAATGCTGGAGGAGCTGGAGCACCAGGCTACGGATATAGATAATAAGGAGGTTGGGTAACATTGTGGTAAACAGGAGGCTGGGCAAAAGGAGGAGGCATGCCTTATCCTAGATACATGCTACCAGGAGGGGGAAAAGTGTATGAGGTGTTGGCCCCTCCCTAAGGAAAACCATAGTCCATGGGAGGCTGAGCATATGGATGAGAAAGAGCTCCAAAGATACCATCAGCGGCATGAGATGCCCCCAATGTGTTGGCACCACTGGGTCTAGGAATATTAGGTATAACGGTATAAACATAACCCGATTGAGCGTATATCAGGTCATATTTAATGCAATCCGGAGAGCGGCTTCTTTGATTTGATGGAAATGTGACACGACATATTGGCCTATAGCAAGAAAAAGAGATCTAAGGAACTAGTCCATGTAGACACGGTCTTCGAAGGTAGGGGCTCGACATAGGCTCTTTATTCTTTGTCATTCCTGGACATGATCAGATAGGCGGGTCACAAACGATTGACAGAAAGAAGTCAAAAGTTTGGTACCAGTGTCATAACGAAGGGGAAGCTGGAAATAGGATAGAAAATCCGGGGCAAGAGTCGCAAAGGTGGTATGAGAGGATGAGGCTTGATCGAAATACCACTTAGAAGCTTCGCCAATAAGCGTACGTTGGAACAACCAAAGATGGACAGAGTCATCGGTAATGAGTTAGATGAACACTACATGTGAAAAGATCGAACGTGATTTGTAGGATATTCTCCAACAATACCTTCAAACTTGGGGATGTCAGAAGGGAGCTTGGTCGGCATAACAGGCCAAATAGCGTCATGGTGTATAGGGTCATTGATCAACTGGTTAAAATCGGGAAGACTGAGGCCTGCCATATAGGGGAGCAAGGGAGCATTCGGGGTAGTTCCTGTTGCAGTTCCACTAGTAGTATTCCCAGCATTAGGGCTAGGGCTACCACCAGCATTAGGTCCTGAACCAGACATGGTGAAGGTGACAGGGGGAGAACTAGGGGCGGAACCAGAAAGAGAACCCAATGAACCAAAAGAGGTGTCGAAGTGTAGACTCGGTGGGGGACTAAAAAGAATCCTATGCAGAGGAGTAAGTCTTCCTACCAGAAATTGAGAATGAAGGCCAAGAAGTCTCCAAGATAAATGCCTTGGTGGCGCAATGGTGAAGGCACAAACACGGCACAAAGGGAAAAAAGACCAACAAGGGAGAAGAGGTGTAGGATCAACTAATTACAATGTCGAAACAAGGGCAGAGAGGTGCAAGATCAATTTATTTGAAAGTTTAAAGTCTTTGTTTGGCGGTGTTAACCAAGCTCTTCTTCACTTAGGGTGTGTGTGTAAAGTGTGTAAATTTTTATTTTTAAACCCAGACGTTTGTAGAGAAAAAGAAAAAGTGTGTTGTATAACTGTAAATAAACCTACAGATAACAGTATATGAAACTGAAATAACAGAAACTAAACAGCTAATTATGCATTAATCTAAACCCAAGGAGGCGGGCCTCTCAAAAACTAGTCTGCAGGTGGTAAAAAATCTAGTCAAAACACACTAAAATAGCCAATAGATATAAGGTCAAGAGGGAAATGGATCTAAAGGTCAGATCTGCTGGAAATAGGTGCAGAAAACAACAAAAATCAGAGGAAAAATTGTTGTAAATGAGGTGGTGAAAGGCTATATATTGGAGGGAAGAAAAAGGGACCCTAGAGGAAAACCCAAACAAAACTGAAAAGAAGTGTTTTGGATGGATAAATAGCCAATCTTAAGTGGATCTGAAGGTAAGGTATCAGATATGAAAATTGGTTGAACAAACTAAAATTTCAGACAACCTGCAACAACTAAAAATCTTCCACAAAAGATGGAGGGTACTGAAGCCCTAAAGGGCTAGGTTCCCACTTATATGAGTAAAAAAAAACAATTATAGGTCCAAAATAGGTAGAGACAAAGGTCAGACAACTTTGAACAGAGGCCTAGACAAACCCATAAATCTTTCAGAAAAATGCCTGCAAAAAGTACAGGTCGCAGTTTCTGACCTATTTTTTGCAGAGGTTGCATGTTTTGGCCTGTTTTTTGTGCCCTGGAGGTTCAGGTCGTAGGTTTTGGCCCAAAAAGTGAGACCTGCACTTCCGACACTCTCGGGAGTAAGATTCAAAAAAATGTTTCGTCTCAGCTGCGACTGATGCCTGTCACCTGTGTAATAGGTCCAAAAACACACGGAAGTTAGAATTTTCAATGTTTTAGGGTTTTATAGGTTAAAAAAAATATCAAGAAAAGAAAAACAAGAAGCAGAAGAGAAATCATAGGGTTTAAAGCAGCTAGATATGCAGGGATTTGAAAAACGACAGAGGTCGTAATCGTAAAACCGTGTGGAGTCGCCAGTTGTTAGTATGAATCTTAATCGCAAGTGTACGAAAAAGGCTCACTTTAGTTGTGCATAACAAACGACCCTAACAAAAAAGATGGCTGCCAATATATTTAGATCTGTAATTAGGTGACCAAGATAAATGCTGCAAAAATCTAGATCTATGCATTAAAAGACATTAAGCAGTAAATAAAAACAAGAGTTGCTCCATGCATCCAATAGACAAGACAATAATATGTTTAAAGAATTTTGTATTTATGGCACCTGGGAGGAGAACATAGAAGGATGTTGCCAGTCCTCCTCAATGGGATGGGTTCTTGTAAGTCCTCAGTACTTCAGATCTAAAATCCCTCTCTCTTGATGGTGTAGAAAACCCAGACAAAAATGGAACTCAAAGGGAGTTCACAAGAAAAATAGTAGCAAAATATGACAATGATGGTGGATCAAAGTTAGACCAAAAGTGTAGATCCAGAGTGATCTTTAGGCCACAAAAGGTAGTAAGTGAATGGAAAAACCCTTCTATTTATAACAAAATATTGAGCTAGTCTAGATATTGGTACATAATTAAAATATTATTAACAAATTCTAGATCCAACTTTTATGGAATATTTTATTATATTTGTTGGAGGGAAAAAGAATTTAACTTGGGTCAAATCCCTTATTTGCAAATAATAAATAAATAAATGATTTATTTATTATTTTAAGGATGTGGTTGAGTAATAATTAAATAAATAATGATTTATTTAATTATTTATGAATGATTTAGTCAAATTTAACAGGGAATATTATTTAAATAAGGTTTAAATAATTATTCCTAGAAAATAATAAGATAAATAGTGATTTATCTAATTAATTTTTATGTTTTGGGTTAAATATGACCAGGAATATTAATTAAAATGTTGTTTAACTAATTATTCCTTGAGGAAAATCAAACAAATGTGGATTTATTTAATATTTCCTCATGGGGTTTCCTATTTATACCATAAAAACTTAATAAAGGTGGTTTACTAAGTTATTTTCCATAGTGAAAGAAATTTTACTTAGGGTAAAATTGGTCTTACATGGTGTACTTAGGTCCATCTAATAGTAACAGGTTAGATGACCAAAAAATGGTGTAACAATATAGAAGCGAGCAACTAATGAGTTTCCAGTCACTAGTGTTGTGTGAAATTATCGAAATGAGAAGTGAGAGGCACCTCACCTCCTCACTACCAAATGCACCAATACGTAACTGACCTCCAACGACTTGAAAATCTGAAGGAGACAATACTGATGCTCTGATGTATCTCTGGGTAAACTAACTGACTCCCTTCTACATAGCTAGTTGGAACCTCTGGGAACGAGGGAAAATCAACCCCTCTCTTCGATAGCCCTGTAATGAAATATATATCCTCCTCCATGGGCATGTACCACTGGTTAATACCAACCCAAAAAGCCTGTTGGTGGGAATTCCACCTTCGGATAAGATGTATAAAAAATAAACCATGGCCCTTTAGGGAAGTAACCTCCTCATAGAACTTGAGGAGGCCTACTTGCCTTAGGAGCCCCTAGGTAGTTGCTGTAATAGGGCGAGGGTACGGATCTCTCTCCCTCTCTCGTGCCTCCCACAGGAAAAACATGTTATACTGGTCCACTTGTTGTTGTTGTTGTTCCCCCTCTTCTCTCCTTTCACGTCTCTGAATGATTGACATATTAAATACAATTTTTTTATTAAATGAGACATGTATTTAGAAATATACATATATAAATTTTTTTGGAAAAACAAAAACAAAAAAACAGTTGGTGCGCAAAAAAAAAACCAGTCATGCACTAGTCCCGGTGCATCTTTTTATGGAGTGCACCGGCGACGGTGCACTAGATAATCTTCAACACACTGGCGATGGTGCTCCCAAAAATTTGTAGTGCACCGTTGACTATGTACAGTGTCAGGAGTGCGGTGCGTTGACTAAACTATATGCCCCAGGGGGTATAGTTAAGTCAACGGACAGACCTCCTACCATCATTACATAGTCAATGGTGTGGTATTTTACCAAGCCGCACCGTTGACCCTGTCGAAATATGGAAAGCCGTGTGCTAACAAAAATACCCATCCTGGGGCAGATATTTTAGTCAATGCACCGCGTTTCCGCACTTTTAAAAAAAAATTAAAATAACAACTTGCGCCTTCGATATCGGCCCAAAACCGGTGTCGATATTGTTAGCACCGGTTTACCAGGCTTCACCGTTGACCCTGTCAAAATGCGGAATGCAGTGCGCTAATAACATTACTTGCCTTGGGGTATATATTTCAATCAACACACCGCGTTGTCACTATTCCACATGTTCAACAGTGTGGCCGGGTAAACGATCGCAACACACCTTTTTTAAAATGTTAAAATAACACGGTGTGCCTATCGGCACCGCCCCGGAACCAGTGCGGATACCATTAGCACCAGTTTCAGTGTGGCCTGTAAATTTACAGACAGCATTGCGAACCGGTGCGAGCAGAACGGCTCGAGCGCACCACGCGAAAAATATATTTTTTCTTATTTTAAATGGTTAATTTTAAGGTTATTTGAAATTCTTATCCACTAAAGGCTTAATTATTGAAAAACAAGAAAAATACCTATACATTTGACCTTCGAGGAGGCATATTGGCTGTAGAATTTGAAAAAGAAAATTTTCCCACCGCTTTGCAAAATTCAACCTGGAGATTGGTGGGCAATGCACAACAGCAATGTGTGCAATGGGAGCACTGATGTCAGGGCCGCTCAGACAAGGATAAATTGCACCGGTGCTTGAGAGCTTTGGAGCATTGAGAAAAGTGAAAAATGTGGTTTTTTGGCTGTAAATTTTTTTTTGTTTAACCCTATTTCGGTGCGCAAGGTTTTTATGGGCACACTGGTGCGGTTGCTTAATACCGCACCGGCCGGTTTCTATTTTGGCACGCTTTTTTATGAGGCATCGGTACAGAAGAGTTGTAAAGCACCCATGCACTACATTAATACGACGCACTATGCAGGTGTGTACAGAGCGCATGGTGTTCGGTGTGCCAATTTTTTGTGCGCACTGGTGCCTTCTCTTGTTGAACGCACTGGTGTCGTGTATGATGATAAGCGCATCGGATGAAAAACATCCGCAAAAACCTCCGCCCACCAACCTCCTCTAGAAACAGATGTCCAGGGTATTCTTATAAGGGGTTCCTCAAAAACATCCGCTAGAGGGTATTTTCCTTGTAGTGCATGCATCATTCAATTTGCGCAGGTCCACACAAATCCTTATTTCTCCCTTAGTCTTTTTTTCCTAAACAACCATCGAACTCACCTAATCAGACTGTTCCACAAGCTCAATGATTCCTGCAACAACCATTTTCTCCAATTCCTTCCACTTTCTGCTTATATTTTGGATTTAACCGGTATGGTCGCTGCTTGACAGGGCGCCCATCTAGCTTCAGAGTGATTTTCATAACTCTAAAATCTCAAACAATTCCTTTGAGCTCAGAAATATTTGTGGGAAACATGTCCTGGTATTCGGTCAATAGCTCCGCAACCTTTCCCACTGTGTCATCATCCCAATAATCTCCTATTTTGGCCAACTTGAGCTATTCCTCCATCCTAATGTTGACTTCCTTTAGTTTTAAAGGCTTATTCACATCCATCATTCCTATAAAGGGCCCTTCTACTGCGCGCTCCCCCTCAGATTTTGGGATATTGATATTTCTTGGATCTTCATCATTATCTTCCACTGACAGATTTATGTAGTTGACAATATCCTGCATCTATGCTTCCCATTTTGGTGCAACACATTCTATCCAGGACCGAGAATAATCAAAGACAGTTGATTTTATATCTTGTAGGGCTTCGTCCAGTCCTTCTGATCCATAGGCCATGCTGAAGGTTAAAAGAAAGATTTCACTCATTGTAACCCAATTAAGAGTCCCTCAACGCAGCTCCAACTCCAAATACCACACAGTATGGATTGGTCCCAACATATGGATAAACATGTGAACCCATTCAACCTTGGGCTTCTTATCCCAAACCTCCATCCACATAGCCAGGTGTTCATGCAGATCACCTCGGCCACCAAAAATCTCAGTCGGTTGGGAAGTGGGCTGCTCAAAACAAAACCGCATCATTCTGCCCCATTCCTCCCAATCCTCAAAGTTCCCTTTGTGCATATCCCACCAAAGTTCTAGAGTTGTGTGCATGGCAAGATCGAGTGCCCAAAACCTTCACTCTTTTGGGACAACCTTTTCCAATTTATCCAAAAATAAAACAACATTTCTAGAATCATCAAAATAGGGTAATTCACGTACCTATGAGGAGATACATCACAAATTTTTAGTGACTCTGAGGCAGCGCAGAAACATCATGTAGGCGATTCTACCAGTTTTCCATTTTCCCATCCGAATCCTATAAATATGAGCTATCATTTTCCCAATTAAGCATCCCATCAGCAATTGGGTTGATCGAATCCTCATCTCGTGCAGTCAACTTGTAGATATGGTCAACATCGTATCCTTCATGCATTGGTTCTGTATATCTTTTCCCTTTCTCAAGATCCAAGGGTACTATAACATGACTACCATTGTTTTCAAAGATCATACCCATGCGCTTCAAGTTTAAGATGCCCCACATGTCGATGGCCCAATCTAGCCCTAGCAGCACAGGGTAGGGGTCTGCATCATCCACAATTTGTATTACTTCAAATTTTGTGTGTACCATTACTCCATAAATATCTACTAGAACCTATGGGAGTCTTCCGAATGGGATAATTTTCTGTTGATTGGCCATGCGTAGCTGAATGGTGGACCACTTGAGATTTGGTTCGCCCATCTTCTACCAGGTCTGCTTAGGTAGGACATTCACATCAGATCCCAAGTCTAAAATGACCTTATCCATCTCATATTCTCCAATTTTCATGGTCATGCGCATCTACTGACCAGTTCTCTTCTTATTCTTGTAGATCTTGTTTACAACCTTGCTCTCAACTTGAGGAAAATCCTTATCCGTGCAAATATCTATCAAAGCCTGAAGGTTGTATACTGCTTTCTGGTTACGCAATAGCTTAATGCATGCTTGCAAGAAAGGTTTGAATTTGTCATCGATCTTCGCTTCTGTGATTTACTTGGAAGTGGACGTACCTGTAGCAGCAAAATCAGTTCTAGCTTCTACAAAAGTCTCCTTCTCCTTCCGCAGGTTGATTCCTTCCTTCTTTTCAAAAGCCTTCCTAATCCAGGGTTCTGCATAAGCCTTCTTGTCCTCGTCTCCTCCAGTGGAAACACCACTATGTGTAATTATGTTTACACTCAGATCTTCATCCCGCAGCTCAACTCTAACCATTTGTATATTCTATGTAGGTGTCTATTGAGCCTCGTATATGCCCATTTTTCCATCGCATAGTACCATTATTCATAACCTAAATTTCGACTCCCTTACACTCATTTCACATCATAATTCCATCATTTGTCACCAAATCACATCCTATGCCTCGTGGTTGATTATCATTAGTTTTATTAGTTTTTCTATAATTAGAAATTATTTAATCATTATTTACTAATGATGGTTTCACTAAGTTCATTAGCCGAATATTTTTATTTCCAGAAGTCTCCACAAGTCAATTTTAACTAGTTATTGCAGATTTGAGTATGAAATTATTGTAGGTGAAATCAAAATTTTGTGATCAAATAAGGAAGAATCGAGAAATTTTGATGCACGAGTTTTGTTCAGAGTACCCTTATTCATGTAACCCAAAAACCGTTTGACAAAATTTATTACCATGGAGGATTTATGGTTGGGGGAATTTTCCAATGCAGTTTTAAGTATAGAATCGGGTCAAAATTTGGATCTGATTGTTTTGGCCACATCCACGATTTTGATAAACCTATAATGCTCAGCAAAAGGAAATGGTTCCTCCATCCATTCTATTATTAGGATGAACCCAACCATCACCCATTCGAAGGCTCTCCAGAGGATTTCATGCAGCCTCCTTTAGCCTGTTGTTGTATTTTCTTTTGATAGTAAATAGCTATGCTCTGTTTTCATCAAAAGCTCTATATAAAGCTAATGCTCAGCATGTACGCTAAATGAGAGGATTAGATGGTATTTCTATAATATTTTTTAATCTCAGACAGCATTGGCATATAACATTGACACTTATTTTTGAATCTTAATACAAATTCTTGATCCGGCATTTGATTCATTGTGAGTATGATGGTTTTCTTTAATTTTTAACAGTATTGAATTAACTTAAGCCTGCTCCATGTGCGGCAAGGGCCCACCACTTTTGGAACCAGGTTTTGTATTAGTTTAGATTCAGAATTTAGCTTATTGCATTCATTTTCATTCAATCCTTTGTGAATTTGATTCAGTTTAGTAAACATTTGTGTGACATGTGTTACTTAATTCCAGAGTGTCCATTACCATTTTAAGCTTTTCATTTATCGATTGTTAATGAAGGAAAGAAGTTCTGAATATGCATATACGTTTGTGTGTGCATCTACAACACAAAGCTATGCTCTGTCCCTTAGGGAAAGAATCGAATATTTGTTAATTTATGAAGCCAGAACAATTATATGCATTATCTTATGGTGGAAATTATGAATGAATTTTCCTTTGAATGTATCGAATATGTTAAACTATGATTCATCAACGAAAGAAGCTTTGATTTGGTAAATATCTAGAATGTGTGATGCATCATATTGGATTGCGAATTTTGATTTCATTTATGCATTTAGGACCAAGAGTGATTGTTGTGTGATAATATTTGTTTTCTAGTGTGCATAAGTTGAAGTGTAAATGCAGTAATTAGAGGCTGAAAGTGTGTTTCAATTAAATAGGCAAGATTTCATTAGTGTTTCAATATTGATAGTCAAGCTTTGAGTAGGTTGTGTGATTTATTTTCAAAATAGTGAAGTTATTTAGCAAAAATTGATTTCATTAAGTACAGTAGCTTAATTAAAGAAGCATTGAGTGAGTAGTTAAATTTATGTTTTGTTCTTAGGATTGAATTAGCTTGCGAGTCATCCAGATTTTATGTTAAACATTACCATTTCATTCAAGAGAATCTCTTTGAGTTATTAAATTATCATATGATAATTTAGATCCATTCTTGCATAATAGAATAAGATTGGTTTCCATTTCTAGTACTGTAGAATAAATATTGATTTCAAGCATTGAACTGTGTGATTTATATTCCCAATGTGATTTGATCTTTCACATTGCATTGATTTGTTTGAAGATGGTTAATTCCTTATCATATTTCGTTACAAGTAAATAAATGCTTGGTATCTTTAATAGTTGGAAGTTTAAATCCTTGCTTAAGATTTGTAGTTGGAGTGAATTTCATTGAGCCTTTGGTTTCAATAAGATTGTATTTCAATTACAGAGAATTAGAATAAGGATTGAGTTAAGTAGATTTCTTTCATATTGATTATTTTTTCTAAGAATATGATGAGTGCTAGTTTGCTTTATTAGTATTGTTTATTTTCCATCATTCTGTATTTAACGATCAAAGGAAAATTACATATTCTGCATTTCAAAACTAAACCAAAAACGTAGTACAACTCGTGTTTACGACTCCCAGATTTAGAATTAAATATTAAGAGGTTTAATCGCTGATTAAAACACTCAACATTTTGGCACCGTTACCGGGGAGTTGTATTTTGGTTCAGATAATATTTTTATTACAGAGTTTCAAGGGTATTGCAGGGCAGTCAGAGGGCAGAGAGATTACAGTAAGATGTGAGTGAAGAGCCACGCATCCACTGTTGTGGGGTTGCTCCAAATTCTGACCGTTTTTGTTTATCTTTGAACTTTTATTTCATTTCCTTTATGCATAGAAGTAGAAGGCCTTAGAATAGTCTGAAAAGTTCTGTGAGAAATTTAATTTCTGAATTGTTTTGATTTAAAAATCTTAAATAATACTCTGATCTGACTTTTTATGAGTGCGGTGAGCTTTATTTTAGCCAATAGCTTTTAATTTCATTTATCTTCATATTCCAATCTTTAACGTTATATCATTTTTGGGTGTTGTAAGAACCCCTGGGTACTAATCCATGTTGCGAGACAGGGATCATCAACCAGCAGGAGAAATTCAAAGAATTATTCAGAGCTTGAAGGATGTCCCTCGAAACACTTTCTCAATCCTAGCAGTAGTTGGGGTATCTTCCTCTCAGGAAGAGTTCATCCTGACTGCATTCAGGAATTTATCTATCCATCCACAACTAGAAAAATATTTGTAAATCTCCCTTGATTCCTCCTACCTATCTACCAAGGAGATCGATGAATCATGTACCAAATCCAATGGGGAGAATCCAGTTGAACCTGATATCGAAGAACTTTCACCATGTCCAGCAGCAAGACTTGTATGCATTCCAGAGACCAATTATCCAAGTTTGCCTGGCACGACCGAGGAAGTCTTTCAGAGGGGTCCAAAAGAAGAAATGAGCCAATACCACCAGGATTACATCGAGCATTGATTCCAGATTACAATTTAGTGAAAGTACCACTCTCATCTTCCAATACTCTTTGTATCACATCTTTCAAAGCTCCTGATTGTTCATGCTCATATACCTTCTAAAGTTTATATGTTAAATTTGGGCATGATTGTATCTTTGTACCTGATCCGCACATGGCTTCATTGGAAATTCTCTTTCACTTGAAGGAGGACATATTTTCTCCAGCATAGTAGGAAAGTTAGTATTGTAAATAAATAAATGAAGTAGTAAAGAGAAAAATAAGTCCTTTCATGAAAACCAACTTGTCTGGCGCAACTAGACAGGGACTTTGCTTGAAAACCAAGTAACTGGCATGAAAGGTTCCCAATAAAGTTTGTAAATTTGTATGAGTTCTTCGAATCATGTATATTTCAAGTCACTATGTTTGTACTCGAGTTGGTTGATATGGGATTCGTTAAGGCCCACCTGCCAACAAGCCTTGCCCCATCGACATCAGCACATTATCTGAGACCAATATTAGGGTTAGATAAGGTACTTGGGAGCCTGCATGCCTTAATGGCAGGTATCCTTGTCATCTACTAAGGAAATACATCAATGTTTCTTGGTGGATGAATTCTGTAGTCCATTCGACTCCGAAAAATACATTCATGGCTAGTAGAATGTACCTAGTGCCTTGATTCCCTTTGACATCAAAGGTGGGATATCTCGCATTGGTTATTGATCTCCTCAATGGTCAGTAATCCAATGATTCTTGCTTATGTTCGACATCGACACCATTTATTCACATATGCAAGATTTCACATGGGTGTGTAGTGGTTGAAGACTATATGGTTTTGAGATCTCAACATAGATTTGCAGTAGTGTGGAATTTTGTATCAGCATTTTCATTGTCAATTGCAGCAGCAATCACCTTTCCTCAGTTGTTTGGGGACATACAACTCTTCAGGCATGGGGGAGAAGGGTACCTTTATTTCACTCTTTAGACTTTTTGTTCATCCTTTAGACTTTCTGTTCATCCTTTAGACCTTCATTTCATCTCTTCAGCTCATATTTTAGCCTTCTTCAGCAGATTAGATTAGCAGTCACATCAGCTCCAACCATTCCATCCTCCACTTCATTTTGCAGCACTAGGCACATCAACAACAAAGGTAAAACTTGAGGTAAATTTGGCTTATGATTCTCTAATTCATTAGAAGGTTAAAGAAGCTTAATGATTCACCACTTCTCATTCCACGCATTTCTCCTTCATAAACTATTATCCTTCTAGTTCCTTCCATTCATTATGCATAAACTCTGATAGCAAGACCATGTTAAAATAAAAAACCTTATGGTGCATTCATAAAAGCAGTCTCTAGTTTCTTATTCAAGAATTCTATTCATAGGATGAAGCCATTACTTCCATGAAATGATAAAGAAAACCACTTATAGACATTGGTCTTACGAAGACAGAGTATGCAAGCATCCATTCACCATCTCCATCATCACCTCATCTCTTCCTCATCCATCCCTCTCTTGTCCTCAATTTATCTTGCTCAGTAAATTAGTATGATATGTTAATGTGAAGAGAGTTACTCCACAATAACCTGTACCTCCAAACATTCAAGTGAGTGCTGCTCCACCAGAACCAACACCTTCAAATATCCAAGTGATGTTGTCCCACAAGAACCAACATCTACAAAACAATGTCAAGAATCTGTCAATGAGCAACAAATTTGTTCGCATGAGGACATGAAAACCCTCAGGCATGGGGGGATTTTGAGCCTTGTATATGCCCAGTTTTCCATCTCATAGTACCATTATTAATAACCTAAACTTCGACGCCCTTACACTCATTTCACATCATAATTCCATCATTTGTCGCCAAATGACATCCTACGCCTTGTGGTTGATTATCATTAGTTTTATTGGATTTTTTTATTATTAGAAATGATTTAGTCGTGATTTAATAATGATGGTTTCACTAAGTTCATTAGTCGAATATTTCTATTGCCAAAAGTCTCCACAAGCCAATTTTAACTAGTTACTGCAAAGTTCAGTACATAATTGATGTAGGTGAAAATATAAATTTTGTGATCAAATAAGGAATAATCATGAAATTACAACACATGGGTTTTTCTCAGAGTACCCTTATTCATGTAACCCAGAAACCATTTGAAAAAAATTGCTACCATGAGGGATTTATGGTCAAGAGAATTTTCTGATGCAGTTTTAAGTGCAGAATCGTGTCAAAATTTGGATTTGACCATTTTGGTCACATCCACGGTTTTGATAAACCTCTAATGCTCAACAAAAGGAAATGGTTCCTCCATCAATTCTATGATTAGGATGAACCCAACTATCACCCATTCAAAGGCTCTCTAGAAGATTCCATGCAACCTCCTTTAGCGTGATGTTGTATTTTCTTTTGATAGTAAATAATTATGCTCTATTTTCATCAAAATCTCTATATAAATCCAATGCTCTGCATGTATGCTGGAGGAGAGGAGAAGATGGTATTTCTATAATAATTTTTATCTCAAGAAACATTGGCACTTATTTTTGAATCTTAATACAAATTCTTGATTTGGCATTTGATTCATTGTGAGTATGATGATTTTATTTAATTTTTAATAGTATTGAATTAACTTAAACCTGCTCTAGGTGTGGTAAGGGCCCACCACTTATGGAACTAGGTTTTGTATTAGTTTAGATTCAGAAGTTAGCTTGTTGCATTCGTTTTCATTTAGTCCTTTGTGAATTCGATTCAATTTCGTAAACAACTATGTGACATGTGTTATTTAACTTTAGAGTGTCCATGACCATTTTAAAATTTGCATTTATCTATTGGTAACGAAGGAAAGAATTTATGAATTTTCATATACATTTCCAAATCTCATAATGTTTGTGTGCATCTATAGCGCAAAGCTATCCTCTGTCCCTCAGGGAAAGAATCGAATCTTTGTTAATTTATGAAGCCAAAACAGTTATATGCATTATCTTATGGTGGCAATTATGAATGAATTTTCCTTTGAGTGTATCAAATAGGTTAAACTGTGATTCATCAACGAATGAAGCTTTGATTTGGTAAATATCCAGAATGTGTGATGGCTCATATTGGATTGTGAATTGTGAAGGCTTGAGGAATTTAAATTTCATTTATGCATTTAGGACCGAGAGTGATTGATGTGTGACAGTATTTGTTTTCTAGTGTGTATAAGTTGAAGTGTAAATGCAGTAAGTAGAGGCTGGAAGTGTGTTTCAGTTAAATAGGTAAGATTTCATTACTGTTTTGAAATTGATAGTCAAGCTTTGAGTAGGTTGTGTGATTTTTTTTCAAAATAGTGAAGTTATTTAGCAAGGATTGATTTCATTAAGTACAATAGCTTAATTTAAAGAAGCATTGAGTGATTAGTTAAATTTACGATTTGTTCTTAGGATTGAATTAGATAGTGCGAAAACTAGATTTTATGTTCAACATTACCATTTCATTCAATAGAATCACTTGGAGTTATTAAATTATCATAGGATAATTTAGATCCATTCTTGCATAATAGAATAAGATTGATTTCCATTTCTAGTACTGTAGAATAAATATTGATTTCAAGCATTGAACTATGTAATTTATATTTCCAGTGTGATTTGATCTTTCACATTGCATTGAGTTGTTTGAAGATGGTTAGTTCTAGGATAGACTAGATTTCCATTTTAAATGCAATAGTAGAGGATTTGATAACAACAAACTTAGATCACTTTGTCAAAGGCTTAATTTTCATAAAGATAGTCTCTATAGTAATTCAAATGAAATTTGGAAGGCGTTTCATTCCACAATAAAAGTAGTTTGGTTTAAATAGATTGAAGATAACAGATCAAGATTTTAATTACAGTTTAGCCTCCTTATCATATTTTATTACAAGTAAATAGATGCTTGGTCTCTTTAATATCTGGAACTTTAAATCATCGCTTAAGATTTGTAGTTGGACTGAATTTCATTGAGCCTTTAGTTTCAATAAGATTGTCTTTCGATTACAGAGAATTAGAATAAGGATAGAGTTAAGTAGATGTATTTCAGATTGCTTATGTTTTCTGAGAGTGAGGTGAGTGCTAGTTTGCTTAATTAGTATTTTTTTATTTTCCATCGTTTTGTATTTAACGATCAAAGGAAAATTACATACTCTACATGTCAACATTGAACCAAAAACGCAGTACAACTCGTGTTTACAACTCCCGGATTGACAATTAAATATTAATAGGTTTAATCGCTGATTAAAACTCGCAACAATGTCTATTGTTGCTTCTCCTGCATTTTAACAATCAAAACAGGACAATATTCAATAACATTATCAAAATATCTACAATACCTGCAAGATTGTCTGAAGACTGTTGCGCAGGGTTCGGACAGTCACGTGCAAAATTTCCAGCATATCCAAAGTTGTAGCAGATCAATTTTCCTCTTCCGTGACCTGCACCTCCACCTCTCCCCCCTCCCCTTCCCCTGGATGGAGATCCACCACACCCAAAGGGGGACGCTGGTGAAGATGGGTCGACTTGCACTCTATAAAGGTTAGCATTGTCTATCATCAGATCAAATGTGCAGTAGTGGTGCTCATCATGGCCAACCGACGAGCAAAACCTACACCATTGTTTCTTCAACTCTGGTACATAACTTCCTAATCAAGGGCAGTGGTTTTTATCGTGCCACCCAGCCACTTGACAGTCAGTGCGCCACGACGTGGGAGTACCAATCGATCCTAGAGCATCCCTGGGTCGCAAGGGATTTGGCCCTCCCGCTTGCATGTAATCCTGAAGCAAGGTACACTGATACTTGGCGTTATCGGAACCCTTACAGCATATACACCATACATCTGTGCCAACTTCTTTCCCTCCGTCCCTGCGTAGGTTCTAAATTTCCAAGTGCATCACTTCTAACTGATTTTGGATTTGTAGAGTTCCAAATTGGTCATAAGTTATGGGAATGACTTCCAGCTTCATGGAAACTTTCAGAGCCTCAGCCTGAGAATCAATTTTCTAATGATTCAGAGGGCCACATAGGTGTGGCAAGAGCATGGTAATAAACCATTCTTTATGTTGCTTATCATTATAGACAAATCCTCCATTGTTGATAGTGTGATTGAATCACTGATCTTCCTCCCAAACAGATTTGTTTGGCTCTTGTCATATTTATTTGAACTCTGTTACACATTGCGAGTAGGACTTTGGTTTTCTGAATTCTTGCTTAAAAGCTTTCTTAATTTCATCGACAGTAGGATCAGCGTTCCGAGCCAGATATCCTATAAACCAATCCAGCGCATGGCCCTCAAATGCCATAGCTAACTGCACCCTTTTTACAAAATTAATGTTGACATGTTGCGTAGTCCATACTGCATCTGCAACAAACCAGAATCTATCCATGTCTTCATCTCTTGCACCCTTGAAGGTGGGTAGCTTCATATGTGCAACCATATCGTCTTCTGGTGGTGTTGGAGGTGGGGTAGGAGATTAATTACCCCTGAACCAGTTCGACTGTGGGGTAGCTGGAGGGCTACCTCCGGTGTGTGCAGCCTCACCACTCTCTATATCACTATTAGGTGGGTTTCTCAAAGGGATGTATACCAATCTGTCCCCTCTTTAGTTAACTTGAAAGTAATTCCTGTTGCATGTTGTGCTTTCAACTTCATTTGGGGTCATTCACTCGGTATGACTGCAAAAAACACCCTTTTCACATAATAACATCTTAATCAGCAAAGGCAGAGAGCGTATGAAATTACCTCTCAGTCCTTTGAATAACCTTCTTTCTGCTTCAGAATATGACACATACTGATCAACTGCAAAATCTGTCACAAACCCACCTAGAATGTTGTCAACCCAATATTCTATAGTGTGGGTGATGGAGTTATCAGTCTTCTCTAACTGTTGGATCAACTCAGGCATCCACTGAGTGATCTTATCGTCCTTTCAGCAGATATGAAACTCAGATAACCTTAATAACCACTCTTTTAATTCATGTGCAAAGGTCACAAAGAATATTTCGTGGACCTTTGTGAAAATGTAATTATGTTCCCACTCTTCAGCAGACAACTTCTTATTTTGTTCTCCTTGATGGAGAATTCATGTATCTTTTTCTCAAACTAGTCTTCAAATCCAGTCTTTGATGGCTGCCACAACATCTAATCTCTCTCAAAATGATCCCTGTGCCAGCAACAGAACCATTTTTTGGCTTGAGGGGTCCTAAACCAGGTTCAGATTTAACGTGTAACCAACAAATCCCTCTTACTACTAGCCCTTTCGGAAATGACCTGCTTAGGCAGGCCAAAGTCTCACCTGAAGCAGTATGCGGGGGTGCTGGAACCAAGTTTCCACACCTTGAGAGAGAATTACATGAAGTGGGAATCTTGAGATCTATCTTATTACATAGACTGAATTGCGCATCCGAAACCTTAACCAAAAACCCTAAGTTAATCAACACAGGTTAACCCTGCGCGCACACACAAACAATAGATCCACAATTCCTTTAACTGTTCTAACTGTGTAATATTTATTTTTTACAGTAATAGATCTAATAGATTATCATTTATTAACAATAAAATAGGTACGCAATATGATCCAATCACAGTAACATAAATCATATACAGGAAACATGATTATACACAAAGACAGAACACAAAGTAAATCACAGATGCATTTGATACTCAGATTTTCCAAAATAGATCTTTATTCATCAGTTGTTCACATAAACCGTTACAATTCTTCAGATCGACCTGCAGTTCTATTTCGCATGGAAAGAGATGGTGGGCCCCCTTTTATTTATTATTTATTATTTTTTATTATTTTTTATTTTTATTTTTTCAATTTCCTTTTTTTCTTTTCTTTTTTTCAAATTGTTTATCTTCTTTTTTCATTGCATGCAAAATAAACTCAGATTTATTTTCCTATTAACTGAGTTCACCCTTAGTTCCCCCTTGGAACTCCTTGTCTTCCATCACAACGAACTACTTACTACCCACTTTCTCAAGTCCTCTTTACTTTTGTCTTGTTCCTTTTCCACATGTGTGTGCATCTTGGTGGAAAAAGTGAAGTTAATTGCTAGATAAGGTCAAGGCTACTCTGCTACTGATTTTGGCTATAAAAAAACTTTCCTTCTCACACTTTTAATGTTTTCTTAAGCTAGAATAGATTCGAAGAAAGTTTTACATGATTGCATACCTGCGCCTTACCCTTGATTTTTTTTTCATGTGATATTGAAGCTGTTGATATGATTGTTGAAGCTGTCTTTGGTGGTTCTGAAGCTGCTATTAAACCTGCATGTGATAATATGTTGGAGGTCCTATTGCTGATAGCCTTGAATCTAGAGGTATTTTAGGGTTTTTTTTGTTGTTGTTATTGCTTCACATCCCTGACTTAAATGTTGTTGGTGAGATGATCATGATGTGAGTGTTGAAATTGATTATTGAATTGATGATTGAATTGATGCTTGCATGCTTTGCTGATACCTTTGTTGTATGTTTGTAGGTGCCTCTCTGATGTCTAGGTTGTTGTTGCTGGTGAAATTCCTCCTTGGAGTGCCATAGGCTCTTCATAGTCACCTCAAAAAATGTCATGTCTTCTTGGATGATTGATAAAACCACTTATAATGCTTTCTGGTGATTACACGGGTTTTATAAAGGAACATGTTTCCTTCTTGTAAAAAGGCCTTCTTTGTATTTGTTTGACTTCCTATATGAATGGGTGATGAGGGACAATGTGGTACGGCTAAGAAGGAGTAGTGTGGATTGGAAGAATGATGTGAAGGTTTTTGCAAAAATTTGTTTTTGTTACAGAAATGACAAAGTGTGGGGTTTGAGTGAAAAATCATTATGCTTGAGATGTAGGAGTGATGAGAAGGTGGCAGGAAATGATGGGAAGACTCTCCTAATTTATTTTTTACACATAAAGACCCTTTGTGACTATTTTTTGTCCTAAATCCACCTGCATGTAGCTTTTTGTAACTTCCTATAGCAATTACAAAGTGTGTTGTAGCAGTTCTAAAAATAATCCTTGTAGAATACTTGTTTTAGCCATATCTCTTAAATGGTAGACTAGATTGACCTGAAATATTTTGAACATGTTACCATCATCCTTATACACTTCCCCATAAAAAATATCATCCATTGGATGCACGAATATTGAGAAAACTTAAAACTGGTTGTAGGTGATGGAGGTCGATTTCTCATAAACCGTGCACTAAAATGTGTTGAACTTGCTTGAGCATGTTACCATCATACATATGCATCTCCCCATGAAACAATTCAAAAAATGGATGCACAATGTTTGAGATATAATAAAAACATTTTTTGTTAAAAACTAGGAGTTGAATGTAGCAAAAATAGGGTTTCCTATAGCATTTTAGGATAGCAATGAAAATGAATGAGAAAAGCTTGGAAATGATGGGTGGATTTTGGAAATGGATGAGGGTGATGGATTGGCATGACCTAGGTCCTTTTAGAGCATCTGAGCAAAGGAGGAGGAAGTCCAAGTTTGATTTCCTTTAACTAGGGTTTTGACCATTTTTTCTTCTTTTGGTGCCAACTTGTTTTTTTTGCTTCTTGCAAATTTTGCAGAGCACCTGAATTCATTAGAGAGAGATACATAGAGCAAATATTTTTTTTTCTTTTCCTTTTTTCATTTTTTCACTTCTTTTTTTTCCTTAGGCCTACTAGCTGCTTCATTGAGGTTTTCAACTAGTAGGTCTGCATAGGTGCCTCAAAGGAGGTTTTCACCTACGATCTTTTATCTTTATCTTATTGTCTCTTTTTTCCAACCCAATGACCGCCTCATGGAGGTTTTAAATCAGTGAACCAATATCAGGCACCTCAAAAGAGGTTTTCACCAGAGATTTTATTCTTTTTTCCTTTTTTCTCTTTTCCCATTTTTAAATTATTTTTTTCATCCTACTCTACTTGAAAAAACAAAATATTTTTAAAGTATAGGAATACTTCCAATGGATCCATGTGCACATCAATATGACAGATAAAATCATGTGTACACTTGAAATACATACTTTGACATGCACCTAAATATGAGAGATGAATTGATTTGACTGAGATTGTATCAAGTATGGTTGAAGAAGAGTGTGTTGCTGCAACTTAATGATTGTATGGAACCATATTTCAATATAGCTTTGATGCCCTTGGTTTCTTGATAATTGGGATCATTATTCATGTATTCTTCTACGATGAAATTCAAATCTTCCTCTTTTTGTTGATTATTCTCTTAAACACATGTAGGAAATGATCATAAACACGAGGGAAATTTCTCAATGTTTGATTCTGATGCCTGCTCTTCATCAAGTGCAACCCTTGATTCTTTGATCTCCTCACTTGAATCTTCTTCTTCTGGATGTTTTCCTTCAATGAAATCAAGAGAATATATTTTTTGCAATACCTTTCTTGAAATAAGATGAATACGATTTAGATCAATAGGATATGTTTGGTAGTATTTCACCTCAGCATTGTATGTGGGCTGAGATACTTCATTCCGTGGGTTTGGAAATGGTGGTACAAGTAGTTGAGTGGGAGTGGATATATGAGATGGATGTGGTTGTGGTTGTGGTGGAGGTGGATGGGAGGCATAACATGGAGTTGGATATGGAGGATATTGAGAAAAATATTGAGGATATTGTGGATTTTTCCCATAAGGTTATTGCCAACCTTATTGCCAAGATTGGTTTTGGGGTTGAGATGGCCAAGGTTTCTAAGGATGGATTGTGTCCCAAATTTTGAGATGTATGTGAATAATATTGAAATTATGAAGTATGTCCTTGCATCATATCAAGTTGACTAGGATGCCATGGTCTTTTTTGAGCAACATAACATAGCTTCTGTGGTGATTTACTTGCTCCATTGTCTTTTTGGTAAACCTCCTTAAACCTTTGTAATGATGCACAATATTTAGTAGCATATGATTCTGCATGGATAACACAAATATCACATCTTCTTTTTGCTCATTTTTCATTCTTAACATTTCTACTTTTTCATTTGGATTGCTAAGAATTTGTATTTTAAAGTTATCAAGAAAATTTCCAAGTTCATCTTGACTTACAGATGTTGATGTTGATTTACTTACTCTTGCTCTTCCTCTTGATATGTGCTTGCATGTTTCACAAATTTGTTCAAATGATAATTGGTATGCATCTCATTTACTCATGAGATCAAGGAGATCAATCCACTCATTCCTAATTGTTCTAAGTAAGAGGGTTTTTAGTCTTTCCAATCCTAAATGATGTAATTTTTCCCTCTTAACATTATACATGAACCTCTCTATTAGATCTTCAAGGCTCTCATTTTTTTTTATTCATTCTAAATATTTATCCTTTAAGATCATGATCTTTATATTTTTATAGACATATCTTTTGCATATCATTCCATGATATTATTGAATTAGTACCTATACTCATGAACCATTTACGAGCTTTATCCTTCAATGTTTTAGGAAACAATCTCAATTTTTGAGTTTGTGATAAGTAACCATAAGATCTACAAATTATTTCAAACTCAAAGAGAAAGGTTTTTGGATCCTCTGACCTCATACCATGGAAGTTGGGAAGGAAATATGGAGGGATGTTCTTCATATGCACACTGACATCAATATCTTGAATGGAAAATCCAAGAAGATATTCTTCATTGTCATCATCTCCATCCATTTCTTCTACCTTCTCTGCCATATCTTCCTCTTTTACCTACAAAAGTGGATGGTGATATGGTTCTTACTGCACCACGTGATCAAATGGGGGGGTTGGTGTTGGAGAAGCATTTTTAAATATTTTTTGAATAAGAATGCTAATGCAATGCAATTTTCTATTTTGAAATGAAATATGCCTAATGAAATTTTTTTGTGTTTGCAGAAAGAAAAGAAATGAATCAACTAGGGAATAAAACAATGCATACTTTGACACATCCCCGACAACAGCACCAAAACGTGATGAGCCTCAATATTGCAACAAGAATGCTACAACTCCCAAGGCTACCAACTTCAATTATCAACCCGAGGTTCGTACAAACTTCAGAGGTATCGGCACTATATGTGAAACATGCAATGTGTCCTTCTTTTGTTGATATGATGTAATTGAGTGAATGTTATGAAATCAAATCCTAAACTAATTGCAAAAATGGAAGTGTTTCTTTGAAAAGAAATTAATCCTAGGAAAGAACAACAATTTGCAATTGAAATCCTAAGAGCATGAATTCAAATAAATGGACCTAACCTACTTGGTAAAAATGCATGTCCTAAGTGGTGTTTATTATTCCTCAATCATGGATTTAGATCCTAGGGGTCATGATTCAAGCCTAAGAGACAAAAACCAATCCTTGGGAGAAAATTTGGTTGAGTTCAAATTTTTATTGAATGAATAAACCACACTATTTGCTTGTAGGTGATAAGTTGTAATTTTTCTATGTTCAATCATGAATTTGTAGAAAAAAATTTTAATTGTAGCATTAACAGAATGTGGGTCCCAGTCATTGATAAGAGTTAAGGGGCATCAAAATCTTTTCATAATATTTTGGTAAATAAATTTGTTTGTTTCTTATTTAATACATGACTTGACGAGTTCAGATCTTCCCATTTTGTTAAGTATTTCACTGTAGTAATTATCTATATGGATCTAGTTGTTAGGTCCCTATAATACTAGTGTATTCCCCTTATTGTTATTGTTAGTGTATCCTTCTATTGTTATTGTTGTGCCCCATAGAAGCCCACAATTTCTATTGTTGTGCCCTTACATTATTATTGTTATGTACGCTCTGATTATTATTGTGACCCCTTAGACTCCTATATATACTAAGGAGATCTTATCATTTGTATTATCCAATAATTTTTCATTTATGTAACGTAAAGGAGGTTTTCCCCTCAAAGAGTCCAATTTTTAAGTCGTTGATCTATCTTTTCTTTTGTTCTTTGAGTTGGTTGCATAACATTTTGTATTAGAGCTTTCGATTTAAGGGTTTCACTTTCAAACAGGTCATCTTGGAATATTCGCTATAATGTTTTTCCTATGAATCTTTATAAGCTAAAATTGAAACCACGTGGAGCTGAAATATTGGTGAACCTCGTGTATGAATTTTAGACATTGGTTCACTATATTTTCATATATATGATCTGAGGAAGAGTGGGTTTTTACAGGCTCCATAATTCCATTTAAAATAGGTGACCTAGGGAAAATCGTCATAAGAATTAGATTTGAATTTAGTAAAAAGTGACTGAAATTAGACAGTGTTTTGTTTTTACTGTATAATTTTTAGGGTTGAAGGTCAAAACTGTAGAAATTATACAAACAATATGTATACCAATGGATTCAATCTGATCATGAAATATGCTAAATAAAGATATTGAATCCTTCTACAAATTAATTGTGGAAAATAAACACAATCGCCAATCACAATAAGTAAAGAAAGAAGCAAATCAAACCACAAAACAGATATTTTCCCGGGGAAATATTACTGCTCAAAACCCCTCTCTCTTCTAATTTATATTCACCAAGGAATAATGAAACAATTACAATGCACTCTTCTCACAAGAGTCTGTTGCACTCTCATAACTGTCTCACACTGGTCCGGAAAAAATCAACCAACACTTAGCCAATTTTCAGCCTCTGCTTAGCCTACCTTGCTTGCGCAATTCATGTGGAATAAAATCCCTATTATTTAGGAATTCTAGCCTTCCAAAATTGTGCAATGCTCATGAGAATTCCTATGGGTGTATTACTACATGCGAGCAACTTACTAATAATACAATTGATAGTTAACATCCCTTTAATCTTTGTCTCAACTAGGTCTTCATTAGAACAGACATGCATGTAGCTATTAATATTAAATCATAAATTACTTAACAGATCATTGCATGTGAATTAAATATGATTTAATCCACTTGACCTCTCACTAGTGCAATAAACAGTTAAAACTAGTTAAACTAATTTTAGCTCAATTAATTGAGTTAACTGATTTCTCATGCATTAAACTAATGAACTAACTGCAACTTGGACTCAAAAACTAATAGAATCACTCTACATTCTTCACTAACCACCCTCAACTCAAAATTCATGAGCTAACTGAGTCTATCACACTCTTTTAACTATTACAAGTGATTATGAGATAAGATTACAATTTATTGTCCAATTTAATTAAGGGAAAATTAAATTAGACACACATTTCTTGTTGACTTTCCAACACTCCCTCTCAACAATAAAGGAACTATCAGATACCCTGCTCCTGCCTCTATGGTATTCGAATTTTTTGTTGGCGAGCATATTCGTCACAATATCTTCATCTTGATCTTCCGTGGGAATGTACTGAAGTAACATAATGCGTCACTGAACACAATCTCTGAGATGGTGGTACCAGATTTCAATATTCTTTGACCTATCATGGAATACCAGATTAACTGAGAGTTTTATGCAACCTTGATTATCACAATGTATCACATTCGGATCCATCTGATGAACAAACAAGCCAACAAGAATCTTCCTCATCCAGATGGCCTCACATGCAACCTGACTGGCTACCATGTACTCTGCCTCGGCTGAACTGATTGCCACATATCTATGCTTCTTGTTGTACCAAGAAACTGTTGTCGATCCTATATTGAAGATCCCTCCTGATGTGCTCTTTCTGTCTGATGGAATGCCTTCCCAATCTGCATCGGTAAAGCCTTGAAGCTTCACTCCCTTTGTCTGTCTGTACCATAATCCATACTTTGTAGTGCCCCTAAGATATCTCAAGACATGCTTCCCCACCTTCCAAAAGAGCTTGGTTGGCTTAAGCATATCTTGAGTCAGTTAGTTAATTGCATAGAAAATATCTGGTCTAGTGTTCATGAAGTACATTAGTGAACCCACAAGATGCCTGTAAACAGTAGCGTCCACTACCTCACCTGAAGTAGCATCCTCCTTCCTCCATTTTCTTGGAAGAGGAGTCTCCATGGGTTTACAACTCTCCATGTGTAACTTTCTCAGAATCTCTTTGGCATTCTTGCCTTGTGAAAAAAATAACTCCCCATCCCGCTGCCGTATTTCCAAACCAAGGAAATAGTGAAGGAGTCCCATGTCCTTCATCTAAAACTCTCTTGCAATATCCTCTTTTCAAGAAGTTATGAGCTACTCATCAACTGTCAAAATTAGATCATCAACATAAAGTACGATAATCAAGAGCTTACCATAAACCATAATCTGGTATAGGTTCGCATCCACTTCACTTTTTGTGAAGCCCAACCTGGTGAAATAGCTGTCAACCCTAGTGTACCAAGCACGAGGTGCTTTCTTCAACACATACAGTGCTCTCTCGATTTTGTACACATGTGACTCACTTTCAAAGGTCTCAAATCCTTCTGGCTACCCTATGTACACTTCTTCCTCAATAACTCCATTGAGAATTGCAGTCTTCACATATATCTGATGTATTTTGCACCCCATTTGTGCTTAGAGTACAAGGATATATATAATCGATGAGTACCTTATAACCGGTGCAAAATTCTCCTCATAGTCAATCCCCTCAACTTGTGAGAATCCTTGAGCTACAAATCTAGCCTTGTACTTCTACACACTCCCATTTGTTGCTTGCTTCACCTTACAGACCCATCTAGATCCAACCATCAATTTTCCAACTCGTCTTGGGACACTTCCCATGCATTGTTCCTAACGATGGAGTCATACTCCTCAACCATGGCATCAACCCAAATTGGTTGTTGCATTGCTTCCTCTAAGGAGGATGGTTCTATCACAATACAATTTCTCATAAGATCCATGTATCCAGTAAACCTGTCTGGAGATTGTCTATGTCAGTGCAGTGATGTAGGTTCTCCTACATGTTCTCCCGCATCAAGTCTCAATTTTTCAGCTTCAGTTGTGCGCCTTCTACCATTTTTGGTGGATGGCTCTGCATGAGTGTTTTCTACCACTCCATGATCCTCCGCATGTGGTTGCTCCACATCTTGAGGTTCATCCTTTGGAACCAAGAGTTCCTCATCTGCATGCAAGTCAAGCTCCCTCTCAAGGGACATGTTATCACCAAAATCGAACTTGATAAGTTGTTGATCAGACAACTTAAGTGTAACTATTTCAAACCAATATTTTGACTGAGGCTTAGCCTCCTCAACCTGAGAGGGCTCTCTCAAGTATTAATGACATGGAATAATGATATAGATAGATGGATAACTCTATGTGTCTTGGTTTTATATGTTTACAAGTTGAAAATATGGAGACTTTCTACCATTGGGCTATGGAGTCAGTGACAAGGATAAAGATAACAATAGCTCTTCTTATAGAAACTGAGGCTTGTATATAATTCAATGAAAGAGTGACACATTCAGGAAAATCCTAATAACTTGAGGTTCAAAGGAAGTCAGAGCATATGATATATGAATTCTGAGTAATGATACATCAAGGTATTGAAAAGGAAAGTATGAAAAGAGTTTCATCAAAGATTAAAACTTAAAGGAATTCAGAGCATGAATAACCATGAATTCTGAGTAATAAGCATTAAAAAAATTGAAGAAAACCTTCCAAATATAGGACTCAAAAAACTCATTTGACCATAGTTCAACACTTAAAGGAAGTCAAAGCATGACTAACCATGAATTCTAAGTAATAATTATTACAACTATGAAAGGGAAACATTTCGAAGATAAGATATAAACTCATTGAAATATACAAAGAATCTCAAGTCCACAAAAGTTAAATTGCTTCTGTATATATCAGTCAATCCAGAGCTTTACAAAAGTAGTCTTTTGATAAAATTTTCCAACCCTAGATACATCGAAGTATTCATTACTTATAGGCATCTAGCCTTTACATTCAGTCAGCCAAGTGGCTAGACCATTAAACTCCATTACTCTAACAAAATCTAACCACTAACTACATTTTTACAACTAGGATTGACACCTTTCGAATTATGAGTTAGAGTCCTACTATGACTCAAACACCAACTTATTACATTTAAACTGAAGATGATCCAATTCTTCCTCGAAAGGAATCATGACTTTCAACTATTCTAACCATAAACAAGAATTTAAGACTCTAACTGTCTTTGTGATGATGCTCTACCTACCATTTAGGAGTTGTCAGTTTGATGATTTTGGCAATACAGTGAACTGATATCTTCAAATTGTATCCTTAACAGAATATTTCCAAATAGAAAACCACTGATCTGATACTTTTTGAGATTTCTCTGATACTGTTTTTCCTTCTCATGGGGATCATCTTTAAATATCTTTTTACCTTTCTTCTTTTTTCAAAATTAGCCATCAAAACCAACCTCGTTGTCAAGATAGATTCTTAGAGCTACTTTCGTAGCACAAGAAAAAAGGTGATATGTAGTGATCCTCTGCTATTTTTTACCATTGGATGATATTAAATGACCAAAAAAAATTAAACCTGACCTTCAAAACTCTTCATCCGTATCATTTTAAGTAACTTAAGTCCAAAAAGAATTCTTCAAAAATTCCGCAGCAAAAAATGTGTTACAAGTTTGGCATACGTTGTGGAATTGCCTAACTTAACAGAGGCTTGACAAAACTTAGGTTTTGAGGCTGAAAGGATCCATGAATATATTTGCATGTAAAATATGATTAATATAAGACAAAAAATATCTATAATCCATTGTCACCTTCTTCTTTACCAGCAATTCCTTCATGAGTAGTTTTCACAGTTTTCTCCATAGTTCCTCTTTCCAAATCTTTCTTGATTGATTCTATCTTCATCATTTCCATATTTTCTTTCAACTCCTCAACTTGTCTTTGAAGATTTCTCCTCTCTTCCTGTAACCATAAATTTCTCTTCCTTTTCTGTGTCATCATGATGCGTAAAGGCTGTGATTTCTTCAACAATTGTTTGGCTTTTCCAATAGACTTTTCAAAATGAGTAACCTGGTCATTCACTTTATTTTCAACCTCATCTATCATTTGTCTATATTTCTTGTATCTTTCCATATATATCTTTGTTTCAGTTAATTCGTCCCTTACTGCTCTTAACTGTCCTTCAAGAATCTCCTTTTTAGTTTGCTCTATGACTTTCTCCTTTCCCTTTCTCCATTTGACTATTTCTTCCTTGTCTTTGCTCTGTCTCTTTAAAGAGTCTGCTTCAGATTTCTTTTGAAACTTTCTTTTAGATTGATCCTTCTTTTCTTTGGTAACCTTTGTCTCAATAGGAGATATGACTATAAATTCTTGTATTTCTGCCCTTTTTCCTTTATCTTGCTCCTGCTGCTTATCTCTGACATTGACAGTTGCAGAAATCTGGGATCTAGTAAAAGGCTTTCTAGGTTTTAAAAGAAAACCTAAATCTTCTGAAGAAAAATCCAATTTCTTGGCTATTAGTCCTTTTCGTCTAACTCTAGTTCCTTCTATAACAACTGCTTTTACTACATGATTTTATGAAATGTCTATAGCTTGTATAATGTCTTCAAGTCTGCCTTTTCCTCTAACAATTTATTTAGTGTTCCTTTTAGACCTTTTTATTGCAGGTTTGGTCTTGCTATCCATGACATGTTTGTTAACGCTTTCTAATTGCTGGAGGTGATACTGTCCCTTGAATGAATTTAGTTTCTTCATCCATATCTTTAGTTGTAGATTTTAAACCTTCTTTTTTATTCCTTTCTAACTCTGCAGTGGCACTCAGCTCTTGCCTTGAAGAAGAAGTTTTGAGATTAGGATTTTTCCTTGGAGATAAAAAATCCATTCCATACCCATTCATGAACAAGAAGGATGCCCAATATCTGTTCATTTACTTAATTCCTCCAGCACTAGTAATTTCATCAACCCATGGCGAAAAATGGAAGTTTCACTTCTTTCAGGTCTTCCTTGCACTTTGTCTGCCATTTTTCCAAGACTTCTAAAAAGGTAAAAAGGAATATCTATCAAATTCTTCCTTGTAAAATGAAGCAGCAGCTTGAAGTGATACATGTAGATTGTTTGGAATCTTCCTTCGCATGTAAATTACTTCTGTATGAATATTTAGAATAATTATCTCTAAGACAAGTTCTAGGAATTCCTTCAGTCATTTTTATCCCTACATGTTCAGGTTTTAGATAATCATCACAACTTTTCAAGTTAAACTTGGTAGCTTTAAACCATTCTTCTCTAGTTCTCGAGATCCCTGTTGCTTTAGAAATGTTATCAGGTGTAACTGGAACATGAAGACAACCAACCTTTGTATATGTGCCTTTTAAATTGATCATGAAATCTTGTGAGACCTGTTTATAATGACCTTGCAACCTTTGATTTAACTGAATGCAACCTGCTCTTGTAAAAATCTCAACAAAATATGTGTCTTCCATGATTAATCTTGGACTTGTACGTTCGTACCTGAATGGTAGACCCCCTTTATAAATTTTCTTTGGAGTAGCCATATCGTTCTTGTTCTACAGCAGTGGCCTTGCTTATATTTTTACACATGTTCAGCAAAATCCTTTGATGATAGCGAGATTTTATGGTAGAGGAAGGCTGGCATAACAAGTGATTTCTACGGGAGATGTTAATGACAGTAAGGTGCTTTGGTAACGGATTGAAAAAGCGAGAAAAAAAGTATGAGAAATGATGGATATCTTTGAAAAGGAAAATGGGATGGATTTCAAATGGTGGCTAATGGTAAACGTGCTTAACTCTTGAATGATAACCCTACTCTGATAGCATAACCTCGAAACCTTCAGAGGTTAACCACTCATCATTATGCATAAAACCATTATATAATGCAACATATTTAATAGTACATTTATTTTGACAAGTATCAGTTTTTCTACGGAATTACTAGGTGTTTCCATGGCAAAATCTGTTAATTTTGTACTAAAATCACTGCGGACTCAGATCATTTCTGACAAATGGCTAGTTTTAAGACTTTAAGTCACTTTAAAGTATCTACTCAAGATCTACTCTTTTGATATGACTTGAGATCATCTCTAACAAATTAAAACAAAAACTTAAAACCTATGTTCATCATAAAAATTTATCATTTCATGATGTTGTACAACCTAACTAACCTAAAGACCAACTTGACACATTTCAAGTAAAATTTTGAAAATTTTTGGTTGATAACAGTGGCTCCACTTGGGATAGTGTGCCCCTATGGTGCACTAAGAACTAGTAGTTCCAGTGCTACTATCCATCCTTTAGAATAAAACTCTAAAAATTTTCCAAGCTCCTCCTCAAGCTCTAATGGCCTTCACCTCGGGCTCAAGCTTGATGGTCACTGCATAAAAACCAACTTCATACCTACTAAAAGATGCCCATTAACCTTTGAGCTTATTCAAATACTCCTACCTACCCTATCAACTGTAACTCTCCACTTTAACTCAATCAACATGAAACTTCCAATGAAGCCAATCATTGGTCTTATTTGACATTTGGACCTCTTGATTGCACGTGAACCCAAAGTAGACATGAAACTGTGATGACCAAGGTAACTTAGAATTTATCTGATCTTCATAATGAAAATGAAACTAGAAAACTGGACTGAAAAACTCTTCCATGTATTCAGCTATAGGGTCAAAGAAGACATGATATTTTTTATGATACTCATAACATTCTGTAACTTTGGACAGCTCATATATGCTTTGTTCAGCCACACAAGATTTCATTTGTATGCTATCCAACTACTGTTCCAATTGATTCTCAATGACATTGTATTCTTGCTCATTAATATGATCATTATTTGATGTAAGCTGATCCGAGGAATGACATAAAAAATCAAACCTTTCTTTACCCTAATGGTTATAGAAACTATCTTCCAGTATTTCCTCTTGTTGTTTGCAATGATTCACATAATCTTGATGATCAAAGAACTGACAAGTTTTCTACAATTTTTTGTCAAACTCATTGGATGTAACATGGTTTTCATAAATAACCTCCTACTGGGTTTCATTTTTATCTAAAAGAGATGCTATCCTTTATTCTTGGTGTTCTTCTTGTGATGAAAGGTATTGTCATGAAGGGCCTCTAAAATTTCTTCATCCATGAACTCATCATCTTCATAAAAATTCTCCAAATATCTAATAAAACACACAGAATGCTTACAACAATATTTAACCAGCAACAAAGTTGGATGACAGTCTTTATACATCTCATAAAATGCAACATGGAAATCAGCAAGATAATATAATGAACCATTTGGCAAGCTTTCATACCAAGACTGTGCTTTTCCTTCCAAAGTGGCCATAAACATCTTCATGAGACAATCTTCAAGGAACTAAACCTTAAGATTGTGTACATGCATATGGAATCTAACCAAATGAAGGGAAGCATTGTCTTTCTTTTCATCTTTAAATATTGGTAGATCATCTAACCATTCAACCTTTGGCATAGGATTTGGAAAGCTAGGGATATGAGACTGATTCATAGGAGCATACCTGACATTTGATCTTCAGGTAGTGGATTCACCTTCCAATTGATTATTTGATGTGTGGAGTCATCAAGGTAGATGCAGCCTCGAAAAGCTTCCTGAGATCTTGCTACCTTCAGAAGTTCAGCTTCAAAATTTCGGGAAAGTATAATCTTCAAACTCCCGGCAGGCGCATCAAAATGTTATCACCAAAATCGAACCTGATAGGCTGTTGGTCAGACAACTTCAGTGTAAATATTTCAAACTAATATTTTGACTGAGGCTTAGCCTCCTCAGCCTGAGAGGGCTCTCTCAAGGATTAATGATATGGAATAATGATATAGATAGATGGCTAACTCCATGTGTCTTGGTTTTATATGTTTACAGGTTGAAAAGATGGAGGCTTGCTACCATTGGGCTATGGAGTTAGTGAGAGTGACACATTCAGGAAAATCCTAATAACTTGAGGTTCAAAGGAAGTCAGGGCATATGATATATGAATTCTAAGTAATGATACATCAAGGTGCTGAAAAGGAAAGTATGAAAAGAGTTTCATCAAAGCTTAACACCTAAAGGAAGCCAGAGCATGAATAACCATGAATTCTGAGTAATAAGCATTAAAAACATTTAATAAAACCTTCCAAATATAGGACTCAAAAAACTCATTTGACCATAGTTCAACACTTAAAGGAAGTCAGAGCATGACTAACCATGAATTCTGAGTACTAAGTATTACAACTATGAAAGGGAAACATTTCGAAGATAAGATATAAACTCATTGAAATATACAAGAATCTCAGGTCCACAAAATTTAAACTGCTTCTATATATATTAGTCAATCCAGAGCTTTACAAAAGTAGTCTTTTGATAAAAATTTTCCAACCCTAGATACATCAAAGTCTTCATTACTTATAGGCACCTAGCCTTTACATTCAGTCTGCCAAGTGGCTAGACCATTAAACTCCATTACTCTAACAAAATCTAACCATTAACTAGATTTTTACAACTAGGATTGACACCTTTAGAATTATGAGTTAGAGTCCTACTATGACTCAAACACCTACTTATTACATTTAAACTGAAGATGATCCAAATATTCCCCGAAAGGAATCATGAATTTCAACTATGTTGACCATAAAATGGACTTTAATACTCTAACTGTCTTCATGATGATGCTCTGCCTACCATTTAGGAGTTGTCATTTTGATGATTTTGGCAATACAGTGAACTGATATCTTCAAACTGTATCCTTAATAGAATATTTCCACATAGAAAACCATTGATCTGATACTTTTTTACATTTCTCTGATACTCTTTGTCCTTCTCATGGGGATCATCTTTAAATATATGTTTACCTTTCTTCTTTTTCCAAAATTAGCCATCAAAATCAACCTTGCTGTCAAGACAGAGTCTTAGAGCTACTTTTGTAGCTACTTTCATAGCACAAAAGGTGATATGTAGTGATCCTCTACTATTTTTTACCATTGGATGATATTAAATGACCAAAAAAAATTAAACATAACCTTCAAAACCCTTCATCTGTATCAGTTTAAGTAACTTAAGTCCAAAAAGAATTCTTCAGAAATTCCACAGCAAAAAATGTGTTTCAAGCTTGGCATACGTTGCAGAATTGCCTAACTTAACAAAGGCTTGAAAAAACTTAGGTTTTAAGGCTTAAAGGATCCATGAATATACCTGCATGTAAAATATGACTAATATAAGACAAAAAAGATCTATAATCCATTGTCACCTTCTTGTTTACCAGCAGTTCCTTCATGAGTAGTTTTCACAGTTTTCTCCATAGTTCCTCTTTCCAAATATTTCTTGACTGATTCTGTCTTCATCATTTCCATATTTTCTTTCAACTCCTCGACTTTTCTTTGAAGATTTCTCCTCTCTGTCTGTAACCATAAATTTCTCTTCCTTGTGTGTTTCATCATGATGTGTAAAGGCTGTGATTTCTTCATCAATTGTTTGGATTTTCCAATAGACTTTTCAAAATGAGTAACCTGGTCATTCACTTTCTTTTCAACCTCATCTATAATTTATCTATCTTTCTTGTATATTTCCATCCCTCTCTTTGTTTCAGTTAATTCTTCCCTTACTGCTCTTATTTTTCCTTCAAGAATATCCTTTTTAGTTTTCTCTATGACTTTCTCCTTTCTCTTTCTCTGTTTGACTGTTTCTTCCTTGTCTTTGCTATGTCTCTTTAGAGAGTCTGCTTCAGATTTCTTTTGAAACTTTATTTTAGATTGATCCTTATTTTCTTTGGTAACCTCTATCTCAATAGGAGATATGACTATAACTTCTTGTATTTCTGCCCTTTTTCGTTTATCTTCCTCCTGTTGCTTATCTCTGACATTGACAATTGCAGAAATCTGGGATCTAGTAAAGGGCTTTCTAGGTTTTAAAAGAAAACCTGAATCTTCTGGAGAAAAATCCAATTTCTTGGCTATAAGTCCTTTTCATCTGACTCTGGATCCTTCTATCACATCTTCTTTTACTACAGTAGTTTCTGCAATGTCTATAGCTTGAGGAATGTGTTCAAGTCTGCCTTTTCCTCTAACAATTTATTTAGTGTTCCTTTTAGACCTTTTTGTTGCAAATTTGGTCTTGCTATCCATGACACGCTTGTTAACTTGCTTGCTAATTGCTGGAGGTGATTCTTTCCCTTGAATGAATTTAGTTTCTTCATCCATATCTTTAGTTGTAGATTTTAAACCTTCTTGTTGATTCCTTTCTAACTCGACAGTGGCACTCAGCTCTTTCCTTGAAGAAGAAGTTTTGAGTTTAGGAGTTTTCCTTGGAGACAAAACGTCCATTTCATACCCATTCATGAACAAGAAGGATTCCCAGTCTCTATTCAATTTAATTAATTCCTCCAGCACTAGTAATTTCATCAACCCATGGTGAAAAATGGAAGTTTCACTTCTTTCAAGTCTTCCTTGCACTTTATTTGCCATTTTTCCAAGACTTCTAAAAAGGTAAAAAGGAATATATATCAAATTCTTCCTTGTAAAATGAAGCATCAGCTTGAAGTGATACATGTAGATTGTTTGGAATCTTATTTTGCATGTAAATTACTTTTGTATGACTGTCAATAGTTTATAATAATTATCTCTAAGAAAATTTCTAGGAATTCCTTCAGTCATTTTTATCCCTACATGTTCAGGTTTTAGATAATCATCACAACTTTTCAAGTTAAACTTGGTAGCTTTAAACCATTCTTCTCTGGTTCTCGAGATCCTTGCTACTTTAGAAATGCTATCAGGTGTAATTGGAACATGAAGACAACCAACCTTTGTATATGTGCCTTCGAAATTGATCACGAAATCTTGTGAGACCTTTTTATCATGACCTTGCAACCTTTGACAAAACTGAATGCAACTTGTTCTTGTAAAAATCTCAACAAAATATGGGTCTTCCATGATTAATCTTGGACTTGTAGGTTCGTACCTGAATGATAGACCCCCTTTATAAATTTTCTTTGGAGTAGCCATCTCGTTCTTGTTCTGCAACAGTGGCCTTCCTTATATTTTTACACCTGTTCGGAAAAATCCTTTGATGACAGCGAGCTGCTATGGCAGAGGATGGCTGGCATAACAAGGGATTTCTACGGGAGATGTTAATGAAAGTAAGGTTATTTGGTGACAGATTGCAAAATTCAGAAACAAAGTATGAGAAATGAGGGATATCTTTGAAAAGGAAAATGGGATGGATTTCAAATGGTGGCTGATGGTAAACATGCCTAACTCTCGAATGATAACCCTACTCTGACAGCATAACCTTGAAACCTTTAGAGGTTAACCACTCATCATTATGTAGAAAACTATTATAGAATGAGATAGATTTCATAGTACATTTATTTTGACAAGTGTCAGTTTTGCTATGGAATTACTAGGTGTTTCCGCAGCAAAATATGTTAATTTTGTACTAAAATCATTGCGGACTCAGATCATTTATGACAAATGGCTAGTTTTAAGACTTTAAGGCACTTTAAAGTATCTACTCAAGATCTACTCTTTTGATATGACTCGAGATCATCTCTAACAACTTAAAACAAACACTTAAAACCTATGTTCATCATAAAAATTTATCATTTCATGATCTTGTACAACCTAACTAACCTAAAGACCAACTTGACACATTTCAAGTAAAATTTTGAAAATTTTTGGGTGATAACAGGACAATCGCATGGCTTTCTCCTCATCAAATTTTATATCTCGTCTCACAACAGTCATATTTTTGTTTGGAAATACACTCGATAGTTGTGGGGAGTATTAGTGCACCCCACAAATATCCCAATCTCAGTTGTTGGTTCTAGATTCTTTCTAGAATCTTTGGTCACATGAAAATAGATAGATGAGCCAAAAATTTTAAAATATGAAACATCAGGTTTCTTACCAGAAAAAAGCCTCCTTTGCTGTACTCATGCCAAGTATCCGATGAGGACTACGGTTCTGTACAAATACCATTGTGTTGCATGCCTCTGCCCACACATGCAATGGTAGGCCCTGATCATGCAACATCACTCATGCTGCACCCATAATTGTTATGTTCTTTCTTTCTGCAACCCCATTCTGTTGTGGGTTATGAGGTGCAATGAACTCTCTCTGAATTCCTTCTTTGCTACAGAGGTTCTTGAATTCATTGGAGATTTACTCACCATCATTTTTTCTCCTTATAACCTTCACATGTTTCCCCATATCTTTCTCCACCAGTGCTTTGCACTCACAAAATTTTGAGAACGTCTGATCTTTCTTCTGCATGAAGTAGATCCAACACTTTCTAGAAAAATCATCAACAAAAATCACATAATACCTGTGCTTTTTTGACGAAGCTGTAGAGAATGGTCCACACATGTCTGAGTGAACTCTCTCAAGGATTTCCACTGCTCGATTCTCCTTCTTGTGAACAGTGGACTTTGCATACTTCCCCATGGTTCATCCCTTGTATGTGTCTATCTACGCAAGAGTACCCTTTGGAAGCCCCGTAGAAATCTGTTGCATGACCTTCAAAGTACCGTGGTGTAGATGGCCCAATATTTTGTGCCATAACTCACCCTTATCCCGACTCATCACTCTTTCTGCTTTACCCATCAATGTTGCACAACCATCTACATCAAGGTTGTAGAGATTCTTCACACGAATCCCAATCTTCTTGACTTGTCATATGGCTTTGTGACGAAGGAATTATTTCCCTTCACTAAAAACCACATCATACCCTTTATCCTCCAACATAGCAACTAAAACTAAATTTTTTTTCAAGCCTAGTACATGCATGACATATTTTAATAAGAAGGATTTACCTAATTGTCTCTAGAAAGTAACTGTACCAATCCTAGTAGCGTTATACCTTCCGTCATCACCCATTTCTATATGCATCTAGATATCCTTCTCCTCCAAGCGACTGAAAAGTTATTTGTCTCCCGTCATGTGGAAATATGCACCACTATCCAAGTACCACACTGATCCCATTGCACTAGATACCAAGAATGCGATGAGCGAGAATTCAAACTCAAATTGCAAGGCCAAAGCCTCACTTGCTATAGATCTTGAAGCCTTCTTGTTCTTCTTCTTCTTCTGTGTACAATTAGTGGCATAATTTCCATGCTCTTGACAGTGAAAACATTTCACTCTGGACATGTCATGCTTCTTGCCTTATTTTTCAGTCTCATATATTGAATATGATTTCTTTCCCTTCCCCTTATTTTCCTTGGCAACCAAGGCACAATTTTCCTCATCATCTGTCTTGGGTGAGGATCCATCCCTAGTATTCCGGTTGAATTCTTCTTGTACCAAATCCAACCAAAGTCGTGCTTCTCCCTCCCATTCACAGAGTCTTGATAACTATGCCAACTCTCAGGAAGGCCTAGAAGAGCTAGGCTCACCAATTCATCATCCGCTACAGTAATTCCAACACTCCCAAGCTCATCTCTAAATTGGACGAACTTGGTTAAATATTTCGGAAAAGTGTCGCCTTTCTCCATTTTGATCTTCCTAAGCTTGTCTTTTAGTGCCAATTTTCTGTGGTCACTGTTACTCTGAAATAGATCTGTCAAAGCCTTCCACATTGCATATGGAGTCACTTTACCATGGAGACTCGAGACAATGTGGTCTCGTACTCCCTTTAATAATATCATCCTCGCCTTTTCAACCTTCTTTTTCCAAGTATCAAGAAGAGTGGCATCTGTTGCTGTGGGTTTGGGAATATCATTATCAATGAATTCTTTCAACCCATTGTTCTCCATAACTTCCTCCATTCTATCTTTCCATGTAATATTATTAGAAATTCCCTCAAGTGCATATTCCAATCTCAAGCCATTGAAACCCATCTTGATCCGCCTCTCGCACCAAAGAATATTTTTGCAAATTCAAATGTTATTCAGCACAAACTCAATTTCTTCTCCACTATAGTGATTTCCTGCGCTCCGATACCATGTAGAAAGTATGCAAAAAATATGTATACCAATGGATTCAATCCTATCATGCATATGCTAAAGAAAGATACTGAATCCTTCTACAAATTAATTGCGAAAAATAAACATGATTTCCAATCACAACAAGTAAATAAAGAAGAAAATCAAGCCACAACACAGATATTTTCCCAGGGAAAGCTTACTACTCAAAACCCCTCTATCTTCTATTCTATTCTATTGATAAATCTCAACCAAAAGGGTTCAATGGTGGAGCACATTTAGGACTTCCAAAAATTGAATATCGGGGTAACTAATATTCCAAAAAAGCATATTATTGATGTCTTCATAGGTACTTTGAAGGATAAAATCCAAAATAAGGTTCAATTTTGGGAACCAGATTCATTGGAGAAGTCATTCAGGGTGGAAAGAAAAGCTTAAAGCATAATTATGGCAACAAGGAAGTCTACCACTCACAACTATAAAAATGGAAGTGTTGCTGCTCCTAGCCTTCCACAACCTACAAGGTTGATACCACAACAATTGGAGGAAAAAGGAGAAAAGGGATTTTTTATAGTTGTGATATAAAATACACTAAAGGTCATAAGTGTTCTGAGAATAAATAATTCTACATAGATTTTTAAGAGGAGGAAGAAAAGGAACAAGAAACATCAAAATAGGAGGATATACACCAGGAACCAACTCCTGAGAAAGAATATATGAATTTGATCATATTTTGCAATGCATTGGCAGGAATTACCACTCCTCAAATGCTCAAAGATAAAAGGATATATCAAGAAGAAAAAGGTGATAGTGTTGATTGAATTAGGTAGTACTCATAATTTTATTCATTGTAAGATATCCAAGGAATTGAATTGTTTCCTATATCCAGCACCAAAGTGATAAGTGATGGTTGAAAATGGAGGAACTATAAATTTCTCTAGAAAGTACCATAATATCAAGCTAAACATGGGGGAATATGTATTGACTATTCCAATGCTTTCCATTCCAATGGGTGGTGTTTATGTCGTACTATAAGTCCAATGGTTACTATCTTTGGAGACAATAGCTTTTAATTTTCAAGAAATTTTCTTGAATTTTTTTTGGTAAGGAAAGGAAGTTGAATTAAGGGGTATCACAGGGAAACCAAGAAATATAATCAAATCTAATGGCATGACAAAAAAATTGAAGAAAGAACAATAAATCATAATTGCATAATTATGCTCACTATAGGTTCAAACATCAAAATAATATATTTCTCCATATCTCTAAAAAGTCTTAGACAATCACTCCAACGTATTTGAGACTCCCAAATGCCTATCACCTACTCGTGATCATGACCATTCTATTCATTTGATTCTAGGAAGTGTTCCTCCAAACAACAGATTTCACATATATCCCTATTCCCAAAAGAGTGAAATTGAATGTATGGTTGTAGAAATTCTAGAGGCTGGTATAATTCAACCTAGTAAAAGTTATTTCTTTGCTCTAGTAGTATTGGTGCAAAAGAAGGATGGATCATGGTGTATGTGTCTAGATTATAGGAAGCTCAACAAGCTCACTATTAAAGATCAATTTCACATTCCTCGCATTGATGAATTGTTGGATGAATTACATGGAGAAATTTGCTACACCAAGTTGGATCTTTGTTCAAGATATCATCAAATTAGAATGAAGACTAAAGACATTCCAAAAATAACTTTAAGAACTCATGAGGGTCATTATGAATTTTTGTTCATGATTTTTGGCCTTACTAATTCACCTTCGACATTTCAAGGTTTGATGAATTCCATTTTCAAACCCTTCCTTATAAAATTTGTGTTAGTATTTTTTGATGATATACTAATCTACAACAATTCTTGGAAGGATCATATTCAACATGTTTACAGGGTGCTCAAACTATTGGAGGAGAAACAATTATATGCAAAAAACTCCAATTGTTTTTCTAGAGTACAGGAGGTGGAATATTTGGGTCATATTGTATCTCATGAGGGTGTTAATGTAAACCCTAACAAAATTAAATCCATTAATGAATGGAAGATCCCCAAACCAATAAATCTTCTTTAAGGATTTATCGAGTTGACAGGGTATTATCGCAAGCTTGTTAAGAATTATGGGAGAATAGCAACACCTCTAACAACACTACTAAATAAAGATGCATTTTCTTGGACTCCAGAAGCAACTAAAGCACCTGTCTTAGATGAGCCTGACTTCAAAAAAAAAAATTATTGCGGAATGTGATCCCTCGAGAAATTGAATTGGTTTTGTTTTAATGCAAGAAGGAAGACCCATTGCTTTTGAAAGTCTTCCAATCAAAGGAAAGTATTTGCACAAACCAATTTGTGAGAAGGAAATGTTGGAAATACTACACGCACTAAATAAACTGAGACCTAACCTAATGGGAAGACACTTCAAGGTAAAAACATATAATAATAATATTAAATACTTTTTGGAACAAATATTATCTTCAGAAGAGCATCAAAAAAGGGCCACAAAGATGTTGCGTTATGGCTTTGAAATCATCTAAAAAAAAGGGAAGCAAAATGTTGGTGTAGATGCATTCTCAAGCAAGGATGAGGATGTGGAATCATTGCTTTGTTCCCCTTCTATTATCCAACCTGATTAGTTAACTGAAGAAAGGGATGAATGGAAGAATGAAAAAGAGGTGTAGACACTCATTCAAAAGTTGCAGCAAGATCCTAGTACATATAATACATTTATCTAGAAAAATGATTCATTATGATACAAATATCGCCTATATCTTTGTAAGAATTCCCAACTCAAGCAAAATATTATTTTGAAATTTCACACCTCCCCCCTGTGAGGGCAGTCAGGTTTTTTAAAAACTTACCACAGGGTGAAGAAGGAATAATTTAGGGTGGCCTTAATTCTGATATTTAGAATTTTGTGGCAGAATGTTTGGTTTTCCAACAAAATAAAGTTGAGACAATTAATACCTCAGGTTTTTACAACCTTTAGCTATTCCAAGTCAGCGTTGGGAGGAGGTATCAATGGATTTTATCACAATTTTACCCAAGTTTTAATGAAAGAGTGTCATCATGGTGGTAATTGATAGACTTACCAAGTATGCACAATTTTGGGCATTATCTCATCCTTTTAAATCCAATATAGTTGCTACTGAATTTATGGAAACAATTCAAAAGCTACATGGAAAACCAAAGATATTGTAAGTGACATAGATCTCATTTTCATTGGAAATTTTTGGACGGAATTATTTTCTTTTCTTGGTACTAAATTATCTCATAGTTCATCTTATCATCCTCAATCTAAGAGGGAAACTAAGATAGTGAACCAATTTTTGGAAGGATATCTTCATTGCTTTTGTATCTAATAAACAAACACAATGGGTCAAGTGGTTACCTCTAGTTGAATGGTGGTATAACACTTCCTTCCATGATGCAGCAAAAATGATCCCATTTATGGCACATTATGGATATCATCCACCATCCATCACATCATCTTTAATAGAAAATTATAAGGTTCAAGTAGTGGAAAATCACATTGATCATCAACAAAAATTTCTACAACTCTTAAAGGTTAACCTTGTTATCACTCCACCGGATCTCTAAGGCTGAGAAAGAGTCCAAACAGAGGTAACCACAAACCAATATTTTAGCTTGGTAGCTAGCCCTACCAAACCGGAGAGGGCTCTCTCCACAAATCACAGCCAAGAGGGTTGGATGAACTATTTCTTCAGGCTAGGTATGAGTACATGGGTTTGTTTGTTTGATTTGGGTTGTTGGATGGGTGAATTAAGTCAAAGAGGCTAGGTCAGGGCAACTAAAATTAGGGTTGTAGAGATTCAATGGGGCAAGGTAGGTAGAAAAGAAAGCACTTTAGGGTTTCAGGGTGAGATGGATCAAACTGATGAGGAGCTAGAAAGAGCAAGGCAAAGCATGAATTCTTTTTAAACTAAAGAAAATGAACAAACTATGAAGTTTTTCCCGAAGAAATAGCACGAGAGATGTATTTTTCTTATCAACTTGAAAACCAGCATATCATAGAAATGAAATGGATCATGGAACAAAACATTCATACATAATGAGACATAATAAGAAAAATGCTAAATTTCCATACTACAGTCATCCCAAAGAAATAACTGCAACCTTTTCATTAATTTCCTACCAAATACTAATTACACTAGAGTCTCTGATCAATGCAACAACATCCAACCTATGAAATGAGTCAAAAAGTACAAGATATAGACATGAAAAACTTCTCCCAACCTTAGGGGTTGAATCCCTATGTTGTGGATCTGATCCACAAAAATCTAAACTGAAACCTAGAGTGTAGGGAGCTCAAACTAACACATCCCTCACTTTTTGAAAACTGATTCATTACATGTCATCAAAACTTTTTACCTAATGTATTTACCCCTAGGTAAGTCAACCACATCATAATTACTTTTACATTCATGATTTGCATTGGTAAAAATCCCATTGACCATGGTCAAACTGGAAAAAATTGAGAAAATTGATAAATATCAGCACACTGGGAAAACATGTCAAAAGCGTAGTGCCACTGACCTAAGCGGAGTTCCATCTTCAGCTTTACTTTTAAAGGGGTTTTAGGTGTCCAAATTGAGCTCAGCATAGCTCATAGGAAAGCTTATCCTTTCTAGTTTCTAGATTTATGCCTAGTTTCCAAAATGGTCAATTTTGACCCTCCAAAACTTCATTCTCCCAAGACTGGTCAAAAGTGCAACGCCAACCTCCAAAACAGGGTAGAAAGGTCATTTTTTGAATGTTTTTTGAACTTTTGATTGCCTCTTTGACCCAGAAATTTTTTTTAAAGTGGTTTTCCTAACTATACTTGGCCTTCTGAATCCAATGATGGTTCCATTTTCTCCATTGGAGGTCCCTAGGAAATAGGGCATTGCGCTTTTGCCAGTTTGACTGTGACAAATTGCCAAAAACTCAAAAATTTCCAAAACTTTCAAAATTTGCTCAAATTTCTTCAAATATTTTTTTGTGGGATGATGATGAGGTGTAATAGGAAATTAGAGATGCCTCAGAAAGAATATCAAGCTTGTCCCCTTCATTTTTCTTGGCTAGTGTTTAAATTCTTGATTTGGAATTTTGTAGCTTTGAGCTTGCAATTTGGTTTTTATTGAAGTAGTGCTTGGCCCTCTTTCTCAATATGTAATTATCCTTGTTTTCCTTCTCCAGGAGATTCTCAAGATGTTTCTTGGCCCTGTGAATCATGTTGCAAAAATAAAGGCAACCTACATACTCAAAACAAGTGTCAGTCATAGGATAGGCCATCAGTTCATTTGTGTTAGTGGGCTCCAGTCTTAGGATTCTTCCTCCTTTGTGAAGCCTTATGTGTTCTCCATTCTCTTCTCTCTATCTACCCTCCTCTTCCACATATTCTTTGTCTTCCTCCATATTGTTTTGGTGGCCTAGAAACCCTAGGGATAAGGTAGATGTGAATGGGGAGTGAAAATGGGTCTAGGGAATAGAGATAGCTCTAGGAAAATTTAGGGATATGGGGGAAGGTATTAGGGAACCGTGGGAGGTGATGGGAGGTCTAAATTTCAAGAGAATTGAAAATTAGAATTTAATTACAGTTTTAGGGAAGTGGCTGCCTAGGAATGTAGAAGCCTAGGACTTAGGATTTTTAGGGAAAGGGACTTAGGGATTAGGAAATGATAGTGAAAGGGTAGGGATAGGGTTTTTAATGAGGTAGGAAGGTATTTTAGGGTTTATGGGTAGTAAATTTAGAGTGAGGGAGTGATACTAGGGTATTCCACTAGACACTTAGTTAATTTTTCTCATGAAGAAAAACACCATAAAAATGACATTTAGGAAAGCAAGGAGGCAATGATTTTGTACCACTTACTTGATAAAGGAGGAAACAAGATTATTCTGGAAATTTGGAAGAATTTGAGGGTGTTTTGTGGCTTCTAGGGCTTGATGGGAAAAAGCACAGCGCCTGAAGTGAAAAAGGCAGCGCCAAATGCTCTAAGCGCAATGCCTGTTGCCTATGTGCAATGCCACTCTTTGAAAGCACAGCACCAACTTTCATACCACTTTTGGAGGCTTTCACAGCGTCCAAATTGATCTCATTATAGCTCGTTGGAAATATCTCTCTCTTCACTACACAATGGACCTATCAAGCACTGAAAATGATCAACTATAGCCCCTCAAAAATCAACTATCCCAAGACTGGTCAAAAAGTGCAAAAGGGGGTGCAAAAATGCAGTGTACTTTTGCAGACAACTTTTGGAGGCCTTCCTCAACTCCAAATTGAGCTCATGATAGCTCATTGGAAATATCTCTATATATAGTTATCATTTGAATCATAAAACCAGTCACTTGGACATTCCATTAGGGAGGAAAACAAACTTTCCCAAGGTCACTCCATAAGTGCAGCAACTCTCTTGTAGTAAATATATTTTTATAATTCCTCCCAAATCATAACACATGTGTAAAAACTAAAGGATTTTTTTGTTCCTTGGCCTATTATGTACAAAAACCTCTTTCATTTTTGTAAAATTCATCTCTGTTTGGTTGGAAACATACTTTGAAGAAAAATTGGCCCTATGTGTGGAAAATGATTTGTCCCTTGGAATGACTTCTTGAAACATTATGGAGACATGATGTTTATGAGTTGGGATGGCCTCATACTTGCTAATATGAACTCCCTTATGCCTCCTCTGCTTAGATGTCTCTGATTCCATAGCAAACCATAGCTCGATCGGAGAGGAAATTAGGGCTTAGTGCTTGTGGAAAATGATGATTTTGAGGGATAGTAATGATGGGAAGTGTTTAGGAAGACTAATGCATTTTGGAAATTTGACTAATTTGGCTGATGGAACCTTGAGTATGCAGCTACCTTGGAACCATGAGAATTTATTACATTTTGAATGACATAAAATTACATAATGAAAATTAAAAATTACATGTTGAAACAAGAATTTCTCTTTACAAATCATCTTCACATGGTGAAGAGAAGTTATTGGATCACCCTTTACTTGTTGGTCTTTTATTCATGCAGATAGTAGTTTTATGGACCTTGAAAAACCCTAAAATACCTAATGGTAAACTTGAAAAACCCTAAAATACCTAATGAGACTTTGAAGGACTAAACCTCATAATGGCATGACTAATGTGATGGCATGATGATACTGATTTTATGGGTGATGTATAGTCAACAAGGTATGAAACTATGCTAGCAAGTAATCAAATTTGAGGAAGAGTGATGTTTTTGGACTAGGGCAACCATCTGTGACTAAATTTTTGCATGATCTAGTGGAATGATAAAAAAATTCTAAGTGGGACCCCTAAAATGATATGAAAAGATGATTTTTTACCACTTATGGTAGGATACAAATACTGACACTAACATTGGCCTTATTGGGGATGATAGCTCTGAACGAGGTGTCAAGAACACCATAGATGAGAAAGCCTTATCCATTGGGCCAATACGGTCAAAAAATCAAACTAATAAACATGATTGAAAACTAATAACTCAGATGAAATAGACTAACTCAAGACAAGCTCAAAATTGACTGAAAACTAATGGAAAAAATATGCTCAGAATTGAGCTTATTTAACAAAACCTACACTAGCTGATCCACTCATCACTTGATCAAGTGAAATGAAACAACCAATGCAACCATGTAAGCATTCTGGCTACTATTTGAATTCTTTGCAATTGCTTTCTTATGAGAAATAAGAGAGAAATACTGAAAGGAAACTCCCATGAAAACTTGTCAACAGATTGAATCTTAATGAAATTGCAAATCATGAGCCCACCAGCTGACCTCAAGAATGTTGCAAAAGGATCTTCATAGGAATACATATTAATTTCCAGCCCATCTAATACATTATTGCCTATATTCTGGGCGGCATTCATAACATGAATATGAAATTTCATATTTACCCTTACTTTCTTGATATGGCTGCAAATGTTCGGATGAGCTTTGTAATGAGACTCCTACTAAAAATGCAAAGAAACTAGCTGTCGGATCAAGTTTATATCAACACTCTTTTCGGGCTCACAATTAGCTAATGTAGAAGGGCTTTTACTATAGATATCATCCAACACATCAACTACAGGGTCATGAAAAACTTGAAAATACTATTGCAACCTATTTTCCATTGTTTCTAATGAGAATGCATGAATTTCTACAGGCTTCTCATCCTTTGCTTTAGAGACAGTACGGAAATTTTCCTTCAAAAACTGAAATGCTTCAAAACATAATGGTACAGAATCATCTTGCATCATTTGATCATATGTTTCAACTTCCAAGCCTTCATATGCAATTTTAAATTCAATGGAATTTGGTGGTTGTAAATCTAGAGCTGAGGAGTCTTGATCAAGGATTTCATTGCCCTCTTGATTGTCAAGATCAAAACTTAATGACTGTTGATTTCTGAATGCATGAAATTTGTCTCTGATTAACTGAAACGAAGTAAAACAAAGAGGAAAATATCCTTCACTTACTTCCAAATTTTTTGAACTTTCCTCCTCACTACCATAGTTGATATGCATCGGATGATCACTGTATTCGAGTTGATTAAACACTGAACTTCATCCTCCCACAAACTAGATGTTGATTAGTCCGCAAGATTAGCTTATGTTTGGAGAACATAATTTTTTTCATATTGATAATACTTAGGAAAATCATCAAAATAAGTAATTTCATCAAACATACACATTAGATCAGCAGATTGTTTCTCCTCAGATTGATCTACAAATCCATTTTCTGATCTATGGTAGCTGGGATTAATAGGAAAGTGTTTAGCCCCAACAACCTCTTATTTTTCTGCAATAAGTGGGTCATGGTGATCTTGAATGAAAAATCCATCTCTCATGGTGATATTTTGCATCATTTCCTCTATTTTACTTACAAAAATGTCGAGTTTTACCTCTGATGATATCAGGTGCTCTACAATGTTCTCCCTCTCTTCTTCCTTCAACTTTGCCCTTCTGATCAGCAGATTAGCCTCTACCTCTACTACATTGTTCTACATCTCTTCAAGTGTTGCAAGGTTCCTCTCTCTTAGCTAAAACTCCATTTCCAGATCAAAGGCATCTGGGTAATGTAAGAGAGCTGAGCCAGGAGGAGGTTTTATATTAGTAGGTATCGAACGATAGACTTGATTGAATCTAGCAGAAAACTATTGTATTGTCTCCCCTAGTTGTCTTTTCAGCTAGTCATACTCTTCTATAATAAATAAAAATTTTTCTTTGACCACCCACTTGTCGAGGAAAACGGTGACGAACTGCGGGAAATCGGAGATGCTCGCAGTAGGCAGGTTTTTTAACAAACTTTTGAATTTTCCTTGCAAATAAAGAGAAAACAACCTAATAATGAAATCATCTTCATCAACTTCAAAAAGGTTGAGGAAAGTCTCAAAATTATGCATATGTCTCTCAGCAGTGATGTTGTCACATTCACCATCAAACCTTGGCAGATATAAGTAATGAATTTCAGGGAAATCATGAAGTATAGGAGGTAAGATGAGTGGTTTGTATCTATCTTGAATTTTAAAAGATGTAGGAGTATGTAAAAAATATGTAGGATCAGTCTTGATATCTTGAGGTTCATCAATTTTAAGATGTTCATCATATGATTCAGAAAAAGGGTCTAGACCAAGATCAAAGGCATATGGGGAATTTGTATTTACAACCTTCAAAGGAGCGGAATCCAACGCAGGTCCATGATCTTTTCTCGAACATAATATACCTTGGAAAACGTTCTAGAAATTCTTAGGAAAATAGAAGAAATATTTCATGATAAAGAACATGATGTCTTGAATAAAGTGAAATTTGAATACCTGATCTTCCCATGTTGTCCTTTCATATTTCTTGGCAAGGTTCATCCTCCAGTGGAGTCTTTGGATTTAGTTTTGAAACTGATTTGGAGTTTCTAGGTGGATTATGCACAACCTTATTTGTGTTTGATCATTGTCCACCATCAGCAATCAGATCTGATATTTTTCATTCTTTCCCAGGGAAGATTTTTCTTTTCACCTCCCCGGCAATGGCGCCGATATGTTATCACTCCACCGAATCTATAAGGCTGATAAAGAGTCCAAACAAAGGTAACTACAGACCAATATTTTATCTTGGTAGCTAGCCCTACCAAACTGGAGAGGGCTCTCTCCATAAAATCATAGCCAAGAGGGTTGTATGAATTAGGGTTTTAAGCTACGTATGGGTACAGTGGTTTGTTTGTTTGATTTGGGTTGTTGGATGGGTGAATTAGGTAAAAGAGGCTAGGTCAAGGCAAATAAGATTAGGGTTGTAGAGATTCAATGGGGAAAGGTAGGTAGAAAATTTAGCACTTTAGGGTTTCAGGGTGAGATGGATCAAACTAATGTGGAGCTAGAGAGAACAAGGCAAAGAATGAATTCTTTCTAAAATGAAGAAAGTGAACAAACTATCGAAAGGTTTTCCCAAAGATAAATCATGAGAGATGTATTCTTCTTATCAACTTGAAAACCATCATATCATAGAAATTAAATGGCTCATGTAACAAAACATTCATACATAATCAGACATAAGAAAATTTCCATACCACAGATATCCCAAAGAAATAGCTGCAACCTTTTCATTACTTTCCTGCCAACACTGATTACACTAGAGTATCTGATCAATGCAACAACATCCAACCTATGAAATAAGTTACAATATATATACATGAAATAACTTATCCCAACCTCAGGGGTCAAATCCGTGAGTTGTAGAGCTGATCCACCAAAATTTGAACTGAAATCTAGAGTGTAGGGAGGTCAAACTGACTCATCCCTCACTTTTTGCAAACTGATTCATTACATGTCATCAAAACTTTTCACCTAATGTATTTAACCCTAGGTAAGTAAACCAAATCATAATTACTTTTGCATTCATGATTTACATTGGTAAAAATCCCATTGACCATGTTCAAACTGGAAGATTTGAGAAAATTGAGAAATATCAGCATATTAAGAAAGTGTGTCAAAAGCACAGTGTCGTCTTCAGCTTCACTTTTGATGGGGTTTCAAGTGTCAAAAGTTAGCTCAGGATAGCACATTAGAAATCTTGTCCTGTCTGGTTTCCAAATCTATAACCCGTTTCAAAAATGGTCAAGTTTTGACCCTGAAAAGATTCATTCTCCCAAGACTGGTCAAAAACGCAACGCCAGCTTCCAAAATAGGGCAAAAAGGTCATTTTTGAGTGTTTTTTGACCTTTTGACTACCTCTTTGACCCAAAAAAGTTGTGTAAAGTGGTTTTTATAACTATACTTAGCCTCCTAAAACCAATGGTGGTTTATTTTTCTTCATTGGAGGTCCCTATGAAAAGTGCAGCGCCTAGGGCACTGTGCTTTTGCCAATTTGACTATGTCAAATTGCCAAAAACTCAAAAATTTCCAAAAATTTCAAAATTTGCTCAAATTTCTTCAATTTTTTTGTTGTAGTATGATGATGAGGTGTACTAGGAAATGAGATATGTCTCAATAATAATATCAATATTGTCCCCTTCATTTTTCTTGGCCAGGGTTTCAAGTCTTGATTTGGCCTTTTGTAGCTTTGAGCTTGCAATTTGGTTTTTATTGAAGTAGTGCTTGGCCCTCTTTCTCAATATGTCATTATCCTTGTTTTTCTTCACTAGGAGCTTCTCAATATTATTTTTGGCCCTCTGAATCATGTTTCAAAAATCAAAGCAACCTACATACTCAAAACAAGGGTCAATGTTGGAGAGGCCATCAGTTCATTTGTGTTGGTGGGCTCCAGTCTTAGGATTCTTCCTCCTTTGTGAGGCCTTATCTGTTCTCTATTATCTTCTCTCTATCTACCCTCCTCTTCCAAATAGTCTCTATCTTTGTCCATATTTTTTTGGTGGCCTGAAAACCCTAGGGATAAGGTAGATGGGAATGAGGAGTGAAAATGGGTCTAGGGAATAGGGATAGCTCTAGGAAAATTTAGGGATATGGGAGAAGAGATTATGGAACCGTGGGAGGTTATGGGAGGTATAAATGTCAAAGGAATTGAAAATTATAATTCAATTACAGGTTTAGGGAAGTGGCTGCCTAAGAATGTAAAAGCCTAGGACTTAGGGTTTTTAGGGAAAGGGACTTAGGGATTAGAAAATGATAGTGTAAGGGTAGGGATAGGGTTTTTAGTGATGTAGGAAGGTATAATAGGGTTTATGGGCCGTAAATTGAGAGTGAGGGAGTGATACTAGGGTTTTCCACTAGACACTTAGTTAATTTTTCTCATGAAGAAAAACACCATAAAAATGACATTTAGGAAAGCAAGGAGGAAATGATTTTGTATCACTTACTTGATAAAGGAGGAAACAAGATCATGCTGAAAATTTGGAAGAGTTTGAGGGTATTTTGTGGCTTCTAGGGCTTTCTGGGAAAAATTTCAGCGCCAAGCCTAGGAGCACAATGCCTGAAGTGAAAAAGGCAGCACCAAATGCTCTAAGTGCAACACCAGTTGCCTACGCGCAGTGCCACTCTCTTAAAGTGCAGTGACAACTTGCAGACAACTTTAGGAGGCTTTTCCGGTGTCCAAATTGAGATCATGATAGCTCGTTGGAAATATATATCTCTTGGCTATAAAATGGACCTGTCAATAACTGAAACTTATCACGTATAACCCCTCAAAAATCAATTCTCCCAATACTGGTCAAAAAGTGCAGATTAGGGATGAAAAAATAAAGTGTATTTTAAAAGGAAACTTTTGGAGGCCTTACTCAACTCCAAATTGAGCTCATGATAGCTCATTAGAAATATCTCTCTGCCTAGTTATCATTTGACCTATCATGCTAGTCATTTGGACCCTCTATCAAGGAGAAAAACGTATTTTCCCAAGTTCACTCCAGAAGTGTAGCAACTATATTTTTAGTATTCCTCCCAAACCATAACACCTGTGCAAAAAATGGAGGTTTTTGTTTATTGGCCTATGATGGACAAACCCAATTTCACTTTTGTAGAATTCATCTTTTTTTGGTTGGAAACATACTTTGAAGCAAAACTGGCCCTATGTTTGGCAAATGATTTGTCCCTTGGAATGACTTCTTGAAAAATGATGGATACATGATGTTTATGAGTTGGAATGGCCTCATGCTTTCTGATATGACCTCCGTTATGCCTCCTCTGCTCAGATGTCTCTGATTCCATAGAAAACCCTAGCTCGATGGGAGAGGAATTTAGGGTTTAGTTCTTGTGGAAAATGATGATTTTGAGGGATAGGAATGATGAGAAGTGTTTAGGAGCACTAATTCCTTTTGGAACTTTGACTAATTTGGCTGATGGAACCTTGAGTATGAAGCTACCTTGGAGCCATGAGAACTTATTACATTTTGAATGACATAAAATTGCATAACAAAAATTAAAAATTACATCTTATAACCAAAATTACATGTTGAAACAAGAATTTCTCTTTACAAATCATCTTCACATGCTAAAGAGAAGTTATTAGATCACCCTTTACTTGCTGGTATTTTATGCATGCATATGGTAGTTTGATGGACATTGAAAATCCCTAAAATACCTAATGGTAACCTTGAAAAACCCTAAAATATTTAATGAGACTTTGAAGGACTAAAATTCATAATGGCATGAGGTATGTGATGACATGATGATACTGATTTTATGGATGATGTACAGTCAGAAAGGTATGAAACTATGCTAGAAGGTAATCAAATTTGAGGAAGAGTGATGTTTTTGGACTAGGGCTACCATCAGTGACTAAATTTTTGCATGACCTAGTGGAATGATAAAAAAAATTTGAGTGGGACCCCTAAAATGATATGAAAAGAGGATTTTTTATCACTGATGGCAGGATTGAAATACTGACACTAACATTGGCCTTATTAGGGATGATATCTCTGAAAGAGGTGTCAAGAACACCGTAGACCAGAAATCCTTATCCATTGGGCCAATACGGTCAAAAAATCAAACTAATAAACATGACTGAAAACTGATAACTCAAATGAAATTGACTAACTCAAGACAAACTCAAAATTGACTGAAAACTAACTGAAAAATATTCTCATAATTGATTTTATTCAACAAAACCTACTCTAACTGATCCATTCATCACATGATCAAGTGAAATGGAACAACCAATGCAACCCTGTAAGAATTTTGGCTTCTAGTTGAATTCTCTGCAAGTTCTTGCTTATAAGCAAGAAGAGAAAACTACTGAAAGGAAACTCCCATGAAAGCTTGTCAACAAATTGAATCTTAATGAAATTGCAAAGCATGAGCCCACCAATTGACCTCAAGAATGCTGTAAAAGGATCTTCACAGGAATACATATTAATTTCCAGCCCATCTAATACATTACTACTATACTCTAGGCGGCCTTCATAACATGAATATGAACTTGCAACTTTACCCTTACTTTCCTTATATGGCTGAAAATGTTCGGATGAGCTTTGTAATGAGACTCTTGTTGAAAATGACAAAGAAACCATTCGTCGGATCAACTTTATATCAACACTCTTTTCAGGCTCATAGTTAGCTAATGGAGAAGGACTTTTACTGCAGATATCATCCAACACATCAACTATAGGGTCATGAAAAAACTTGAAAATACTGTTGCAACTTATTTTCCATTGGTTATAATGAGACTGCATGACTTTCTATAGGCTGCTCATCCTTTGCTTTAGAGACATTACGAAAATTTTCCTTCAAAAAATGAAATTATTCAAAACATAATGGTACACAATCATCTTGCATCATTTAATCATATGTTTCAACTTACAAGCCTTCACCTGCAATTTTAAATTCAATGGAATTTGGTGGTTGCAAATCTAGATTTGAGGAGTCTTTATCAAGGATTTCATTGCCCTCTTGATTGTCAAGATCGAAACTTAATGATTGTTGATTTCTAATTGCATGAAATTTGTCTCTGATGAATTGAAACGAAGTAAAACAAAGAGGCAAAGATCCTTCACTTACTTCCAAATTTTATGCACTTTCCTCCTCACGGCCATAGCTAATATGCATCGATTGATCACTATATTCGAGTTGTTGAAACTGAACTTCCTCCTCCCACAAACAAGATGTTGATTAGTCTACAAGATTAGCTTCTGTTTCGAGAACATAATTTTCTTCATACTGATCATACTTAGGCATATCTTCAAAATAAGGAATGTCATCAAACATACACATTAGATCAGCAGATTGATCTACAAATCCATTTTTTGATCTATGGTAGTTGGAATTAGCAAGAAATATTAGCTTCTGTTTGGAGAACATAATTTTCGTCATACTGATCATACTTAGGCATATCTTCAAAATAAGGAATGTCATCAAACATACACATTAGAAAAACAGATTGTTTCTCCTTGGATTTATCTACAAATCCATTTTCTGGTCTATGGTAGCTGGGATTAGCAGGAAAGTGTTTAGGGCCACCAACCTCTTCTTTTTCTGTAATAAGTAGTTCATGGTGATCTTGAACGAAAATCCATCTCTCATGGTGATCATTTGCATCATTTCCTCTATTGTACTTACCAAAATGTGAAGTTTTACCTCTAAAGATGTCGGGTGATTTGCAATGTTCTCCCTCACTTCTTCCTTCAACTTTTCCCTTCTGATCAGCAGATTAGCCTCTACATCTACTGCATTGTTCTGCATCTCTTCAAGTGTTACAAGGTTCCTCTCTCTCAACTAAAACTCCATTTCTAGATCAAAGGCATCTGGGTAATGTAAGAGAGTTGAGCCAGGAGGAGGTCTTATATTAGTAGGTATCAAATGATAGACTTGATTGAATCTAGCAGAAAATTGTTGTATTGTCTCCCCTAGCTGTCTTTTCAACTGGTCATACTCTTCTAGAATCAGGAAAGAATTTTCTTTGACCACCCACTTGTCGAGGAAAATGTTGACAAACTGCAGGAAATCTGAGATGCTCGTAGCAGGCAAGTTTTTGAACCAACTCTTGACTTTGCCTTGCAAAGAAAGAGAAAAAAACCTAATACTGGCATCCTCTTCATCAACTTCAAAAAGGTCGAGGAAAGTCTCAAAATTCTTCATATGTCTCTTAGGAGTGATGTTGTCACATTCACCATCAAACCTTGGCAGATATAAGTAATGAATTTCAAGGAAATCATGGAGTATAGGAAGTAAGATGAGTGGTTTGTCTTGATCTTGATCTCTTGAGGTTCATAAATTTGAAGATGGTCATCATATGATTCAGAAAAAGGGTATGGACAAAGATCAAAGGCATATGCGGAATTTGTATTTACAACCTTCAAAGGAGCGGAATCCAACAGAGGTCCATGATATTTTCTCAAACAAAATATACCTTGGAAAACTTTCTGGACATTCTCAGGTAAAGAGAAGAAATATTTCATGATAAAGGACATGATGTCTTGAATAAAATTCCAAGTTGAACACCTGATCTTCCCATGTTGTCCTTTCATATTTCTTGGCAAGGTCCATCCTCCAATGGATCCTTTGGATTTGATTTTGAAACTGATTTGGAATTTCCAGGTGGATGATGCACAACCTTCTTTGTGTCTGATATTTATCCACCATCAACAATCAGATCTTATCTTTGTCATTCTTTCCCAGGGAAGATTTGTCTTTTCGCCACCCCGGCAATGACGCGAGTATGTTATCACTCCACCGGATCTCTAAGGCTGAGAAAGAGTCCAAACAGAGGTAACCACAGACCAATATTTTAGCTTGGTAGCTAGTCCTACCAAACCAGAGAGGGATCTCTCCACAAAATCACAGCCAAGAAGGCTGGATGAATTAGGATTTTAGGCTAGGTATGAGTACAAGGGTTTTTTTTGTTTGATTTGGGTTACTGGATGGGTGAATTAGGTCAAAGAGGCTAGGTCAGGGAAAATAAGATTAGGGTTGTAGATATTCAATGGCTCAAGGTAGGTGGAAAATCTAGCACTTTAGGGTTTCAGGGTGAGATGGATCAGACTGATGAGAAGCTAGAAAGAGCAAGGAAAAGCATGAATTCTTTCTAAATTGAAGAAAGTGAACAAACTATGAAGGTTTTCCCAAAGACAAAGCATGAGAAATGTATTATGCTTATCAACTTGATAACCAGCATATCATAGAAATGAAATGCATCATGGAACAAAATATTCATACATAATGAGACATAAGAAGAACAATGCTAAATTTCCTTACCACAGGTATCCCAAAGAAATAGCTGCAACCTTTTCATTAATTTCCTGCCAAATACTGATTACACTATAGTCTCTGATCAATACAACAAAATAAAACCTATGAAATGAGTCAAAAAATACAAGATATAGACATGAAACAACTTCTCCCAACCTCAGGGGTCGAATCCCTGAGTTGTGGAGCCGATCCACCAAAATCTGAACTAAAACCTAGAGTGTAGGGAGGTCAAATTGACTCATCCCTCACTTTTTTCAAACTAATTCATTACATGTCATCAAAAATTTTCACCTATTGTATTTAGCCCTAGGTAAGTCAACCACATCATAAGTACTTTTACATTCATGATTTACATTAGTAAAAATCCCATTGACCATGGTCAAATTGAAAAAATTAAAAATTAAAAAAAAAAAAAAAAAATTAATATAAAATAAAATAAAATTTAAAATTTAAAAAAATTAAAATTTAAAAAAAAATTATAAATTATAAATAAATAATTTTTTAAAAAAATTAAAAAATTTAAAAAAATCTTAAAAATTAAGAAATAAAAACAAAAATAAAAAATAAAAAAAATTTAGAATTATCAACAAACTAAGAAAATGTGTCAAAAGCCCAGCGCCACTGTCCTAAGCGCAGTGCCATCTTCAGCTTCACTTTTGAGGGGGTTGTGAGTGTCCAAATTGTGCTCAGGATAGCTCATTGGAAAGCCTGTCCTGTCTGGTTTCCAGATTTGTCTGCAGTTTCAAAATTGTCTAGATTTTACCCTCCAAATATTCATTCTCCCAAGACTGGTCAAAAGCGTAACAACAACCTCCAAAACAAGGTAGAAAGGTCATTTTTTGAGTGTTTTTGACCTTTTGACTGCCTCTTTGACCCAAAAAAGTTTTGTAAAGTGGTTTTTCTGACTGTACTTGGCCTTCTGAATCCAATGGTGTTTTTTTTTAGATTCAACAAGATGATGAGCTTAGTGAAAATTAAGCACCTTCACTAAGTGGGGCCCGCAGGCTATTTTTAGGTGTATGTCTATTTTTAGACATGGTGAGCATATTCTATAAGTTGCAGGATGCTATTTGTAGATGGTTGATCAACTTGGAAAATTAGATGAAATTCTATTTTTATGAGATTGGGCGAAGTCTATTTATAGATCGCTAATCTAAAAATAGATGCATGTCAATTATTATTAGCTCTTAATAATAATCCAACAATAAATATCAACTTATTCTCTTGGAGCACTTTATTTTAGTGAACAGATTTGGAAAATCAGTGGGTTGAAGGAATTACGCAATTCCTAGGGTGGTTGGTGACTCATGCATGGAGGACTTAGTTAGAACTGAAGTGGCAGAGTTGTGATAGAGTTGGAAGAGTAGTTATGGGAGTTGTTATTTATTTTAACTCAGTTAAGTGAGTTAAACTCAGTTGTGCTAGTTGTATCTATTTCTAACTGAAGATGCACTAGTGATATTTTAGTGAATTAATTATTTAATTAATTCACAACTAGAGACTCACTTGCAACTGAACAAATACAGCAGTTAACTACTTACATGTCAGTTCTAGTGGAGACCCAGTGGAGAGATAGGTGAAAGGGTGAGATAGACTATCTGTTGTGACTATAGTGATGCATTCAATGCATTTGACACACATTGGATATGCCAATGAGGATTGCACAGTCAAGGCAAGGCCAATTTGAATTCATTCAGGGGTCTTCTTCAACAGGGATTGCACAGTGGAGGTAGGCTTTCAAGAGGCAAGAAATTGGTGCATAGATATGCAAATTTCTGCATGAAAGTGTGTAATGATTGTTGATTGTACTGAGAGCTTGATGTATTAAGATTTGTATGAGATTATTACATGATCCATTTATATTCATAATATATTATAGTTGGGGTTTTTAGCTTTAATCTTTCCCGTTAAACAACTGTGTTTATGTGCGATTGATTTTGCTTCATGTGTGTTTTGCAATTGGCGATTTAATTTCTGCAAAGAATTAAGTGGAAGGATTATGTATTTAACATAATTTAATTTGTTATATCAGGGGAGTCTAGTAATATACATGCATCTTGTATAATTTATATAGGTTTATGTTTCTCCATTGGAGGTCCCCAGGAAAAGCGCAACGCCTAGGGCACTACGCTTTTGCCAGTTTGAGTGTGTCAACTTGCCAAAAACTCAAAAATTTCCAAAACTTTCAAAAATTGCTCAAATTTCTTCAATTGTTTTGCTATGGGATGATGATGAGATGTACTAGGCAATGAGAGATTCCTCAGCAAGAATATCAAGCTTGTCCCCTTCATTTTTCTTGGCTAGGGTTTGAAGTCTTGATTTGGCCTTTTGTAGCTTCGAGCTTGCAATTTGGTTTTTCTTGAAGTAGTGCTTGGCCCTCTTTATCAATATATCATTATCCTTGTTTTCCTTCTCCGGGAGCTTCTCAAGATGATTTTTGGTCCTCTGAATCATGTTGCAAAAATCAAGGCAACCTACATACTCAAAACAAGTGTCAGTGTTGGAGAGGCCATCCGTTCATTTGTGTTTATGGGCTCCAGTCTTCGGATTACTCCTCTTTTGTGAGGCCTTATATGTTCTCTATTCTCTTCTCTCTGTCTACCTTCCTCTTCCACATAGTATATGTCTTCCTCCATAGTGTTTTGGTGGCCTAGAAACCCGAGGGATAAGGTAGATGGGAATGGGGAGTGAAAATGGGTCTAGGGAATAATTTAGGAAGATGGGGGAAGGGATTAGGGAAACGTAGGAGGTAATGGGAAGTATAAATTTCAAGGGAATTGAAAATGAGAATTTAATTACAGGTTTAGGGAAGTGGTTGCCTAGGAATGTAGAAGCCTAGAACTTAGGGTTTTAGGGAAAGAGACTTAGGGATTAGAAAATGATAATGTAAGGGTAGGGATAGGGTTTTTAGTGATGTAGGAAGGTATTGTAGGTTTTATGGGAAGTAAATTAAGAGGGAGGGAGTGATACTATGGTTTTCCACTAGACACTTAGTTAATTTTTCTCATGAAGAAAAACACCATAAAAATGACATTTAGGAAAGTAAGAAGGCAATGATTTTGTATCACTTACTTGATAAAGGAGGAAACAAGATTATGATGAAAATTTGGAAGATTTTGAGGGTGTTTTGTGGCTTGTAGGGCTTGTTGGGAAAAAGCACAGCACCTGAAGTGAAAAAGGCAGCGCCAAATGCTCTAAGTGCAGTGCCTGTTGCCTACGTGCAATGCCACTCTTCGAAAGCACAGCGCCAACTTGCAAACCATTTTTTGAGGCCTTTCCAGTGTATAAGTTGAGATCATGATAGCTTGTTGGAAATATATCTCTCTTGGATACACAATGGACCTATCAAGCACTTAAAATTATCATGTATAGCCTCTCAAAAATCAATTCTCCCAAGATTGTTCAAAAAGTGCAGAATGGGGGTGCAAAAATTCAATGTACTTTTGCAGACAACGTTGGGAGGCCTTCCCTAACTCCAAATTGAGCTTTTGATATCTCATTTGAAATCTCTCTTTGTCTAGTTTTCATTTGACTTATCCAACCAGTCATTCGGACACTTGATCAGGGAGAAAAATGGATTTTCCCAAGGTCACTCCAAAACTGCATCAGCTCTCCTGTAGAAAATATATTTTTAGCATTACTCCCAAACCATAAATCCTGTGTAAAATCTAAATGAGGTTTTTTTTCCTCGGCCTATGATAGAAAACAACATGATTCACTTTTGTAAAATTCATCTCTGTTTGGTTGGAAACATACTTTGAAGAAAAATTGGCCCTATGTGTGGCAAATGCTATGTCCCTTGGAATGACTTCTTTAAAAATGATGGAGACATGATGTTTATGAGTTCAAATGGCCTCATAATAGCTTATATGACCTCCATTATGCCTCCTCTGCTCAAATTTCTCTGATTCCATAGAAAACCATAACTCGATGGGAGAGGAAATTAGGGTTTAGTGCTTGTGGAAAATGATGATTTTGAGTGATAGAATGATGGGAAGTGTTTAGGAACACTAATGCCTTTCGGAACTATTGTGGATCATCTACATATCCTTTTAATTTTATATTAAAAATGCGAAAAAATCTAAAATTGAAATAAAAGAAAATATGTTAAAGTATTATAGTTTTATACTTTGGCATAAAAAGAAAATGTTTTTAGTCTAATGTTTTAAAGTTTAATTGTTTCAAACTTTGTACAAGTGGGTTTTATATCCAAATATTAAAGGCCGATAAATTCAAAAGGCGGAGAGTGTTGATATTAAAAGTATAAACCGGATGACCCAACCTGTGGGCACTAACAGCATGAGGGTTAACGGAAAGGGTGCCTTCGCAGTTGACTGGGTTGACTGCGGAGGCAATAGAGATCAACAGTGGATATCAACTGCGGGGGCACCAGCCAGAGTTCTCAGTCGTACCCCGAGACCCCGCACAGTGACATCATATGCCAAATGGAAAAAAATTGTTATTCATGTCAAATCAATCCAATGGTTAAGTGACACGTTGCATATGGCATTTAATACGAAAGTTGCACCACCTATTTGGGGGTATTTTTCATTTTTTTTTCAAAATACTTTGTAGTTTGTTGTGTTTCAACCTGTTGCATTCTCCCGTCACCTTTCTATTTTCAGTCACCTTGCAAGAGTATCCCTTCAGCTCCTTTTCTAAATTATGGCTAAAAGGTCTTCTTTGTCTGGGTCATCAAGCCACATTCCTCTCATGGATAATGAGAGAGGCATTCAAGATATTGTGTCTTCAATAACGCATCTTCCATTTAATCAACAAGTTGTATTCAATAAGGATAATTCCCTTGTTTATTCCGCCATGATAAAAGCTGGAATCCTTTCTGCATGCATCCCAAAGACCCATTTATTCCCAGAGTTCATCTATTGGTTGGTTTCCTCAATGTATCCCGGAAAATGTTTCATAATGAATTCTTAAGGAGAAAATGTTCTACAGGTGTCTACCCAATTAATCCGCCAGGCCCTGTGTTTTCTTGAGTTCGAATCATCAGTTAAATTTTCAGAAGATTCACTGATTAATTACTATGAAAGCCTTGTAGGAGAAGAATTCAATCATTTTATGTTCCATTTGAAGCCTAATATGAAGCAGTTTCAGCCAGAGTGTGGAGAATTTACCATGGGAGTTTTCGATGAAGAAACCCAGCCTGTATTGAGCGGTATTGCTAAAATCTTGGGAAAAGAAGTCGACGTCACAGTGGACAAGTCAGTCCTGGGAATGTTCGCCATGATGATGAAGCCAGGAACGGTCCTAGATATTCCATCTTGTTGGCAAGAAGTAGTCAACTCGCAGTTGATGAGTCTTTCACTAACAGGTTCTTTTAAATTTCCCTCACTGATTGGCTACTTATTTTTATATCAGAATGTTGAGGAATTCATGCAATTAGGTCTAAATATAATGGATGTAAACAAGCATAGACATTCAGTTATATTATGGACAGATATAATCAAAAGGGAGAAAAATGAAGTGGGGTTATTTGATTTTGCTAGTCAGTATATGCCCATTGCATATAAAATATTGAAAGAAGTTCATCCTCCTTGTTTCTTACCCAAAGCCCACGAGTTTCTACATTTAGGAACTAGCTATAAATTTGGGGATTGGTTTGTATTTGAAGAATATTCTGAATTAAGGTTGTATGGAGCAAATGTTGAACCTTACAGGCTCCCAAAGTTTGTACCAATGAGGCTCTTCGCCTTAGAATTTATCAGAGACAGCCTAAATGTTGATCATGTGCACTTTGTTCCTATGAAGAAAGGTCATATGTATAAATTACCTATGAGTGTGGTACCTTTCATAGTTAATATGAGGCAGACGTTTGAGGAAGTAACAAAATTGTTGGAGGAAACACATATGTTACTAGGAGAAAAATGGGCTTATGATCCCCATGGTGTAATTTCACAGAGAATAATTGAGAACGGATACTAAACTTTCATTCATGAAAGTAGACCTGAGCAAGAAAAGGTAACAAACAAAGGTGAAATAAGTTCAGTGAATACAAGCATTCAAACTCCTATTATAACTGAGAAAACAAATAAAAGAGGAAAAGAAGCCACGTCATCAGCAATTCCTATAGATTAGGATATTTGCTTTATGTTATTTTCTGAAGTCAATGTAATTGTAAAAACACATTTTCAAGGCATGTAATAGACAGCCTTCGAAGTCATGAAGTATTTTTGGTAGTTAGAATTGGTTACAGCAGTTCCAAACTTCTTTTCACTATATTTAATGTAATTTTCAAGGGGAAGGAAGGTTCGGAGTTTTGGACCTCTTGGACAAATATTTTTGTAGTCAAAGATTCAAAGATTAATAAATGCGTACGCAAGTTTCTGGCATTTTTTTTATGTTGAAATGTATCCAGTTTTCATTATGTATTTCCTTCTATGAATAAAACAAGGTTATGAGTAGCAGGTCTCTTCTTACTTCTATGTATAAGAGTTTAAAACCTTAATTTGCGCTCCTTTGTTTTAACTATTTCTTTCACATGTTTCTTCCGGAGTTTGGAATGGTATTTTCTGTATAAAGCAGCATATCAGTTTGGACTTCTTCCTATATTTTCTTCCAGTCATTTCATTCAACATTAACAGATGGCAGAATTGTGAAGCATTCATAATATTTGATATTTAAGGGTGTGATTATAAATACTTGAGGGTTAATAAAACAGAGACATAAAAATTTGTGACATAATTATAAAATGTCCTAAGCATTGATTCCTTATAATAGCTAAGGGATTGTCTCTTAAGGTACAACATTAATTGGTGTCATTGCCGGGGACCGAAGATTCGAAGGTTTTCCCTGGGTTTTTTTCATATTTCCTTTGGTTTTTCAGAGAGGAGGAAATACTAAGCTATGCTTCTTTAAAATAATTTTGGCTCCTAAGAGGCCCCACACGAGGTCAGATACCTCTCAGCAACAAGCTCCCATTTTTTCTGATCCAGAAAAGTTAGTTTCAAAGAAGGGCCAGAAATCAAAAATATTTTCTATGCCTAATGCCACATTGCTTGCACCTGGCAGCAGTTCTCATATTTTTCCATCCAAATAAGTTTCCTGAAAACTCACTTTCCCGGAAAAAGAATCCTCATCATCACCCATCCATTTTCAAGAACCAACATTAGAAGAACTATCTTTTGAGTCTGTATCATTTCCATTCACAGAATCTCAACCTAATTCAGTTGCCAGTTCTTCTTCTATCGTTCATATGCCCCTTCCCATATCAGTTGTTCCACCCCTTTTAACCCCACCTACAACTGGTATTCATTTTACCCCCGCTCAAGGAGCAGTCAATCAGGGCTTAAACATGGCAGCCCCTGCTTTCTTGATGAATAGATATGCACCTTTAAATCTACCTTAGCCAATGAATGCAATGCCTCAAGAGTACCTTAAGTTACTCCCTAGATTTACTGGTGAAGATTAAAGAACTGCAGAACAACACTTGCCTTTGTTTTGAACTTTTGCTGAAAACTTTAATGTAGAACATCTGGATGTTGTAATGATAATTTTTGTACAGTCTCTAACTGGAGAGGCAATAAAATGGTTCAAAGGATTACCTAATGGATCAATCAATGATTGGGATGAATTAGAAAGACAATTCACCCAGAGATGGGGTGAAAAAAGAGACCATTGGTATTCTTTAACATAATTTAATGCTATAAAGAAAAAATCAAATGAAAGTATGAGTGATTTTGTAAAAAGATTTAATAATTTGTACAATAGTTTTCCTGTGGAAATGAAACCTCCTCCAATTGGAGAAAGGGTTGTTTTTGTTGGTGCATTTGCATCAGATTTCAGTTTTACCCTGAGAGAGAGGAGAGACACTACTCTTGAACAAATTCAAACTGATGCCTTAGAAATTCAGGCAAACATGACTGCTGCTGGAAAGGTTCAAGACAAGGGAAAGGCTAAAGAAGAAGATTCATTACAAGATCAAAGGATAGATGATATGACAAAGGTCATTAAAAAAATTTCAAATAAATTGGTAAAACTGGAAATAGATAACAAGAAACCTGCACAACAAAACAGAGGGGTTTTCAATCCCAAATTCAGAAAACAACCCCTACAAATTTTACAGAGAGAAAGAAAAGATCAAGATCAAGTCCAAGCACCTTTATATATAGAAGCAGCCCCATCACATTTTGTTGATAATGGTCAGAAAGAAGATGAAGATCAAATTCCTACTGTATATATGCAAGGTGATGAAACAGAAGAAGAGAGTGACAAAGAATATGCAGAAGAATGTAACAAAGCTGATATTTCATTTGATCAAGAAGAAATGGATGATTATTGCAAATAATTTACTGATTTTATGCAGGCAGAGTTGCATAAGAAATATATTTGAGGTCAAAAAATAGGTTGAGAACTCAGGATGATGAAGGAGAAGAATCAGAATAAGTACCCACTCCAATGGCGACTCCACTACAGAAGAACCAAATTAAAAAATCAAACAAGGGGAAAAATCCCATGAATCAAGAAAAATAAAAAGAAAAACAGCAAGCTGAAACTCCTCAAATAAAATCTAATGACCCTAATATTTTGGAGAAAGTTGTTATTGTTCATGATCAACATGAAAATTAAAATAAAAATCAAGAAGAACCTGAGAAGCTTACAAAACAAAATCAAATATTCAGTTTTTCTAAAGAATTAGAAAAAGTAAAAGTTCAAGTGCCACTTCTTGAGTTGGTCAAAACACCTGGTTATAAGAAGGAAATTGTAGAATTTATTAATTTATCTCAGTCTGATGAAGTGGGTGATATAGTGAATCTGCAAGAAGAGAAACTAGTGGTTACTTTTGGACCTCATGTTGAAGAGGTAGATTATTCTATTCCACATTTTTATATATCAGTTATGTTGCATGATTTCATTTTACATAATTGTATGCTGGATTCTGGAGCATCACATAATCTAATGCCACTGTCTGTGATGAAATAATTGAATTTGCAAATCACCAAACCATATAGAGACCTTTATTCCTTTGATTCAAAAAGGGTAAAGTGTGTGGGTCTTATCAAAGATGTGGTTGTTTCCTTAGCTCAAATTCCAGCTAAGAGTATTATGATGGATGTGGTAGTAGCAGATATTCTCGCCATATTTGGTATGTTGTTGTCTAGATCTTAGGGGGAAAAGCTTGGAGAAGTTTTGAAATTAGATTTCACATATGCCATCATTCTTGTTCTTAATGGGGAGGAAAGGAGGTTATACAGAGAAACTAGATTTTTGAAAACTACTACCAAGAAAGATGCAGGTAATTCCCCCATTTATGGTCAAGAGAAGGAGGATCTCTCTTGCTTCATGCTACATGAAGATGTAGAATTTGCTGAAGATTCACGAAAGCAGCTCACTTCAGCCAATGTACATAAAGAGTTGCATTCAAATAAATTTTGGAAGTGTTATTTTTATCGTGCATTCTCTAAGGAGGGCACCAAAGCTGGATCCATATTTGTATCTCCTGAAGGTAACCTTGTACCTTTTTCTTTAAAACTAGAATTTGAATCCACTAATAATGTAGTTGAGTATGAAGCATTGATTTTAAGTCTACAAACAGCTAAACAGATGGGAATTCAGTCTTTATCTGTTTTTGGTGACTCTGAACTAATCATAAGACAAATTAAGAATTGGTGCCAGACTAAACATCCCAGGTTGAGGTCTTATAGAAATGAGGTGTAGGATTTAGTAGAGAACTATTTTGAGGCTTTTAATTTACAGTTTATTCCAAGAGAAGAGAACAGAATGGCAGATTCATTGGCAGTTGCAGCCAGTACATTCAAACCACCAATCAATCCAAGGTTGAGATATGAGATTGAGTTGAGACACGGGCCTTCAATTCCTGATAATTTAAAGCATTGGCAGGTCTTTGAGGATGATCACCAGATTAATCAGTTCTTGACGATGATTGGAAATTTTGAAGACAGTCAAATTGATTTAGAATTGGATGAAAGTGATCAAGGTGAAATGTCTAAAAATATGAAGCAGACAATTGGAGACCAGAAGATAATTCAGTTGAAAGATAATATTTTTCCCAGAGGTTTGGTACCTCTTGAAAAACTAATTGATACTAATGATGTGGCAGTAAACCAGAAAAAGGTATCCCAAGATGGAGAAATGGAGGACTGTAATTTAGGAACTCAACATGAGCCTACAATAGTCAAACTATTCAAAAGAGTTCCAAAGGAATACAAATAGAGGTATGTATATCTTTTCAAGTAGTTTTCGGATGTATTTGCATGGTCATATGAAGATTTTAAAACTTATGATAAAAGTATTATTCAGCATAAAATTCCATTAAAAGATGGGATTAAGCCTCATAGACAGAAGCTCAGACAAATTAACCCATTATTTTTTAATCCAATTGAAAAAGAGGTAAAGAAAATTTTTCAAGCAAAGATTATAGTTCCTCTAAGATATTCAGATTGGGTTTCTAATCTTGTATCGGTTAGGAAGAAAAATGGAGAGATAAGATTATGTGTAGATTTTAGAAACTTGAACAGAGCTTCATTGAAGGATAATTATCCTTTTCCAAAGATGGACTTTGTCTTGCATAAATTAATTGGAGCATACAGGTTATCCATGGTTGATGGTTTTTCCGGGTATAATCAGGTTGTTGTGGAGAAGGAATATCAAAAGAAAATTTCTTTCACTACACCCTGGGGAACATTCATGTATGCCAAGATGTCATTCGGCCTCATGAATGCAGGAGCTACTTTCCAAAGGGCAATGGATATTGCATTTGTAGGGGACAAATTTGCAGTTATTTATCTTGATGATGTTACAATTTTTTCAAGTTCTGATGATGAACACCTACAACATTTGTAGAAAGCCTTTTTAAAATGCAGGAAATATGGATTATCATTGAATCCTAAAAAATCCTTGTTTGCTCTAGAAGAAGGAAAATTAATGGGCCATATAGTTTCAAAGCAAGGAGTGAATATTGATCCAGCAAGGGTTGAAGCCATACAGACAATTTCACTAACTTGAAGTAAGAAGGATATTCAAATATTTCTTGGAAAACTAAATTTTCTGAGAATATTTTTTCCAAATTATGTTGAGGTTCCCAGGAAGATAACAGATATGTTGAAAAAGGATGTTGAAGTAAAGTGGGACAAATATGCAAGGGAATATTTTGGAAGAATTAAGGAAGCTCTCCAAGAAGCTTCTATTTTAATTAGTCCAAAGTACTTGAAGCAATTTCAAATTTTCTCATTTGCATCTTCCTCTACAATTGTTGTTGTGCTACTACAAAAAAATGAGGAAGGAAGAGAGCAGCCTGTAGCGTTTTTTAGCAAAGTGCTTCGAGATGCAGAACTGAAGTATAATATCTTGGAGAAACAAGTATATGCTCTAGTTAAATCATTGAAGGCTTTCGGAACTTATATACTTCATTCTCAAATTGTAGCACATGTTCCTAATTCTGTTGTAAAGGATGTATTAGTACAGAGTGATGTTGAAGGGAAAAGAGGGAAATGGATTTCTAAAATCCAAGAATATGATTTGGATATCAAATCAACAAATCTATTCAAAGGATTGGGACTGGCTAAATTGCTAACAGAATCCAATTTCCAAGCTTTGGGAATCATTTTACTTGCACCTGTAGAAGAAGTCACTGAAGAAGCAAATCACATTCAGACAAAAGCAGAAATTAAATATAAATTCCTCTGTTCAAACTGGTACAAAGATATTATTCATTATTTTTATTTCCTCTCTTGTCCACCTTCAATTAACAGAGCTACGTACATAGCCTTGAAACTTAAAGCTCAACCTTATGTTATAATTGAAGCTAAGTTGTATTGGAAAGATCTTGCTGGTGTGTTGTTGTTATGTCTAACAAAAGAGGAAACCATAGAAGTGATTAAAGAGTATCATGAGTTCTTGTGTGGAGGTCATTATAGTTGGAAAGTAACTGCTCATAATATTCTTAAATCAGGTTTTTATTGGCCCTCTTTATTTGCGGATGTATACAAAACTGTTAGAAGTTGTCAAAAATTCCATTTGTTTGCAGAAAAGAAAAGGTTATCTCCTTTACCTCTTCTTCCTATCTTTGTTGAAGAACCCTTCAAACAATGGGGATTGGATTTCATTGGAGAAATAAATCAACCATCAAGTGGGAAATTTAAATGGATTTTGACTGCAACTAATTATTTTACAAAATGGGTAGAGGCAGTCCCTTCCAGAAGAGCAAATGATTTGGTTGTAATGAAATTTTTGGAGGAAAATATTTTTTGCAGATTTGGATGTCCAGTGAAGATTGTGATAGATAACGCTCAATTTTTCAACTCAGTCAGGTTTATAAACTTCTATCAAACTTATAATGTGATATTTTCCCATTCTACAGCATATCACCCCCAAGGAAATGGATTAGCAGAATCCTCTAATAAAACGTTGGTGAAAATCTTGAAGAAGATAATAAATGAGAACCAGAAGAATTGGGATTCAAAGATGGTCTTTGATTTATGGGCAGTGAGGATGACTACTAGGAGATCCACTGGTAAGTCACCTTATGAATTAGCATATGGTACCCAGGCATAGTTTCCCACTCAGTTCGTAAGGCCAGTACTATCTTTCCTTCAAGATGCTCAAGAGGAACCTAATGCTTTGATTAGAAGAATGAATATAGTGATGGAATTGAGTGAAAGCAGAAATAAGGTTAGAGACAATTTGGTCACTTATCAGGAGAAAATGAAGTCCATTTTCGACAGAAAATCAAGAGAAATCATGTTTCAAAATGGAGATCTGGTACTGAGATGGGATACAAGAAAAGAGGATAAAGGTAAGCATGGAAAATTTGATCCTTTATGGTATGGTCCGTATAAAATCAATGAAGCCAGAACAAATAACACTTTCATGCTGGAAAGTCTTGACGAAGAAGCAATAGAACTGCCTATTAATGGGCAGTATTTGAAACACTATTTCCAGCACTAGAAGCAGCCATTTCATCATTGTACATATCCAGTTTTCTATATTCATTGTATATTTCTCATCAAGCAATTTTTGACTCCATGCCCGAAGTGAAAGCACTTATCTGCAGGTTCTTAGTGTTTCGTGGAAAAAAACACTATCCCCAGGTGGAGCCAGATGTTGTGGATCATCTGCATATCCTTTTAATTTTATATTAAAAATGCAAAAAAATCTGAAATTGAAATAAAAGCAAATATGTTAAAGTATTATAGTTTTATACTTTGGCATAAAAAGAAAATGTTTTTAGTCTGATGTATTAAAGTTTAATTGTTTCAAATTTTGTACAAGTGGGTTTTATATCCAAATATTAAAGGCCGATCAATTCAAAAGGCGGAGAGTGTTGATATTAAAAGTATAAACCGGATAACCAAACCCGCAGGCACTAACAACACGAGAGTTAACGGAAAAGGTGCCTCCGTAGTTGACTGGGTTGACTGCGGAGGCAATAGAGATCAATGGTGGATATCGACTGCGGGGGCACCAGCCGGAGTTCTCAGACGTACGCCGAGACCCCCCGCATTGACGTCATATGACAAATGGAAAATAGTTTTTATTCATGTCAAATCAATCCAACGGTTAAGTGACACGTTGCGTATGGAATTTAATATGAAAGTTATGCCACCTATTTGGGGGTATTTTTCATTTTGTTTTCAAAATACTTTGCAGTTTTTTGTGTTTCAACATGTTGCATTCTCCCGTCACCTTTCTATTTTCAGTCACCTTGTAAGAGTATCCCTTTAGCTCCTTTTCTAAATTATGGCTAAAAGGTCTTCTTTGTCTAGGTCATCGAGCCACATTCCTCTAATGGATAATGAGAGAGACATTCAAGATACTGTGACTTCAGTAACGCATCTTCCATTTTATCAACAAGTTGTATTGAATAAGGATAATTCCCCTGTCTATTCTACCATGATAAAAGTTGGAATCCTTTCTGCATGCATCCCGAAGACCCATTTATTCCCAGAGTTCATCTATTGTTTGGTTTCCTCAATGTATCCTGGAAAATGTTTCGTAATGAATTCTCAAGGAGAAAATTTTCTACAGGTGTCTACCCAATTAATCCGCCAAGCCCTGTGTTTTCTTGTGTCTGAATCATCAGTTAAATTTTCAGAAGATTCACTGATTAATTACTATGAAAGACTTTCAGGAGAAGAATTCAATCAATTTATGTTCCATTTGAAGCCTAATATGAAGCAGTTTCAGCCAGAGTGTAGAGAATTTACTATGGGAGTTTTCAATGAAGAAACCCAGCTTGTATTGAGCAGTATTGCTAAAATATTGGGAAAATAAGACGACGTCACAGTGGACAAGTCAGTCTTGGGAATGTTTGCCATGATGATGAAGCCAGGAACGGTCCTGGATTCCATCCTTTTGGCAAGAAGTACTCAACTCACGGATTATGAGTCTTTCACTAACAGGTTCTCTTAAATTTCCCTCACTGATTATCTACTTATTTTTATATCAGAATTTTGAGGAATTCATGCAGATAGGTCTAAATATAATGGATGTAAACAAGCATAGACAGTCAGTTATATTCTGGATAGATATAACCAAAAGGGAGCAAAATGAAGTGCGGTTATTTTATTTTTCTATTCAGGATATGCCCATTGCATATAAAATATTGAATGGAGTTCATCCTCCTTGTTTCTTACCTAAAGCCCAAGAGTTTCTACATTTAGGAACTAGTTGTAAATTTGGGGACTGGTTTGTATTTAAAGAATATTATGAAATAAGGTTGTATGGAGAAAATGTTGAACCTTACAGGATCCCAACGTTTGTACCAATGAGGCTCTTCGCCTTAGAATTTATCAGACAGAGCCTGAATGTTGATCATGTGCACTTTGTTCCTATGAAGAAAGGTCATATGTATAAATTACCTATGAGTGTGGGACCTTTCATAGTTAATAAGAGGCAGGCGTTTGAGGAAGTAACAAAATTGTTGGAGGAAACACATATGTTACTAGGAGAAAAATGGGCTTATGATCCCCATGGTGTAATTTCACAGAGAAGAATTGAGAACGGATACTCAGCTTTCATTTATGAAAGCAGACCTAAGCAAGAAAAGGTAGCAAAAAAAGGTGAAATAAGTTCAGTGAATACAAGCATTCAAACTCCTGTTATAACTGAGAAAACAAATAAAAGAGGAAAAGAAGCCATGTCATCAGCAATTCCTATAGATTAGGATATTTACTTTATGTTATTTTCTGAAATCAATATAATTGTAAAAACACATTTTCAAGGCATGTAATAGACAGCCTTCGAAGTCATGAAGTATTTTGGGTAGTTAGAATTGGTTACAGCAGTTCCAAACTGCTTTTTATTGTATTTAATGTAATTTTCAAGGGGAAGGAAAGTTCCGAGTTTTGGACCTCCTGGACAAATATTTTTGTACTCAAAGATTCAAAGATTAATGAATGAGTAAGAAATTTTCTGGCATTTTGTTTATGTTGAAATGTATCCAGTTTTCATTATGTATTTCCTTCTATGAATAAAACAATGTTATGAGCAGCGTGTCTCTTCTTGCTTCTGTGTATAAGAGTTAAAAACCTTAATTAGCGCTCCTTTGTTTTAACTATTTATTTCACATGTTTCTTCCGAAGTTTGGAATGGTATTTTCTGTATAAAGCAGCATATCAGTTTGGACTTCTTCCTACATTTTCTTCCAGTCATTTCATTCAACATTAACAGATGGTAGCATTGTGAATATATTTGATATTTAAGGGTGTGATTATAAATACTTGAGGGTTAATAAAACAAAGACATAAAAATTTGTGACATAATTATAAAATGTCTTAGGCACTGATTCCTTATCACAGCTAAGGGATTGTCTCTTAAGGTACAATAGGAACTTTGACTAATTTGGCTAATGGAACCTTGAGTATGCAGCTACCTTGGAACCATGAGAACTTATAACATTTTGAATGACATAAAATTAAATAATGAAAATTAAAAATAACATCTTAAAACCAAAATTACATGCTGAAACAAGAATTACTCTTTAAAAATCATCTTCACATGCTGAAGAGTAGTTATTGGATCACCCTTTACTTTTTGGTATTTTATGCATGCAGATGGTAGTTTGATGGACCTTGAAAACCCCTAAAATACCTAATGAGACTTTGAAGGACTAAACTTCATAATCGCATGACTGATGTGATGACATGATGATATTTATTTTATGGATGATGTACAGTCAGAAAGTTATGAAACTATGATAGAAAGTAATCAAATTTGAGGAAGAGTGATGTTTTTGGACTAGGGCTACGATCAGTGACTAATTTTTTTCATGACCTAGTGGAATGATAAAAAAAAAAATGAGTGGAACCCCTAAAATGATATGAAAAGAGTATTTTTTATCACTGATGGCGGGATGAAAATACTGACACTAACATTGGCCTTATTGGGGATGATAGCTCTGAAATAGGTGTCAAGAACATTGTATACCAAAAATCCTTATCCATTGGGCCAGTATGGTAAAAAACTCAAACTAATAAACGTGACGGAAAATTGATAACTCAGATGAAATAGACTGACTCAAGACAAACTCAAAGTTGACTGAAAACTAACTGAAAAAGATGCTCAGAATTGAGCTTATTCAAAAAAACCTACTCTAATTGATCCATTCATCGACTGATCAAGTGAAATGGAACAGCCAATGCAACCATGTAAGCATTATTTCTGCTAGTTGAATTCTTTGTAAGTGCTTGCTTATGAGAAAGAAGAGAGAACTACTGAAAGGAAAATCCCATGAAAGATTTTCAACGGATTGAATCTTAATGAAATTGCAAAGCATGAGCCCACTAGCTGACCACAAGAATGTTGCAAAGGGATCTTCATAGGAATACATATTAATTTTCAACCCATCTAATACATTATTGTTATATTCTAGGCAGTCTTCATAACATGAATATGAACTTTCATCTTTACCCTTACTTTCTCGATATGGCTGCAAATGTTCGGATGAGCTTTGTAATGAAACTCCTGCTAAAAATGAGAACGAAACCAATTGTCGGATCAAGTTTATATCAACACTCTTTTTAGGCTCACAGTTAGCAAATGGAGGGCTTTTACTGTAGATATTATCAAAAACATCAGCTATAGGGTCATGAAAAACTTTAAAAGCCTGTTGCAACCTATTTTCCATTGGTTCTAATGAGACTGCATGACTTTCTATAGATTTCTCATCCTTAGCTTTAGAAACATTACGAAAATTTTCCTTCAAAAATAGAAATTCTTCAAAACATAATCGTACAAAATCATCTTGCATCATTTGATCATATGTTTCAACTTCCGAGCCTTCATCTGCAATTTGAAATTCAATGGAATTTGGTGGCTACAAATCTAGAGCTGAGGAGTCTTGATCAATGATTTCATTGCCCTCTTGATTGTTAAGATCAAAACTTAATGACTACTGATTTCTGATTGCATGAAAGTTGTCTCTGACGAATTGAAACGAAGTAAAAAAAAGAGGCAAAGATCCTTCACTTACTTCCAAATTTTTTGCACTTTCCTCCTCACTGCCATAGCTGATATTCATCGGTTGATTACTGTATTCTATGAAAACCACTGCAAATGAGATATATAAGAAATACAAATAGAATAGGAAAACACTAAGAACTCATTCATAATATCAATTTGGTCAAGTAGAAGATCTTTGTATTAGCTGGAAACAATCAATTCACAACAAGCTCAGTTTTTGCCAAAAAATGTCCAACCCTTGACAAATTCGAACCAATGGCCTTTAATAGACTTCTTACATCTTCAGATTATCTGCCTCTAGGCCAGATACATCGAATTTCTATCCAATGACACCTTTTATGACCATAAAACATGAAATTTATTACAAAAAGACACATGTCCTACTTGACAGTCCTATTTCAAAAAGGACTCAAACTCCTTATTACTTATCTATAACAACCTTATCTATTTAAAATTACATCATTGACAAGTGTATCATCACATGTTCGAATTTGGATAATGGCATTTAGTTCTTCATGACCACTTAGTTGATCTCCACAAAAATAGGAAACAGTACCCCGTTTTTTAGGAATAGGATATTTTTCCTTCTTTGAACATTTTGACTATCATTTAATCTTCATTTTGTGGTCATTGGCTGTTGAAATATGGATTAACATGTCCCATAACTCTTTCCTAGCCTCCAGATGTCTAAAACCACTTCAAAAACTGCTCAAAAGGATGTAATGTATTGCGCTACAAAAATACAGCAGTTTCGTAGCGCTTTCTGTAGTGCTACCATTACAAGCCTTTGTCCTCCAAAAACTTGACTCTTTCCTCTTGCATCATTTTAATCACCCTTAAACACATCTTTCATAGCAATTTCAGCTCTTAATTCAGCCTTTAACACCTTAAATACTGATCAAAGGAAACAAAAAAGGCAACTACAGCAGTTTCGTAGCGCTTTTCTGTTTTTTAAGCCTGGAGGCGCTACGAAACTACTGAGTCTGCATATTTTTCATAAAATTTGTCAAATGAAAATTGTGGTTGCCCAAAAACTAAAAATATAACTTGTCCTCATCATCTTCAAACCATAAAAACCGTAAACCAACCTCATTTTAGATTCTTTGAGGCATTTCTTCTTCATGTACAATTGGTTGGCCTATTGGTTCTTCTATGACTGTCATTTTAATGCCTTTGCTCTGTAGCTCATCATGAATTAACTCTAGTTGCTCTTGTAAATCCTTAACCTATTCTTTAATTCTTTTGTTAGTAGCTCTCAAATGGGTGTTTATTATTTTGACAAACCTAGCTTCTTTTATTGCTGGAATTGTCCACTTGAAAAGTTGCTCTGTATTATCTAAATTTTCAGAAACAGAATCAACTTGTCCTTCCCACACTGCCTTCATCATTTTAAACTATACTTTCTCGACACTGTGTTTTCTAGATCTCCTTTTCATGACAACAATTTCTTGATTTTCCAAATTTAACTTTTCCTCAAGGCACTGAAACTTTGTTTTCTCTATCACTTTCTCTTTTCCCCTTTTTAATTTGTTGATTGTATCCTTCACTGTGGGCGATGAGAGATCAATAATATCTTTAGGTGATTTAGTTGTCTCAGTGGGTTTTTGAACTTCTTTGATGCCTTCCATTAACTTCATAGCATGCCTTGTCATAGGCTTTCTTGCTTGAAAAATGAAACCTGCATCCTCCCCCTCAAACTCTAATCTCTTTGCAGACTTAGCCTTTTTCAAATTCTGCTTATCTTCCCCAATAAATTCATCTTGGACAATAGGTGTTTCCTCTATGTCAATGGCATGAATAATATCCTCTAGATTCCCCTTTTTCACTGAACTGTCTTCTGTAGCAACTGTCTTTCCTTTAAAAACCACTGCTTGGCTTCTAGTTATTCTTTTAGTCCCTTGTTTGCCGACAGCTTGTTCCTGTTTTGCATCTTTGACAACCTTTGATTTTTGTTATGTAGGTGGGAGAGTTGGTGTATCAAGCATTTGCATTTTCTCTGGCCTTTTATCAGTTTGTTTTCTTGGCTTTACTCTTGCAGGTTCTTTTGGTTTTGCAACCATAGGTTGACTTGGTTCTACTGCTGGTGATGATGGAACTCCTTTAGCTTTAGGGTTTCTTGCGGGAGTTAGGGTTTCCAACTCAAAACTATTAACAAACAAGAATGAGGACCAATCTCTACCTATCTTTTGTAGTTCATGTAAAATTAATAATTTCATTAAGCCATGATGAAATAATGATGTCTCACTCCCCTCAGACTTTGCTTGAACCTTATCAGCCATCTTTGCAAGACTTCTATGTAGATAAAAAGGTAAAATATATCTTACCAGTGAAGTGTAGAAGTAATTTGAAATGGTATGAATAAACCTTGTGATATCTGCCTTCACAGGTACAATATTTTTGAATGTTGAGCAGCAGTTCTGAATAATTATCTTTGATGTAGCTTTCTTGGGATAGCATTGTTGAGATCCATCTCAATGTGCTCAAGCTTCATGAACTCTTTACACTGCTTCATATTAAATTTGAACCCTTTGAACCAGGTTTCTTGACCTCTTGGAATCTCTGTAATAGCAGCAATGACCTTTGGTGTGATAGAAAAACTTAGCATCCCCACTTTAGTAGTTGTTCCATTGAAATTCATAGCAAATTCCTTGGATAACTGTGTGTGATAGCCCTACAATTTCTCACAAAACCGTAGGCAACCTTCTCTTCTGAATGCTTCCATCACTGTTGGGTCTTCAGTTATTGCCTTCATGGCTTCAGGTTCATGCCTTAAGCACTGTTCTCCTCTATGTATTTTTATTTCCTCTACCATATTCTTCAGAGAACCTCTCAACCTCGCTTGATATAAATCTATCAGCCTCGCTTGATATGAATGTATCAGCCTCACTTGATATGGATGTAATAAACCTTTGTAAGAACTAGCCACAAGTTTGGCTCGATACTCAGAGCTCAGACATTACGAATGAAGGGAAAATGAATGAGAATGACTAATTAGGAAGGAATTTGAATTTCAAGTGTCCTTTCATAATTGAAAAATGATGGCTCACTCATAACCTATACTGACCATGATGACTGCAAACGTGGGTGTGTACTTTGATTTCATCATTACATGACTCAACAAACCTCTATCTTACCCTTTCCCAATGGTTTTTTACATTCGACAACTCAACTGACAAGACAGTTACAAAACCGTGCTTTCGTAGTGCTTGTAGTGTAATTTTTGTTGTTTATGCTACGAAACTATCAGCGCTTTCGTAGCACAAAGTGACTTTTTTCAACGTGATGCGCTATGAAACTGCGGTTTCTTAGCTAATTAGGTGGTTTTGATAAAAAAAAATTGGGAAATGAAATGAATCCTAAAATGATGAAAGACTTGACATGAAACGTTCAAAATGAGTTTATTTAAACACTAGGGTAGGCTCGAACTATAAAAAATTTAATACTTCCCTTGGTCAAACTCAAGAAATTGTAGAAATTTGAATAATAGCTGAATTATTCACCGAGATTATCCTGGTCACATACTATTTGAGCTTCATACATAACACATAATCTCTTGAGCTTCATACTATTTGAGATTATCCTGGTCACATACTATTTGAGCTGTCCATCTATTTTTACCAACTTGACCAATCATCCAAGAATAGCATCCCGCAACTCCTAGACCATGCTCCATATGTCTAAAAATAAACATAGTCTAAAAATATACTTTTCGACAAAAATCACATGTGTGGTCCCCACCTAGTTTAGGTGATCACTTTCCAACTAGGATCAGGAAATATGTTTCAGGAGGCCTCCTTCACTGTTTCTTGTTGCCATTTTCAACACTCCCTCTCAACAAGAAAGGAATGTCTTTGCATGCGACACGACTCCATGCATTAAGCCACAGCCTTCTGACGCCCGCATGCGGCTCCATGGATGCGGCCATCACGACTCCATGCATTTTCCATGCACCCTTTGCATGTGCTGAAAAGCTCATGCATACATGTACAGCTTCATGCATACGCCATGTCCCCTTTGCATGCGCCATCTTGGCGAATGAGCTCCGAACAATAGTGTGATCCCGGTACGCCCATCCTCGAGGAAGTCTTCGACCTAGCAGGTATAGTTGCACATGTCATCAGGAACCACTGCGCTGTTGAACTCTTGCACCCATGCACTTTGCACTTGCTGTCAACTCTGATCCGTGCTCCAGTATCCGACACTGTCACTTTGATCTGCCTGCATCAATCCAATTGATCTGCTACTGCTGCGCTGTGGGCACCTCGTAGCTAGGTTCAACTCATGAGATCCACACCATCTCATGAATCCTGCCCAGAAATCTCCTCTTTGGATTACTCATGCATGTCGCCCCTCCTCTCACCTGGTGGTATAGCTGCATGCACTCCCTCTACCCATCTGGCACGAAATTTCTCTACATGAGTGGTTTCTCCCACTCCATGACCCTCTTGTGGCTGCTCCACACTCCGAGGGTCACTTTCACCTGCATGAAAAACTTGATCCCTCTCAAGCATCAGTTGCATGTCTTTCTCCCACTTCCCAACAGTAGGAAGCTCCGTAGACATCCCATCTACTTCAAGTCTGTAGAGATTCTTTGCCTGAATCCCAACCTTCTTGACTTGTCCCGTTGCCTTGTGCCGAAGGAAAACTTTTCCTTCTCTGAAGACAACTTCATACCCTTTATCCTCTAACATTGCGACTGAGATTAAATTCTTTGTTAGACCTGGTACATGCAAATACATCTTGTAAAAGAATGAGTTTACCTGAATCCCTCTGAAAGGTTATGGTACCAATGTCGGTCGCATTGTATCGTCCACCGTGGCCCAACTCAACATGCATCTGGAGACCTTTCTCCACCAAGTCACTGAAAATATTGCATCTCCCGTCATGTGAAAGGAAGCGCCACTATCAAAATACCACCCTGATCCCAATGCGCTAGACACCATGCATGCAATCACTGAGAAGTCCAGCTCAAATTGCAAGGCAAGAGCCTCACCGGCTGCAGCTCCAGCAACCTACTTGTTCTTCTTCTTTTGTGGACAATTCGTGGCGTAATGTCCATGATCGTGACAGTGAAAACACTTCACTTTGGACATGTCACGCTTTTTACCATCCGCACTGGATTGAGAAGCCTTCTCCTTTCCCTTCCCCTTCCTTGCTTTGGCAGCCAAAGCACAGTCTTCTTCATCAGATGCCTTTGATGAAGATCCGTCCCTGGTACTCCACCTTATCTCCTCTTGCACAAGATCAGACCACAGTCTTTCCCATCCTGGAAATTTCTCCCGACCATTGACACTGTCCTGATATGCATGCCAACTTTTCGGAAGCCCAAGGAGAGCCAATATCACCAGTTCCTCATCCTCCACACTAACTCCTACACTCCCAAGTTCATCCCTGCAGTGGACAAACTTTGTCAAGTATACCGGAATAGTGTCATTCTTCTCCATCTTTATTTTCCTGATTTTATCCTTGAGTGCCAACTTCCTTTGGTCACTCTTGCTCTGGAACAATTCTGTCAAAGCTTTGCACATCAAGAATGGAGAAGCTTTACCATTCAGGCTGGATACTATGTGATCGTTCACGCCCTCCAATAGAATCCTTCGACACCTTGCTGTCTTCTTTTGCCAAGCTTCAACTACAACAGCATCATTAGAAGTAGGCTTTGGAACTTCTTTTTCTATGAAATCCAACAACCCATTGTCATCTAACACCACCTCCATCCTGTCTCTCCATGCAATATAATTCGAGCTGCCTTCCAAGGCATACTCCAATCGCAATCCGACGAAAGACATCTTTGCTTTAGACACCAAGCAAACAAATCTGCAATTCGAATTCCAATAGCTGAAAACTCAACCGCTTCCGATCTACACTTGAGAAAAAATTATTTCTAGCATATAGATCGACTGTAGGGGCATTTATTGGATATATCACCTTTCAGAGAAAGGATGGATCCAGAGGCTACCTGGCCCGCTTATAGACTCTGTCTACCGAAATAAGTTTGTAATCACCGTAATAGATCTGATGATCAATATAGCTCTAATACCATGTATAAATTTGAATAATAGCTGAATTATTCACCAAGATTATCCTGGTCACATAATATTTGAGCTTCATACATAACACATAATCTCTTCTACGCATTAATCATCACATGCGGAAATAAAAACAACAAGCGGTATTGAAAAAATTCACATGCGCACATAGAAATTCAACACATATAACACAGTATGTATACCGGGGAAAGCTTACAGCTGAAAACCCCCTACTGTCTGTATATTATAATGAAGAAGAATCATGTAACAATCTCAGTACAGTACTCCTCACAAGTACTCAGTACTATCTCCAAAAGTTACACACAAACTAGCTCAGTTTTGAACAAGTCACGGGTTCAAAACTCCTCCACTGTTTGCCTGCCTCTACTGCGCAATCCAAGATGAGAGAATGGATGGAATGAATTCAAATTCCCTTGGCTTTAACTGCACAATCCTCATTGGAAATCTCCTCCAATGATTGTGCAAATCTCATGCACACTATAGTCACAACTGATAGTAGACTCCACCCTTTCACCCACCTCTAACACTGGTCTCCACTGAACTGTCCATGCATTGCAGTTAACCGATGTGTTCTTTAGTTGATTTATGAGTTAATAATTAGTGAATTAATTAATAATTAATTCACACCACTCATCACTAGTGTATTTATGAGTTAGACTAAATACAACTAGTTCAACTAAGTTAAACCGAACACAACTCCACCAACTGTCTCATCAACTCCACCAAACTCTGCCACATGAGTTCTAACTGAAGTCAACCATGCAATAGCTCAACTAACCCATAGGAAATTTGAATTTCCTTCTGTCAGCTGCATGTGCCACATCCAAGCATCAAACTAAAGTGCTCCAAGCGGATAAGATAATTTTATAGTCCAAATATTATTAAGGGCTAATAATATTTGACTGTTCTATTTTTAGACAGGCAGTCTAAAAATAGACTTCGACCTGTATGTCTAAAAATAGTTGTCCATCTATTTTTACCAACTCGACCAATCATCCAAGAATAGCATCCTGCAACTCCTAGACCATGCTCCATAAGTCTAAAATTAGACATAGTCTAAAAATAGACTTTTCGACAAAAATCACATGTGTGGTCCCCACCTAGTTTAGGTGATCACTTTCTAACTAGGATCAGGAAAGATGTTTCAGGAGGCCTCCTTCACTGTTTCTTGTTTCCATTTTCAACAGAAATGACTCTTAAGACCTTATTTTGACCCATGAACCTAAGTAATCTTGTCAGAATGATGTTTTGAATTTTTTTTAAGTGATAACAATTTCCATACCATAGGTATCCCAAAGAAATAGCTGCAGCCTTTTCATTAATTTCCTTCCAAATAATGATTACACTAGACTCTCTAATCAATGCAACAACATCCAACCTATGAAATGAGTCAAAAAGTAAAATATATAGACATGAAATAAATTCTCCCAACCTCAGGGGTCGAATCCCTGAGTTGTGGAGTTGATCCACCAAAATTTGAACTGAAACCTAGAATGTAGGGACATCAAACTGACTCATCCCTCACTTTTTGCAAACTGATTCATTACATGTCATCAAAACTTTTCACCAAATGTATTTACCCCTAGGTAAGTCAACCACATCATAATTACTTTTACATTCATGATTTACATTGGTAAAAATCCCATTGACCATGGTCAAACTAGAAAAAATTGAGAAAATTTAAAAATATCAGCAAACTGATAAAATGTTTCAAAAGCACAGCGCCATTGTCCTAAGCGCAGCATCATCTTTAGCTTCACTTTTGAGGGGGTTTCAAGTGTCCAAATTGAGCTTAGAATAGCTCATTGGAAATTTTGTCCTATCTAGTTTCCATATATGTGCCCAATTTCCAAAATGGTCAAGTTTTGACCCTCCAAAAATTCATTCTCCCACAACTGGTCAAAATCACAACGCCAGCCTCCAAAACAAGGCAGAAAGGTCATTTTTTGAGTGTTTTTTGACCTTTAACTACCTCTTTCACCCAAAAAAGTTTTGTAAAGTAGTTTTTCTGACTATACTTGGCCTTTTTAATCCAATGATGGTTTCAGTTTCTCCATTGGAGGTCCCTAGGAAAAGTGGAGCGCCTAGGGCACTGCGCTTTTGCCAGTTTGACTGTGTCAAATTGCCAAAAACTCAAAAATTTCCAAAACTTTCAAAATTTGCTCAATTTTTTTCAATTTTTTTGTTGTAGGATGATGATGAGGTGTACTAGGCAATGAGATATGCCTTAGCAAGAATATAAAGCTTGTCCCCTTCATTTTTCTTGGCTAGTGTTTCAAGTCTTGGTTTGGCCTTTTTTAGCTTTGAGCTTGCAATTTGGTTTTTCTCGAAGTAGTGCTTGGCCCTCTTTCTCAATATATCATTATCCTTGTTTTCCTTCTCCAGGAACTTCTCAAGATGATTTTTTTCCCTCTGAATCATGTTGCAAAAATCAAGGCAACCTACATATTCAAAACAAGTGTCATTGTTAGAGAGGCCATCAAATCATTTGTGTTGGTGGGCTCCGATCTTAGGATTCTTCCTCCTTTGTGAGGCCTTCGATGTTCTCTATTCTCTCCTTTCTGTCTACCCTCCTCTTCCACATAGTCTATGTCTTCCTCCATAGTGTTTTGGTGGCCTAGAAACCCTAGGGATAAGGTAGATGGGAATGGGGAGTGAAAATGGGTCTAGCGAATAGGATAGCTCTAGGAAAATTTAGGGAGATGGGGGAAGGGGTTAGGGAACCATGGGAGGTGATGGGAGGTCTAAATGTCAAGGGAATTTAATATGAGAATTTAATTACAAGTTTAAGGAATTGGTTGCCTAGGAATGTAGAAGCCTAGGACTTAGGGCTTTTAGGGAAACGGACTTAGGGATTAGAAAATGATAGTATAAAGGTAGGGATAGGGTTTTTAGTGATTTAGGAAGGCATTGTAGGGTCTATGGGCAGTAAATTGAGAGTGAGGGAGTGATGCTAGGGTTTTTCACTAGACACTTAGTTAATTTTTCTCATGAAGAAAAACACCATAAAAATGGCATCTAGGAAAGCAAGGAGGCAATGATTTTGTATCACTTACTTGATAAAGGAGGAAACAAGCTTATGCTAAAAAATTGGAAGAGTTTGAGGGTGTTTTGTGGCTTCTAGGGCTTTCTAGGCAAAAACGCAGCGCCAAGCCCAGGAGCACAGTGCCTGAAGTGAAAAAGGCAACGCCAAATACTCTAAGTGCAATGCTTGTTGCCTACGGGCATCACCACTCTTTGAAAGCACAGCGCCAACTTGCATACCAATTTTTGAGGCCTTGCCGATGTCAAAATTATTATCATGATAGCTCGTTGGAAATACATCTCTCTTGGATACACAATGGACCTATAAAGCACTGAAAATTATCAAATATAGCCCCTCAAAAATCAATTATCCCAATACTAGTAAAAAAGTGAAGAATGGGGGTGAAAAAATGAAGTTTACGTTTGCATGCAACTTTTGGAGGCCTTCCTCAACTCCAAATTGATCTCAGGATAGCTCATTGGAAATATCGCTCTGTCTAGTTATCATTTGAATTATCAAACTAGGCATTTGGACACTCCAGCAAATGAAAAGTTGAGTTTCCCAAGGTCACTCTAGAAGTGCAGCAACTCTCTTGTAGCAACTATATGTTTAGCATTCCTCCCAAACCATAACACCTGTGTAAAAAAGGAAGGATTTTTTTGTTCCTTGGCCTATGGTGGACAAAAAAATCTTTCACTTTAGTAAAATTCATATCTATTTGGTTAGAAACATACGTTGAAGAAAAACTAGACCTATGTGTGGCAAATGATTTGTCCCTTGGAATGACTTCTTGAAAAATGATGGAGACGTGATGTTTATGAGTTGGAATTGCCTCATACTTGCTGATATGACCTCCCTTATGCCTCCTCTGCTCATATTTCTCTGATTCCATAGCAAACCGTAGCTCGATGGGAGAGGAAATTAGGGTTTAGTGCTTGTGGAAAATGATGATTTTGTGGGATAGGAATGATGGGAAGTGTTTAGGAACACTAATGCCTTTTGGAAATTTGACTAATTTGGCTAATGGAACCTTGATTATGCAGCTACATTGGAACCTTGAGAACTTATTACATTTTGAATGACATAAAATTACATAATTAAAATTAAAACTTACATCTTAAAACCAAAATTACATGCTGAAACAAGAATTTCTCTTTACAAATCATCTTCACATGGTGAAGAGAAGTTATTGGATCACCCTTCACTTGTTGGTATTTTATGCATGCGGATGGTAGTTTGATGGACCTTGAAAAACCCTAAAATACCTAATGAGACTTTGAAGGACTAAACTTCATAATGGCATGACTAATGTGATGACATGATGATATTGATTTTATGGATGATGTACAGTCAGCAAGGTATGAAACTATGCTAGCAAGTAATCAAATTTGAGGAAGAGTGATGTTTTTGGACTAGGGCTACCATCAGTGACTAAATTTTTGCATGACCTAGTGGAATGATAAAAAAATTATGAGTGGGACCCCTAAAATGATATGAAAAGAGGATTTTTTATCACTAATGGTAGGATGCAAATACTAACACTAACAAACCTCACTTTGGCATAGAATTGAATGAAACAAAAGGCATGTCAGCATCACAGTGAAAGAATTTTTGATATAGGTGACTGGGTATTTTTACAACTACAACCATACAAACAAATGTCCCTCAAGCAAGCTAATAAATATAATAAATTATCACCCAAGTATTATGGTCCTTACAATGTATTGCAAAATACTAGTACTATGGCATACAAATTGTAGTTGCTTGCATATTCCAGAGTATACCCAGTTTTCCATGTTTCATGCTTAAAAAAGGTTATTGGTGTCAAGCTCTGAGTTCAAATAGTGTTGCAAGAACTTGATGAAGAAGGAAAAATCATATTTTATCCTAAAGAAATCACATAAACAAGAAACCGACAACTATGGAATCGATTGACTTCAGAGTATCTCATTAAATGGAAGAACTTACCTGTTGAAGACTCCACATGGGAGGATGATAATTTTATACATGAGCATCTGGAACTACTCAAGAATTGAGGACAACACTTTTTTGAAGGAGAGGGGTATGTTAGGTCCCTATAATACTATTGTATTCCCCTTATCGTTATTTTTAGTGTAGCGCCCTATTGGTATAAATGTTGTGCCATTACATTATTACTATTATGTAGGATTTGATTATATTATGAACCCTTAGACTCGTTTATATAGCAAGGAGGTCTTATCATTTGTATCATCCAATAATTTTTCATTTATGTAATGTAAAGAAGGTTTCCCCCTTGAAGAGGATAATTTTTAAGTCATTGATCTATATTTTCTTTTGTTCTTTGAGTTGGTTCCATAACACTAGTCCTCTTGGCTATTTGAGGAAATGGTCTAACAAATCTCAATATCTTGAATGTCAAAGGGAAGAGAAGGAGTTATTGGATATAGTGGAATTTCATTCTCCTAGTGTCATTGATATTTTCTCTAGCATATGTTGCATTTCTATATTTTTGCTCAACAATCTCAATATATTTTAGGTCATCATAATCCTTCCTGAGGGATTTTTCGCGTTGTCCTATCACAGTAAAAATGTCCACCCTCTTTCCTTTTTTGATCTTCGTCGACTATACCTTGTCTTTTAAGCTCTAAAATTCACTTTCAAAAGTACCTCATATGTTCCCAATTTATATAATTGTTTATTAACGATCTATAAATTGTTGTGGATATTCTACTAGACAGTTTGTCACAACATATATGAAAAACTATATTTAAAAATCCAAAATATACACTATTAGGGTTTTATTTCTCTTTAGAATTATATATATTTAGATTATTGTTAATTGTATATGCATGCAAATTAAAATTACATAGAAAATAGAGAACAGTGAAATAGGAACTCACAAACCATGATTTTAGACAAGATATAACCTCGGAAACCCTTTTGGGAGAAAACCCAGCTGGAAGGTGAGTTCACTCTGCTCTTTCTCTCAATAGAAAATGGATTTGAGTACAAAAAGTATGGCTTGTGTCCCGTTGGCATGATGGGGCCTAGACCTAGGTTCAAATGTGGTTGCTCGAACCAACAAAACCCACTATTACCAACCCTTTTGGAAACGATCTGCTTGCGCAAACTGAAATCTCACCCGAGGCAATATAGGGGGAGGATAGAACCAGGTTTCTTCATCCAAAGGGATAGAAAACTGTGGCTTTAGGGATTTTCCTTTTTAACAGTGCTTCACAGGTCATATTTATCAATGATACAAGTGTTGTTCAACACAACTATTGAAATTACTAGCAGACTACACGATATTAATTATTCATGCATAAAACCAAGTAAACAAACATAAAAATATCTACGTTATTTAGTTACAAATCAAAACCCTTACTTAGCACAGATACTCATAAACATCAAGTAAATAAAAACACATCAACGAAAACTCAAATCTATCTTCAAAAGGTCTTGCATTCATATTCAGATCTTTCTCATACATTCAATTCCACCCTGCACACTCAACTGCAGGGCCCTGCACACTAATCTGCAGGGGTCTACGCACAAGGTTGTAGAATTCCTAAGGTCTCCACACACTCAGTTGCAGGATCCTATCTCTAACCGAAAATACAAACTCTGACTCAAAACAATCTTACATCCAAATGCATTTCAGCAAATCTATCATTAAATATTTTGCTCGATTGCCAATGACTTCTATTTAGACTCCTTATATATATTTCGCATTTACAATACCATGGTCCAAAACCATTAGCGGAGTTCAAAATTCACAATATAAGGGGCTTTGACCCACCTCAAATCCCCTAAGACTCAAAATGCACTTCGCGTTGCGCGGTCTACTCCTTGATCTACAGAGTATTTTCTATCTTCTTTATTCGGGGGGATCCCATTTCCAACAGGCCCCCAACACAAAACTGTGACTCCTCCCGAGTCACAAAGGTGGTGCGCCATCAATATTTTCTTTGATGTTTCTCAAGGCATCTTCCAATGGTGGAATCGCTTCGGCGCACTGCTTCTCAACATTTTTAGCCTCACTCTCCTGAAGCTTTCTCTCTTGAATCACACTCACCTGTATCTGTAGCTCATGTATAGTCTCATACTCCCTTTCAACTGTGTAGAGCATTAAGACTCTTTGTTGGCCATGTAGTCATTGTGAATTCTAGGGATGGAGTCGTATTTTTAGAACTTCAATTTTCTTCCATTGACATGACTAAGGAACAATTCTCCATTCAACTTCACGAGTTGAACTGCGCCTCCTCCCGTCACATTCCTGACAATATACCGACCCAAATAGTGCATTTTCAACTTCCCAGAAACTTTGAAAACTTTTTGTCATACATTAGAAATAAGTAGTCATCTTTGAACATATTTTTCTTAATATGTCAATCATGCCAAGCCTTCTCCCTCTCCTTTTGAACCTGTTGATGAAACCCAACGATGAACCTATCCTCTTCCAACTCGAGTAGTTTCTCCAATCTCTACTCCATAATGTCATTTTTTTCCATATTCGTTACTGCCACGATGTGAAGACTAGGTACAATATATTCCATCGTAATCACTGCTTCATGGTCATACACTAATAGGAACGGGTTTTGACCTATTAGCTTCTTACAGGTACTTTTTTAGGCCCACAAAACTTTAGGGATGTGCAGATCTCATTCAATTATGTTAACATTGCACACCTTTGTTAGCGCATGCTCCAATATTTTGTTGAAATCTTAAACTGTGCCATTCACCTCGGTGTGATACGGTGTACTCTTTATGACCCACTTGGAATTCTTCGGTTAAGGCTTCAATAGTGGTATTCAGAAAATGCGTACCCCATTCGCTCATCGGGATTTTCAGACAACCAAACCTGTGACACAATATGCTCGAAAATGAAATTTTTCGTTGTGTCTGCAGTAAAATTATTCATTGGTTGTGCCTCAGCCCACCGAGTGAGGTAATTGGTTGTACTAATAATGTACCACACACCTGTTTGATTCCCCGGTGGATCGATTTTTCCCACAAAGTCAATCGCCCATTTTTCAAAAGCTTGCATCATAAATTGGGGGTGCAGCGCCATTTCATCTCTCTGCGATGGTCTTCCCATCTTTATACAAACATTGCATGTGATGCAATACTCCTTCGAGTCTTTATGTACCATAGGCCACCACAATCCAGCTCGCAAGATCTTTTGCATAGTAGCTTTCCCTGTGTAGGGACCTCCAGCCACTCCACCGTGTGCTTCAAGCAATACGTTGTGTTGTTCATGCTCAAGAACATATATTCGCAGGATCTCATCAGCCCCCATTTTATACATATTTCCTGTAATTAGAGTAAAATGTATTGCCCTCACTACCAGCTCTTTCTTCTGTTGCGAAGTGTACTCCACAAGTGTGAGTCATGTAGAGAGAAATTGAATGATATCTAGGAAATTCTCATCTGCAACCTTGATAGCGAACAACTGCATATCAAGTAACACTTCTTCAAGGTTTGTTTGTTCTTCTCTTGTCTCGATCCTAGAAATACGATCTGGTCTGGCATTCAAACGTCCTGACTTGACAATTAATTCAAAATCATACGCTCGAAACAAAAATAACCATCAACAAATATTCCTCCCCAACACAGGCTTATAGACCAAGTACTTCAAAGCAGAATGATCAATGAAAATTTTGAAGTGCGCCCCCAATAGATAATGTTTGTATTGTTGCAGCACATAGACCATTTCCAACCCTTCGCGCTTTGTGGTGGAGTAGTTCCTCTCCTGCAAACACAACAAGATGATCAATATCCCCTTCCCCGGGTTGTGCTAACACAACTCCCAAGGCTATGTAGGATGCATTGACATGTACATGAAATTCCTTTTTTCCAATCTGGGAAGATGAGAATGGGTGAAATCACCATATTCTCTTTCAGTACATCGAGGCTCTTCTGACAATCTTTGTCCCAGCGGAACTTGACATCTTTCTTTAATAATTTCTCCATTGGCACAGTGATCTGCGCATACACCTTAATAAACTTCTTGTAATAGTCAGCATGTCCAAGCATCATGTGTAGCTTCTTTACACTTTTTGGGGTTCCAAGTTGATAATCATGAAAATATTCGCAGGGTCTACCATCAATCCTTGTTTACACAAGATATGCCCCAAAAAAATACCATATGGTACACAAAAGATACAATTTTTCAAATTTAAGGAGATATAATACTTCCTACAAGTATCCAACATCAAGCACAGACTAGAGACATGCTTCTTTAACAAGCCAAACATGGTATAGTTGTCAAATTACACCTCCAAAAACTTGTGGTTGTACTCTTTGAAAGTTGCGACAACTACTCTGGAAAATATAGCAGGAGCGTTCTTTAATCCAAATAGCATGACAATGTACTGAAATGACCCCCACTCAGTAGCGAAGATGGTTTTTCTCCTGTCTTCCGGTGTAATCCTGATCTGATGATACCCTGAGAATCCATCAGTAAATGAGTAGGCTTCCTACCCACCAAAATTTTCCAATACTTCATCTTTGAACGACGTTGGAAATGGATCATGGACACAGGAATCATTCAATTTGTGGAGATCAACACAAAACCTTATTTCTCCCTTAGTCTTCTTATCTTGGACCACCATAGGGCTAACCCACTCAAATTCCTCGACTGGTTCAATGATGCAAGCACTAAGCATTTTGTCGAGTTCTTCCCTCACTTTCTCCTTGTACTTTGGGTTCAACCAATAGAGGTTTTTCTTGACCAGCTTTGCACCAGCATTTAAGGTTATATGAATCACTCCTATATCACCCAAAATTCCTTTCAAATCCAAGGATTTTTTTGGGAATAGGTCCTAGTATTCATGCATAAATTCAGTTACCTTGCTTAATATGTCATCATCCCAATAGTCCCCAATCTTCGCAAATTTGGGCTCCACCTCCGAACCTATGTTGACTTGTTGAGTCCTGACAGGTTGTGTTGCATATGGCATCGTTATCTGAGGCCCTGCAACCTCACACTATCCTTTTGACTTAGGAATGTTGACATCACATTGATCCTCTTCACCCTCTTCTGTGGTCAAATTATAATATTCACGGGCTTGTTCAATTTGCGCAGCCCAATCAGGTTGTACCAGAGTCCTTGGCTCCTTAGTAATTCAAAATAACCCTACCTTAACTTCTTGGGGAGCCTCATTAATACACTCCAATCCATCAGTGAAGCTATATGTTAACAATAAGCCTTCCATCATCTCATCCCAATCCGTAGTGCCATGGCATAGCTCTATCTTAAGATACCACTGCTCAGGTATCATCTCCAAGGAATGAAAGAACACATGCACCCATTCTAGTTGAGGTTATGTACCCCAAACAACAGTCTAGTAAGATAAATTCTCATGAGGATATTTCTGACCATCATAATTCTATGTGATCTTTGTGTCTACCTAACCAAACAGAAGCCTTATCAAATTGCAAAACTCCTTCCATCCTCCTAAAATTTCTCCATGCGTGCCCCACCATCGGGCTAGAGTGGACCTCAGCGTGAGGTCTAAAGCTTTGTATTTATGTTTCTCAGGCGCATTTTACTCAAATTCTTCCAAGATCAAGACAAAATTCCTCGTTCCATCATAAAAAGGCAAGTCACGCACTTCCGATCTAACACAGTGCAGAGATTTGGTAACCCTGTTACAACGCTTTTAGTTACTTCATGTAAGCGATTGTGCCAATGCTCCAATTCTTCATCAGAATATGAAACGCATGAACTATCATGCTCCCAACATATTCTGCCATAGCGGTGGGATTAATCCAGTCTTCATCTTGCACAGTAAGCTTATAAATCTGATCAATATCAGCATCCCCATACTCATGCTAGACAAGCTCTGTATAGTGCACACCTTCGAAAGGATATAATGGCACAAAAATTAAGGTACCATCCTTTTCAAACACCATATGCCATAATCCCAATCAAATCCCAATAGCGTGGGATAAGGATTACTATCAACCACGATCTTGATGACTTCAAATTCGACCAATAAGCTAGTGCCATTAATATCTACATTAATTCCCTGCAATCGCCCCATAGGAATGATCTTCAACTGATATATCATCCTTAGTTGAATTGGTGATTGTTACAGATTAAGCCTTCCCATTCATTCCCAGGTCTATTTTAGAAGAACATTAGCATCTGATCCTAGATCCAAAATGATTTGATCCATCTCATAATCTCCAATATGCACAGTCAAACGCATCTCCTGGCCACTTCCTTTATTATTCTTGTACACTTTATTTATTGTGCATTGTTCCAATTGCATTTTTTCCTTGCCATCACATTTATCTATAAGCTCCTGTAACCCTTCTATAGCCTTCTGGTCCCTTAGAAATTTCATACACATCTGCAAGAAGGACGCAAAGATAGACTGGTCAGCTTCCTTTACTACAGTATTCTCCTTAGGCTTATTCTTTAATGGAAATAGTTGTTTTTGCGCAGTTGGTGTCGAATCTTTAGAAGTCATAAATTTATTCTTAGCTTCCATGGATGTCTCTTTCTCGCATTGTACACTAAACCCATCACTCTTATCTTCAGCTTTCCTTACCCATGTCTTTATCACAGTATTTTTTCCTTCCACGTGGTCTCCTTTGGTATTCACACCACTACGCATTACTATGTTAACGCTTGGACCTGCCTGGCGTGGTTCATCCCTCATCATCTGTATGATCTGATCCCGCTGTTGGTTGTGCTTTTCCCAAATTTTAGCTAACAAAATGGGACACTCTTTGATTTCATGATTAAATTCTTGAAAATACTTACAGGAAGTTGTAGTATGATTCTGAAAATCCCTAGAAAAATGTCCAGGTTGTAAGCAGTTGTAACATATGATCTGCCCTCATCCACAACCAGCGCCACCTCCTCGGCCTTGGAAACCTCCTCGCGCAGTGGGAAAACCCAAAGCTTCACGCCCTTCTATTTTCATTCTATAGGCACCATGATTTTTTTGCATCATTGGATCATAGCTCTTACAATGTTGTTCATCATGTCCCATCGAACTGCAGAAATTGCAAAACATTTTCTTCGATGATCTGACAAAATTTTGCAGTAGGTGACAATAATCCATGGAATGTTGACCTGAAAATTTGCATATCATACACCCTACCTAGATCCCTACGCTTGGCCTAGTTCTCAACCCGGGCTTCAATGGACTTGGCATCCCAGTGCCCAAATAGTCCCTAAAAACAGGGCACTTCTCTTTATAGTGACCCTCTACTTTGCACTTGATACACTAGACTTCCAACATTATATCAGATCTTACATCCTCTCCCTTCTTTAGATCTTGGAGCTCCATATGAAAACTTGCTAACTGATTTTGAATCTGTCGCACTCCTATGCTTGTATCAGCTATTGGTGAATATTCAAGCATCATCGTGATCTTTGATGCTTCAACCTGAGTTGCAATCTTCTATTGTGATAACAGCAATATGAGATGAGGCAACAACACAATAATGAACCATCCTCTATGTTTTTCATCTAGGATCTTGAAACTAATCCAACTCAATAGCGTCTTAAATATCTGATCTACTTCCCACACGATCTTAGTAGCTAGCTACTTAATCTCTTTGATCTATGTGATACAGTGGGACTACAGCTTTGGTTTTTTTTACTTCAAAGTTCAGTGTTGTCTTCGTCTCAACCAATGTATCATTTTCATTCGTCGTAACATATTTCATGTATCAGTACAATGCTCTATCTTGCAACATTATAACCAATTGTGCTTTCTTTGTATTTTCATGTGTAATATTCTACGAACTCCATATTGCTTCTACAACAAACCAGAATTATTCAGGATCATCTAATCCCCTGAACATAGGCATATTTAGTGGTTGGGCCATGGTGAATGGTGGAGGTGGAGGAAAAAAATGGAATGGAGTGATGATGGGGGTGGAAGGTTGGTGAATTTCCTCAACACTTTTCTGACTTTCAGATCTCAGCGGTAAAATTATCGGGGTAGTGGTGTTGATTTCTCCTTTTTCAGACCCACACGGTGGATCCTATTCAGTTTCAACGTAAGTACCCCTACTTGTTTTGTATCATTTACTACTTCGTTTAGCACAAGGTTATCTTTCTCTAAACATCAATCTGAACGCATCAGTAATATACCCTTTTTGCACAATAGCATTTTAATCTAAAACTTAAGTGAATTCAAGTACTTACCTCTAGGGCCTTTCAAGAACTTGCGCTCTGATTCGCTATAAGTCACAGATGTCTCGATCGTGAAATCAGTGATAAAACCCCAAGGATATTATCAATCCAATAATCAATATCCCTCGCGATCTCGTTATCAGTATTTTTCAACTTCTCAATCAGATCTGGGGTCCATGTAGTGGGTTTATTATTGAAATAACTCATTTGCGTGGCTAGTTTTGATATCCAATTGTACACCTCGCTAGAAAACAATGTGAAAAAATATCTCATATTGATCTGTATAGATATACTTTTGTAACCAATGTTCAGTAGAGATACGTAGACTTCTATTTTCTTGCACAAAAAACTTGTGTTCCTTTAGATCAACCCAATCTTCAATCTATTTCTTAAACAGATTCCACATATAGCTATCCTTTAGTCAGATCTTGGTCTCGACAACTGAACCATTTGGTTGTGTGATGGGGCCTAGATCCAGGTTAAAATTTGGTTGCCAGAACCAACAAAACCCACTATTATCGGCCCTTTCGGCAATGATCTACTTGCGCAGACTGAAGTCTCACCCGACAAAATATAAGGGATGCTAGAACCAAGTTTCTACATCCAAAGGGACAATGGACTATGGCTTTAGGGATTTTCCTCTTTAACATTGATTCATAGGTTAGATATATCAATGATACAAGCAATGTTCAACACAATTGTTGAACTTACTAGTAGACTACACGATCTTACTTATTCATGCATAAAACCAAGTAAAAAACCATAAACAGATCTATGTTATTCAATTATAGATAAAAACCCTTACTCAATACAAATACTCGTAAACAGAAAGTAAAGCAAAACACATCAACCCAAACTCAGATCTATCTTCAAAAGGTCTTTCATTCATATTCAGATCTTTCTCATACATTAAATTCCACCCTGTGCACTCAGTTGTAGGGGTTTGTGTACACAGCTACAGACTTCCTAAGGTCTCCACGCACTCAGCTGCAGGAGCATTTTCTCTAACCCAAAATATAGACTCTGACTCAAAACAGTCTTACATCCAAATAAATTTCATCAGCTCTATCATAAAAAACTTTTTCTCGACTGCCTATGACTTCTATCTAGACTCCTTATATAGATTTTTCATTTACAATACCATGGTCCAAAACCATGGGAGGAGTTCAACATTCACAAAATAATCTGATCCCATTACAAAATAAGGGGCTTTGACCCACCCCAAAGCCCCTAAGTCTCAAAATGGACTCTGCAATGTGCGGTCCGCTCCTTGATCTGCTGAGTATTTTCTATCTTCTTTCTTCGGGGGGATCCCATGTCCAACATGTCCCATGGGTTACTACTGTGAAAAAATCCTCTCGGTGTCTTTTATCTCCTATCCCTCGGCTATTTTTGCTAATATATGGAACAAATTCACTTCAAATAATGGAACCTCTTTTCCTCCTAGTGGCTCGATTATAACACAACCTGATAGCCTACTAGTGGTAAGGTTTGACTACCTAAAATATTAACCAAAGTTACAATATGGTCTCTTCTATATCTGTCTTCATCATAATCATGTGGCTAGCCCATTTTCCATGAATAATCAAGGTCGACATCGCATCCTCTTGAACTATGGTGGTGAAAATAGGAAGTTCAACTTCTCAGTGGCGTAACTTTTGCATACTGTATATGATTGAGATTATTCTTGCATTGTTGGAAATTTATTTGTGTGTAGAATATGAAAAAAAAGTGTGGTACTAAAGTGACAAAGTTTTACCACCAAAAAACATTGTTTGATGCCTCAAAATTATCCCGAAAGGTTTTATACCATGATTTTCCAAACTGAGTCTCGTTGATAAATATGGTCCTGCAAGTTGATTCCTCCAATTTTTCCAACCTAAAACAATCAAGACGGATGAAAAATATATATAATGGTCGAATCTGAATCAATTAATTAGTATGAAAGGGGTTTATTTCATGGCTACTTTTCTTTTTTCTTTTTTCTCAAACAAGTATTTAGGTTATTTTCTCGTACGTAAAAAATGCATGATTTCTACATATTGTGTAGGGGAAGCCTTAACTCGAAACAGTTTTGCATCAAGTCGATCATCATCGATATTTGTTGTTTCTTTTTTGAAGTCGAGTCAGGATAGTTAGTCTGGATGGACATGTTTTTTTCTTGGTCAAACTATTATTTCAAATTCAAATTCTTGAAACAATAGTAGCCATCGACAGATTCTCCCCTTATGTATTAGATTATTAACAAGGTATTTTAGGGCCTAATATTCAATAAAAATATGAACGGGTTGGCGAAAATATAATGGCATAATTTTTGTAAGGAAACAAGCATGGTTAATGCTTCACGCTCTATTGTCGAGTAGTTTTGTTCTACTTTGTTTTGTTTTAAACTAGTGTAAGTGTTCAGGGGGTCAATTTTATTAGTGTCAAGTTGTGTTAAAACCATTCAACTATTATGTTAGACGTGTTGACATGTACATAAAACTTTTTTTTACCAATCAAGAAATCTCAAAACTCGAACATCTACGAATTATTTCTTTAATAATTCAAATGACTCCTTTCACTCTTTGCTCCATATGTACTGTGCATATTATTTTAACAACTCGTTGTTGGCTTGTTTGGGCTTGACCCAGGTTCGGCTTGGACTTTGCACCAACAAAACCCTCATACGTCGGCCCTTTCGACAACGACCTGCAAGAATATTGCAGTCTCACTCGAGGTGGCTATGGGTGGTTACAGAACTAGGTTTTTGCAGCATTGAGGGACTACGTGAGGTGGCTTTACTTCGCTTCTCTATGTTTAACAAATATTCTAATATGTATAGTATTATTGCACTATGTATTCTAATCACTTATTTCATCACATTAAGATAATAATAAACTCATTACAAAACAAGATAAATTGTACTATTACAACATATACTTGCAACCATTACTTCGCATAAATAAATAAACAACAACATAACACATATAGAGACAGAATATGGCCCAAAACTTCTTTATTAAGATAGATATGTTCAATACATCCAGCTTCTCTGACCTCCGCACACAGCTGCAAGTGGTCTGCGCACTAAGCTGCAGACTCTTCCAAGGTATCTGAGCACTCAGTTGTGGAGCCTTCCCTTAAGGCCTAAAACAGACTAAAGACAGAAAATACAACCACTTGTGCTCATAAACTATCCGCTTATTGCTTGACACAACATTACATTGCTTTATATATCATTACATAGCTTACAAAAATATGGCCCACATACCATGGGCTCGATAAAAAAAAGTTAACTAAAACCTGATACCTGTTACAAAATTAGGGGCTTCAACGCACCCTGAAGCCCCTAGACATCGCGTGGTAGATATGAATTTTTTGTAACATGCACTCCACTCCTTAAGTTGCAAAGGCTTTGACCAAAATTGGACAAATTTGGGATGCGACCAACACTTGTTGATTGGAATGGTTAAATAAGAGTAATCACAAATAAATTTTCTGTAGTACCCTATGTGCCCCAAAAATATTTTAATATAATTTGGACTTACTGGGGGCTTCAAATCAAGGATCACTCTGATTTTTTTTATGTCGACTATGATTCCCTCCTTACATACAATGTTCCCCAACAGTATCCAATTGGTGTGTAAAATAGACAATTTTTTATATTGGGAGATAGATGGATCTATCTATACCTTACTAGCATTAGTATGAACCATTTCACATGCTCTTTTAGATGTGTATATACATTCCAATCATCAAAATAAACAACCAATGTTCTATTCAAATCATTATACCTCGTTAGAAAGATCTATTCGAGGACTACAAATGCTGAAAATGAATGTTGAGTTGAAAACTCGCATTTGTCGGAAGTGATTTTCCAAAAAAACATCATTTAGGGCCTCAAAACGGCTCTGGAAGTTCAGCACCCAAAAAAACTGCCAAAAATAGTAAATTGTGCTACAATTAAGGAAACTAAAAAAAATAAAAGAAACAATGGTGGGGGCCCAAGTGGAATAGGTGGGTGGCCACCAATATCCACCTGGATCATTCTTCCCCCCTTAGGAAGCAATGGCCCCCATTGCATTATTTCCTCCATGAGATGAGGAAACTTCTATTGAACTTGGTCCCTGGTGGGTCACTTTCCCTAGTGAAGGAGTTGGCCTGCTTTGAAAAATTGATATAGTTGGATCCTTTATTGTCGAGCTTTCTTGATATGTGTTTCCATGATCTAATCATTTGTGGCTTGTTACATGTAGTCTGGGTTTAAATCTGTTGGTGTGAGTTGTTTTTCAATGTCGGATGTGTCCAACAATGGTGGCAAGTAGGGTCGAAGGCGGTCCACATTGAATATTGGGTGCAACCCAAGGAATGGGGGAATATTGAGCTCAAAGGCATTGTCCCCTACCGCCTTAGTGATGGTGTATGGCCCATATCAGAGTGGGCGAAGCTTGCGGTGGGGCCTAGGGAGGCCCTCTTTCTACAAATGTAACCAAACTTTTTCGTCCACCTGGAACTTGTGTGGCACCCGATGTTGATCATGTCCCTAATTGTACTTGGCTTTTGATTTCTCCAAGATGTCGCGGACCTGCTAGCAGACATTTTGGATGCATTCAATAAATATTGTTGCTTTATCAGCCTCAAACATTACATGTGAGGAGCTTGGCCTAATGTGACTTTCCTGCAACAGCTCTTAGATCTGACTCTTTATTTCATCATTATCCATAACAGAACGTCAATAAATCAACCCATTAGGCAGCGACACGCCTTGGGTTAGATCAATGGAGTGCTTCACCTGAGAGTGTGGAGGAACCCTTATGGGTGAGGATAAAATTTCCTTGTATTCCTCCATGACTGTGTCCATCTGCTGCTGCCGCACAGGGGAGCCTTGTTTCGAGGTTGCGGCCACAATATTATTCTTGCCCTGTGGGTGAATCATAATGAAAACAAATTTCCTGTTTTGGGAAATAATCTTACTGCAGTGCTTTGCAGTAGTCAAAGAGATGGCAGAAGGTGGTACTACCTCCAGTATCTTGTACAACTTATTTCCCAAATTAATAATAACATAAAAAGGCCTACACTCATGTGACAGCATGTCGCTTCCACAAGTATAGTTTGCCTAATAATACATCAGACACGTCAAGAGGATCAACATCACACAATACCTCATCCGTGAAGGGCTTGATGTTGTATGGAAGGTGGCACTACTGGTGGACACGGAGATCTCTTCCTTAGAGAAGCCACTCGATGGTATACAGTTGTGGGTGTTTTTTGGTCGGTAGGTCGAGCCGCTTCACAAAATTTTCTGAAATGAGGTTCTTTTGGCTTCCGTTATCGACAAGGAATTACAATGGAGAACCCTTCACCCACTTCTAGGAATGGAAGAGGCACTCCCCCTCCTATGGATCCTCGGGATCCTCCCTCTGGAGCTTGGTGGTGGCAACAATGGAAGTAGGTTTCGCATCAATGATTTTCTTCCCTTTGTCATTCCCCTTGTCTAGTTCTGACTTAGAATCAGAACATGCATCTAATTCATATGCCTTCAGTTCGGCCACTAGGGACTCTTTGGCCTGACACACGCTTGTGTTGTGAGTGGGCTTGTTATGAAATTCACACCACTTCCCCATATCCTTCTTTGGCTTTTTGGTGTTGTTATAATTCACCCCATTTTGTTTTTTCCTCTTGTTTTTCGGTTCGGGGGCATATTTCCCTAGCTTCAGATTTGCAGATCCAAAGTCTCGCTTCTTCTGCTTAAATTTTTTCTCGATCTTGGCGGCATATCGATATATTGTACCAATCTAGGTAATGTCGAGGAACTTCATGATCTGAAAATGGATTGGATAACTTGTTATTCTTTTCAAGAACCTTCAACTCAGTTAAATAAATAAAAGATCTAGCTTGTACTTGACTTTTGCAGAAATTTATACTTGAAACAGGTGTATGTCTTTTAATTTTTTAAGTGCTTTAAGCCAATTTGTTTTTGCTGAAATTAAACATATGTAACAGCCATATAATGCAGAAAATAAACATCAACACATAACAGCAAATTTGATCTAGGATTTCACCCAAATATCATGGGCTACGTCTCCTTGAGCTCTTATCATCTTGACTTGGCTCTATGGGATTATGGAATATTTCTTTTACAAGTTACAAAAATCAACTCCAAAGGTTAACTAAACTGGACCTATGGGTTTGTAATACCATCTATATCCCTATCATGGCTGTCATCACTTTGAAAACAGATCTAGGCTCCCTTGGACTTGATTCCTTCTATCGGTGCTCTTGAGCTACACTGAGCTTCTCTACGGCACAAACTCATTAATAATTCATTTTTATGTCCTTTAAACCTCACCTACTATCTCCATCACATATCAGACCTCCCAAATTGATTGATATTTGGCTCAAAATGAGCATTGCATTCCCAAACTACGCCTCCCTCCATGGTTTTCCCTGGGCTGCCCAAAACTTCCTTGTGTCTCTTATCTTCAAATGGATCTGAAAATCCCTTCAATGGATTTAGAATGCCAAAAATATTCAGAATAGACTATTGGTTCGCTGAAATTGGCCTCCGACTGCTCTGGTTTCACCTCCAACACTTGGTGACACCCGCTGGCTCTAGGGTCAAAGAAAAATTCTCTGTGGGTTCTCGACCTCCAGATGTCCTCAAAAGCTTCTTCAAACTCCTCCATTGGATTCAAAATTCTCATTACATTCAGAAATTACTATTTTTTTGTTGCATAAGGCCTCTAGCTGCCCTGGCTAGGCCCCAAACTGCTACTGGCACTTGATGGCCCTGGTGGCCCCTGGAACTTCACTGAAGCATCTAGGCCTTCAAAATTCCTCTAAAGGCTCTCAACCACACCATTAGTTCCAAAACATTTGAAACATCCAAAAATGACTATTGGATTGTTGAAAAAGGCCTCTAGCTGCTCTAGCTAAGCTTCAAACTATTGCTGGCCCATGGTGGCCCTTATGGCCCCTTGAACTTCTCTAAAGAAAAAACCTGCTCAAAAGTCCTCTGATGGCTCTGCAACCCTCACCAATGAGTCTATAATGTTTGAGATATTCTAAATTTACTATTGGCACTCGAAACTTGGTTGATTCTAGCTCAAGATAGAGCCTAAACAACTTTGCCCAGTGACACCCAAAAATCCTCCACCAAAAATGGAGGGACTAGACTTAACTCCAGTTAAATTTAGAAAATCCCCAAATTTGGGTGCTCTGACTAAAATTATGCCAGCCTAACTGTTAGCCATAACTGCGCTATTTTTTTTTGGGTTGGGCACATGTCTCCAACAAACACGGTCGCATTAAATATTATCATAACTGTCGGAGAAGTCGTTTGTTGTTGCGGTGTTACAGTGGCATGTGAGCATTTAAACCACTGCCTTTTAACATTTTTTTTTCGGTATTAAGCCCTAGGTTCATGGCATGATGGCCATATGGAAAAGGGGCTGGCCCCCTAAACCCCCAAACATGAAACCAATACACGTTAAGTATTGTCAGTGCACCATAGATGTTAAGACACATTCGGTAGGCAAGTTGGTCGAAGACTTTGCATGCAGGCAGGGAGGTCTCCTATTCGACTCAGGTGGTTTCCAAACCATATTTTTCCACGCAATATTGGGGACATGTGGTGGCCTTAGGGTTGGCCATGTGTCGCCCTGTCATTGGCCAAAAACAATACGTTCAGCCCAACTGCCAATAAACCTCTGCCACTTGTCCAAATATTACTGGTCCAAGAGGAATATTCTAAGGAATATTCTAAGAATATTCTAAGAATATTCCCTATAATATTCTCTTTTAAAATTTCCCAAATTCCAGTCAAATTTGGTCAAAGTCCAAAAATTGCAGTTTACTGGACTTTTCAAACTGCGATAACTTCTTCATACGGTGTCGTTTTTTCAAACCATTCGCGGCACCAGAATCAAGAAGATGAGATCTATCTGGTAGCTCATGTTCAACACACTTTTGAACACTTTGAATTTTGAGCTATCACTTAGGTCCATGATCCAAATCTGATCACTCCATTTCCTCCTGAATGTATCTATGCAAATAGTTGCAGTACTTGAGCACCAAATTTTTCTCTGAATCTTTAATACCCAATTTTATGTGTAGGGTATGGAAAAAAATCGTCACCTTGTGCACGTCTTGATCCCTTTGTTGTCGCGGCATGGTCCATTGGATGTACTTGTCCTCATAGCTTCCCATGGGGTAATATTGTTCCTTGATGCCATCTCAAAACGAATTCCAAGTGGGTGCAGTCGAGAAAACAGAGGGTTCACTCTCGTCTGTTTGTTCACAGTAGGTTTCCCACTAGTCTTTGACATGGGGGTGGCTTTGAGGAGTGAAAAATTAATCTTTTCTCGGCCAGAGAAATCATGGACCGAGAAATACCCTTCTAGAAAGTTCAACCATCTATCTAAGGTTTCTGCATCTATCTGACCTTCAAATACATAGATGTCAAATTTTACTTGTACCTTGAAAGGAGTGGTGCCTCCAGAGTGGAATGTGGATGTAGATACATCTGTGAGCAGTCGTTGAAGGATCTAGGAAAAGTTATCCATCATCACATTCCTTTGTTTCTTGAGGGCCTCCTTGAGAAATATTTTGATAGGATATCCTGCTCCCTCATCTTTATTTTCTTCCCCCATGGGCGATCGTTGGGGTTTGAGAGGTTGATCTTGCAAAGGTTAAACCAGATCAAGCCCTAGCTCCTTATACCCTGACCTCATTGGGGACATGCAAAAAAGGATCGAGAAAGAGAAAACCACTCTGATACCATTGATCCAAATTTATGCAAGAACGCAATAAAATACAGAAATAAATATAAATGCAAATATGCAACAGAAATAAAACTTCATTTCATTAATATCAAATACTGAAAAAAATGCTTACAGACATAATGGAAAATAAACTAGCTCGGTCGATGGTAGCTTATCTCTGAGAAGAGATGTGGCGGCTACATGCCTCTAAACTGTGTTACAATGAGGCTCGAGGGCCTATTTATTATTGATAAATAATGTAAAACCCTAGACATCCAAAAACCTAACCCTAGGAGATGAAACACCAAACTATGGGCCCCGTTGGGGTAAATTAGTACATCAATTTCCTCGAGTCGTAACTTTGGCATACGATCTATGTTTGATGCACTTCATACCTCATTAGAAAGATATATCTGAGGACTAAAAATACTAATAAGTAATTTCCAATTAAAAACTCCCATTGGCCGAGGTGATTTTCCAAAAATCATCTTTTCGAGCCTCAAAACGGCTCCAGAAGTTCAGGACCCGAAAAACTGCCAAAAATAGTAAATTGTGCTACGATTAAAAAAAATGAAAAACTGAAAGAAACAATGGTGGGGGTCCAAGTCGAATAGGTGGGTGGCCACCAATATCCACCTAGATCATTTAAACCCTGCAACACACAATGATATCTATACACAAACACATATTTTCAAAACATCTCATCAATCTATGCCTAACGTTGATCTCTGCAGTCAATGCAAATAAGGCAGATCTAAACACATGATATAAAAGGATTCAAAGACATATGTGCATTGTATTTTAAAAGGAACAATTAGCTCTTATAATAAATACATCAAACATTGATTTAATGTTCTACAATTAAACAATATATTGATCTGCGTAATCACCAAGAAAAATAATTAGTAAATAGATATATCATCATTCCCTTCATACATCAACTCCATACATTCATATCCATAAGATATGAGTCTCATCCATGTGCCCTGGTGCACTCCTGTTCAAGACAAATCATGAGCTTTGACCCACCCCAAAGCCCCTATGACTCAAAATAGAATTTGTGTTGCGTGCTCCACTCCTCGATCTTTGAAGTCTTTCATTTTTTCTTACTTCGCGGGCATCCCAGCTCCAACAGGCCCCCAACACAAAACTGTGACTCGTACTGAGTCACAACTGAGATGCGCCATATATATTTTATTTGATGCTGCTCAAGGTATATTGCAACAGTGGAAATACTTCAGCGCACTGTTTCTCAAATTTGTTGATTTCTCTGAGCAACACTTTTGTGACCTTCTTGGTTGCCTTCTACTCCAGTCCTCTCTGTGCCTCGTGTAGAGTTTTCAGTTTCTTCTCTGCATTTTGGGAGAGATGGATAGCCTCAGCTTCCCATGGCTTTATCCTGGATACAAGTAGTTCCTCCTTATTTCACAGTGCAGCAACTTTCTCCTGCAAATATTTACCTTCTTTGAGACAATTAATATGTTGTGTTGGTGTTAAGGTCTTCACAGTGACCTTAATCTAATCCAGTTGTTCAAGATTCTTGCGTACTTCGGCTTCGATCTTCTGCACCTAAGGGTCCTCTTGCAATGAGGACCATACATCCATAACCTCTAAAAATATAGTAACACAATCTTGGATGTGGGACTCAATCTGTTTTGTGGCTGCTTTCAGCTCTGCGGTGCGCTGCTCTTGAATTTCTGGCATGGTGGCAAGTTGCAGTGCATCTGCAGCTCGACAATTTTCATCTCCATTTCCATACAAATTTCATCAATTTTAGCCTTAGAGTCCTTAACATTTATGGCCAGCTTGGCCACTTTTTCCTAAGGCACAGCTGCAGCCTAAATTTCGAGGTCTAGTAGCTTGATGCACGCCTTAGAGATATCCTCCTCCAGCTTTTGTCGTTGTGTTGCCTCAGCCATGCACTCTTGGACAGCAAGCTGCTTTTCCTAAACCATGCTCTGCCTTTCATTATTGGGTTCCTGAATAGTCATTAGGGCATGTTGTTCATGGATCTTCAACTCATCATTAATGCCCTGGTGGAATTCATGCAGAGCCTATAGTGGCAGCGTAGCAAGATTCAATTTTGTATTATGTCAATAGGCCACCCACCTTAGATGCTTGTCCTAAATCTTACCCACAAAAGCCTCTGCGAGGTCAATTCAAAGGCATGGGAGGGCCGTAATTCTCCTTATTAATGTCTCATTAATGGGGATCTTCTTCCCTGGCCACAAACAATCACCATGCACTAAATCCAGAAATTGGCACATGCAGATAGCGTTGATAGTACGGGACCAGAAGTGTGGTACATATAACATGTTGATTATCCCTGAATTTTGGATATCCTTCACCCATTTCATCAGCTATAATATCATAACTCCGCCTGGGTAGGCTAGCGGGCGCAAATACCTAATGGGCTCAAATTGGGGGTATTTTCTCCGATCATTAAAATCCCAATCCTTCATTCTGAGCTTAGGCACCATGGCCAGTAAATCACCTTCAACTGGAACCTTGTATGGAATCAATGGTGTAAACACCTTACACTTCACTGCGGTCCTTCACCGGATTCTTAGCCTTTGGCTTCCAAGGTGAAATATAAGGAGGCAAACTAGAGAGAGGTGTAACTTCCTTAACATTAATCTCTTCTAGTTCTTCTTCTTCTTTGTCCTCATCTGATTCTACCACCACAGCTTTTTTCTATCACTCCTGAGCCCCTTTACTTCGTTGCTCCTTCGGGAATTTCTTCCAGGGTGACAACCTTAAGATTGGTTTCTTTTTATTTGCAGACAAAGTCACACCTACAGGAGTTTGTGCCATGGGAGAAATCGACCATGTGACAATCGCAGGTGGCGTAGCCATCATGATGTATCCTAAACATCTATGGAGAAATTCTCGTTCGATTTCTTCGAAGCTCTTCCCTGGCAGCAGTTTTCTTGGCACTCTTGTAGATAGTGATGCTCTCTTCTAACACTTAGCGCGTAGAGTGTTCGAATGGGGAGCGATATTCCTGATTTATAGCGATATTCAAATTCAAATCACATCGTGACTCTTATATCACCCTCATAAATGTTGATTTGGCAGCAAATCCACCCAGATATGCCCATTAATTGCATCCCTCCTACTCCTTCTAACATCCAAGTCCTTTTCCAATCATCCTTTACTATTCCAATGATCATATTTTGGACGGAATCCGCGAGAATCACCCCCTCAGCGAAGTCTTGACTTCCTCGGTGCAGTAACCTCAAGTTGCGCCTACATCTAGTCTACTGCACATTACTCCTACTGCATTGGAGCCACAATTCAGTTGATTCCTTCTTCATTTGTTCACCTTGGTATCTGCATATCCCCTCCCCCAACACATGCTTGTTGGCCAGGTCTATCCAATCCATCTATACCAACGTCCTTGGCTCCTTGCTAATGAAAAATACTATTGCTTTCATTTCTTGAAGAACCTCATTAATGCACTCCCAACCATCAGTGAAGTTATATGTTAATAACAACCCATCAATCATATCCTTCCAATCCATGTTTGCATGGTGCAGCTTTGTTTACAGATACCACTGTTGGGGTATCATCTCTAAGGAATGAAAGAACATTTGCACCCATTTTGGTTGAGGTTTTGTGCCCCAAGCTTCAGTCCAACAAGATAAATGCTCACGCTGATCCTTCTAACCATCATACTTCTCTATGATCTTTGTATCAACCTGATCAAATCGTAGCCTTATCAACTTGCAGAACTCCATCTATCCCCCCATACTCTCTCTATGCGTGCCTCGACCAGCGGGCTGGAGTGGAGCTCAATGCGAAGTCCAAAGCTTCATACCTCTATTCCTCCAACACTTTTCACTCAAATTCCTCCAAGAACAAGACAACATTCTTTGTTCCATCGTAAAAATGGAAGTCGTGCGCTTTTGATATTACATAGCGCAGCGATTTGGTAACCCTCTTATAGCACTTATCAGTTACTTCATGCAAATGATTCTGCTAATGCTCCAGATCTTCATCGGAATCTGAAACGCATGAATTATCGCACTCCCAACATATTCTACCATTCGCGGTGGGATTAATCCAGTCTTCATCCTCCATGGTAAGCTTATATATCTGATTAATCTCAACATCTCCATACTCATGTTGGACAGTTTCTATATAGCGCGCACCTTTGGAAAGATATAATGGTACAACAACTCGGATACCATTATTTTCAAATATCATATGCCTCTTCTTCAAGTTGATTATAGCATCCATGTCGTAAGCCTATTAAAATCCCAACAACGCAAGATATAGATTACTATCATCAACTATATCAATCACTTCGAAGTCTACCAACCTACCATCTCCATCAATATATATGCTAATTCCCTGTAATTTCCCCATAGGGATGATTTTCAGCTGATTTTCCATCTGCAGCTGAATTGGCGACCATTTCAGCTTAGGCCTTCCCATCCTCTCCCATGTTTTCTTTGGAATAACGTTGAAATATAATCCTAGATCTAGAATTACTTGATCCATCTCATAATATCTGATATGCGCAGTCAACTGCATCTCCCAGCCGATTCTTTTCTTGTTCTTGTATACTTTTTTTTACTGCGCGTTTTTCCAACCGCAACCTCTCCTTGCTAGCGCAGTTATCTATCAGTTCTTGCAACCCTTCTAAATCCCTCTGGTCCCTTAGAAATTCCATACATGTCTGCACAAAGGACACCAAGATAGATTGATCAACTTCCTTTACTTCAGCATTCTCCTCAGGCATATTCTTCCCTAGAAATAGTTGTCTCTATGCGGTAGGTGGTGAAGCTTTAGGAGTCATAAAGGTCTTCCTTGCTTCCATGGATGTATTTTTCTCACACTGCACATTGAATCCAACATTCTTATCTTCAGCCTTCCTTACCCTGGTCTCTGTCCCAGCCTTTTTTCCTTCTTCGTGGTTTCCTCCGGTACTCACACCAGTGTGTGTTACTATGTTAACGCTTGCATCTGCGTGGCATGGTTCAGCCCTCATCATTTGGATATTCTAAGTCGGTTGGTGGTTGCGCTTCTCCTGCATTTTAGCTAACAAAATGGGACAATCTTCAATTTCATGACCAAATTCTTTACAATACTTACAGGAAACTGCAGTGGGATTCTAACAATCCCTAGAAAAATTTCCAGTATATCCGCATTTGTAGCACATGATCTACCCTCGCCCATGACCAGCGCCTCCTCCTCGGCCATGCACTCATCCTAGGAAACCTCCTTGCACGGTCGGCAAACACAAATCTTCGCACCCTTCTACCTGCATCCGATATGCACTAGGATTGTTCTTCATCATCAGGTCATAACTCTTACAATGTTGTTCATCGTGCCCTACTAAACTACAGAAGTTACAGAACAATTTCTTTGGAAATCTGAAAAATTTCTGCAATAGGCGATAAAATTCTATGGAATGTTGGCCTGCAACTTCGTAGAGGATACACCATACACTAGGCCCTACACTTGCCCCTGCGCTCGATCTAGGCTTCAATGGATTCGACATCCCAGCACTCAAATAGTCTCTATAAACAGAGAATTGTTCTTTATAGTGACTCTCTACTTTGCACTTGATGCACCATACCTCCGTTCTCATCTCTGGGCGAGCCTCATTTCCCTTCTTTAGATCCTGGAGCTCCATATTCAAGCTCACCAACTGAGTTTGAATATGTTGCACTCCTATAATTGTATCATCTATTGGTGATGCTTCAAGCTTCATTGTGATTTCCAGCGCTTTAGCCTGAGTTGCAATATTTTGTTGTAACAATGGCATTCTAAGATGCAACAACAACGCAACAATAAGCCATTCTCTATGTTGTTCATCTAGGATCTTGAAACTAATTTGGCTCAACAATGTTTTAAATCTATGATCTAACTCCCATACAGACTCGGTAGTCAGCTGCTTAATTTCCTTGATCTCTGTTGTACACTGGGACTACGAATTTGGTTTCTTGAATTCAGCGTTCATCGCGGTCTTAGTCTCAGCCAGAGAAGCATTTTCATTCGTCATAACATATTTCATGTACCAGGACAATGCTCTATCTTGCAGTGCTATAATCAACTATGCTTTCTTCATATTTTCATCGGTAACATTCTACGAACTCCATGTTGCTTCTACAACTAACAAAAATTGTTTAGGATCATTTGTTCCCTTGAACATAGGCATCTTTGGTGGCTAGGCCATGGAGGGAGGTGGAGGTGGAGGAACAAAATGGGATGGAGTGATGATGGGGGTGGAAAGCTGGTGAATTTCCTCAACACTTTTTTGACTTTCATATCTCAGCGACAAACTTCGCAGACTAGTGGGGTTGCTTTTTCTTTCTTCAAATTCAAATAATGGTCTATATTCAGCTTCAACTTAAGTACCCCAAAACTGTTCTCAATCTTTAACCGCTTCGCATAGCACCGGGTTCTCTTCCGTCAAACATCAATCTGAGCACATCTGTAATATATCCTTTTCTAACAATAGCATTTTAATCCAAAACTTCAGTGAATTCAAGTACTTACCTCTAGGTTTTCTGAAGAAATTACGTTTTTCTTCGCTATAAGACATAGAATTCTTGATCGCGAATTAAGTAATGAACCCTCCAATGATACTATCTATCCAATAATCAAAAACCCTCGTGATCTCGTTATCAATCTTTTTCAGCTTCTCAATCATATTTGGGGTCCACGTAATTGACTTATTATTGAACCGACTCGTCTACGCAACTAATCTCGAGATCCACTCATACATATCACTAGAAAATGACGCAAAAAATATATTGTATTGATCTGTATAGATATACTTTTGTAGCTAATGTTCAGTAGAGATGCGCAGGTTTCTTATTTCTTGCATAGAAAACTCATGTTCTTTCATATTAGCCTAATTTTCAATCTCTTCCTTAGACAGATTCGACATCCAACTATCCCTCAGACAGATCCTGGTCCCATCAATGGAACCATTTTTGGCTTGATGGAGCCTAGACCCAAGTTCAATATGACTGCACAATCCAACAAAACCCACTATTACTGACCCTTTCGTCAACGTTCTACTTGCGCAGACCGAAGTCTCACCCGAGGAAATATAGGGGGGTGTTAGAACCAGGTTTATGCATCCAAAGGGGTAGAGGATGATGGAATTAAGGATTTTCCTTCTTAACATATCTCTAGAGGCTATATCTATCAATAATTTTAGTGTTGTTCAACACATCTATTGAAATTACTCACAGACTGTGTGATCTTACTTATTCATGAATTAAACAAAGTAAATAATCATACACAAGATTGTGTTATTCAGTTACAGATTTGAACCCTTATTCAGCATAGATATTCAAAACAGAAAGTAAAATGCAAACACATCAATATACTAAGATATTTCTTGACATTTATTTCATTATCAATCAAATCTCTCTTATACATCCACTTTCCACCCTGCACACACAGTTGCAGGGCCCTGTGCACACAATTGTAGACTTCCTAAGGTCTCCGTGCACAAAGCTGCATGAAACTTTCATCTAACCCAAAAACAGACTCTGACTCAAAACAATCTTACATCTAAATGCATCATTCAAGCCTTTCATGCCTCTTATGACTTCTATCTAGACTCCTTATTTAGATTTTGGTCTTTACAATATCATGGTCCAAAACCATGGGAAGAGTCCAATGTTCATAAAAATTCTCATCCCATTACATAATAAGGGGCTTTGACCCACACCAAATCCCCTGTGACGCAAAATATACTTTGCACTGCATGCTCCACTCCTCGATCTACGGAGTCTTTTGTTGTTGCTCACTTCACGGGGATCCTAGCTCCAACACATGGTTTTTTATTTCCATCACCTACAAGCATGGCCATATGGACGATATTTGGATTCCATGGTTATATTTTCTCTATTTATATTCCCTTCCCAGTGGCTAAGACTGTACAACCACACTGTTGAGGTTTACTTCCTAGCGGTTGTGGCTTAAATTAGGGAAAATCCTTATCTTCTCAGTCCAGAACTTTAGGACATACTTCCTCATCTCCTGCAACACTTGTACAAGCTTTTGAAGTCTCAATATCACCTTATAAAACCTATGTAGGCCTCATTCAAACATATACCCTTTCCTGCACTCTGACCTCTTCCTGCACTACATATTGAGATCTTGTACTAAAACATGGGCAAGCTGACACATCAATCATGCATTCATACATGACAATATAATCCAATTTTGACATATTGTGATGAGATCATAGATTAGTTTGATTTCAAGGACAACCCATAAGTATTAATGGCAACAATCTCCCCCTTTTGACTTAATGGCAACCTCCTGCAAAACATCAATTTCTCTTTCTCCCTTTGACATCAAGGGCAAAGGGAGCAACCAAACTGAGAGAAGTACTCCCCCTACAATGCTCAACATTATAAATTCGATCTATTTATGTGAACAAAGGATATCAACTATAAGATACCACTCTAATCAACATCATAACCTAACCATGCTCCCCGTGAGCAGATATTGGTCCTTCTAGAAATATGTAATAGAAGTATAAGTATTTTTGTAGCATATACATGATTTTTCATATATGAGTTATATATACCTCTTCTCTAGTGATTCTAGGAATCCAAGTTTACATTAACATGACTTTGACATCCAATTACCCACACATGACTGAATTTGGCAATATTTGCAACATGGTTTGTTTCTAAACCAATGCACGAAAGATTGGACAATGATAATACATATGAATTATGGCATCCATCAATAAATAGAGTGAAATACATGATAGAACTTGAATATTATCAATATTTCAACATCAACATATGTGGGTTTCTCATCATAGAAAGAAATACATTTTGCAGTATCCCAATCCATTAGCAAGCCATTAACAACCAACCAAAATCAACAATGAACTCTTTGAAGCAAGATCATGACATAGTGCCAACAACATATATAGATGTAATCACAATGAAAATTCTTGGAAACATTTTAAATATTCTTAACCATGTATCAACATACCAACCAACATAGATCGACGCATTCTCATTCAATTACAACATAGATCAGAAACAATATGACCCCATCATAGATCAACACATTCTCATTCAATTCCAAATATCAAGTGGTCATCACCAATAGTATACAACAAACCAATATCAGATAAATAGTTCCCATAATAAATCATAATGCCAACAACAAACCATTGTAAGCATAGGAGATGCTCCCTATGAACTTGTGGCAATCCTTTATCACCAATCCTGATCACAATAGGTTTACCAGATGCAACATTAGTACCATAATTCATCAAAATAATAAGTATCGAAATAACACATGGAGTCATACACAAGCACAAATCCCCCTGAGATCATGCATTACTAATCCTGTGGACCTGATTTTCATAAATTTATGTGTTTATTCGTGTTGCTTGAAGGTACTATAAGCCCAAGGGTTCAGGGTTTGAAGGGAAAGTCATCACAAGAGAAGTGTGGGATTTTTCACCCATCGTGATTTGGTCCAAAATTGTGATGGAGATATGACATGTGATGGATGAGGATGATAGTGCTCGGAAATATGATTCCAATGCATCGATAATCGTCTGAATCCGATTTTTCATTGGAGAGAAATGAATTTTTGAAGTTAACAAGGTAATTATTGGTTACCAAGTCATGTAGGCTTGGTGTAAAAATAGTCCAATAGATGTGTCTCCTCGAAATTCATGGATCCCCTTATATGTCTATAAATTAAGGGTGATTTGGATTCATTTTAGCATCCAAGTTTGGGAAATGCATGCCAAAGATAGCTCTAAAATTTTCGTGGAGCCTTAGCCGCAACTAGGGAGCTAAAAAGATAGTGAGGGAGCCAAGGAACATTGTGGGAATTTTTTGTGATAAGACCGCAGTGTTGCAGGTGACAGCAAGGGTGGTTTTAGGGTTGTTTGAGGTATGTTTTAGGGTTGTGTTTGATGTAGTGTGCTGAGCAAAGAAGGCCGCCGATATGATGAGTAAAAGACTATTGTTTAAAGGCATTTGTGGCACATTTTTGAGGAGGACCAGAGCTTCATACCGCTGCTGGGCTAGGCTGCAGGCCATAGCTAGAAGTTGAAGGCTTTAAGGGATACATCTAGGGTGGACAGAAACCATACAAGGCATTGTATGCATGGAGGACCTCTTATAGGGTGGACTGCAACCTTTAGTGGCTAATTGAGTTGATTGTATGGTTGAGTGAGTGCAATGTGGTGTGTCCTAACCAGTGACATAGTGTTTAGAAGTGCAGCAAGGTGTAACCTTAGTGCTTGGAGATGTGTGTTGGGTCAAGTTGATGACCAATGTTGGATCAGTTTGTTGGACCAGCCTGTTGATTCCAAATAGATGACTTTCCATGGTAGTGAAGTGTCATATTAGGAGCAGATTCAGCAGTGATTTTATTAGGTGCCATAAGTCTGTTGGAGGGAAGTGTGTTTTCTACCCAAAGTAGCCCTAAATGAGCTATCTTGAAGGACGAAGATCAGTTGAAGGTTGGGTGAAGATAGGTGTCGAAGTGCAACACTTTGATGGACAAAATTTGTTGCTAGCCAGGCATATTAGAGCTCAGGTATTCAAGCCAACCTTGAAAGCAGATTGGATTAGCCCATGTACACTCTATAGAGGGACATGAAACAGTTTCAGATGGCATCCCTCCTAAAGTCTCGATTTGTATATTCCTTGATGGACTAAGGCACTACTAGTGAGAAGTATGGGTGCGAAGGACCGGCAGGACAAGATACGATAAAGAAGTTGCAGGTAAGTTTTTCATTATATCTTGTATACCCTAGATTTTTTTATTATTCAGATTTGGTTTAATATAACAAATATTGGTGGTTGTACATATTGTTCAATTTTTTTTAAAGTTGTGTATATTGTGCATATGTTATTTAATACTTTATATTTCCACTGTGTAAAGTATTTTATTGGTTGAGATTCTTGGTTTGGTAACGTCAGTGATTTAAGACTCTAACCTAGACACAAGGTCGTGGAAATTCAACATGGTTCCATATCATTTTTGAGCTACTTTGGAAGTAAGTAAATCAAAGTTGTGCGTAGAAAAGTACAGTGTGAGAGGGAGTCAGTCACATTTTAAGTGAAGGGCTCACTATAATGTTGAAGTTGCAGGCAGGTCTCTGATATGAGGACATTTTAGAAGGGTTGTCAAACTATACTCCTTGGAAGGAAAGTATCAACTTTGTATTGAAGGTCAAAAGGATCTAAGAAAGAGATAAAGAATCCAACCGACCCTAAGGAGCTGGAAATATGGGAAGATTTGGATACGAAAGCAAGGTTGATCATCCTTGATGGTGTGAGGGATTCCTTAATACCTCATTTGTCTGGGAAGAACAATGCACATGAGATGTGGATGGATCTTCAGAATTTTTTCCAGAATAAGAATGAGAACTGGGTATTGGTATTACAAGATAAGCTGAATTCCACCAAGATAATAAAGGGTGAAGGAACGAATTCATATCTAACGAGGTTGTCTCAGGTTTGATATGAGCTTGTTGTCGTCGGTGTCAAATTTTCAGATGCAAACATGGTAAGGTTTTCCTTGAAAGGGTTCATTGAGGATGGAATCCCTTGATCAAAGGAATTGTTACCAGGGAGAAACTGCTATACTAGAATAGAATATGGGACAATTTCATTCAGGAAGAGTTGTGAGATGAGGATCTTCATCCATCGAGGAAGGAAGATAAGGACATGGCACTTGCAGTGAGAATGAAGGGTAAGCCGAAGAAGGACTTGAGTAAAATCCAAGTGTTTCAACGGTGGCTAGATGGGTCATTTTTCATCGAGATGTCTATTAAATATAGGAGATGACGAGAAAGGGAAGAGGAAAGGAAAGCAGGTCATCAGTGTTGCCACTTCAGTAGAGATAGATGATCTCTCTAAGAGATTGGAAGAGGAGGACTCCGTTATGATTTATCATTTCTCACAGGGTACTATCAGAGAGGATGGATGGTACGTGGAAGTGTTGCGACGAAGCACATGACAGGGTCACAGGAGGATTTTGAGACTCTAGTTGAATGGGACTCGAAGTTACACATGGTGTTGGGTGATAAGAGTCAGTTGGATATTCGAGAATCAGGTGTGGTGCCATTTAGGATGGAGACATGATGTATGATGTGGATCCGGATGTATTGTTTCTAGCAGGACTCAGATATACTGTGAGTTTTGTCTCAATGATGGAGAGGAAGGGGTTTGAGGTCTTGTTCCAGGATGGGGAAAAAATAATTAGGCCTAGAGGCTCTAAGTCTAATGGGATTATTCTTGGATTTATGGAGAATGGTATCTATAGGCTAATCGGAAAGCTTGAGGATCATGGAAAGAAGTCTGGCAGGTGCAGGTTCCAAAGAAGCATGAGCAAGTGCAAGTGTAGTTATAGGCTTCAGAGGAGTAGGTACAAGTTCCCTAGAAGAAGGTACACTTTTCCGAGAAGGTCCAGGGTCTAGAGGCTCGGAGGGAGTCGAGTTCTAGATGGAGTTTGCAGGTTCAGAGGGAGACATTGCAACCCAAGAAGAGCATATCGTTAGTGAGGAGAAAGAATGATTCCACATATGGCAAGAAGGAATCATGGAAGGAATGGAAATTGTTACAAGATAAAAAGAAGAAGTAGGAGCCTTCCAATGACAGCGACACTTCTGAGAAGGGTGTAGTTCACCGTACAAGGATTGTTGTGATTGTGAGTGCCAGGAATTGGGCTAGTGTAACGAGCAGTGATGATGATGACGAAGTACTTCCTATTCATGGAGCTATCTCCCTCACTAAGAGGGAGTGTTGATTTGTGTAGCTTGGGAGGTACTCTAAGCCCTAGGGTTCAGGTTTTGGAGGGAAAATCACCACAAGGGCAGTTTGTGGGCTTGGAACCCAGGTTTGGGGTTTTTCACCCATTATGATTTGGGCCAAAACCATGATGGAGATACGACATGTGATGGATGAGGATGCTAGTGCTTAGCGATACGATTCCAATGCATCAATAATCGTCTGAATCTGAGTTTTCATTAGGGAGAAATAAATTTTTGAATTTTACAAGGTAATTATTTGTTACCAAGTCATGTAGGATTGGTGTAAAAACAATCCAATAGATGCATCTCTTCTAAATTCATAGAGCCCCTTAAATGTCTATAAATTAAGGGTGATTTGGAGTCATTTTAGCATCCAATTTTTGGCAATACACACCAAATATAGCTCTGAAATTTTCGTGGAGCCTTAGTCGCAATAAGGGAGCTAAAAAGACAGTGAAGGAGCCAAGGAACGGCGTGGGAATTTTCTGTGATAAGACCGCATTGTTGTAGGTGACAGTGAGGGTGGTTTTAGGGCTAGTTGAGGCATGTTTTAGGGTTTTGTTTGATGTGTTGTTATCGGTAGAGAAGGCCGCAGATAAGAGGAGTATAAGATTGTTGTTTGAAGGCAGTTCTGGAATAGTTTTGAGGAGGATCGAAGCTTCAGACCACTGTTGAGCTACGCCATAGGCCATAGCCAGAGGTTGGAGGCCTTAAGGGCTGCGTCTAGGGTGGAAAACAACCATAAAAGATAGTGTGTGCATGGAGGACCTCTTCTAGGTTGGACCGCAACCTTTAGTGGCTAGTTGAGATGATTGTATGGTGGAGTGAGGGCAGTGTGGTGTGTAATAACCACTGGTCAGTGTTCATCGGTGCAAAAATGTGTAACAGCAGTGCTTGGAGATGTTTGTTGGGTCAAGTTGATGATCAGTGTTGAATCATTTTTTTGGAGCAGCCTCTTGATGCCAAGTAGATGACTTTCCATGGTGGTAAAGTGTCATCTTTGGAGAAGATTCAACAGTGAGTGGTTTGGGTATCATAGGTTTGTTGGAGGGTAGCATGGTGTGCCCTAACCAATGGTACAGTGTTCAGTAGTGCAGCAAGGTGTAACAACAGTGCTTGGAGATGTGTGTTGGGTCAAGTTGATGACCAGTGTTGGATCAATTTGTTGGAGCAGCCTGTTGATGCCAAGTAGATGAATTTCCGTGGTGGTGAAGTGTCATCTTAGGAGCATATTCAGCAGTGATTGGATTGGATGGCATAGGTCTTTTGGAGGGCAACGTTTTGGCTACCCAAATTATCCCTAGACGATCTATCTTGAAGGATGAAGAGTAGTTGAATGTTGGGTGAAGATATGTGCTAAAGTGGAACACTTTGATGGAAAAAATTATTTTCTAGCCTGGCAGATTGGATCTCGGGTATTGGACAACCTAGAGAGAAGATTGGATCAGCCCATGTACACTCTACAGATGGACATGCAACAGTTTTAGGTGGCAGCCCTTCTAGAGTCCCGATGTGTAGATGCCTTGATGGACTAAGGCACTACTAGTGAGCAGTACAGGTGCAAAGGACCGAAAGGGCAAGATACGACAAAGAAGTTGTAGTGAAGTTTGCCATTATATCTTGTATACCATATACTATTGTATTAGTCATATTTGGTTTAATATAACGAAGATTAGTGGTTGTACACATTTTACAATTTATTTTTTAAACTGTTTATATTGTGCGTATTTTATTTATTGCTTTATGTTTCCTCTATGCAAAGTAGTTTAGTGGTTGAGATTCTTGGTTTGGTAACGTCGGTGCTTTCAGAGTCTAACCTAGACCCAAGGTCATGTAAATTCAACACTATGAACTTCTGTAATATTTTCTAGAAATAAGTATCAGATATAATAGACTACAGTGAGGACTATCTTCCCCTACTCTGAATCTGGAGAGGAGGAGCTTGACTTCTTATTCTTGCCTGGATTTTTCCTTAGAACATACAATTTGTCTGCATGTTTTAATCCTTTTGCTATAAATTTTCTAGTGTCTTCTTCTATAATTTTTCATCCAATCGATTTAAATACAATTACATGCCCTTTATCAGCTATTCGTCCTACACTTAGAATGTTTTGTTTTAGCCCTTCAACCAATAATACATTAGTTTCTTTTTTTTTTCTTAATCTCAATATCAACATTACATTTTCCTAGAACCTTTGCAAGTGTATCATTTCCAAGAATAACCTTACCACTCTTGTTTTTCTTGAGAGAGATAATTTGTTTCTTATTTCCATACATGTGATGAGAGCATCGTTATCTGTGTACCATTGATCTTCTTCTTCAAATGTGCACAAATCAAGGCCACAGCTTACTTATTCCTCTTCCTTCTGCTTAATATGAGGAGTGTTGGTGGATCCATCTTTTTCAGGTCTTTTGATAACAAATTTCGTATATGATTGTGATCCGGATTTATGCAGGAACGCAACAGAATAAACATATAACCATAAATACAGAGATGCAGCGGAAATAACACTTCATTTCATTAATATCAAAGAACTGAAATTTGCTTACAGACAGAATGGAAATAAAACTAGCTAGGGCGCTGGTAGCTATCTCTGAGAAGAGATGTGGCGGCTACAGGCCTCTGAACCGAGTTACAATGAGGCTCGAGGGCCTATTTATCATTTAGAAACAATGGGAAATCCTAAACAGCCAAAACCCTAACCCTAGGAGATGAAGCGCCAAAACTATGGGCCCCGATTGGGTAAATTGGTGTTTCAACTTCCCAGGGGCGTAACTTTGGCATACGATCTCCGTTTGACACGTACCATACCTCGTTAGAAAGATCTATCCGAGGACTACAAATTTGGAACGAGCAACATCAGTCCATGGACCCATGTTGCTCTCCGTTTTCCCAAAAAACGTCGTTTAGGGCCTCAAAACGGCTCCGGAAGTTTAGGACCCGAAAAACTGCTAAAAATAGTAAACTGTGCCGAAACTGAAAAACTGAAATAGACAATGGTGGAGCCCCAAGTGGAATAGGCGGGTGACCACCAATATCCACCTAGATCAGATTGCTTGCTTAGAGGGAATCTACTTGATTTATGTATGAATTCATTGTCTTGTTCTTGCATTCTTTTTCTACATGTACAAACTTATGACACGTATAACACCTTACATGACTAGAGAAGGGGGAATGAGAATCATAATAGTTATACCTCATATTTTCTCTTATTGCAATCAATATATTTGTGACCAAATACATTTCATGTAAAACAATAACCTTTAAAGAAACTTGAATATCTAGGAACTTGTGATCTTCCTCTAGAGAGACTATGTTCTTGATATCTGAACAGTCTACTTCTACAATTGGCTACAACATGTCCAAAGTTATGACAAATTAAATATTTAATATCATTGACCAAAGGAGAGAATGGATTGTTATTTATATTATCAAGAGAAATTTATTTCCTTTGAAAAATCACTTTCCTTGATTGTTGGTTCGGTTGACCATGATTTTCAATTTTTTCTTTGTTAACCTCAAAATTGCTTGCACAAGCTTGTGAGCTAGATTCTCCCTTAACAGTTTCATGAAATCCAATGCATGATTTGATGGATGGGGATCTTTGACAGTTAATAATATTTTTCAATACCTTGGTACTATCATGAAATATCTAATGTGTGTCCCTTCTGCTAATTTACCTTTTAGAATACTTACCTCAATTTCCAATTTTTTACACTGATCTTCCCTTTCCTTATACTGCTTCCTCATTCCTTCTTCAAATTGTATTATTTCTTACAGTTGTGTTCTTAATTTGATAATTTATTCTTTAATCCCATTCTCTTGTTCTTCAAATACTTGAATTAGCTCCTCAATTCATTTGTTTGACTTTTCAAGATCTGATCTTAGAGAGATGATTTCAACTTCAAGTCCTTCACAATATTTTTTCATTTCTTTAAGTTGTTTTTCTACTACTGCAGTATTATTTGATTCATCATGGTCCCTGTTTTCATATTCCTACAACTTATTCTCAAGACTATTAATCATTTTCAAAGCATAACCAAGTTTTCTTCTAAGTTTAAATACTTCATCTAACTTGTCTTCTTCTGAATTATTAACTCCATCTGATATAATAAAGGTTGTTTCATGATCACTCTCACCTTCTGGTAGAACACAATTTAATGTTTTATAAACAATATTACCGGTCGGTTTACCTAATGAACAAAACGGTTTTCCTCTTCCTTCATGGATGGCCTGCATATTGTCCCATACATCCTTTGCAGTTTCATAGTGCATAATTTTACCTAGTACTGAATTAGGTACGCTACAAAATATTTCATTTAATGCCTAGTTATTATTTTGATGTTCTTATCTTGATGGTGTAATTTTAGTATAACCATTACAGACTAATTTCCAAACATTAGATTCAAGGGACATTGTCCTAGACTTCATAGTTTCTTTCTAATCTTGATAATTAGCATCATCAAGTACAAGCATACCTTTATTATCCATAATTTCTTACCTGGCTTGTTCCGCTACTTATTTTCCTTGTCCTATGGTTGCTAATATTTTCACAGCATCAAATACATCACTGTCAAAAATTTCCTAACTTGACCTATTCCTTTGTGTTGCCTTCTTCTTGTGCTTCCTTCCCATTGTCCTTGATCTACTCTCAAGCGGTTAAGCTTTACGGGAGAGACATTTTCTTATTCCAGTTATTAGAAATACTGAGAGGGTGGGGGGGGTGAATCAATATTTCATGCCCAATAAAATTTTACTTAGTTTATCATTTTCATTTCGAATTCATCTGATCCATTATTTCATTACCAGCACAATTTTTTATAGATCTTAGAATATTCAGTAGATTATGAGAAGAATTAAACATAAGAACATGTAAACCATAGAATGCAAGACATCGACACATAGGAACACCATATTTTTAGGTGGAAACCCAATGTGGGAGAAAACCAATGTTGTTGTTGTCTCTATCTTCTTTCTTGTTATGAGGAAAATATTTTACATCTTATACAAGTGCAGACTCTTACCAGTACGCAGGATCCTACTAGTAGGAGGTTCTAACCTCCACAAATGATCCAGCTCTAACTAGAAGGAAGATACTACTTCCTAACAATCTTACCAACCCCTACTAGAAGGAAGCTCCTACTCCCTCAATAATTTTACCAGTTTCCACCGGAAGGAAGCTCCTACTCCCTCGCTGAAGGCTATGACCCTCGACACCTCTGTGGACTACGTATCAAATTTTCATATGGCATCCACCTATCTCAATCAACCATCAAAATATGTAGGCCACCTTTCATCAATTTTTCAAACTAGACTCAAACCTAACAATATGCTCAAACCAAACATTTATCAAGTTAAATAATTGAATACCAATATACTAATAATTGAATAATTGAATACCATTTACACCTTTGCAACCATACCATTGATCAAAACAATAGACCAATGAAAACCCTCTCAACAACATTTTCAATACCAAGTCAAACTCTTGATTATAAAATTGATAACATCAAGCCAAATACCAAGTCAAATATTTATTGTCAAATTCCAAGTCGAACTCTAACACTGTCTAATAAATCTCATGCTCATCAAACCCTAACTGATCAGGTGCTCAAAACTATGCTCAAAAATGAAAGTTTTCAAAATGGTGTGGAACCTGAACTACTGCATAGATCTCATCGTTCTAAATCTGTTGCAACTCGTTTAGTGGAAAACCGACATCGTATGCTCCCAAAAACATGCTCTGTCTATTTTCCCAAATAGGTAAATTTTGGCAAAAAATGTGCATGTTTCCCATTCAGCAGTCCGTACAGTTGACTGGGCATGGTTGATTGGTCAAAGGATGACTGTACATGGTGGGCCAATATTAGCTCGCAATTTTTCAAAGTTTCATTGGTTGTTGGCTGGCATGATTTCATTGGTTGGGAAGGTGGCCAACCACATGCTGCCACGTCGCCCAACCAGAGGCCGCCACATGGTAGCATGGGGGCCACCAAAATTAGTTGAAGGCCAAGCCGCCCCTCCATAGTATTTGAACTCCAAACCTCCCACATAATAGCACACATCCTTACCACTAAGCCACATCAGTTCCTTGTTATATATAGTGGCGCAAACGTTATAAAAAGGTTTTATATGGCAGAGTTTTGGGGAAAGGGGCCAGGGCTTACCCCAACCCCCCATACATATTTTTCTATGCCACCATCAGCTGGAACTGGCAGCACAGAGGCCCTAACCGCCACCTAGCCATTACGTAAACAATGTTATGTGATAGTCATTATACTAACAGCCTGATGGCAACCGTGACCGCCAGGGTAAACCGCCGCCCGTCTAGACCGCCAGCTCAAACCGCCACATGTGTCCTCACCGGAGCCTAAGCGTCGGAGGTTATCAAACCACCCAATGGTTTACATTAAAAAATGTTTTTCGTCGCCAATGTTATATAGTTTCAAATTCGGATTATAGATGTTATTGGGTATTTTAATGCTCCAACAATTTCGCTCGGAATTTTGGGAAATTTTCGCCCTGTTAACCGAAAATGGGGAGAATTTGTAGGACCTGTTTCAGATTTTGGGGAAATTGTGGTGCGAGTAGCAGGAAAACTAAGAAGGCTCATAACTTCTCCAGTTTTTGACCAATTTCATATCAGAAAGAGGCTAGACAGACATTTTTGGGTATTTTGAAGCTGGTGGAATAGGTTTTGAAGCCATTTGACCACTGTAAATGTATGTAATCACCATTTTGAGCATAATGAAAGAAGGGAAAACCATTGGAAGATGTACCAAGGAGACGTATCCCAAGATGGGTGAACCCTTTCATCATTTGTTTAGTTGTGGTTATTATTATGGTGCATTTGTTCGTTTTTTCTATATATTTCAAAGTTTATTTACATGCTTTATGTGTTTAAAAATTAACATAAAATCTCTCAAAAACTCAATTTAAACACTTTTATTTTCAAAACCTCAAGCACAATTTTATTAATATCTCATACAAATCAAGTTTAGCTAGCAGGAAAATTAGGGAGGCTCATAGCTTCTCCATTTTTTAACCAATTTCGGATCAAAAAGAGCCTAGACAAGCATTTTTGGGTATTCTGAAGCTTATGGAACGGTTTTCAAAGCCATTTGAGCATTGTAAATGTATGTAATCACCATTTTGAGCATAATGAAAGAGGGCAAGTCATTGGAAGCTAGACCAAGGAAACGTAGACCAGGAGGGGTGAACTCCTTCATCATTTGTTGTGTTGTGGTTATTATTATGGTGCATTTGTCTGTTGTTTATGTATATTTCAGAAATTATTTACATGCTTTGTGTGTTTAAAAATTAACATAAAATCTCTCAAAAACTCAATTTAAACACTTTTAATTTTCAAACCCTCAAGCACAATTTTATTAATATCTTATACAGATCAAGTTTGGTATTAGAGCTTAGGTTATCTTTGCTGCTATGAAGATTTAATTTTTTGCAAGTGTATGAGATGCTTACAAGGTTGAAGCTCAAGAGAGGAGAAGGAAATATTGTGGTTCCAAGTCCTCAAGTTAGGTCAAGGATAAGGAGAGAAAATTTGCCTCAAGATCCACCACAAATCCTTCCTCAAATTGTAGTTGAATATTTAGCAAGCATGTCTCATGAAGGAGGAATTGATAACATTTCAGATGAAGAAAATAATTTCAGAAAAATATTTCTTTGACATGACTGAAATGGTCAAGGTTCTCTATGAAGAGAGGACTTCAAGATTGTAGGGTGAAAGTTCCAAGCCTTCAAAAGGAGAGGGTTCTTCTAGAGGAAAAGTAGGAGATGATAAAAATCCTTCAAAGGGAAATGGTGACAAACCACCCTCTTCTCCACCATCATCTTCACCTCCATCCTCACCTTCATCTTCTTCCTCTTCCACAACCATTCTTACTCAAACACCTCCACATACCCCAAGGGTGCATGGTAAAACTCCTTTATTATATGAAATTAAAACTACCTATGTATAATGGTGAAGTGAATGTTGGAAGACTTGATAATTGGGTTTTTCAACTTGAACTTTATTTTGGGATCCAAAATATCAAAGATTATTAAACAAAGATTCAGTTGGCTTCATTGACGTTGGAAAGTGCTGCTTTGATTTGGTGGGAATCCAAAACACAAGAGGATATGCAAAAGTATGGTAAGCTCTCCACCTCTAAGATAGATTTTATTGCTGCACTTAGAAGACAATTTTATCCATTATCTTATATGCAAAAGGTTATTATGGATTGGCTAAATTTTAGACAACTAAAGGGTTAAAGTGTGCAAAGCTACACTCAAGAATTTAGAAGAAGATGCTTGATATTAGGTGTATACATGAATTCACAAGACACTTTGTTGAAATATATTGGGGGTTTACACAGTTATTTACGGCATACTATCCTTATGGTTAATCCTACAAGTTTAGATGGGGTTTGTGTCTAGGAAAATCATCTTGAAGCAAGAGGGAACAACATTCCACAAGAGGGTAGAAATAAGCCATTCACAAGTGGAGACAAGGGTAAGAACAAGTTAAAAGGAAAGGGAAAGAAGAATGCATCTATCAAAAAGTAAAGAGAAAAACTAGCATGAAAACATTGTTCCAAAGAGGGTCATGATGAAGCTCATTGTTGGAAGCTTCATCCTGAGATGAAACCAAAGAATTTTAACAAAAAATGGAAGAAAAAGGAAGTTGCAACTACACAACATGACTTAGGCTCTGATGCGAGAGATGAAAAAAAAATCACAGCAATGGTAATGAAAGGTAAGGACATGGCCATCACTAGCTCTTCAAGATGTCCTAATGATACTCAATATGAGAAAACTAGAATTGAGCTTTTCCATATTCGGGTTATTTCAAAGCACGCCAAAATTGATATACTTTTTGATAGTGGTTCACAAGCAAATTTGATTTCCAAATACTTAGTCAAGAAACTAAACTTAGAGACAATTCCTCATTAAATACCTTATCCTTTAGGTTGGATATGTAAGAATTAAAACTTACAAGTTACGAGGAAATGCATCTTTAAATTTGCAATTACAGCAAACTTTCTTGATGAAGTTGAACTTGATGTAGTACAACTAGATATTTCCAGAATTGTTTTGGGAATCCCATATTTGTATGATAGAAAAGTTATTTTCCATCGCCATGAAAACAAGTATCAGTTGTTCAAATATGGCATGGAGTACATTGTTAGAGCACATCGACAGAAACTAAATCTTTCACTTGTAAATGTTGAAAAAATGAAGAGACTCATTAACTCTAGCAAGAATTTTATGCTTCTAATGTTCAAGCAAAAGAATGATGATGAAAATGATGCTTTCCAAGGTTGTGATTCAAGATTAAAACCCGATTTGGTTGAGGTTGTTAACGAATATGATGAGATGTTTCAGCAGCCAAAAGGATTTCCTCCTAAGAGGGGAATCCAACATGAAATTCAATTGTAGCAAGATTTTCCTCTTCCGAACATTGGCATGTACAGTATTTTAGTGATGGAAAGTGCAGAAATTAAAAATCAAATTCAAGAGTTATTGGACAAATGGATCATGAGACCAAGTACTTTGCTATGCGGGTCACCTATTGTTTTGGTGCCAAAGAAGGATGGAACAAAGCACATGTGTGTGGACTTCTGTGCATTGAAAAAAATCACGGTAAAGAAACGCTACCCAATTCCTAGAATTGATGATTTATTTGATCAATTAAAAGATGCAAAGTATTTTACTAAGTTATACTTAAGGAGTGGCTATCATCAAATTAGAATTGTTGAAGATGACATACGGAAGACAACATTCAAAACAAAGCAAGGTTTGTTTGAATGGTTTGTGATGCATTTTGGTCTTTGCAATGCTCTGGCCACCTTTATGTGTGTGATGAATGATGTTGACGCCATTTCTAGATGAGTTTGTGATAGACTACTTAGATGACATCTTGATTTTTAGTAAATCTCATGAAGAACATGTCATGCATGTCAAAAAGGTACTTGATGTCTTGAAGAAAGAACAGTTGTTTTTAAATATGTCAAACTGTGAGTTTGGAAAAACTTCTTTAGTGTATTTTGGTCATATTGTTGGAGGAGGTGAATTGAAAATAGATCCCTCCAAGGTTGACGGTCATTTTGAATTGGCCAAAGCCCAAAACAGCTACATAGGTAAGAAGATTGTTGGGAGTAGCCCAATATTGGAGGAATTCTATTGCTAACTTATCTTATATCGCTGCTCCATTGTCTGCATTGACAAGTGTGAAGCAGGTCTTCCAGTGGGGAGGTAAACAACAAAAGGAATTTGATGCATTGAAATCAAAGACCAATTCAGCCCCAATACTTGCACTTCCAGATTTGAGACAATCATTTGAGATTCAGATTGATGCTACTAATTACACCATGGGTGTGGTCCTCATGCAACATGGTAAGCCTATCTGTTTTCATTTGGAAACTTTTAATGGTGCAGTGATTAATTATCCTACATATGACAAGGAGTAGTATGCATTGGTGAAAAGCGTGAAAGAGTGGAAACACTAATTGATGGGTAAGGAAACAATCATTCACTTTGATCATCAACCATTGCAATACTTGCAATTGCAAACAAAGTTGCATCAATCAAGACACTTTCGATGGATGGGTTTTCTTCAACAATTCCACTTGGTGATAAGTTCTAATAAAGATATCTACAATAAAGTTTTTTACATGTTTTCTAGGCCTATTGTTAGTGTTGTTGCTATTCTTCAACATAATTATGTTTTTCATGATATCTATGTTAAACAATATGCTTTAGATAGTGATTTTCAAGATGTATATGCAACTTTAATTCAAGGGAACCAAGTAGAGGAATTGGATTATCACATGCATGATAACATGTTGTACCATATTAGTAAGCTTTGTATCCCACAGGGATAAAGAGTCAACATCATAAGAGAGGCACATACTTCTCTTATTGCTGGTCATTTCGATGTAAGTAAGATGGTGGCACATATTTTTATTGGCCTCGTACGCTTGAAAGTGTGTCACGTTTTATTATAAGTTGTTCATTATGTGATGTTAGTAAGCCTAGAAATAGAAAGTTAGGATTGTACACTCCACTTCCAGTACCTTCTCTTCCATGGGAGAGTTTTTCTATGGACTTTGTTGGATGTATTCCTATGTCAAAGATGAATCATGATTATCTTTTTGTAGTTGTGGATAGGTTCAGCAAAATGTGTATTTTGATTCCATGTAAAAAGAAAATTACAACTGAAGATGGATCCCCATTGGGATTTGAAACGTCTACGAATGTTCTATAACACTGTGGATAGTCCAGAGAGCTCTTTAATAATTGATAACCACAAGAGATTGAAAACCATAAAACTACTTAGTTATTCTTTTAGAATGTATGGGTGCATTTTGGATTTCCCACATCCATTGTTAGTGATCGAGATTCCCGCTTTGTTGGTAACTTTTGGTCAAGCTTGTGGGGATTCATGGACACCAAATTGAAAAAGAGTACAAAATTTCATCCGCAAAAAGATGGTCACACAGAGGTGGTGAAAGGGATGGTGATACGTGTTGAACCCTTAGTTAAACTGAGAGGGGGGGGGTGAATCAGTTTAACACATGCATGGACTTTTAAAACTTTTCCCTTAAATCTTATTTACACCTTTATTTCATGGTCAACTTAATGTGTGAGCAATCTTAATTTGTGAGCAGCAAGTATCAAGCAGATTTGTTAATGTAACAGCAGTATTAATATGCAAGCAACATGTATTAAGCAGATTAGATAAACCACATCAACACATAGACATTATACACAGAGACACCAGATATAAGTGGAAACCCATAAAGGGAGAAAACCACATCTTATTATTGTTTTGATGCAAAGGCAAGCTCCAACTCCCTCTCACCACTGATTTTTTTTAGGCACCAACCTACATGAGGCTCCTACCTCAATTATGCAATCTAAAACTTGCAAGGAAGCTCCAACTCCCATCAATTTTCTGTAGGCACCAACCTACAGGAGGCTCCAACCTCAGTCAGCTACAACTGACATTTTATCAAGCTACAACTTGATGTGGAAGCACCAACTTCCATCTATTTTCTGCAGGCACCAACCTACAGGAGGCTTCTACCTCAATTCTGCAAGCTACAACTTGAAAGGAAGCTCCAACTCCCATCAATTTTCTGCAGGCACCAACTTACAGGAGGCTCCAACCTCAGTCAGCTACAACTGACATCTATCAAGCTCCAACTTCCTTACTCTTTCAAAAGAAAAATACTTGTTGATTTACCTTGGATATCAGCTCTGTTCTGTACCTTCTCTTCTACTATTCATCAGTCCTCATATCAGCCCTGCATCATCTCTGCTCAGCCCCTCCTTCTTCTCTGCTCAGCTCCTCCTTCTTCATGTCTTTTCTCCTCAATTCTTCATACTCTGCATTCTCTATATTCACACTCTCTGACCTCTTGTAGCTTTCTTATTTTCTTCAAATTTCTTCAATTCTGCTGCACACTCTCTCCTTTTCTCATTCTATTTTCATCAATCTTCTCCCCTTGGATATTACCCTGTTTTATACAAAAACAGCTTCATGGCTATTTGTATTCCACTGGGAATTCGAAATGGACGGCCATGTCTCTTTGCCTTCTGCCTTCTCATCTCTTTTTAGCTCACTCAGAAAAATGTAACTGTAGGTGCTTATTTCAATATTACAATGGGATATTTGCTTTCTTCCGGAGACTTGCCAATGCATCACAAACAATTAAAACAATTAAAACATTTACATTCGAATTACAATGTGAACTCCAGTTCAATTCATTTAGTCTTTTGAATCGCTATGCATTTGTCTTTTCTTTGGTTGTCTTTGTCTTTTCTGTGACTGTGTTTTATCTCCTTTCGGCTCTGTTTGCTTTTCTGTCCTTTGTGGGGGTGTAACTTCTGCATACGTGTAACTGTGCCTTTTAAATAAATAAAATGTAATTGCTGACTTTTAAATCAGGGCAATTCCAACCCTTTTCATGCCACAAGTGTCTTGTTGATGTGGCGAGTTCTGCAGGCCGGAACATACATATATTACAATTGTATTATATTGATAATCGCCCTCCCCTTAAGCTGAGGCCCGTGGATCTACAGACCACACAGCTTATCGCAACAGCGTTATATATATGTGTGTGTGTGTGTGTGTGTGTGTGTGTGTGTGTGTGTGTGATAGCGCGTTTTAATATATATATATATATAACCCAGCCTTGTCTCTTGGCTTAATTATAAGATGATTTAATCATATACTCTTCCCTTTTTATACACCTTAACATCCTCTCGGCACATACAATAAAGCCTGTTTTAAAACATATAAAACTCCTTTCGGGCCCACCTGACACGTTTTCAAATGCAATTGATCGCAATCGCAAATTTCTATTTGCGATAGTTGCTGTGTAGTTTCAACCAACTGCGATATTGCGATATTGCGATATTGCGATTTCGCAATGTTGCGATGGTGCGATGGTGCGATGGCGCGATGTTGCAATGTTGCGATGGTGCGATGGTGCAATGGCGCAATGTTGCAATGTTGCGATGGTGCAATGGTGCGATGGCGCAATGTTGCAATGTTGTGATGGTGCGATGGCGCAATGTTGCGATGTTGCGATATTGCGATCGTTGTGATATTGTGGGTCCCGCCTTATAAAACTTTGTATTATGCGCTCCATATCACTTCATAAATATGCTTTGGACCTTTGCAAAATATGAAATGCGCGGCATTTATATGTGTTGTGATGGATATAGATATATGTATCCTCCAGCGGGTTAGGCGATTCCCGGAATAATGTTTGTATATATATATATATATATATATACATATATATATATATATATATATATATACTTTTCCGCTTGGGGTTATGCGATTCCCAGAATAAGGTTTATGTATAAATATGTAACGCCCATCAGGTAATGATTCTCGGAATATTATATATTTGTCCTCCGGGTTGGGCGATTCTCGGAATTATAATGGCTCTGCCTCTGCCTCTGCTGCTCTGTCACTCTGCCTCTGCCTGTCTCCTTTGCTGTCTCCTTTGCCTGTCTCTGCTATCTCTCTATTTCTATCTCTTCTTCTTGTCTAATGCTGCTCCTTGCTTCTTCAAATGGTCCTGTCTCTGCTTCTCTTCGCTGCCCTGCTTCTTCTTTTTGCTGCTTTTTCTACTTGACCTCTGCCTCTGCCTTTGTTGTACCTCTGTTCTTTGCCTATCTCTGCATCTACTGCCTTCTTTGCACTAGATTTCTTAAGTTCAACTCTTTTGTACATTATGTTTCCTCTGCTTTTATTCACTATCTCTACTTTGTCTGTTGCCTCAGTTCCTTATCTGTCTTGCTTCTTTTGCTGCCTTGCTACCTCTTCTTATGCTTTCTCTGCTCCTTGGTTGATGTTTCAAGTGCTCCTCCTTTGTCATCTCCTTTTCCTTATTGCTGGTTCAGGTGCTGCTCCTTTGTGCTCCTTTTCCATCAATGACAACATTTCCAACAGTCTCCCCCTTTGGCATTGATGGCAACACATCCACCGATAATCCAATGCTTCCTCCAAATCTTCCTCTGTCTAGCTTCTTTTAGAAGACTTTTTCTTCTATTTCTTGCTTTTCCTCTCCCTTTGACATCAATGGCAAAGGGTTGCACATTTCTCAGTGTTGATTCTTTCTTTGCATTTCTTCTCTCTAATACTTGTTTAGGCCTTCTTCTTCTGACTGTGTACCTTGCTGCTCCAAACTAGTGCATAAGGGTTGTTTAGAGAACACGTTTGAGAATATTTGAACTTGTATATACACATTAAGTCGATATCATTCCAAAGCATAGACTCCTTGCACTTGTATAGAGAGTAAGTGATGACAGCTGTATTTAATCAGACTTGTATAATAAGAGATGCATTATTGGATCAAGACTTAAAGATTGTGAATGCTCCAAGTGACATATCAGGCTTGCTTCAGCTATACTTCAGTCTATATCTGATGTAGTGTGCCAATACCTTTCTATTGAGGAAGATTGTATATGGAATAAGTCTTCTTCTGCAATATACATCTGCAGTACCACACTTGTTCAATTGTGATGAAGCCAATATATCCTTTATTGCTGTGGTACACCTTTCCTGCCTGTTGGTGATGATATGACTTAGGATGTTGATATTATCCTTAATAGTTGAAGGTTCTTGTTAGTGTGATCAATGATTTAACCAAAATTTGATCTAAGAGATCAAATGCCTTTACTGCTTGCATAATGTACTTTCACAACAAAACCTTGAGGTAGGATGCATTCAATGTATTGGTCGATCTCAATTATCAGCCATGCAATTCATTTATGTCATAAGGGGTATGTATGTCAACGATCAATTTCTCTTTACTGATCAAATAGTCCTTCATACTTCAGATATTTTGACTGTTCTATCAGGATGATCTTCCCCATAAGCATATTCAAGATGTTTAATTGAAAACTCAACAAACCATTTTCACACAGTTTTATGACTGATCTTAAGGAGAAGGCCTTGAAGTTCTTTTGCCATAGTTAATTGATCCAGTGGACCTGTATCATACTGCTGCTTCACTGAGAATGCTTGGTAATTTGTTGATAAGCATGCTTCTTGTACCTAAACATCAATTGATATTACTTTGATAAACCATGCAGAGGTTTCACTTCAGCTTGCACATTTACCCATAATTAAGACATCTATTATTGAGCTCTCCACTATTTTCAACAACAATCATCAATATACTGAACCTGATTTTGGTCTCATTAATATTTTTCTTTTTCTGTCATGATGTTCAGAGGAAGTCATAGCATTTTCTTTTCTAGGACTGCTCTAGAACCATTGCTGCTTTACATACAATTCAACTGTTCTATATATCTTGGTTCACCTCTGTGTCTATTCATCTGTTCACTGTACTTATGTGCACCAGCTACATATATAACTTTTTTTCAGGTTTATTCTCAAATACATATGAATCTGGGCAATATCTGTTTATTACCATCTTTGTTCTCGGGCTACCTGCTTTCATTCTCTGTACATATATGAGTTTTAAACTTAATGGTTGAAACTCATATTACAAATTCAATTCACCTTTTTCCATGTACTTATTCCTGTCAAACCAGTAATCTCTGTGTATCTCTGTCGGACCCATACTTTTACCCTTGTGTTTATTCACATGTTCACTGTCTTATTTCTGTTCTCAGGCTACCTGTCTACATTCTCTGTTCATATTATATGAAATATTTTCGTATATATTACCTCGGACCTCATAAAGCGTCGAATAACATTAATAAACCACATTCATATATATATGACTCCGCCGGGGCCCGCAATTCAATCAAATGAACGCATCCGTACCTGGCTTAACCTCCGCACACCTTAGTTAAACATCGAGCAAGTTCTGTGAATGATCGTTGTCGGATATCGAGCCTCCAGATCAACGGTGTGTATCGATTTCGCTCGATGTCTTCACTCGATGTATAATGCGCGAAGGCGCACTTTAAAGGGCGGTTTTGAAACGGGTCCCTTGCCACGTGTCTATTCCTGTATGGAATCGCTCCAATTCAGAAAATACCACCTGCTCCGGAGAAGCGGTGTGAAATGGCAGGGTGGTTTTTGGCAATCTGCGTTCACTGTTTATCTGGTCGTGGTTCCACTTCCTCCTATGCTCCAGGTTTCGGTCCGACACTTCCGTGTACAACATTAACTCGTGGTTCCAATATGTTCAACGATACTATTCAACCATTTCCATTCCACGGTCTATTCGCACACGATTTATATATTTAATATACACACCGAAGCGTATAACCACGAACATTCCGGAGTATTTGCATTAACACAGGGACAGAGTACACTACTGCAGAGTCAAAGCACTCTCACGCATTCCCAGAGCACCACTAGAACTCAATCATATACATGATTTCAATTCCGTCTTCAATTTCATAACAGGCTAGATATTCAACTTGATGGCCATTATCCTCCTATATTGTTACTGAAGAGGTTCTCTGTCTCTTTGCAGCTCTCGGGCTCCCTCTCCAGTCCTCTTCTGCCATTTAGGCAATGCTCCAACTCATCCCCAAGAATTTTAAGTCTTTACCACAGGGTTTTAGTCTTCAATCAAAGTCTATGCTCAATAATTGCTCAATAATTTATCTGCAAACTGTATTACACCCCTAATTCATGAATAAACCTCTGTATTACACTCCTTTAGGCCTTTTCAACTCCACTGCTCTGTCTCTAATTCCTTTTTCTTCCTGATCTCATAGCTGTTCTCATTACATGGAGCTCTTCTTAGACTACTTTCATGGGGTCTATATATGAACTACTCTCCCCCTGGGATGTTGCTTCATATTTGTAACTGGTTAGATATTTGCTTTGTTTCCTAGAGCAGCTCCCCCTGAGACTATGCTAGATTCATTATGTTATGGAGATAATAGGCTCCCCCTTTCTCTTTTCCTTCCATACTTTATTAGGGTTCATCATAGTGTATGCTCTTCTTTTAGATTCATAGTTGTGTTTGATTTGCTTTGTTTCCATCGTATGTCCACAGTTCTTTAATATATATGGAAATTTACAGTCCTTTGCTTTGTGGCCAGGCTTGAGGCATGTATAACATCTTATTTTATCAAAGTATATTTGAGCTGATGTATAATATTTCATTCCCCTTTTTGAACATAATTTACAATCAATAGATTTATGTCCAAATTCATTGCATGTATAACAATAGCCATGGAAATGATTTGTGTACCTAGTGAAAGATTGTCCTTTCCATTTGCTTGCTTGAGGGATTCTTCTCTTTTGCTGCATCCTTTGTTGGTTGGACTGGATTGGCTTTGTCTTGCAATATGCTGCATTATGTCCTTGTTTGTGGCAGGAAAAACATGTGCTACTTTCCATAGGAGGAAGGAACCTCCTTTGACATCTTCCGAATTTGTTCAATTCATCCTTAGGAGCATATGAGCCTTTAGCAGTTGATTGTTTCATCTTCTCATTCTCCGTTCTTTAATGTTGTTGCTTGTTTTTGTTTGTTTCTTTGCACATATTGTTCTTGCTGGCTTCTTCTTCTGTGGGAATCTTCTGAGCTGCATCACTGTTCCTTACAGCTTTTACAAAAATGATTTTCTTGTTATGTTCAACCTTGGACTTACTAGTTTCACCTTCATATCCTATCCCAGTCTTTATGATAGGTGACCTTTGTGCATTTAGAATCTGGTCCAACTGTCCAGAGCCTTTAATTAGAGGTGTGTTCATTAATAGTTCTCTTTGGGATTTTTCTAAGTTATTTCTCAGCCTCACTACTTCTTCTTCCAATCTTTCACATTCCAGATTTTTCTCTCTCATTTGTTGCAGCAGAGTGTCTTTTATTTTCTTTGCTTCTTCAAGCTCTATCTTCAGGCCAATAATTTCTTTCTTATCTTCATATTCTCTCTCATCACATATTTGAACTAATGTCTTCAGGTCTTTTTTTTCATTCTTCAGTCTTTCTATTTCAGTCAAGGCTGTGTCAAGTTTGGCTTTTTCTTCAACTGTAATTTCTTCATAGTTTTTATCTCCATTCACACTAGCAGGTACTTCATTTGATTGAACATTTTATTTTTGACATGTATTTTTCTTCTTCTTATTTTTCTTTTCTTTCTTGACAGTGCAGTCCTCTATGTCTACTCCATGCATAAAATTCAATCTGTCCCAGATTTCTTTTGCAGAGGTTAAATCCATTATCAACTCAAGGTCCTTGTTATGAAGACTGTTATATATCACACATTTTGCCTTGGCATTCCTCTGTTGTTCTTTCACCGTGGGTGAGTCTTTGCAGTAACCATCACACACAAGCTTCCATACCTCAGGTTCATAAGCCAATAATCATGTCTTAACCTTATCTCTCCTCTCCATTCAGGAAAGTTTGTTGTATTTAGCACAGGTACATTTTGATAGTCCATAACTCAACCAGATCTCCTTCAAGCTATTAAGCTTACACCAAAGGAACCTGCTCTGATACCAATTGTTGAACCCTTAGTTAAACTGAGATGGGGGGGGTGAATCAGTTTAACACATTCATGGACTTTTAAAACTTTTCATTAAACTTTATTAACACCTTCATTTCATGATCAACGTAATGTGTGAGCAATCTTATCAGAGTCGCTCTTCAAATCCATTGTTAATGTAACATCAGTCTTAATATGCAAGCAACATGTATTAAGCAGATTAGATAAACCACATCAACACATAGACATTATAAACAGAGACACCAGATATAAGTGGAAACCCATAAAGGGAGAAAACCACATCTTATTATTGTTGTGATGCAAAGGCAAGCTCCAACTCCCTCTCACCACTGATTTTCTGCAGGAACCAACCTACAGGAGGCTCTATCCTCAATTCTGCAAGCTACAACTTGCAAGGAAGCTCCAACTCCCATTAATTTTCTGCAGGCTCCAACCTCACTCAACTACAACTGACATTTTATCAAGCTACAACTTGATGTGGAAGCACCAACTTCCATCTATTTTCTGCAGGCACCAACCTACAGGAAGCTTCTACCTCAATTTTGCAAGCTACAACTTGCAAGGAAGCTCCAACTCCCATCAATTTTCTGCAGGCACCAACCTACAGAAGGCTCCAACCTCAGTCAGCTACAACTGACATCTATCAAGCTACAACTTGATAGGGAAGCTCCAACTTCCCTACTCTTTCAAAAGAAAAATACTTGCTGATTTACCTTGGATATCAGCTATGTTCTGTACCTTCTCTTCTGCTATTCATCAGTCCTCATATCAGCCCTGCATCATCTCTGCTCAGCCCCTCCTTCTTCTCTGCTCAGCTCCTCCTTCTTCATGTATTTTCTCCTCAATTCTTCATACTCTGCATTCTCTATATTCACACTCTCTGACCTCTTGTAGCTTTCTTATTTTCTTCAAATTTTTTTCAATTCTGCTGCACACTCTCTCCTTTTCTCATTCTATTTTCATCAATCTTCTCCCCTTGGATATTACCCTATTTTGTACAAAAACAGCTTCATGGTTGTTTGCATTCCACTGGGAATTCGAAATGGACGGCCATGTCTCTTTGCCTTCTGCCTTCTCATATCTTTTTAGCTCACTCAGAAAAATGTAACTGTAGGTTCTTATTTCAATATTACAGTGGGATATTTGCTTTCTTCCTGAGACTTGCCAATGCATCACAAACAATTAAAACAATTAAAACATTTACATTCGAATTACAATGTGAACTCCAGCTCAACTCATTTAGTCTTTTGAATCACTATGCATTTGTCTTTTCTTTGGTTGTCTTTGTCTTTTCTGTGACTGTGTTTTATCTCCTTTCGGCTCTGTTTGCTTTTCTGTCCTCTGTGGGGGTATAACTGTTGCATACGTGTAACTGTGCCTTTTAAATAAATAAAATGTAATTTCTGACTTTTAAATCAGGGCAATTCCAACCCTTTTCATGCCACAAGTGTCTTGTTGATGTGGCGAGTTCCGCAGGCCAGAACATACATATATTACAATTTTATTATATTGATAATCGCCCTCCCCTTAAGCTGAGGCCCGTGGATCTACAGACCACACGGCTTATTGCAACAGCGTTATATATATATATATGTGACAGCGTGTTTTAATATATATATATAACCCAGCCTTGTCTCTTGGCTTAATTATAAGATGATTTAATCATATACTCTACCCTTTTTATACACCTTAACATCCTCTCGGCACATACAATAAAGCTTGTTTTAAAACATATAAAACTCCTTTCGGGCCCACCTGACATGTTTTCAAATGCGATTGATCGCAATCACAAATTTCTATTTGCAATAGTTGTTGTGCAGTTTCAACGAACTGCGATATTGCGATATTGCGATAGTTGCGATATTGCGATTTCACAATGTTGCGATGGTGCGATGGTGCGATGGCACGATGTTGCAATGTTGCGATGGTGCGATGGTGCAATGGCGCAATGTTTCAATGTTGCGATGGTGCGATGGTGCGATGGCACAATGTTGCAATGTTGCGATGGTGCGATGGCGCAATGTTGCGATGTTGCGATATTGCGATCGTTGTGATATTGTGGGTCCCGCCTTATAAAACTTTGTATTATGCGCTCCATATCACTTCATAAATATGCTTTGGATCTTTGCAAAATATGAAATGCACGACATTTATATGTGTTGTGATGGATATAGATATATGTATCCTCCAGCGGGTTAGGCGATTCCCGGAATAATGTTTGTATATATATATATATATATATATATATATATATATATATATATATATATATATATATATATATATATATATATATATATATATATATATATATATATATATATATATATATGTTTATATATATACTTTTCCGCTTGGGGTTATGCGATTCCCAGAATAAGGTTTATGTATAAATGTGTAACGCCCATCGGGTAATGATTCTCGAAATATTATATATATGTCCTCCGGGTTGGGCGATTCTCGGAATTATAACGGCTCTACCTTTGCCTCTGCTACTCTGTCACTCTGCCTCTGCCTGTCTCCTTTGCTGTCTCCTTTGCCTGTCTCTGCTATCTCTCTGTTTCTATCTCTTCTTCTTGTCTAATGCTTCTCCTTGCTTCTTCAAATGGTCCTGTCTCTGCTTCTCTTCGCTGCCCTGCTTCTTCTTTTTGCTGCTTCTGCTACTTGACCTCTGCCTCTGCCTTTGCTGTACCTCTGTTCTTTGCCTATCTCTGCATCTGCTGCCTTCTTTGCACTAGATTTCTTAAGTTCAACTCTTTTGTACATTACGTTGCCTCTGCTTTTATTCACTGTCTCTGCTTTGTCTGCTGCCTCAGTTCCTTATCTGTCTTGCTTCTTTTGCTGCCTTGCTACCTCTTCTTATGCTTTCTCTGCTCCTCGGTTGATGTTTCAAGTGCTCCTCCTTTGTCATCTCCTTTGCCTTATTGCTGGTTCAGGTGTTGCTCCTTTGTGCTCCTTTGCCATCAATGACAACATTTCCAACAATACGTCTTCTTCATGGTTATTGAAACAAGCATCCTAAGTTGTGGGATGAAAACTTGCACTATATTTAGCATGCTTATAATCGGGCCAAGCACTCTTCAATTCAAACATCGCCATTTGAGGCATTTTTGGGATACTTGCCTAAATCTCCTTTAGATTTTATTTTTGGAAATGATGTTGCTATTAATGGTAATAGTGACATAGAAAAAGCTAAGAGGTTCATTGAACAAATCCAATTGGTGCATCAAGCAGTTCAATAACAACTGGAAAAGAGCCATGTCAAGTACAAAACAAGGTACGATAAGCATTGTGTAGTTCACAAATTCCAAGCCGGTGATTAATTTTGGCTTCACATTAGCAAAGAAAGGCTTCAATTAGAAGGTAAAAAACTGAAACTAATTCGATATGGTCCATTCATAATTTTAGAAAATATTGGTGATAATGCCTTCAGGTTGGATTTTCCTTCATATATGAAAATTTATGTTGTTGTTAATGTTGAGAAATTAAGGCTGTACGAGCTCCCTTTGATTGAAGATCAAGGAGAACATGTTTAGATTCCTTCCATTAAGGATTTTTCTCCTGAATACCTTGATTAACTACAGCAAAACACCATCCTTGACCGAAGAACAAGGTCTTCATAACGAGGGAATGTGGAGTACCTTCATGTGGGGCTCAAAGGCACAAATCCAAGAAAATCCAAATGGATCAAGATTGAAAAGGTGAGGGAACTGTACCCTCATATGTTGAACAAGTGAAAGTGATCTTTTGGGATCCAAAAGCTTTCAATGGGGAGGAGTGATCAGGTGCTCAAAATTATGCTCAAAAAGGAAATTTGTCGGAATGGTGTGGAACCTGAATGATCGCATAGATCTCATCATTTTGAATCCGGCACAACTTGTTTCATGGAAAAATGACATTGTATTCTCCCATAAACGCGTTTTGTTTGTTTTCCCAAACATGTAAACTTTGGCAAAAAAAATGTGCAGGTTTCCCAGTCAGCAATCCATACAGTTGACTGGGCATGGTTGACTGGTCAAAGGATGACTATACATGGTGGGCTAATCTTAGCTCGCCATTTGTCAAAGTTTCATTAGTTGTTGAGTGGCATGATTTCATTGGTTTGGAAGGTGGCCAACCACATGTTGCCACGTGGCCCAACCAAAGGCTACCACGTGGTAGCAAGGGGTGCACCAAAATTGGTTGAAGGCCAAACTTCCCCTCCACAGGGTTCAAAATCCAAACCTCCCACTATAACAGCGCAATTCCTTACCGCTAAGCCACATGAGTTCCTTGTTATATATAGTGGCACAAACATTCTAAAAAGGTTTTATATGGAAAAGGTGTGGGGAAGGGGGCTAGGGCTTAGCCCTTACCCCCCATACATATTTTGTTATACGACCATCAGCTGGAACTGGGGGTGTGGAGGCCCTAACTGCCGCTTATCCACCATGTAAACCGTGTTATGTGATAGACGTTACACTAACAGTCTGACGACAATCGTGACCGCCAGGGTAAATCGCTGCTCGTCAAGACCGCCAGCTCAAACCGCCACATGTGTCCTCACCAGAGCCTAACCACCAGTGGTTATCAAACCCCCCAGTGGTTTTATATTAAAAAAAATGTTTTTCAACGCCAATGTTATATAGTTTGAAATTTGAATTATAAGCATTATTAGGCATTTTAATGCTCTGACAATTTCGCCCGGAATTCCAGGAAATTGTCTCTTTGATAGCCAAAAATGGGGCGAAATTGTAGGACCGGTCCGTATTTTGGGGAAATTGTTGTGTGGTTAGCAGGAAAACTAGGGAGGCTCATAACTTCCCTAGTTTTTCACCAATTTTGAACAATAAAGAGGCTAGACAGGCATTTTTAAGTATTCTGAAGCTAATGGAACAGGTTTTGAAGCCATTTGAGCATTGTAAATGTATGTAATCACCATTTTAAGAATAATGAAAGAGGGCCAAGCCATTAGAAGTTGGACCAAGGAGACGTATCCTAGGAGGGGTGAACTCCTTCATCATTTGTTGTGTTCTAGTTATTATTATGGTGCATTTGTATGTTGTTTCTGTATATTTCAAATTTTATTTACATGCTTTATGTGTTTAAAAATTATCATAAAATCTATAAAAAAAACTCAGTTTAAACACTTGTAATTTGCAAACCTTCAAGTACGATTTTATTAAGATCTCATACAGATCACTAACTGACCAATAGTGTCAAATGCCTAGTCATATACTTAGTTCAAAAAAAAACCTCGTCCATTAACACACTCAACATGACATCATCAAGCATCCATCACATTCATTGTATCAAGGAAATGTGTCATAAATCATGTTAGATGCCAAGCTAGACAAATATTAATCTTATGTTCATCAATCCATTCAGTTCACATCTCAATGTCTAATATTACCGTCAAGCCTTTTCATAATACCAATAGTAGTAAGCCCATCAAATTCCTTCTACTACATCACATCACCATGAGAACAAGCAACAACATATATATCAAGTTCATAAATTATCTTTATCCCAAAAATTCATAAGGTTGTAACATATACCATTCAACTCTCAACAATACCACATTAACCTATTTGCTCATCAATCATTAGCATACCCATCAAGTATTAAAAACACATCTCAATAAAGGCACAACAATATCCATTATGAAGTTTTTTAGTATGACCATATGCAACAACAAATAGCAGCAAACTTCTAATCAAATGAGCATCCAACTAGTAGCCTTATAAAATTTTGTAATACAATGCTCGTGACTAAATAACCACAAGGAACTCTCTTACTCAATGCCAAGCCAATCTCTTGCTAATTAATGCAATATCATTGTTAAGACTATAGACAATAGCAACATAAGGACAACACAAGTTCTATTCATTACATGTACCTCTACATCAAGGTATTGTAGACATACTACTCATCAAAAGGTTCACACTATCATTATGGCATATGAAGACAAGCAACACATTCAAAGTAGCATCATTAATAACATTAGACTCATAAATATTTGTCACAACCATTGATCTCTGCCAAACACATTTCTTCCAACCATCATAGGATCATAAAATGTCATACAACTATGTACACTGTGAACAAGCAACCAAATTTTTGAATGATATAAACAAGAGTCACAATACTGAAGAAGTCTCAAGCATTCAATCCCCGAATGTTAGAAGAATACAAACGACAACATCATAGGATATGTCCTTGAGAAATCAAAACATTAGTGGGAAATAAACATACGCACCTATCTTATTTTATCTCTGTCACATTGATCCCTACAAATTTTGAGCTCAATTCATCATTCAAGTTGCAACTGGCTTACTACTCAACAAGACATACAACCCATCAAGACAATCTCATTTTCAAGGTTTAGAAGATCACTACAAACACCTATGACAATCATAACGCAAGTGACAAAAGCCTCTCCTAATGTCAATATCTACATACAGATCAAGTAGCAACTACGAGAACTCCATATGAGCACAAGATTCTTTATCATTTCTTATTGTAAAATGATGATTTCTGCAAACAATTCAACCATTAACTTCATTGTTCTGCATATCAAGACTTCTAGAACAACAAACAAGTATAATACTTCTTTGTCTTTGCAAATCCCTTCACTGCAAAATGGTCTTTAAACCCTGCCACACACAGTGATCTCTATACACAAACACATATTATAAAAACATCTCATTGATCTCTGCCTAACGTTGATCTCTGTAGCCAATATAAACAAGGCAGATCTAAACACATGATATAAAAGAATTTAGAGACATATGGGCATTGTATTTCAAAAGGAAACAATTAACTCATATAAGAAAGACATCAACAAAAACTATATCATCTAAGCTTCAATCATTTATTTATTGTTTTTCCACTAAAAATATATATTTTATCTTTGGAATCACCAACCAAAATAATTAGTAAATAGATCTATCATCATTCCCTTCCTACATCAGCTTCATACAATCAGATATCTAAGATCTGAGTCTCCTCCATGCACCCTCGTGCATTATTGTTCAAGACAAATCACAGGAGAAGACTCATCGAATGCACTTGGGACACTCCTACTCGCTCCTCCTTTTATAGCCTTTTGATCTTATCAATACCACAAGAAAAAATAATGGTTTTAATTGTTGGTAATATTGACCATGTCAATACAACCCCGCACACACAAATTCCATGGGTGAAACCTTGGTTTCGCTCGTGGTTTTTAATTTTCATCATCTACAAGCATGGTTTCAGGGATGATAGTTAGGTTCCATGGCTATTGCCACTCTATTTATATGGGCTTCCCAGTGACTGAGACCCTACATCCATATTGTTTAGGTTTACCTCCCTACAACTGTGGCTAAAATTAGGCCATATCCTTCTCTTCTCAGTACAAAAATTTGGGACATATTTCCTCATCTCCTGCAACACATGTACAAGATTTTGAAGTCTTTGTATCACCCTAGCAAACCTTTGTAGGCCTCATTGAAATATATACCTCTTCCTCCACTCCGACCACTTTATGTACTACATACTAAGATCCTGTACTAAAACATTCATAAGCTGACACATCAATCATGGATTCAGACATGACGATATAATCCAATGTTGACATATTGTGATGAGATCATAGAGATGGTTGACATCAAGGACAATGCATAAGTCATCATGCCAACATAGCTAGCATCCCTTCTATCTCCTTTTGCACAATGGGTTTTCATTTATGGGCCAAGTTGTATGGTCATTTCTTTATTGGCTTGCCTCCCTAGATGACGTTTTTTTCATCTTCCCCATTTCTTTTACAATTCCTTTTAATTCTTTGTAATCTCGTTTAAATACATCTTGGTATTCCTTAAGGAGGTCGATAATTTTTGTGGTTTGCTTATCTGACTAGTAATCTCCTATTCAACCCATTTTTGGTCGATCATCATTAGATATGTTGACATATTTGATTTTCAATTTAGCATTCATTCATTTGTGGGCCTTTGACTTAGTAAGTTTTTGGTCTCCAACCTTCACTTCCTCATAGGCAAGGTAGAAATTTTTATTTCTCAACTTTGTTTGTTTCTACTTGAAACTCCCAATCTTATGAAGTTTTAACAACATTATATACATTAAAGAATATAATATAAATATGATAGTATTATATATACTTAATATTATATATTATGTATATTTATTTTACTTTTTCCCACTTGCACAATGTTAATAACTAACATATTTGAAATGGTATGAATATATTTTGCTATGATGGTGTAAATAGCTAATTTAAATTGATAATTTCTCAAATGAACTCGCTCTTCGAAAGATTTAAATCTCCTTTTACTTTTAGGATAGATGGTCCAATCATCCTTTACATATTCTATGAATAAATAATTTTTTTTCTTATTGCACTGATAGGCACTCTCCAAACCAATATAAGAGCGATGTTATAATGTCCACGTAAACATTTTGACTTGGTTAAAAATAAAATAAAATAAAATAAATGAGAGGTGCAAATATATATATATATTATTTTTGTTGTTTACTAGGTAATGTGAGTCCTAAGATGGCTGGCATGCTTAACATGTGGCTTGAGTAGACATGATCATGGGGCATCTAATCCATCAAAATTACTCAGGGATCGCACCCGAGTTGGACCACATTGGCCCTTATCGTGGCTGGATTTTTGCTCGTGGAGTTTTGAACCAATGACCTTTTCACCACGAAATTCCTTTACAAAACATCTTTTCATTGTATGCTCTACGCCCTGTTGGCAAAAATAAAAATAAAAAATTTAATTTTAAGAGCACAATTATAAATTTTATTAAACTATAAAATTATCATGGTTTACATGCCCATAATATTGCATTTCCCATGGTATTTGTTATGATGAATCCTATTTAAAGGCTTGAGGAAATCCATTATAGAATGCAAGAGTACCAACTTAGATCCATCTTAACTCCAGACTTAATCCCTCTCGGTGCTTAGTAGATCCGGATTTAAGATGGATCTAGTTTAGTTTTAGTTATTTTCTAACAAAGAACATTTTTTAATTGTGTATATTAAGTTTAACTATTCAATATATATTTTCTAACTTCATCTAGGAGGTGTAAACCAGTTGGCTTGGGTGGAGGTTAACCTCACCAAGACTCAAGTTCAAATCTCATGGGACGGGTTGAAGATGAAAGTCGTTTTGGAAAAATTAAACTATTCCAAAAGACATCCAAGTTTGATCAAACTTAGCACAATCATGATAATAACATTCCATTGTGGATAGATGTGTTGACTTCAACCTAAACACTCTCTCTCTCTCTCTCTCTATATATATATATATACTCTCTCTCTATATATATATATATATATTCTAATTTCTCAAACAAAAACTAAACTACTTGTTTATTTTTACTCTTTTATTTTATTAATAAGATATTTATTTTTTATCATCTATATTTCATTATTTTTAATTTATTTTTTATATTATTATTAATAATATATTTAATAATAAAATATGAATTGCAATTTGAAAATAATTCATTTTTATTTTTTTTCCCTTGTGGGAAAACCTATCATTTTTACTTATAAGAGAGGTAAAAATAAAATATTATTGAAAAGGAGTGGAAAAGTCAAAGAATGGAATAGGTAGAGGTATCAATAATGGTCTGCTCAAACGTGCGTAGCTCAACTTTTCATGTTTTTAACACAGCCAAATTATTATCGCACATACATTCATCTGTTTATTTAGGTGCCATTAATCATGCCATTAATTTAGAATAGTGCCATTAATCATGAAGTTTTTAAATGTTCAAAATAACTCATTTTCATTTTATTTAAATATAATAATAGAGTGTACAGGTCTAAGAAGAAGAATAAGTCAAACATTAAAAGGGGTAAAAATGAAATGATTGACGACTCAAGTCTTCATGTCATTGAGAGCTTTAACTCCTAAATTTGTTGACTAATACATTCACGTGTTCTTTAGTTCTCGATATCAACTTGAGATGCGACAAAACTCAAAATGGTGTGGTCCACCCCAACATTGGCCACTTAATTCTTCAAGTCCGAGAACTTTTGAGTGCTAAAACTTTTATGACAGCTACACTCACGTGTTCTCTGGTTCTCCATTTCAACTCATGAAAATTTTCAAAACGGTGTTATGCTAATGATAAAATATAAAATATTTTAAATAAATCATTTTAGTTTGAGATTAATCGAATATCAAATCAATTTTAAATTATTATTTTAAATTTATTATAAAGTATAGGTAATTTAAGAGGTGGTACAAGGGGAAGGGTATTTTATGGTTTTGAGAAAGATAAAGTGTTCAAGTATATATGGGGGTTTTGGTCATAAGATAAATAATCAAACAAATATGGAATTTTGTTAGTCAAAAAACATCAAACGAACACACTTATAATTGTGGGAGATTCTTTTCTAATCTTGTATAATTCAGTCAAAAGTTCTTTTCGAAAGAAGAAATCTATGAAAAACATCATGAAAATAATTTGGAAAATTGTGAAAGATGTCCCATCTAAAGCATATTTCCATGTCCTACGAGACTTCAACAGAGAAGCGAGCAAGTATGCTAAAAAAAGGTGTAAATTAAAGATAGATAAATTAAAAATTAATTAACAAATCATGCCTGCTACAATTCCTTAATGGCAGATAAAGTCTATTAAAAAATTTCCTGGTGATATTATGTGTTGTATTTTTTGTATTTTGTTAAGATAAATTTTTGAAGTATTCACCTAAAAAACCCTATTTTATTGCTTTAATATATTTTCCTAAAAAAATCATATATATATATATATATCTATTAAAAAAAGAAAACAATTAAAAAATTATGGTGAATTAACTTTGTGATATACTTATTAAGAAGCATACACAAAATTATATAATACAAATACCCCTCTCTTTCTCTCTCTCTCTTAAAAACTATTTAATATTAATAATTCTAATAACAATATAATAATAATTTATATATGAAGAATTTTTTATAAACTTTTTTATATATCTAAGCTTCGGATTCACCAACACCACTTCTATCTTTATTCCCATTACCTCTTTCATTATGAATATCTCTCTCGAAAATAAGTGGGAAATATTAATTTTATTTTAAAATATATATAAAAGTTATAATATATATTTTTTTAATATTTAAATAGTTTTAATAATAATAATGTTTTATATATCAAAACATTTTTATAAATTTTTAATCTTTAAATCTATGCAAGATTAAGATTCACCTACAACATCTTTATTTTTATTGGTTATTTTTAGTTCTTATTAATATCTTTCTCGAAAAGAAGTTGGAAATCAATTTTATATATATATAATTATGTTTTGGAGCATTTTTTGTTAAAATATAACAATTTCTTGGTCAATTATTAATTTTTGTTATTTAAAATGGGTTTTTGACTACATATACGCGTTGAAAATTTCTTGGGGCACTTGGATTGTGGAGAGTTTACATCTCAAACTTGTCATTGCAAAAAATCCCTGTTGGATTCTACATAAATAAAATCGAAAAATATGTTAAAAATCCCTCCAAAACGTTATATATATATATATATATATATATATATATATATATATATATATATATATATAGTCTAACTTATAGAAGAAATAGCCTTTTTCACCAGAATCCGATGATACAATCTCAAGCAAGTTTGTGATTTTTGTTGTTTAAAATACATTTTTGAATGCATAAGTGGATTCAACTCCCTAAAAAACCCCTGGGGCACTCAAATTCTAGAGATTAAACAACTTAAACTCAAGCTTTTAAAAGTTTCTACTAGATTTTGGTTAAAATTAACTAAAAAAAATGCCCTAAAAAAGGTTATTTCATCTATAAGTTAGACTATGCCTACATGTGTGTGTGTGTGTGTCTGATAATTAGATTTTTTGGGGGGCATATATTTTCATTAATCAAAAGAGTTGGGAATTACATAACAAATTACAAAACATTGGCCACTTTTTCACTAGGTAGACTAGACTAAGCCAAAATTGGACTCTTCGTAGAGCAAGGGGAGCCAAGTGAAAAGAATTAACAAAAAAACTAGAACAACAACATGTGACATATGACCCAAGCTCGCTAAGTACAACAAAGACCTTGAATATGAGAAACATAATAATTAGGTTGCAGGTTCTTAATTAGATCTCGACATTGAGATGAGTGTTACTAGATTGACTAAGGGTTGGTCTACTATGGCCCAGGTGACACTCTAACTACTCCACTCTCCTATCCATTTGGCGAATATGACCATAGATATGTTCAATAGAGTAGAGGATATCTATCTGAGATTCTTGGTGATCAAGAATGATTCTGTGAGGAATTTCATTTGCCAATATAAATCAATAACCTGCATGTATTAGTTATATCTTTCATATGTGTTTCTTATGTCTGAAACCCAGTCGACCTGTTCCACAAGGACTTCAGTGTTAGATAGAGAAGATCTGTGAGAATAGGTTTCCTCTTCTATGTTGGAAATATCTGCTTGTACATGTGGAGGAGTGAGCTCTCGAAAGTGAGAGCAAGATTCCTAGATTCTATAGTGCATGAGGGTTCTACCTCAATATACACGCTCTTGATAAGAGGTTGCCCCTCAACGAAATCTACCTCAATACCTAGGTATAATGAAACATTTAAGAGCGACATGTATCGACTAGCTAAGGAAAATATATTTGGTGCCTTTGAAGAAAGAGAGGTAATTTGTTAAGGACCACAGTGAGGAACCCCTACAAAGATACCTATATAAAATAAAGAGGTTGGCCAGCAAGGAAAGAAGTGCAATGAAGCACTCACCTGATGCTGATGAGCCCGAGACCTTAACTTCTTTTCAAGATTACAATTTTTCTTCTACCATTTAAGGGAAATATATCGATAGAAGAATATGATAAAAGGAAATAAAGCAATTACCCCGAGAAGGAGGCCCAAACTAAATCTAAGCCTGAGACAACTCCCCACCAAAATATTCCCACTCGGAGTAAAAAAATATGACTTGAAGGTGATTTTCAAGCCATAGAACAAACTTCAAGACCCAAAAAAAAGAGTAAGATGGATTACCTTCAATGCCCATAATAGTGGTTACGAGAGATCATAGTGCAAGAATGACCAAAGTACTCCTAAGCCAATATGGAGGTGATGAAAACAAAAGCTTTAAAACAGAGAGACCATAAATTTTGTAAACAATAAGAAATCCCATAGACAATACATAAGTTCTCAAGTCCATGCATTCCTTATGTTAGTCGTGTTCTGGTGAATTTCCTTGTATCCTTGTTGGAGAAGATTCCTTGCATGCAGAGAAGGAAAGGTTGGAGAAAGCACTCTGTTGGTAAGGAGGGCCAATGCTTTATGACATCAGAAAAGACACCTGAGAGAGCCATCAAGGGAAAAGGTGCTAACAGCGAGTGGGTTAGGAAGAAAACTATGTTGTTTCCATTGTATCTTCAAATCCAAACCACACAATTTCTTGCAGACTGAAAATTATTCCTATCCTCTAGCAATAGAAGGCCAACTAGCCTTTGAGACTTAGTCGGTTTTCTCCCAAAATGATTTACGACAAGAACAACAAACCAAGCAACGAGAGTGCTTCAGTTTACATACTTCTTTCACCAACTGACCAGGAGGATGGCCCTGACGTTGTCTTCCTTGGATTAAAAATTAATTAGCTTCATCATAATTATATGTAAAGAGACCTTGAGTTTCCCATCCATCATGTCACTATAGTCTATCATCTGATCCCAGAAGGTGAAAGGGGGATCACTCAAGTGTGCATTAACAACAACAGGGAATGTGGTGTCACAACCTCCCATATTATTACCAGGTGGCACCTCGTCCCCCCTCATGGATAACACATGTCGCCCCATTTGAGGGAGAAGGGATAGTTAGATTTAAATTAAAATTAAAATAATTAAAAAAAGAGGGAAATAAATAAAGTTGCTTTTAAATCAAATAAAGTATAAAAAAATATGAAAAACACTTAAAATGTTAAAAGTGATTAAAAATTAATAGGGTGAGAAAGAAGTTGGGTCAACAAACTAACATTGAAAAATTAGGGAAATATGGAAATATTAATTTGAATTTGTTTCAAAATGGATATGAATTAAAATTCGAAAATGTTAAGTTTACTATATAAAAAAAATAAAAATAAAATAAAATAATAAAAAAATTAATAAATATTTTTGAAAATATGTAAATATTATTTTAGTATTAATAGTTTCAATAATGATATGATAATAATCTATATAAGAATATACTTTTAAATATTTCTATAAAAAGCTTATGAGGAAGTATGGTGATATTCAAGGTTCAAATCTTCCAAAGTAACTTGCGTTTATGGAAGGGGCCTATATTGTAGGCACCTAAAAGTTATAATGGAAAAGGTAGGAATCAACCCCTACACAAAATAATAATAAATAAATAAAAATTATGATTTATTATCTCATTTTTCAAGATATTTGTTTAAATTTATTTTAAAATTGTGGTTCGCCTACATCACCTTTATTTTAACTATCATTTTTTATTCGATTATTGGTGTCTCTTCAGTGTGTATTTGGTGGAGTAGTTACTAAAATAGAAGTTGGAAATTAAAAGAAAAATAAAAAGAAAAGGGTATTAGAGGGTCGATTGGATTTAAATTAAAATAAAATTATGAAATTAAAGTTAAAAAGAAGGGCATTGATGGGGTGGGAAATGTGGTTCAATGTGGGGTGGGGGACACGAGGATGTGATACCCCCACCATCATGTCTCTAATGGAGGGAGGAAGCGTTGATACCAGCCACCCCTAGTTTTCATGACATAATGATTTATGCCAATTGTAATCAAATCACACTGATGTTTCCATTAATGAGTCTATGTAAGCATGATGAGAAGGTTCTCAATATAAGTTTACTTATCTTTGCAATGGATTTTGAACCTTATTTGGCAACCACATGCAATACATGTGCTCATTTTATTTTTTACCAACAATTTTGCATAGTATTATCTGTTGTGTTCATTTTGCACTCAATGGTTTTCATTTCTTCGCTAGGGGAAGGTCCAAGTCCTCTTGGTCGGGCCTCCCTCATTGCCTTCTCTCTAATGTGCACTAGGAAGCTTTACTTGGCTATGCATTGGATTCCATGCTTTAAGAGTGAGCTCTCCTATCAATGTCATGGTGACTGTACAACCAATTGTACTACTCTTGACATAACCAAAAGTGTTTTGGACACATGTATCACTTTTTTAGTTGTAAATCATCTCATTTTCAGTCTAGCTATATTTCATTGACAGTCTTCTTTCACTAGCCTTGCTCCTTTAAATTACATTCTCTCATGGCTTGCTTGTTGTTAATCAGGGTGGATAGTGGACTCCTCCTCGGTGCTCACCCTCCCTTTTGTATCTGGGTTTCTCCCTTCCTTGGTGCTCCCATCTCTATTGTGTCTAGGTTTTTCCCTTCCTTGGTGCTCCAAATTTTTTGTTTCTAGGTTTTAACTGCTCTCCTGCTCCTTCCTCATCCTACAACCTTTGTCATTTTATTCAAGACTTCTCTACATCTACCAACCACCCTTCTCTTGGGAACATACCAACCTCTCGCCCCGCCACACCATGTCGTGTGCACAAACCAAGCATGGTGAAACCTTGTGCAGGAAAGACAACTCTCGTGCCCACACTCGAGCCACTCTGTCGATAGACTCTTCCACCTCCATACCCATACAAATATACAAGAGGAAATCTAATAAGAAATGAAAAAAGTCATTGTAAACATAGATGAGTTTAAAAATGCTGATATATTGGCTTCTGTCATCGATTGGGTGTCAGACATCGGCCATGCCAAAGGAAGAGAGATTTAATAACTTTACATTATCAAATCATTATGGCATATCAAAGCCCTATTAGGAAAATTCTTCTCAGAGAGGAATGAAACTAAATGGTAAATTCTTATATAATTAAATGACTTGTAGGTGAAACACAGAGGCATGAGGCATCATCTAGTTAGGATTGAAACTATTATGGCTCATGGCAAAGGTCCAGCCTCCGCAAGCACACTAGTGGACCCTATAAATGTATCTATGTCCTCCTAAATTTCTCTGATGTCTCTATGTTTAACTATTTTCGGTCTACCTTCAGCTTTATTTTCAATTATAAAAAAGTAAAGCTTTTTTGGGCTTGTATAAAGCACCATAGATTATGCTACGACTTGTTTATACCCTAAATATGCTCGAAACTATTTGCATATTAGATTGTTATCTTAGATGTTATACAATACATAATACTTTAGACAAAAATTCGTCAAATTTTGCAGCTGATTTGATTTCCCCAATGGTAGATCAGTGTGATAGAAGGATATTATGATTGTAATTATGTCTCACAATTAATAGAAAAATATGAAACTTAAAAAAAAGGAGGAGGAAAAAAGAAAAAGGAAGAGAGAAATATTAAAAAGAAGGAAATAAATAAAATTATTCTTAAATAAAATAAATTATAAACAAATATGAAAATAATAAGTGAAATATTAAAAAGGATATAAATGAAATTGGGGTTAAAAAGAGTAATACCACTCGATAAATTAAAGAGGAGGGAAATTTGAAAATATCAATTTAATTTTTATTTAAAATTCTTAAATATAAAATTAAAATTTTAAATCTATGTAAATATTATTTTAATATTAATGATTTTGATTCAAGGGTGGCAGGAGCAAGAGGGGTGATGCTTGGACCCTATGGACAAATATAGATATAATTTGTGTGGGGATTGGGAACAACAACCAATAACCACGTTGAGTTTCTTGTGTTATGGAAAATATTAGATCTAGCAATTGATCAGAAAATTCAATAAACTTCGATATTTGGCGACTCCCGAAATTTATCCAGTGAGTATGGGATGCATATTGTCACTCCAAAGTGACCTTCTCTTCCATAGAGACAAGGATCATATTCCAACTCTAGCATTTTGTGAAGGTTGAATTATTTCATGGGTCAAGGAATTTAAATTCCTCAACACACATTTTAGCAAATCAAGGATCAAGGCTAGCACAAAGAACCTTAGAACTTAATAAAAACCATACAATAAACTCTCCCATATTTCCATGAGGTTTCCAAATCTTATAATGGGATCATTTAATTCAACACATAAACATTTATTCCAGAGAAATGTTGAATTATGTTCGAAGCATGAGATAAGACGATAAATCGATAAATTGGAATTGTGCGCCTGCAAATTTTGGCGGTCGTCACTTATGGATCGACCTCAATCATCTCTCGAGGATGTAATATTCCTAATTAGCCCAAGCTAATAGGAATATTTCATTTTGTTTTGATTTTCTTAATTGATGAATAAAATGTAAAGGAGGACATGTAAACTCCTAAAAACATCAAAATAAATCAATGCCCAATGTGAACAGAGGCAAGTCAGGGTTGTCTTAATAAAATCCACTTGTGTGTGAAATAGGATTGAGCCATTTGACTGGGTCAACATGACCAAATCAAAACACAGTCCAGATGCATTGAACCTCCTGGATAATTAGCGTAGTTCTAGAAGGAGGTCCTCCATGTGAAAAGAGTTAAATGAATGAAGGTGCTTTAAGGTTTTGCAAACCATAATCTTATAAAAGGAAGAAGAGGGAAGCCTAAGGAGGTGGTTGATTGTCTATATTTCTGAGCATCTTGTCTATTTAGACAAATAATATTCTATGTTTTTTAGTGGAGGATTGTGCTACTTAGCATTTGGAGTTCCTATGCAGGGATTTCACCTCTTCCATTGAGGATTCTTGGAGGAGTTTTTGCTGATTTTATCCACTATCAAGCTTTAGGCCAAGCTCTACTTCCAACTGCAACGCAGATCCAGTGAGGGTTTGTTTGCTTTTGTAGGCTGTAGCAAGTGGAACTCTAGATTTTCTTAGATCTAGCTTGTATTGGAGCCTCTTCTCAGTGAGTGTGTCTTTTAACCTCCTGGAAGAGTTCATCCACTGTTTGGGCTTCAGTTTTGATCTTGGCATCAAGCCAAATTATTCTACATCACCATCTATGCATTTTATTGAAGATACTGCATCCTCTTTGTAGAGCAGAGTTGTAGAGGGTTTGGGAATTCTCTTGGAGGAGAGATCTCTAGTGAAAAGGATCATATCTTTCACTGAGGTGATCCATGGATTGGCCAACCAATCCATGTACCCTTCATATCTGATCTATTACTGTTGTATATTCTGCAGAATTTTTGAATACTGCTACAAAACTGTGACTTAGATCTCATATCTACTCACTGTGATTCATCATTTGCTGAGATCCCCAAGGGGAGTGTAAATAAGGGCCTCTTTGGCTTACAGATCTGTAATATATCTATATTTTTATATGTAGATCTATCCTAGATCTGAAATGTAATAAAATATTGCTTCAGCCTCCTGAAATTTACGTTGTTAAGCTTTCCTGTTTTAATCCATTGTTGCAGCGCCTCAATCTGAGGCATTCTTCATGTAAATTCTCTGTTTTTCTCTTAAGAATTGTTTGATCCCTATCCTTTATCCAATTTACTGATGTTCAGACCCTATTACACTTAACACCTTCAGAAAATCACGTTGTTTGTGCTTCAATAATCTTTGCATACTCTAAGTCATGGGAAATCAGGGTTTTTGAGCCATTTCGAGAGTGAGAGATTTGTTTAAACTAGCTAGAGTCATTTGTTTAGGCTGAAATTTGGTATGGGAGTCCCAAATGACCTAAGATAATATATCCAACCGTCACTTTCCTCTGTTTTTACGCATATTTCTAAAAATAACCCTTTTATGGCTTAAATCATTGTTTTTCCCCACTTTTGGTTGAAGGGATAGATCACTTTCCTTGCTGATGCATAAATTAATAATATTAAAGTTTTTATTAACATATCCCATGTCTTATTAACATTCTAATACTCCAATACAGTTTTTATATATTGCTGCAGTCCCTCATTGGACATTTATCAAGCCATACTAGGTGTGGGAGGCTTGTTTGCCTCACCTAGTTTGTTTGGTTTCTGATCTCCTCTTTGAATTGGGTATTATATTATCATATCTAAGGAATCCAAGGGCTGATCTTGGTTTTTGAAGCACACATCCCTAAAAAATGCATTTTTTAGGCCTGTTTTGCTGAGCAGTCCCTTTGGGGATATTACAGTGGTATCAGAGCATGATCTCTGGCTCAGCCTGTGAGATCTAGATAATAGAAGAATAAAGAGGAGAATAAGAGAGAAATATAATGAAAAGGATGAGATTTCTCTCATCATTTTTCAGATCTAAGGATAGCCTCTCCAAAAAGGTTAAACAAAAGAAAGAAGAGAGCTGCAGTGGGACCTCTAGAAGGTTTCAAGAAGAAGAAGAAGAGCCATGCACTTCCTATTATTTGAGAAATAATGAGGAGCCTAAAGAGCACTTAGAACGGTATATTCTAAGTCGGTACTTGGAAGAGTAGAAACATCAACCTAGAGCTTTCAAAGAGACTCTAGATCTTTCTTAGTTTATTCAACTGAAAGAAGAGAAGAGGCCATACAGTAATAGGATAATAAAGGGCAATAGGTTCCTATTGTCTAACTTCGATGGATTACCCTTATGTTCAACAGAATCTTGGATGATGAAGCTAGAGGCATACTTCCTACTACACCCAGTAGTAGAAAGAGGTTGTGGAAATCTCAGCGCTGCACTTGAAGGGCAAGGCAAGTACTTGGTGGTTCAGCGATGTGGATCATGCAAGAGTGTCTACTTTTGCAGAATTCACTCACAAGGTGATCAAGAAGTTTAACAATGGAAGATCAGAGGAGGAGGAGCCCTCACCACCACTCGAGGATTCTTGTACCAGCACTGTTTCAGTCATAGAGGAACATCCATCTACATCATTAGTTGGGGCAGCCAACACATTGGAGGGTGGAAATTTTGCAGCCACACAAAATATTCCTAAGACTCACCAAGGTATGCATGAATATCCATTTTTTATCATTTCAGAAAATCTAATGGGAAGCCTTGGAAATTTGTCTTTGTATGACCCAGGATCATCACTTACTGCTAATCTAGAGCAGCAAGGGTGCACTGCGCTGTCCAAAGATAGCAGTGAAGGAAGAAGGACCCATTCCTCATGGGAACATTCAGATGACAACTTCATTCAAGGAGCTATGAAGAAAGAGATGTCAAAAGGTAGACATCCTGAGGTGAGAAACATTTTCTCCTCTCTAGATGACACTCTCTCAATGAGAATGCCACAGCTCAAAGAGAGATTTCTACTTGCAGCAGATCCAAGACCTCATTGGTTTTGGAAGGCCATGCATGAGGAGGAGATCTCATCAAGAGATCCCATTGGAGGTGTACTTTAGCATTTCATGAAGTGCAAAGATCTTCAAATATGTGAATAAATTGGTGTCTTACTATGGGAGATGTGTGGAGATCAAGGCACAATTCATGACCTACATGTGCCATTGATAAGGAGGTGTAGAACTGTGGAGACACAAGGAGGAGATGGGGAAGAAAGTCAACATCATCCTTATCCATGGCAGGAGGGTGATGCACCTAAGAAGGTGATTGGATTGCGCAGTGGAAGCATGGAGAGTTTTTTCCATTCATATATTCAGTCATCTATTATTGAGGATGTATCACTATGTGGAGACATTTCACCAAGGAGACCACTAGATTAGCAAAGGAGGATGGATGCTTCACATGTTGAGGCATCATTCATTGATGATAGAGGAGTGGAGACCTTGGGAGAGTTTTGCACAACACTGGGAGTCTTGAGTAGACCCAATGAGGAGAGAAGCATTCTCTCAACATCATCTACACCCACTCTCATCTCAGATTCTGCATTGTGGCAAAAGCAACATGGGAAGGGAAACTTTCCACATGACACCTTTGGCGTGGAAGAAGTCAAAAATGGGGAGTTCTATTTCATCCAACCCTTTTCTATGAGGCTCAACAAAATCAACTTGAGGAGCTATTGTTGTGGGGGCTTTGAAGGAGAGCTACATCATCATTGTAAAAGATGCATGAAAAATGTAAAGATGGATCAGCCACATGACTCTAAGGGAGAGTTATATCAGCCCTCTCTTCCTTCTGTTGAGGAAGAGAATAGATCCTTGCACCACTCCCTGGATAGGAGAAGGATTATTGGTGAAGAACATGATCATGTTACACATGCTTTATATTTTTATTTCATGCATTCTTACACCATTTTTTTGCAAGTCATGGCTCCAAGGAGGAGTGTTATATCATATGAGCTTCTTGGCCAACATTGGGCCCCAAAAATTTCTGAATTGGGCCGCTCCCTTGAGAGAAGAAGAGAGATTTTGCAACATGATGGGTGCTTCTCCAAAGCACCAAACATATATCACATTTCAAGCCATGGTGATATGGTGTGGGCAGCAAGTAAGTGGTGGGAGAACCACTTACCATATCTATATTTGATGCAAGTAGGGGATGCCTTGCGTTGGTTCCACATGTGGGACTATGACCCACCTCCATATGTACAATTTTATGTTTTCATGTACATTATTTTGATTTCCTATCTTTATGATGTACTTATACTTTTTATGGGAATGTATGGAGGAAGGAAGGAAGGATGGCATGTGCCTCATGGGATGACCACTCTCCATGTATTTTATATTTCATAGATCAGAGAGAGCATGGGGCAAACCATGTTTGTTTCATATGATTTACAGTCTCCTTATGGGATGAGCTATTTACATCTCATGAGAACTTTGGAGGAGCAAGACATAGATAGATGGATGGGTGAACACTTGGCTTATGAGGGGAGCTTATCTCATGTTGGTGTCATCGAAGAAGGAAGAGAAGTGTTGCAGCACTCACCTTATCAGTTGCTTGAGGACAAGCAACATTTTGGAGGGGAGGACTGTAATATTCCTAATTAGCCCAAGATAATAGGAATATTTCATTTTTTTTTTCTTTTCTTAATTTATGAATAAAATGTAAAGGAGGACATGTAAACTCTTGAAAACATCAAAATAAATCAATGCCCAATGTGAATAGAGGCAAATCAGGGTTGTCTTAATAAAATCCACTTGTGTGTGAAACAGGATTGATCCATTTGACTGGGTCAATAGGACCAAGTCACAACACAGTCCAGATGCATTGAACCTCCTCGATGATCAGCGCAGTTCTAGAAGGAGGTCCTCCATGTGAAAAGGGTTAAATTAATGAAGGTGGTTTAGGGTTTTGAAAACCCTAATCTTATAAAAGGAAGGAAAGGGCAACCTAAGGAGGTGGTTGATTGTCTATATTTCTGAGTATCTTTTCTGTTTAGACAAATACTATTCTCTGTTGTTTAGTGGAGGATTGTGCTGCTTAGCACTTGGAGATCCTATGCAGAGATTTCACCTCTTCCATTGAGGATTCTTTGACGAGCTTTTGCTGATTTGATCCACTATCAGGCTTTGGGCCAAGCTCTACTTCCAACTGCAACACAGATCCAGTGAGGGTTTGTTTTCTTTTGTAGGCTGTAGCAAGTGGAACTCTAGGTCTGCTTAGATCTAGCTTGTATTGGAGCCTCTTCTCAATGAGTGTGTCTTTTAACCTCCTAGAAGAGTGCATCCATTGTTTGGGCTTCAGTTTTGATCTTGGAATCAGGACAAATTATTCTACATCACCATTTGCACAGTTCCTTGAAGAGACTACGTCCTCTTTGCAGAGTAGAGTTGTAGAGGGTTTGGGAATTCTCCTGGAGGAGAGATCTCTAGTGAAAAGGATCCTTCCTTTCACTAAGGTGATCCATGGATTGGCCAACCAATCCATGTACCCTTCAGATCTGATCTATTACTGTTGTATATTCTGCAAAATTTCTTGAATACTGCTGCAAAACTGTGACTTAGATCTCAGATATACTCACTGTGATTCATCATTTGCTGAGATCCCCAAGGGGAGTGTAAATAAGGGCCTCTTTGGCTTAAATATCTTTAATAGATCTATATTTTTATATGTCAATCTATCCTAGACCTGAAATTTAATAAAATATTGCTTCAGCCTCCTAAAATTTACGCTGTTAAGCTTTCTTGTTTTAATCCATTGTTGCAGCACCTCAATCTGAGGCATTCTTCATGTAAATTCTCTGTTTTTCTCTTAAGAATTTTTTGATCCATATCCTTGATCCAATTTTCTGATGTTCAGACCCTATTACAGTTAAAACCTTCAGAAAAATCACGCTATCTGTGCTTCATTAATCTCTGCATACTCTAAGTCATGGGAAATCAGGGTTTTTAAGCCATTTCGGGAGTGAGAGATCTGTTTAAACTAGCTAGAGTCATTTTTTAGGCTTAAATTTGGTATTTGATTCCCACATGACCTAAGCTAACAGATCCAACTGTCACTTTCCTCTGTTTTTATGCAGATTTCTGAAAATAACCTTTTTAGGGCTTAAATCACTATTTTTCCCCACTTTTGGTTGAAGGGATAGATCACTTTCCTTGCTACTACATGAATTATAGATATTAAAGTGTTTATTAACATATCCCATGTGTTATTAGCCTTCTACTACTCCAATACACTTTTTATATATTGTTGCAGTCCCTCATTGGACATTTATCAAGCCATACCAGGTGTGGGAGGCCTGTTTGCCTCACCAAGTTTGTTTGGTTTCTGATATCCTCTTGGAATTGGGTCTTAGATTATCAGATATAAGGAATCCAAGGGATGACCTTGGTTGTTGAAGCACACATCCCTGAAAAATGCGTTTTTCAGGCCTATTTTGCTGAGCAGTCCCTTTGGGGATATTACAGAGGAGTACCCTTGTCACCTCATCATTAACACTTGTCCAACATGCTTTCTCCCTCTTTTTCTGGTGTATCACAAGACTTGTGTTGGGTTGTGGATAATTATATTTTCGAGGTAGAGACATTTATTTCGCATTATTCTGGAGTCATTTCTCTATTCTTGTCGTAGCAAGTGGTTTTTCTAGCAAGGACCTCCCAGTTGTTTCACCTTGGATTTATCAAGTTCGCATTCAATGGATACTGAGTATGATATCAGAGGTCACATGATTTTATTCAATTGTTGTCGTGGGAATTCTTAGGCTCGCATTCGTAAAAATGGTATGTATATCCCCCTTTGGGCTTGAAGTTGAGCACGGTATAATTTTGTCATTACTGGTCATTATCGAGTCTGTATTTACGAATTAGTGCCAGTGCTATATAAATTATTCATGGAGATTGTTAGTTCGTCTTCCCCTGACCGACTCAATTTCGGATAGGGTTCTTGAGACGATGGATAGCATGCAAATTGCTTTCAAGCAAAGACGGGAAGTGGAGGAAAAGGCTCATAATTCTCTGCAACTAATAACCAATTCTAAGCTTGAGCTTATGCAAATCAAAATCATATGTCTCCAATACAAATTAAGGACATAAGTGATAGTTGTCCATAACAAGATGGCATATATGGACATGTATATTGTCGGGATTTAGATATCCCCAAAGGATTCCAAGTTAAGAGATGAAGTAGCGAGGAAGAGAGGAAGGTTGACCAGAGCTTCTAACCAACCAGGTTAAACCAACGAGGTGCTTTGCACCAAGTTTTGGAACTCCTTTTGCTATCTTTTGTTTTTAATGTGGTGCAAATATAGTTTGTATTTAGGTATCTTTGTTAGGATATTTAATATGCATCTTGTTAAAACTCTTGGGAAAATATGTCACAAACCTAGATTGTATGTGTATTGGACCTCAGAATGCAGGATTTTGATGGAACTAGATGAATTATGTAAGGGTTTTGGACAATTCATCTAAGGGTTCTGGACCATTCTCCAGATTTTTCCTTTTTAATAGAAACTCTCTAACCGCTTCTTTAAAAAAAAAATATTAATGATTTTGATAATTACATGATAATGACTCACACAAAAAATTTTATGAATTTTATTTGGCATTTAATTTTTCAAGATATATGGTTTAATTCATTTACGATTGAGTTCAACCACATTTTTTATTTTGTTATCAATTTTCATTTCACTATTGGTTTTATTCCTTGTAATATGTGGAAAATACATGGTTGGAATAAAATTTGGAAATTAAACTCTAAAAAAAAAAAGATAAATAAAATAAATAAAATAAAAATAAAATAAAATAAAATAAATTAATTAATTAATTAATTAAATTAAAAAAATAAATAAATTAAATTATATATATATATATATATATATATATATATATATATATATATATAATAAAGTCTATGGTGTAGCTCAATTTGATCTATCATGTTATCTTACATGAGATTCGAGATTCAATAAAATAAAATAAAACAATTAATTAGATTTGAACTATAATAAAACAAAATAGAATTTAAAATAGATAGAAAATTGTTTGAATGGTAAAAAAACATTTTTTTTTAATTTAATCAAAGAAAAATTTTAAAACTTTAAAAATAAATAAATATGAAATTTGTTTTATTTTTATTTTATTTAAAAAATTTAAGGGAATGAATATGAATATGTTATTGTGTAAGGGGGTAAAATATTAAAATGGTGCAAATGTAAGGGAATAAATAAGAGTTCTTTGTATGGGATAAGAATGGAACATAGATGGAAATTAGGGATGGGGTTGTAGTCACCACACATAATAAGTAGAGGATATGTGTCATGCTTCCCCTTCCAATAAATTCAATTATGAAGGCCTGTAAGATAACGGATGCTCCGTGAACTCAACCTTATCATAGTTAACCTACAATCTTTCATTCCCAGATGTTTGGAATCATTACTCTACTTCACATCATGATGGACGTAGCTCTCTTATTCTCGCTTTCTCCCTACAACATGAACATTCCCTTAGTATTTTATTCCTTGATTGAATTCTATGAGGTTGACAATGAATATTTCATTTCAATTATAAGCACAATTATTTAAATTGGATCATTATATTATTTTTCATCCATCTTGATACTTTTAGAGTGGAAAGATTGAAGGAATCAATTCATAGGACCATTTTTATCGGCATGTCCCAATGTGGTGAATTACGGTCAGAAATCTTCTAGAAGAATTTTGAGGCATCAAATGGAATTTTTTAGGGGTAAAACTTTGTCACATATGTGCAACAGCCCCCGTGCTATTCTACACACATATACCTTTCCAATGGTGTAAGAATCACCTTAGTCGAAGTCCATATGCAAAAGCTATGCAACCAAGAATTTGACCTTCTTGTTTTGACCACCATGATTTAATAGGAATGTTAGGTCCCTATAATACTAATGTATCCCCTTTATTGTCATTGTTAGTGTATCCTCCTATTGTTATTCTTGTGCACATGTATCCCCCATGTTATTATTGTTGTGCCCCTTAGAAGCCCACTATGGTTATTATTGTTCCCTTACATTATTATTGTTATGTAGGCTTTGATTATATTGTGTCCCCTTAGACTCCTATATATACCAATGAGGTCTTATCATTTGTATCATCCAAAAATTATTCATTTATGTGATTTAAAGGAGGTTTCCCCTCGAAAAGGCTATTTCTCAAGTCGTTGATCTATATTTTCTTATATTTTATGAATTGGTTGCATAACATTTGGTATTAGAGCTTTAGATTCTAGGGTTTTGCTGCTATAAACATGTCATCTTGGAATTTTCGCTATAAAATTTTTTATATGAAGGTTCAGAAGTTGATATTGTGACCACGTAGAGGCAAAATATTGATGAACTTATTATAAAAAAATCCATATATTGGTTCGATATGGTCCGAAGAAGTTAGGGTTTTTTCATGCTCCATAATCCAGTCTCAAACAGATGACCTTGGGAAAATTGTCATAACTTCCTCTACGGGCATCGTATTTGAATTTTGTAAAAAGTGACTGAAATTGCACAGATTGTAGTTTTCCGTTTATCATTTTCAGGGAATAAGGTTGAAACATTGACACATGGAATTCCTTACAAGTTCTATCTATTGAACGATTCCATAATCAAGTCATCGTGGGATATTGGGCATAACATTATCTTGAAGAATCAAATTTTGTTCTAACTTATGGCATTGGAAAGATAATCAACTCCAATGGCATGAAAAAACTTCTAAAGATAAAACAATGGGGTGTAATTGCACAATTATGTTCACTACAGGTTCAAACATCAAAATCATATATTTCTCCATATCTCCAAAAAGTATTGGACATTCATTCCAAGGTATTTGAGACTCCCAAAGGCCTCCCACCTATTCGTGATCATGATCATGTTATTCATTTGATTCTAGGAATTTTTTCTCCAAACAATCGACCTTAGAGATATCGATATGCCTAAAAGAGTGAAATTGAACTTATGGTTGTCGAAATGCTAGAGGCATGTATAATTCAACCTAAACAATGTTACCGATGAAATAGGTAACCTCATTGTTACCTTTTTTTTTCTTTTTTCTTTTTTTCTTTTTTTCTTTTTTTTATGTGATGTTTTTTATGTCGATTTTGAATAGTGGTGGTGTATCATCACCAATGTTTTTTTATAGGATTGATTTTGACACTATAGATTTTCTAATGTCTTCTTCTTCTGTGAGATGTTTATTTTTAAGTGCATTTATGTACTTGTGTTTTAAAAATAAAATAAAAAAATATTTTTTTTTAAAATAAAAACTTGTAATGATATCTTCACTTTTTCACATAGATAAAAGATGGAAAAAGGGTCAATATTATAAAGTTTATATTTTCTACATGTTTATGTATTGTTAAATAATTTTTTAATGCACATCAAAAAATTGTCGCTAAAAAACCAATATTTTGAACCATATGACAAAAAAATCCAATTTTTCAATATAAATACAATGCAAAAAATACACTTTTACAGACTTTTTGTTGGAAAAAACATGTTAAATAAACTAATTTTTTGGGATAATCTTAACAAAAAAACTTAAGAAAATAACATTTTTATTGAATTTTATGTCAAAAAATAATAGCAATCACATGTTTTTTGCAAAAAATAAGGGTTGTTCTCATAAAATATCAAAGTCTAAACATTACAAGTAAAACTAATTAATAGTTCTCAAAAATAATCTTTGTTTGCAAACATAACTTAAACATCATCAACAATATCAACTAATACATCTTCAACATCATCTAGAACAACATTGATGGCTTCTTCTGCAACATTTTCTTCTTCATTTTGATCATTGTCGTCTTCTAATGGATCTTTCATGTCAGCAAATCTTCCAAAGTGTCCCTTTCCAATCATTCCATATAATGGTGGTTGAGGTTCAATGTTATGGTTGACAATAATTACAATTTTGGGGTTGTTTAGAGTCAAGATATTTTATGTTTAACAACATGGATGAAAATTGTTCGAAATGATAAGCCCTTCGGACATGTATTTGTTTATCTTTAACATCATCTATAAAAAATGTTAGAAATTTACGATTTTAAAAAATGTCCTAATATGTTGTCTTTAATTCCATTGTTACAAGTGTCAAAATTATAACACAATTTTTTTTTTGTTATTCCAACATCAACTGGTTTTGTTTTGAGGGTGTTTTTTCAATCCTTTTTTCAACAAATAATTTTTTTTTTAGAATTATTTTATAAAATGTTGAAATTTGACCTTCAAAAAAAACCAAATGCGTTCTGGAAGACACACTTTTTGTTTTGGGGGTGTTTTTTCATGTTTTTTTAGACTTTTTGGGCTAGATTTCCCATTTTGAGGTCAGGTTACCTATTTCATCGGTAACAGTGTTCCTAGTCAAAGTTATTTCTTTGCTCTGGTAGTATTAGTGCACAAGAAGGATGAATCATGGCGTATGTGTCCAGATTATAGGGAGCTCAATAAGCTCACTATTAAAGATAATTTTCTCATTCTTGTTGTTGATGAACTGTTAGATGAATTAAAATGGAGAAATTTACTTCACCAAGCTAGATCTCCGTTCAGGATATCATCAAATTAGAATGAATATTGAAGACATTCTGAAAACAACATTCAGAACTCATGACGGTCATTATGAATTTTTGGTCATGCCTTTTGGCCTTACTAACGCACATTCTGCATTTCAAGGTTTGGTGAATTCCATTTTCAAACACTTCCTTAGAAAATATGTGTTAGTAGTTTTTGATGATATATTAATCTACAACAAGTCTTGGAAGGATCATGTTCAACATGTTGACATGGTGCTCAAACTATTGGAGGAGAAAGAATTATATGCAAAAGCCTCCAAATGTTTCTTTGGATTACATAAGGTGGAATATTTGGGTCATATTGTATCTCATGAGGGTATTAAGGTAAACCCTAACAAAATTAATGTCATTAAGGAATGGAAAATCCCCACAAACATAAAGCATCTTCAAGGATTTCTTGGGTTAACAGGGTATGATCTCAAGTTTTTTAAGAATTATGGGAGAATAGCAACACCTCTAACACCATTACTGAAGAAAGATGCATTTTATTGGACTCCATTAGCAACTAAGGCCTTTGAACATCTTAAAGAGGCAATGTGCTAAGCATAGGTCTTAGCTATGCCAGATTCAAAAAAACCTTTATTGTGGAATGTGATGCCTCGAGAAATGGAATTGGGGTTGTTTTAATGAAAGAAGGAAGACTCGTTACTTTTGAAAGTTTTCCAATCAAAGGAAAGTATTTACAAAAACATATTTATGAGAAGGAAATGTTGGCAATACTACATGCACTAAATTAATGGTGACCTTACCTAATGGGAAGACACTTTAAGGTAAAAACAGATCATGATAGTCTTAAATACTTTTTGGAAATAATATTATCTTTATAAGAGCAACAAAAATAGGTCACAACGATGTTGGGTTATGACTTTGAAATCATCTACAAAAAGGGAAGAAAATTGTTGTTGCAGATGCACTCTCAAGAAAGGATGAGGATGTGGAAGCATTGCTTTGTGCCATTTCTATTATCCAACCTGAATGGATAATTTAAAGAAAGGAATGAATGGAAGAATTTCAAAGAGGTATGGACACTCATTCAAAAGTTGCAACAATATCCCAGTACATATGATACATTTAGCTGGAAAAATGATTCATTATTGTACAAAGATAGCTTATATGTTTGTAAGAATTCCCAACTCAAGCAAAAGATACTATTTGAATTGCACACCTCCCCCTTAGGACAACACTCACAATTTTTAAAAACTTACCATAGGGTCAAGAAGGATTTTTTTTGGGATGGCCTTAAATCTGATATTCAGAATTTTATGGCAGAATGTTTGTTTTCTAGCAAAATAAAGTTGAGACAATTAAGACCCTGAGTTTGTTACAACCTTTAGCCATTACAAGTCAGCATTGGGAGGAGGTATCAATGGCTTTTGTCACAGGTTTACCCAAGTTTGAAGGAAAGAGTGTCATCATGGTGTTAGTTGATAGACTTACCATGTATGCACACTTTTGTGCATTATCATTTACTTTTAAAGCTAGTATAATTGCTACTACATTTATGGAAGAAATTAAAAAGCTACATGGAAACCCAAATATTATTGTAAGTTACATGTATCCCATTTTCACTGGAATTTTTTGGATGGAATAATTTTCTTGTCTTGGCTGCCTTATGCTCTTGTAAAAAATGAGTAGATTTATAGTCACTAGGAAAAATTGAGAAGGCTCCAGGCATGACTCTTGGAAGGGCAAGCTCAAAAATAGTGCTCAGTTCTCCATTCCCTATCTTCTTTAGGGCTTGGCTTGTGTGCCTCTTATCCTTTTGTTGGTCTTTGAGACGTCTCTTTCACTTCCAGGTTTTAGCTATGACTAGGCAACAAGCTTGAAGTTTCAGGGGTGGTTGTGGTTGCAAAGCTCTGGGCAGTTCAAGAGCCAAGTATCCTACTAAATTCTTAGTACACCAATTTGTGAGTAGACTACATCATATATTTAACAAGAGTTGCGAGAAGTCGAGGTAGAGATCACTCAGGAATGACATTCTCGTTCTAACTCTAAGATTATCATTGACATTGTGGCTTCAATCCTCGACACTCGCCACACTCGTGGTTGCAATAACCAATATCTCTACTCCATATGTCTATACTGACACATGAAGTCTATGTTGGATAAAGTCGTGCTTGAGAGAAATGATGCAAAGGATGAAAACCTTCTTATGTTAGACAAGATGCAATTGTAACTGCAGGACTCAGGTCACCACATGTAGTGAATTAAAGCTAGCCTTACCCAAGGAATAAGCTCAAGAACAATAGTTCAAACCAATGACACCCCTATAGAGGTGGATCCCTCAAAATCTTTTTAATTTTGTGCACGTTGTCTATGCCTGTGGCTTCTTTTCTTTTTAGTTTCAATTCATGTACTAGCTCAAGAAAATATAGGCATTTAAAGACTCTAAATTTTTATCATATCATTTTTTTATGCAAATAATTTTTGTGATATTTTGAATTATAACTTTACAAAGACAAAAATACTAATGCATTGCCAATAGTTTGGTTTCCCAAGTAGCAAACCAAAAACATGCATCAAGCCATTGCAAATGTAACTATTTTGAATCATCAATGAAATTAACTTATAAAAAAATACAAAAACAAAAACCACAAGAATATGTTATTGTATTTTTATGTTTAAAGAGATTAATAATAAGCTATTAAATTGAAGCAATATTAAATTATTTTTATAACGAGCATTTTACATAATTTTTATTTAACATTTTTTAAAAGTCCAATAATGTAATAATTAATTTTCATAAAAGTATATTGGGCATAAAACAACCATAAAAGTGTATTGGGCATAAAACAACCATTTACGTTATTAGTGCTCTTAAACCAATTGCTTTAATGTTATTTTTTTTTAATTGAAAATATATTGTTTTATTTTATTGAAGATATTCATGTTTATGGGTATAACTATGTATATTTTTTTAAGTTTAGTGGTTATAAATTGACTAATTTGATTTATTTGTAATTTGGGATAAAAACTAACTAACTTAATTTACTTATAAGGTTTTATAGAGATTATAAAATTTCACATACACTGAGGGGACATGATAGAAGGTCGATTTCAATGGCTACTACTATAATTTATAGGTGTTTATGTATGCCTTTTCCGCACGCATGGGTAAGTCAGAGTTTAAACTTTCTTGTGACCTTTACACAAGGAGGGCCTTAATAGTACACTATGTCACTGACTATTCTACACCCCGTAAGCTATTAATTTATTAACTTGTTATTATAGGACAAATCACTATTAAGTTTGGGTGTGTTTTAGTTATGTAACAAACTCGTTTTGAATTTTCCAATTTTGATAATATAAGAAGTCATAATTTTAATTATTCCAAAATTGATTATTTTTTAATCATTTATAGGATTTAGAATGAGATAAAATTATTGAGACATTATTTAATGGTGCATGTAACTTGAATCATGTTAAAACTCTAATATCTTTTGAAACCTTCATAACATTTATGTGAAATTTATTATTGAAAAAAAAAAAGTAATTTTATTACATGATTAACTTACTCCTTATTTATATATATATATATATATATATATATATAGTAGACTAGTTATATTAAGTCATTTCAAAAAGAGATTAACGTGAGATCTCTCTTTTATGTGTACTAGTTTGCCACTAGGAAAACCAAGCTAGTTTTCCCCTCTAAAACTATTTGAATCTATAATAAAAAAACTTATAAAATAATGTCTACATAATCTACTAAATCCTAAATTTCCTGCTATAGGTTTATCCCTATCATTCTCTGATTCCAAAATCATGTAAAACACAATAACATAATTTGTTTGAAATGACAACTATTTAGTAGGGTAATCCACCTGAATTGTAACAAGTGGGTTGGTGTTTTCTTTTAAAATTAAGAACTCTAAATCTGTCATTTTCTACGCCATCTTAATTCCTTTAATGTCGAATTTTCTGATGTTGTTATGGGTTTCATCCAAGAAAAGAAAGATTTCCTATTGCTCCTCATATCTTTCATTAAGAACCTTCCCCATAATTATTTTTAGTTGCTAGTAGATATCCACAATTTGCACGTACTTGGTGTTCTTAGTCCTCATAGTGCCTATATTCAGTATCTAATTTCCAAACTTCTATAATACTTCTTCATTTTGATATTAACTTGTGTTCTATCCTCGCTTCTCTTTCTATGATTTCAATTTCTTGTTGTACTATTGAAGGAGTATCGTTGTGATAAATCCTTGTACAATTCTCTACTATAATATGTTCCCTAGAAGTGGAAGGTACTAAACTATGATGAGAACCTTGTATATTATGAGCTCCTTTTCTTCTAGGAACGATGGTGTTTTGGAAACACATAGAGTGAAGGAGAAGAGAAATGTATATGAGGCCCACAAACCAATGGGAAGATTAGTACTGAATTATAAGATTAATGAACTTCTTACTTTTATGGCATTTACCACTGCATATAGAGATAATTGCGTAGGGTATCCATTTGTGAGTCCCCATCCAAACTTTGGTTTGGTTTGAGACCAGTTGGTTTGTGTGGGGTTTAGTCTCCACGAGGGCATAGGTTCAACTCTCATGGGGAGGGATTCAGGATGGGAGCCGCCTTAGAGGGAATTAAACTATTCCAAGGGGCATCCAATCTTGATCGAGCTTCACATAATCTTGGTGATAGCATCCCATTGATGGGAATATCGTTCTTCCATCCAACATTGAGGTTGGTCCCAACTTAGGCTCAACCTAATTCGAGAAAAAATAAAAATAAACAACAATAAACTCTAAATAATTTTTTACATAAAAATTAAAAATAATAAAACAACATTCTCACAAAGAATTATTTTGACAATTTAAGCCATATACTTTTATTAATTATCATTTAAATCAAGATTAATTAATCTAAAGCATTAACAACAAGAGCCACGTGGTGAAAATATCATTGTTTTTTTCCACGTGACTCTTCTTCTTTCTTTTGCAATTTGTTGACGTTTAAAAATGTAACACTAGAAAATCCATACAAATCATATGTTTACAATTAGTAGCAAGATTATATCCACCAGAAAGATTTAACTACCATTAAAAAAGCATAAGTGGAGACCTTGCAAGATACTTAGTACTGATAGCACAAATACACATGAGATGAAATAAAGACTTTGGCTTGTTCCCACGAGCCTCACCCAAAGTGAATACCTCTACAAAAGTTAACAAATTTATTTCAACACCTCCACCAAAGCTGACAATGATATTCCACGAATAAAAATGTGGTACCCACAATGGAAGTTGTTTATTCTACAATTAAAATATGTTCCCACCATCATAACCAGACTAGTAACACAACCATCACATAGCACACAAAAAATGACTCAAACTCCCTCTCCCACTCAAAAATATTTTATAGGTTAGTTGATGATAAAATATATAAAAAAATGCGAATGGGGTGAGTTGACTAACTTGGTTGGTGTACTTATGGTTACTTTAACCTCACTCACCATTAGCGTAGATGTGAATATAAGGATACTTTCCACCAATTGAAAGAAACATCACTTATCAAATCCCATTTCTCTTCTATCAATAGCTCTGCATTCCGCCAAAACATCGCTTCATGTGCGGGAGCTCCTATGGAATTGGCAGCTTGGGCGATAAAAGTCTAATAATTGTAATTAATGACAACACTTAACTTCACCGTCAAATTTTTGTGTCGGATTACAGATATTTGGACTGCAACACTTTTCAAACGAGCTTTTGTTTGTATTTTTGAATTATTTTCATATTTGGCTCTTTATTTCAACCACCCCATAAAACTCTACTCAAGTGTCTCCAGATTTGGCCCAGTTCTTATATGTTA